>CM033402.1:5953245-7153245 GCA_019426215.1 Buddleja alternifolia
TTATTTTCAAGTTAATATTTCATATCTGATAAAGAAAAATGTAAATGAGGGCCTAGCAAATTCTTCTAAACATTTGCTTTGTACCTTGCTTCGTAATATAGACTGAATACTTTTCAGCACCTACAAGAGACAAACAATGTGTTGGCTAAAATTATGACAAGATGAGCCCCACATATAAATATTTACTATCTTTGCACTTTGCAGGCGTCAAAAGTCTGCATAAGAAAGATGATCTTCAAAATTCACCTCTATTTTAGCTTTTATCTTTGAATGAATAGCATTATCTTTCAGTAGGTAATTTTGGAAGAAACAAGTATTAAAGTGCGAAGCTACAATCAAACTGTGAGCTGGTATTGGGGAAGTACTAAATCAAGTGATATGCAAATAATTTTTCTCAACTACACTAAGTGGAACCTTTGATTGTATGGCGAGAGATGTTATCAGTGTAGTTTTATTTTGTCTTTGATGCCTGAAGTTAGAAATGATATATGTTTAATTTATATTTATTAATTTAAATCAACTGCGAGATAATTTCTATTCATATAGAGATGTAAAGGTTGCTGGATATAATGTGTTTCAAGTATTTAAAGCCGAAATCACATTAACTCTAACTGTTATTATATTTATGTTGACTTATGTTGTCACACTGTGCATTTAAACCAATCACTGTCCTTGACTGCTTGTCTTCTTGTTTGTCTTCAGGGGATTTAAAGCTTTGAAACAAACTGTTAAGATTTACTATAAGCTTGGAAAGTACAAAGAAATGATGGATGCTTATAGAGACATGTTGACTTATATTAAATCTGCAGTGACCCGAAATTACAGTGAGAAATGTATAAACAATATAATGGATTTTATTTCTGGATCTGCTAGTCAGAACTTTAGTTTATTGCAAGAGTTTTATCAGACCACCTTGAAGGCCCTTCAAGAGGCAAAGAATGAGGTAAAATAACTATTTGATCTGATTTTAGTGAACCTTTTTTTTAATCATTTATTGAAAATGTCATTGGTCCTCTTTTCTACAGAGACTGTGGTTCAAGACAAATTTAAAGTTGTGCAAAATATGGTTTGATATGGGCGAATACGGTCGGATGAGTAAGGTATTGTTTCATAACGCAAAATCAGTATTAGATGTTAACAATAAAGTAATTCATCAAACTTGATCAGATTTTGAAAGAGCTTCACAAATCTTGTCAAAAAGAAGATGGTACTGATGATCAGAAGAAAGGGACACAATTGTTGGAAGTGTATGCAATTGAGATCCAAATGTACACCGAGACCAAAAACAACAAAAAGCTGAAGGTAGGTTCGGATGATGCCTTTCTACTTTCTAAAGGCAAAATTTCCTCTAACGTTATAAATTATGGTTGGTTACTTGATGCTTCACTTTGACAATCTATTGAGTTACTCAACACTGAATTTATTGCAGGAATTATATCAAAAAGCATTATCTATTAAATCTGCTATTCCACATCCAAGAATCATGGGGATCATTCGCGAATGTGGTGGGAAAATGCATATGGCAGAGCGAACATGGGCCGAAGCGGCTACTGATTTCTTTGAAGCTTTTAAGAACTATGATGAAGCCGGGAACCACAGGCGTATCCAATGTCTAAAGTATGTCACATAACTATATCCATGTTTCTTTGAAGTCAAATTTTCCCACTTTTCCATGTTTCATATGAAGTAGAGTGCATAAGTTGCTCTTAAATATGTTTAAATTTAAAAGGTTGTAGAAATAACCTTGCACCCTGAATAATTATTAGAATAATGACTGCATATTATATAAGGATGGTGCTGCTTCGACAACCATTATTATAAGAATTCAAACCCAATACAATTTCCAGCCACTAATTTCTGGTTGTTGGCTGGGTTGACAAATACCTATTCGTTTTTGATAGTTGATATCCTTAAATTCTTTTGTGGTCTTATTTCTTGGATTTAGATATCAAACATGAATGATTACACCTGAATTACTTTTAGAACATATTGTGTTAGGTAGTTTAATCCATTATAAAGAAATCGTTATATAACATATTACATACCCCCTTTTACACACAATAATGTTATTTTTTGATAGCTGCTCTTATGAACACCACTTCAACTAAATAGAGTGGTCCTTACATGTCAGGTATTTGGTTCTAGCAAATATGCTGATGGAATCAGAGGTCAATCCTTTTGATGGTCAAGAGGCAAAGCCGTAAGTTAATGAATTTTAGCATCTCGATTTTGCTCTGAAGTATATTTGACCCTCACTCGCCTCATTTGCTTTTTAGATACAAAAATGACCCTGAGATCCTGGCAATGACAAACCTAATCGCAGCATATCAGAGGAATGAGATTTTGGAGTTCGAGAAAATTCTGAAGGTATATTTAGTCTTAACATTTCGTATCATCAGCCTGTTAGAAGGCTTGTCTCTTCATCTTCTTTGTTGTTGTTCTGAAGTATGTGTGGGAATGTTCCAGAGTAACAGAAGGACAATAATGGATGATCCATTTATTCGAAATTACATCGAAGATCTTCTAAAGAACGTTAGAACACAAGTGTTGCTTAAGCTCATTAAGCCTTACACAAGAATTCGTATCCCCTTTATATCAAAGGTGAAAATAAGTCTTGTTTTAGCTAGCAACTCTTTTTGTTTTTACGTTTCTTATTTTCTATTTCATTTATACTGTTCTGTTTTTATATTTGCCTCTATTAGAGATCCATTATCATACATTTAATAGCATTTGAGACTTGTAGGAGCTTAATGTGCCAGAGAAGGACGTCGAGGAATTGTTGGTGTCTCTTATCTTGGATAATCGTATTCATGGCCACATTGATCAAGTGAATCGGCTCTTAGAGCGTGGTGACAGGTTGACTTGTCAATTTCACCAACTCTCTTTCCTTTTTCTTTTTTTTCGTTTTATTCTTGTTACCTTGAGTTAATCTTTTCTTCTATTATCTCTCTGTAATATCGGTGCAGGTCAAAGGGAATGAAGAAGTATACTGCAATAGACAAATGGAACACTCAGCTTAAATCCCTGTACCAAACTGTTGGCAACCGAGTTTGTTGAGATGCGATTTCACATAAATTATGGATTTTATGATCATATTTAGGATCTGGGAAATTTGTGGTCTTCTAGAAGTTCAGCATTTCTGAGCCGACACTATCGAGTTCACCAAGATGTGAGAATAAGAGATTCATTGTCGTGTTTTTGAGGTTCTTTAAGTTCTCATTTTGGTTATGATAGTGTAAAGATCTATAGTTGTAGAAGTGGTTTATCCCAACTCATGTGACATGATCCATGTTCAAATATACTGAGAACTCCATGAAACATTTTTTGTGGTTGTATGAGGCAAAACTATACTCTCTCTTGTGTGCAATTTCCACTAAATTTATTTGACTTTTCGTACGAGCCTAACCTTCTTCAAAAGGATCTTCTATTGCATCCCATTGTAAGACACGAATGAGTGACACAGTGAGAAACGACTTATTTCTCCATTAGAAAGTTTCATGAATCTGGCACGTATCACTCATTTGTGCTTTGCAATAGGACATGCAATAAAAACTGCAACCAGTTGGAACCCTCTTATGCTCAGTGGATTGACTAGGGCAAGAATAAGGTCTGTTTAAAATAAAGACCTCAAATCCTAAAGGAAAGTTCTATTCGCGGTTAAGGTAGATCCAAGTTCTAATTACTCATATAACAATGATGTCTTGTTCCGTCGTCATCATAGTTAAAGTGCTAACTTAAACATAGGAGGATCCATTCTTGGAGAAGATATTGATGGCTCTGTTTTGCAAGTTTGTGATACCATATTGTCATTCTCGAAATCTAGGTTAGCACTAATATTTGCATGATCGTCATAGTAAGTGCTAGCTTAAGCATCGGATAACTCGTTCTTGGAGACAATATGAAGGTTATGTTTTGCAAGTTTGTGATTACGTCCGGTCTTAATTGTTATAGTCAAAGTGCTAACTTAAGCATCGAATGACCCATTTCTGAAGACGATATTGAGACTTTGTTTTGCAAGTCTGCAATAAATTCCGGTCATCCTCGCAATTTACCTTTCACCTTGTAAACCCATACATGTTAGTCCTTAAGATTGCACACACCACCACAAATCCAATTAGTTTATAGTTGGTTTGGATAGAAACAACCTTTTTGTCTCATCCTCTTTCTTACTGCATCAAAGCATGGAAAACACAAGCAAAACAAAATAGCTGATAATTAGTACAATATATGACAATAACAAACCATCACATTATTCTCATGAAAGAAATCCCTTTTTCTTCCAAACCTAAACAAGAAGATGACATATACATTATCCATAATAACAGAAACAACACAATTTAAATCCCTCTACACTATAAATACTAGAATATGAGCATTTGATCAACACACACAAACACATATATTCTACACATTGTGGCAAGAGGGCAGATTCATCAATGGCAAGAGGACTAGTAGTTGTGTTTTTCGTGTTGGTACTTTGTGTTGTGGTGGTGGTACACCAGGTCGAGGGGCAAGCAGGAATAGCGCAGTGTCTGATAGCGTGTGGGCAGAAAGGAAGTACATGTATCACGGGTTGTCCAACGAGTGGGGGCTCCGGGGCCTTGGCTTGTTACCAAGCTTGTGGAACCGGCAGCATTGGATGCATTAGCTCTTGTATCGGCACACCCCTGCCTCCCACAAGGCCAATGTGATTGATTTTTATTAGGTTTTTCACAAAAAAAATAAATTCCACATTGCATTTTGCAATAATAATTGAGGATTAGTAAGTGATGTAATCTCGATTTGGAGCCTAAGGGCGTTGATTAAATAAAACCATGCATTTTATATGGCCTTTAATTAGTTCTCGTATAGTGTTGTCATTTATTGTCTCGGACAAAATCTACTCCTTTTGTTACTTTATTGAGGTGGCGTATATGTTCGTCGAGTTATCTAAAAATACCTTTATATATATATATATATATAGTTCGAGTTGGGGTTTACATGGCTGATGCTAGCGTTACTTAATTTGTTGTGGATCCAATTTTCATTGTACACGATAAAGTCTAGCTTTTTACGACATTGGGGTACATTTAATGCTCGTTAATTAGGTTAATTTGGAATACCTTTTCAATTTAGTTGCAAGGTTTTAAGTCAAATTTCAATATTACATTGATTGAAGTCGATGTTTGCTTTTAGTCTGTGCATTTCTTAACTAATCTCAAGATATTTTCTCCGTTGACATGATCCTCACAAGTAGCTCCACATGATTAATGGACAAGATGTCTCAAGACTTGTCAATCTCAATATTGACTATGAGCAAGACAAAGAAGCAATAATCAACACAAAGTTGTACTATCTTAATAGTATCAACTTCCAAATAAATCCAAACTTCTAGGAGATAATTCCTAGTAAATTCATGTAAATAATAACACTTGAACTTAATCTAGCTAGTTTCTAGACTAAGTTCAATTCTATACCCTAATTAGGCTTCACATTCATGAGTTTGAATGCTCTATAAATCTCCAATTATTATTTCTGGAATATAAATCAAACTGCAAATGAAATAAAAACAAATTATTACCAGCCATTAATGATCAGTTGCACTCCTTTGCCATGACAACCTTCAAACTTCTCCATTTTTCATCACTTCACCAGTCTCAATCTCCTCAGGAATCCATTCAGGTGGGAACTCATTGAGGTCAAAACCGCAAACGCTAGGCGGGTCCGGGTTCACCTCCCCTCCTCTGTTGCCTTGATTCCCGGGACCTCGACAATGCCGCTTGTGGCCACCAAGAGCTTGCCCCTTCGAGAATATTTTCTCGCAAAACGGGCATTCGTGCACGAGACTAGCCACCGAGTCAGCAACAATAGTTGAAGATTCATCATCTTCGCCTATAGACCCGACGATTTTGTCAGCCTTACTATTGTGGTGGGCTTTGTGTCCACCCAAGGCCTGATAGCTCTTAAAAGACCTCGCGCATATGTCACACACGTATTGCTGCTTTACACGTGAAGTTTTACTAACAATAGTGTCATTAACAACTAGTAATTCCTTCATTTTTCTCGAGCTTTTCGCCATTGGATTTACCTTTTTATCGTCGTTTTCTGTTCCTATTCCAGTGTCTAGCCTAGTATCATTAACAACTAACGAATCCTTCTTTTTCTTCGAGCTTTCTGGCTCTGGATTTGCCAGCTTATCGATGTTATATGTTCCTTTTCCAATGATTCGGCTAGTATCAATTATAACTAATAAATCCTTCAATTTTTTCGAGCTTTCTGGCTCTGAATTTGCCAGTTTATCGACATTTTGTGTTCCTTTTCCAATAATTAGGCTAGCATCATTAACAACTAATAGATCCTTCATTTTTTTCGAACTTTCTGGCTCTCGATTTGCCAGTCCATCGACATTTTGTGTTCTTTTTCCAATGCTTAGGTTAGCTTCATTAACAACTAATAAACCCTTCATTTTTTTCGAGCTCTCTAGCCCTGGATTTGCCAGTTTATCGACATTTTGTGTTCCTTTTCCAATAATCAAGCTAGCATCATTAACAACTAATAGATCCTTCATTTTTTTTGAACTTTTTGGCTCTCGATTTGCCAGTCCATCGACATTTTGTGTTCTTTTTCCAATGCTTAGGCTAGTTTCATTAACAACTAATAAACCCTTCATCTTTTTCGAGCTCTCTAGCTCTGGATTTGCCAGTTTATCGACGTTTTGTGTTCCTTTTCCAATAATCAGGCTAGCATCATTAACAACTAATAAATCCTTCATTTTTTTCGAACTTTCTGGCTCTAGATTTGCCAGTTTATCGACATTTTGTGTTCTTTTCCCAATACCTAGGCTAGCTTCATTGACAACTAATAAGCCTTTCATTTTTTTCGAGCTTTCTGGCTCTGGATTTGCCATCTTATCGTCATTTTCCATTCCTTTTTCAGTGCTCCAACTTTCATTTCCATCACTTGAAGAAACAAATAACTCCAATCTCCTCTTCTTAGGGGGGAGATTTTCTTTCCCCAACTCGCCATTCGCTAGCGCCACGAGATCATAACTAGATCCATTTTCTGAAGCTGGAATCCGCATTGGGGCTTTTCCATGCCTACTTCTCCTCCCCGTTTTCGACCATCCACGTACTAATACATCGTTTGAAACACATTCACTTTTCGCCATTAGAATTGGAGGTTTCATTCCCCTCCAATTCCTCTCGGGGTGGTTCCTCATGTGCCCGAACAACGACTTCTCCGAAACGAATGTTTGTTCACAAATCGGGCACTTAAGCTCTTCCTCATTAGGGTTTTCATGCTCCATTACTTGTGAATGAGTTTTGTTCAAGTGGATTCTCTTGTGCCCTCCTAGAGCTTTTCCATTGCTAAACTCTCTCTCACAAAATGGACATAAAAAGTGCTTTTCTTCCATGGACCTTTTTATACAACTTAAAATAAGCTATAAAATCAACTTCATCACACAAGATCACCAGCTTATAACAATCAAAAGAAAATTTCATTAAAAGTGAGGATAAAAAAGCAAGTGGAGATAATATGAGAAAAATTATGTAATCTGTAGAGATTTTAGAGTCAAATTAAAGATAGTGAGAATCTGAGAAGCTAATTAAGTTGATATATGTTACTAACCAAAAATTGTAACTGATTGTCAAAAGATGGACATCTTTAATATACCATATTGATTAAAGACTTAATGAAAATTCTCTTTGTTACTATTGAAAGTTAACTTTTTTTAAGTCGTTCTTCGGTTTCTTTAGACTTTGAGCTCATTTATTTTGCTCATATCAACTTAATAATGATGCCACTAACCAATTTTTGTACGTGGAATATGTAATTTGGTTGTGGATTTATTTCGTAAATTCGTAATGGGATTATCTAGCAACTACTTTTTACAACGTTATTTGTTTCCAACTATAGTCGCGGGGTTCAATAACTTCAAACCCATGAGTAAAAAAGAAAAAGTCATTTGAAGGTTGATTCAAAATTTTAAGTCAAAAAATAATTAATGTGCATTAGATTAATCTTTAAAATCTTTAGTAAAATTATGCGGATTTTTTCTATTTTGCTTTTCGTTTTTCAAATTCACGCGTTTTCAAAGTCAAAATACTTCATTTGGGCGTGTATTATATCAGTATATGTAATATGAAACAGATATTACATTGAAATAGAGGACCCGGTCTGCTTATTTAGTAGGCAAGAATGCAGCCTTCTATATATTTTCCGTTTACGATTATAATATTTTATGCGATTCCAAGATTTTGTTTATATCTTATAAATCTTATAATCCAATATATTGTTTAATTAATTCGATTGTTCTCACATATTTGTTAATATTGTAGTCTATCATGAGAAGTCTAATGTACTAAACTAACAAGGGCAATTCTAGAAATCTAAATGATGAAATTAAATAGAATCGATATAATATAGAGTACATTTATAATATTGCGTTTCATGCATATAGAATCTGTACAATACTTACTAAATGTCTTGACATGCATAAACATGACATATTTAGGGCAGAATGGCCATTTTATTTATTAATCAAAAGTTTGGAGCAAATAAAAGATGAGTTACAAAGATTGGAAAATTGCATTTTCACACCATAACTTAGAGCACATTCAGTTTTGGTCTATATGCAATGTTAATTATTTTACAGAAAATTTAAAAATGACTAAATCCGGAATTCTTTTAGGTTATGGGTGCCGTGTGAAATTCTCATTACTAGTGAAACCAGAGTCATTCTAAAAATTTGTCAAGTATTCCATATAATTTTTGTCTTTTATATTTTATCTCCTATTTTTTATTTTTTATTTTGAATTTTTACCTTCTCTTTTCTATTTCTCATCTCACATTCTCTAATCTCTCTCCTAATATTTCTTTATTTTCCTCACATCTCGTCTTATACACGTTCTATTTACCCCTCATTTTTGTTTCTTTATTATCTCTATTTTCATATTTTATACATTTGATGCTAATTCAAAATATTAATATCAATTATTTTACAATATTTTAATTGAGTTATACTCGACAATTTTTTTTAAGCTTTTTTTTTTCCCATACATGTCGAGTGTGCTATGCTCATGCTTTGATTAATTTTGAGAATAGAAGGGGTTAATCAAATTTTTCAAGAACACGTTGAGACAATTTGCCTTCGAGAAATCTCGGGCTTGGTATGGATATAATTCAAAGTCTTTATTTTTTCCCCCTATTGTTGGGAAAATTTCGAAATATGCTTCCATGTCAATTTATACTTAAAATTGGCACTTTCTAATTATTATATTTTTGAACAGCTTAATTTTTATTTTTATTTAAACTACTCTATTTAGTGTCTATAAACTGCACTGATGGTCACACCATCAACTTATTTTTAGTTAGAATAATTTAAATAAATACATAAAATCATAAAGATGATGGTTAATTAGGCATAAAATTAATATGGATGTCATAAGTATAACTTCTGTTTTTTTTGGTCTAACCTGTCATAAGTATAACTGGTTCTTCTCTATTATCAAAAAAAAAAAAAAACAATGTAATTTGAGGTAAAAATAACATGAACCTCACACAGTCACACTAGCTATTTTTTCAATTAAGGAAAAATTACACACGGACCCCTCATTTATGTGTAATTACCAAAATCTCCCATTACTTATTGAAAATTATCAATACACCCCTCACGTTAAGAACTCTTTTATAATTACACCTCATGTATTTAAAAATTCTTATAATTTTACCCGGGTAAACATTACAAGTAGCCCCTTGGGGGGCGTATTGGTAATTTTCAATAAGGAAGGGGGAATTTTTGAGTTTTCCCAATTAATTAAAATAATATTTATTATAATCTACTTTATGCTTTCTCAAAATAACGTGACAAAATAGCCTTTTTTATGATGCTTATACACACTCTAAAATAACAATATCATTATCATCAAAAACCCATAATGATAAGTTCAAAAATTTCACTAAATTATTCCTGTTTTCTTTTTTTTCTTTTTTTTTTTTTGGACACAAATTATTCCTGTTTTCGTCTTTACCCAAAAGGTAAAAAAGAATAACATCTAGAAACACTGAAAATAATAACATGCCCGTGACATCAATATTTAAGGGGGTAAGACACCTCTTCACAAAAATTGTTACACAATATTGTAGATAGTAGATACACATATATACATATAAATTATTTTAACGCCATGTTTGTTTGCATTTTTTTTATTTTTTATATCACAATATTCAGAAATCTACAACTACAAACTATTTTTAACAAAAATACATTTTTCTCAACTTCACTTTTTTATTCCCCTATATAATTAACTTCCAATCAATACACTTATCACTTCACTGTATATCTATCAATAATTACACATTCAAAGTCTCCGATTAATCCTTTTTTTATCTTTCTTACTTTACCTTTAAAAAAAATATATAGTAATCATTATCATAATAATCAAAGTCATTTTACATATTATACGTCCATAAATCATATTAATTTAATATATTTAATTACTTCCAACTTTTTATAACAGATAAACAAACAAAATCAACAAATCATATTTTTTTTCACGCAAATACTCATAGGACATTATTTTGAAAATTTACTAAAGAACATAAACAAGCATTTTCTTAAAAGGGTAACCTATGATACACGAATATTCCAAAAAATAATCAAGTGTAACATTGTATTCGTAACCTGCACGAATACTCTTAGATATCGTATCCCAATCATTTTTAAAGTGTCCGAAAAATAAAAGGAAAAGAGAAATTTCTGGATATACATCACAAATCAAATTTGAAGTATCTGACACGCCTTAAATAACAGATAAAATATAATACTTTTTGGACTAAAATAAAAAATTAATCATAAAAGTTAAACAAATGACAAAAAAATTTAATATTTTCAACTTTTTATGTTCTATAACTTTGAAATTTACCGTATTTAATATCTATATCGTATCGTATTCGGGTCCAAGGTCCCTTTCCTTGGATAAATTGTTTGTGATAAGATAACACAAATATGACGTGGCAAGGGGCCGCCAAAAAAGTCCAATGAATTATTAAATATATAGCAAATAGTACTTATCTATATTCAACGATCAGATCATCGCCTCTCTTCAAACATATCCATTTGCACTAGTTGCCATTTTCTTATATATCATATTTTATCCTTCTTCTCCATCTTCTCTCCTCTTTCTCTCTCTAGATATACATACATACATACATATAGATACGTACATACGTACATGTACTGTCTTCGTCTGCGAGTGTGAAAAACATGGGGAATGCTAATGGCAGGGAAGACGGCGGCGGTAATGGCGGTCGTGACGGCGGAGATTTGTCATCGGAAAGTTCTAGCCGCCGCGTCGCTTCCGCTGATTTATTGGTGAGTTTCTCCTTCTCATGATCTCCGGTAGTTTCGCTTTTTCTTATCATGTGTGTGTATATATATATATATATATATATACATACATATACATACATTTTCATACGTATGCAAGTTTAGGTGCAGAGATCATATTCAATGGTACAATCGCGGAAATATTTGTACGGACGCTTTCAGATTTAGGTTTTACTGCTGTGTTGTTGTGTAATTTTTGAGTAGCCTTAGTGAATGTTGCGAAAAATAATGATTGATTAATTGGTGCATTGTTTTAGTAATATATACTGTGATCTGCTAACTCATCTTTCGTCGGTGACGGAGAGTTGCGAATTTGAATTAGACTTAGTCGGTTGTGTTTTCGTGTTTCATGCGATTGAAAAGTTTGAATTTACATCGATGATTAGGTAATTTGGATTGATTTGTTTGAGCATTTTATGTGGTAACTGTTTTTCTTGTTGTTAGTGTTCCCTGTATGCTAGATCTAATTAAGAAAATTATCGTTGTTGAGAGTTGAGATTAACTTTGGCAAGCAAAAAACCTACAAGTGCAGCTCATATTTTGTCGGCGACGGAGAGTTGCGAATTTGAATTAGACTTAGTCTGTGGTGTTTTCATGTTTTATGCAATTGAAAAGTTTGAATTTACATCGATGGCTGGGTAATTTCAAATGAAATCTTCGGTTACAACATTCGTATTGCACTTCTTGTTACACATACCGATGTATGACAAGTGTATACACGGGCGGTTAACAGGTGGAGAGAGAAAATTATGTAATATGGATAAAAATTTGAGATTTCTCTCTCCATATCCCAATCGCCCATGTATACACTTGCCACGCATCTGTGCGTGTAACAAGAAGTGTAACTAAAACGTGTAACAAAAGATCCGCATTGGGGCAATTTGGATTGATTTTTTTGAGCATTTTATACTGGTAACTGTTTTCCTTGTTTTGTGTTCCCTGTATGCTAGATCTAATTAAGATAAAATTGTCGTTGTTGAGAGTTGAGATTAACTTTGGCAAGCAAAAAACGAACAAGTGCATTGCTATTAAATGCGCGAATTAAGTGTTCTAGAGACTTAACACAAATTATTATTCAATCAGACATAATTCAACAGCACCAAAAAACGATCTTGAATTGAGCAAGACCTGGCCAATCATAGAGCATGTGCTATTCCAGTTACCAGTTGCCAACAGGGATCTCTGTCGGCTAGTCATAAATTTGAACATTTGTCGTTATTTTTATGCATCTAGCAGGATATGATACTGACTGGAAATTTCCAAATCAGGAATATAGTGAAGTCTAGACGTCTAGTGTGTTAGTATCATTGGTGATTGGGAGTCAGGCTTCAAACAAACTGATTTCCCTTTAAATTCTGGAGTATGAATAACTTATACTTTTGTTACGTGAATTTTATCAAGGTCAATGGGTGTCTTTTTTTTTTTTTTTTTTTCAAATGCTATTGTCCTTTCGTCTTAGCTGATGAGAAGCAAATTCCTATTTTAGTTCAATGTTCAGCAGATGGAGATATTGTTATTGTTCTGTTTTTATTTATCAGTTTGTTCTAGACATCTGATGTTTTCTTCACCTCGGCAGGTTCCAGTAGTTCCTATACAAAGGGATGTTGCGCCCTCGCTGTTCAATTCATTGCAACAGAATGCATCTCCGGGAGCTGTTGATCACTCCCACGAAACAGGAATACCTACTATAATAACCTGGAGTTTTGGTGGTAACAATGTGGCTGTGGAAGGATCTTGGGACAGCTGGAGGACAAGGTGATCTTTAACATCCCCTGTCATATTTAATTGAATGTATTGTGCTTGTTGTGTATGTCAGTGTATCATCACATTGATCAGAAATAGGAGAATATATATTCTGGCTATAATCGGATTAAGCTGCTTTAAAACTCTGAAATATACAGTGGATTCTTCTTGCAGGAAGATACTCCAAAGATCGGGCAAGGACCACTCCATCCTATTGGTCCTTCCATCGGGCATATACCGTTACAGATTCATTGTGGATGGCGAAGTAAGATGTATTCCAGATCTTCCATGTGAAACAGATGAAACAGGCCGTGCTTGTAATCTTATCGATGTCCATGTAAGTGCATAGTTTGCCTTGTATAAGTAGTTATTACTTTATTTAGGTAATGTTTTAGAAACATGGTATAGCTGTGGGGATTTTAATGTTTAGGAAATTGACATGAATGTAATACCTTGTTCGATTTGAGAGGAGTTCATGATTTGGTCCCCGATCATCTAGTGCCTTTCTGTAGCATCCACGATCCAAATCTGAATCTTTTAATTGCCTGTGGTCCTGTTAATTGTGTTGTGATAGTACAGTACATGCCCAACTTGACTTCTCACCATCCACACTCAACCCTGTGAATTTATTGCCCTCTAATTTACCTTGGATTTGTTCCCTGCTAAACGTAGTTCATTTATAGGCAATCTGATAAAATCTATAGAACAGTATGGCAAATTGATACATCCGCCTTGTATAGTGAAAAATGAGAGCACCTCCTGTATAATTGTTCCCAAGAACAATATCATATAAATTAACTTAAACATTGTTTTGTTGAATCTATAGGATTATGTTCCAGAAAACCTGGACAGTGTGGCACAGTTTGAGGTTCCCCCATCACCAGACTCCAGCTATAGTCAAGAGTTTCCACTAGATGAAGATTTCTCCAAGGATCCTTTAATAGTTCCACCTCAACTCCAAACGACTGCTCTTGGCTCGGAAGGCTGTAAAGAAACTTCTTCCAAGCCCCAGCACGTGGTGCTTAACCACCTGTTTATAGAGAAAGGATGGTCGTCTCAATCTGTAGTAGCTCTTGGTCTGACTCATCGTTTCCAGTCCAAGTACGTAACTGTTGTCCTCTACAAGCCACTCAAGAGGTGATCCTAACCTTTTTTTCATTATAGAGCTTTGCTATGACATCTTTTGATATAATTGCTCGAGAAGAACTCCTACATGTGTTTTCGCTGTTGTACATTACATCCGAAATTCTTAACATTTATGTAAATTTGTTATGGCGGAGCATTCTGTAGTCTCTTGTGTGGTTTTTTTGTTTATTACTCTTACATAGGCGATACGACCGTAACCTGTCCATCAAAGATCCTGATTGGAGAACTTGTATGGTAAGAGAATAAATTAAGATGTATTTTAACACCGATGAAGTGGGATAATTCTTCCGTGGACCAAGGGCAAAGGGATATAAACAAATCGAGTCGGGTCAAACAAGTTATTATTCAAACTTGTTCGACTTATTGCACGACCTTCAAAATCTATGTTTGAGCTTGATTTGATTTTTAATTCATCCGCGCTTGAATGGGCTTTAATCAAGTCAAGCTCAGGGAGTTTAATTTGTTTATCATACTTTATTTTTATTTTTCACTGATTGAGCCAGGCTTAAACTGAGTTTCAAAACTTATTGAACACAAAAAGTTCAAATTTGATTCATATGTTAACGAATCAAACTCAAACGAGTTTCTAGAGATTGATCTCGAGTTGGTAGCTTATAGTCTAGTTCGTTTTTTCCGCCCTTGTGTGACACAGCCGACACTTTGGTCTTAGACCAAGGTGGATAAATATTTGCTACTGAACTCGTCATATCAGTTGCTATGTTTGGACCAGTGTGTTGTACCCGTGGAATTACGCAGTGAATTGGGTCCTACGCTAGAGTTTATAGAGCTTCAAATTCATAGTCCATAGAGCAAATTCTTCTGCAATAGAAATTGTTGGCAGAGAAGAGGCTAGTGAGAATATTACAACACTTGACAAGCTGTAAACTGTAATTGTTTTGTCAATATTATTACTGGAATGACAATGAACCTCCTTCACCTCCGCTTGTATATCCAGTAGAGGACTCTTATTTGATCAACCTGTCAATTTGTCTGAGTTAGTGAAGTGTAAGATGGCTGAATTTATAGGATCGAACAATTACGAAGCCTCTGTCTCTTCCGGCTCTTTATGCTACTGTAGATCCTCGTACTCTTGGTTTCTCGTCTCTTTTCGTCAACCATTTGGCCTTGTCGCCGTCTGCACTTGGAAGCAATTTGAGGGGTTAAGTTTCATAGAATTACACATGTACTTGTTAGTCTTATATATACTATTATTCTATGAAACCACACATTGTTTTATCTCTTGCTTATGAAAATATTAATTTGTTTATTGCAAAGTTAATTACATGAACACCAAATCAAATGCATTTGTTGCATTCGTTCATATATAATTGTAAGGTATATATCGGAGACATTCTTTTCCGTTTCTCTCGGCTCAAATTTTTTTTATGATGAGTTAGAGATTATGTAAGCTATTAAAATGAAGTAGTTCATCACTCTTAGGCTCTTTGTGAAGACTCTTTGTAAGTGATGGACTTCGATTAGGAATAAAATTTGATGGGACATCATATAATTTAGATCCCAAATCTACCGACTTTAAAAGACGATACGGATCAACTATAGCTTTTTTTAATTCATTTAATTAAAAGTAAAGATTTTCAAGATAATAATTTATAAGGGGCAGAGTGGATTAGACGGGTGATAATTAGTGGATCCGGGAGTCCAACTTTCGGACGATATCCACCACACAAATGTTAAAATATATATATTTTTTGGTGGATCCCCCGCATGTTTTAACTCTGTTTGTGGTGGAAATTTATCCAGGAGTTGGACTCCCGGATCCACTAAGTATCACCCGGATTAGACTAAATATTGGTCGTCGGTTTATTATTTATTAAAAAATTATGTCTCTGTCTCACTGGAAATAAATCTGTCCTAATCCAAATCATCCAAAAATAATCGAAACTGCACCTAAGGGAGAACTTATTAGATTTATTCCTTCTGTCGTTGGAATAGTTTGCAAAATCACAATTATTTTATTTAATTCTCTTTATGTGGCTCCAAGTAGTATGTTTGGGCCATATCTATTTTATCCATTCATCTTCCACTCAAAGATAGACGCGACCAGGGCTCAATGGGCAATAAAAAGGACCCCGTCGAGTGGTGATTGAAAACAAAGTGGAAGAAGAACACAATACCCTTTCGGATATAAATTATGGCAAAGATCTTGAAAAAATTGAACGAAAACGCCAATTTGTGACCCGAAATGTAGATGGTCAAAGCAAAGACCTCAGATTATGGCCAAAGCAAAGACTCCGGCTGAGGTCTTCGAACGATTGTGTGTTTTGTGAGGATCGAGTTGATGGGATATTCAAAGAGAAGTAGCAACGACTCACTTAGATCATTTTCGATTGCTAGGGCTCATCCATATTCCTTAGTTCGAATCGCATCGCACTCAGTCAAAGTGACAGGATACGTTATTCAAATCCTCCACCAATCGATGGGCCATGATAATATCTTTCGAATGTGTGAAGCCACAACCAGATGCGCAGAACAAGAACAATATCAAGAATCATAATATGCCCCCACTCTCGTCCATTAGCGTAGATATGTTCAACTTTTGCAGAAAACACTAGCATATAGACACCCAACGTGGGCAATAATTGAGTGGGCCTTGGCCTCAGTATATAGCACAGAATCTCACCCAGCACTGAATGAGCATCAGAAGCAATCATGCCACTTCAAAATGGAAATTCAGGGGCCTGAGGGTCACTAGATTGCTATGAATATGAATTGACTATTGAGAACACATGAAGGGAATCTCATTTTGCCCTTAAATTTGCAGTTTTTCTGTTAATTCGCTAGAAATCCATTCGACTGGCGACTTCCGTGTCTGTGAGAGCGTGAGTGAGTGGACGTGCATCGAAATTTGAGACTCTACACACACACACAGAGGACGTGCATCGGAATCATTTATATATATAAGCTTACTAGCAAACCAATTTACCTGTTAATGACTATAACCAACTTCTAGCGATTTTAATTCATATATACTTCAAAAGGAAAGAATACTAACCAACAAGCTATAATTGTTCACTATAATCAAACTATGCAGAAATGATAGTGACATTCTAAGACAAGATTCTAATCTACCATAAGTCAGAAGCATCGGGTTCAACACACAAGATCAATAAACTACTACTCATCCTGAGATTTGGCGACCTGGATTAAGAAAAGGTTGATGTGTTTCACTGGATAATAGAGACAATGGAAACAGATGGATATCTATGGTTTCAAATTAACAATGGTAAGAAAACGTAGACCTAATCATGTTCAAGGAACTCAAAATTAAGAGACGAGGGAAGTGGTGTTAAAGGACTTACGTAAGAAACTGATTAGTTTTCTATGAAAGACATGACTAAGTGATTGCATAGTCTCAATTCTAGTAATGTATCGTGAACAAGGGTCTTGACTTACAGCTCTGATGCAGTAATAACGAGGATGATCACCGTAAACTGCCCAGTACGCAAACTGGTGAAATATGTTTAGCCTAAGGGAATGTCCACAGAGAACGAAAAGAAAGCCAACAAGGAGAAGAAGCATTTAAATACTACATAGAAACAATAAATAATAATAATAATAATTCAAAAGGAAGGTAAAAGAATCTAATAGGCACAAAGATTGAACGGTCTACGAATTACTCACGTGTAAAAAGAAGTAAAAACCGAAATTTTCCACTCGTTCTACAGTTCATAAAGCAAATATTGAGAGAAAATAGTGGAAGATATACTAGCAGACCAAAATATTAGAACATGAGACAGCGAGCACAAGCATATACTGAACAACAGCAGTTAAAAACAATGCAAACAAGTAAAAACAGGCAAGCACCCAAAAACAAAGCTAATAATTGGTCCTGATTTAAATTTTTTTGCTTTATCTTAATACTTTCGAAAATTTAAATTTGGGTTGGTCATATCTCACTTGGCCATCATGACCTTGACGAACTCATCGTAGTTGATTTGCCCATCACCGTCCACATCAGCCTCACGGATCATCTCATCAACCTCCTCGTCAGTTAGCTTCTCCCCGAGATTCGTCATGACATGGCGAAGTTCAGCTGCAGAAATGAAACCATTCTGGTCCTTGTCAAAAACACGGAAAGCTTCTTTGAGCTCTTCCTCAGAGTCGGTGTCTTTCATCTTCCGGGCCATAAGGTTGAGGAACTCTGGGAAGTCAATTGTTCCATTGCCATCAGCATCAACCTCATTGATCATATCCTGAAGTTCAGCCTCTGTGGGGTTCTGTCCCAATGAACGCATAACAGTCCCCAGCTCCTTGGTAGTGATGCAACCTGTTGGAGAATTCTCGGGAAATTATAACAAAGCAGAGGTTGCAGAGTTTATGGTATATCTTGATGTGTGCAAATGGGAAAGGCCTTAAGAAATCTTCTCTGAGCAAAATAAGCATCGACTGAAAAGAAATAAGATGATAAAATCTGAAGATTGGCATGAGGCCTACTGCATTTCACCTGAACTAATAAATGCAATGGGATACAAGTTATGAATTTTTCGAACATCTAAATTGTAGGGTATCGAAAGATAACAGTCAAGAGGAAGGCTAACAACTCAATAAGATGTAGCATTCAAGATTTCTGAACATCACAACAATATCAGCGTATAGTAAAAATGATTTGGTTTAAGCTTCACACACGAAAGTCACAGAAGGAAAAAACCAATTGATAACGATAAATATCCATGGATTCCTATGGATGGACCAAATGCATATTTATAATTAACTAGAATGTTACATAATTGAACTTCAAAGTTCTAAGTGGGAAAATAATAATTTCGAGCTGTTGAAGGATCCAATGCTGGATTCCCTTCCACTTTTGGTAATCACAGAACACATAAGAAGACATTTTACAACAAAAACAAACACCTCTAACGCAGAGTACACATCGATACTGTTCATATCGATACTGTTTAACGAACAATGAAGCATTTCATGTCGAACATCAAATGATGCTCAAGCGACGTAATTGCAAAATAAATACCATAACAAAATCCATCCAAATAAATATGTACAAAGAAAATGACATTTTCCGTAATTGTACTGCAACAAACTGTGACATTTGGCACGCCAACAACTAACAACCAAAAATCCGTTAATTCGTCGTTAATCAATCAAAACACGAAGGCTTGCATTGACGAACAAAAACAATCAAATCATTCAGCTTATCATCACTAATCATCTCTGTTCTCCTCACATGTCTCTAGATCCATTGCCAACAAAAACTCAATCGTTAAAAAAAAATTAAAAAAAAAAATCATACAATCACACATACAAAATATATAAACACCACGCAAAATCGAACACCACGCACATCAACACAGCGTGCGATCCACATTTCTACCACAGACGAACACAGATCATATAAACATTGGCAAAATCGTGAACAAATTCAGAGCAGCTCGCAAAAAACAACAGCTATTAAACACTAAGTAGATCTACAGCTCCACGTAGAAACAAATCAGAACACAAAAATACGCCAGCAAAACGTATCAACATATACATACATAAGAATGAATCTAGATACAACAAGCATATTTAATCACAGAACTGACCGTCGCCGTCCTTGTCGAATAGAGAGAAAGCTTCCTTGAATTCGGAGATCTGATCGTCGGTCAGCTGATCCGCCATTTCTTCTCCGTCCGAGCTTTTTCTCTCGTGTAATACTTACAAAATATTGTGAATTGCTAGAGAGAGAGAGAGAGAATGATGTGTGTTCGTCAGCGAAGACAATGAAGGGCAATTGTGGGGCTATTATATAAAATCGCGAGGGGTGGGGGGGTGGGGGGGGTAGGGGGAGAATCTGATTCACTTCCTCTTTTTTCTTTTTCTTTTCTGGATTTTATTTGTTTATACTTCGAATAAATGTGAAAAAAATTCTTTTCTTGCTTTGCTCATACAAGAATGTGAATATTTGGGGAAATGAATTGAGTCGACTTCAATAAAATATTCTTTAGCTGTATATGAGTTTTTATTGAACTTCATAAATTATTTTTGGGTTTGGTTTGATTACTAATCGAGTCCAACTCGAACAAGTTTTGATCAAATAAAACATTATTAGAGCTCGAATAGTTTTACTTTTATTAAAGTATTTTATTTTTTCTTAGTTGATGGGTTTAGCTCAAGTCGAGCTTCAAATGCTTTCGAATATAAAAATGCGTTTGAAGCTCATTTTATTATGTTAAAAAAATTGAGTTCAAACGAGTTGTTATTTGCTAATGATCAATTTCGATCGAAAGTTAAAGTGTTTGATTCATTTCTTAGCACGACTCACGATCTTGTTCTTTTCTTTATTCTTCTCTTCTAATATTCCATCGTATCTCTTGTTTGGTTTTCATTTTCCACAATAGTTTCATAGATTTTTTCAAATATATAATTTAGAAAAGCGGCATTTTTCTCATGTGCTAAGACTAACCAAGTATAAGAAAATGTGGGTTAATGGTATTCATTTTTAGGTGTTGCATTTTGACAATGTTTTTGTTTTAATGTACTAAAATAGTAAAATTTGTCATTCATCATCCTTATGTGTAAGGAGGTGTATCTAATTTCTTTTTTATCCTTAGATATTTTTTTCCAGATCTACCTTCTCTTTTCTGATTTTCTCCTCCTCTTCTTCTTATCTTTTGTTTTAAACAGAGAAAAAGAATTAGAAATAGAATAAATATAAATGAAATCTAAACATTCACTTGGAAAAATATTTGATTTAAAATACTTGATAGATAGTAAACATAAACGATGAAACGCTTAGAATATTAAATAAGATGTAGTTTCAGTTTGTGATGGAGTCATCTACTCCACAGTCCATGCCTGAAAATGAAGCGCTACAAATTTATTATGAACTTATTTGTAATATTAAAACGTATAATTTGTTATAATTATTTTTAATTAAAAAATTTCTTGAGTTTACTTTCTATTTTTTTTTATTCTCTGTTTAAGAAGAAAAGGAATGAAGAAAATAAAAAACTAGAAAATATGCGGGGAAAAAAGGTAGTACATATAATTGTTTATGTATGGAGTGGTGACAGATGAACGCTAAAATTTATTAACTCAAGGAATATCCTTGTCAAAGTATAATACCTCAGAGAGACGAAGTAAGTAATTCTTTTTTTTTTCTTTGGCTAATTCAATTTAAGTACTTATAATTCATGAAAAAATTATTTCTTTGTCTTTATTAAATTTGGTCAAGTCTTCCATAACTCTAGAGTCATTTTCAAATATTTTCTATCATCTATTCTGAATGGTAACAATGATGTGCTAAAAGAATTTGATCACTTGTAATCAATACTTCCAAGATGGTGATTGCAACCGGATCAACATGAGAGACAACATTTTGACTTCACCTAATCCATCATCACTCAAGAAAATTCCTTGCAAAAGACTTATATATGTTGTTCTTTCAAAACCTTGTTTTTATTTATTTTTTCCACACTTTCTTTGATTATTAGACTTTCATAGTATTAACTCAAGACCTGTTAGGCAAGTGGTATCAGTTTCCACTTTCATGTGACAGGTCATGGGTTCAATTCCAGACTGTCGCGAGTTGTGACTTTTCTCTCCTAATATTTGGAGTTTTATAGAGTTTGTGACCCATAAATAAAAACTATCGACCCGAGTTTATCAAGTCAAGGTATCCCTCCTTCGTCTAGAATTAGAAAAAATAATAATAACTTTCATAGTATCAAGAAAATTCCTTGCGAAAGACTTATATATGTTGTTCTTTCAAAACCTTGTTTTTATTTATTTTTTCCACACTTTCTTTGATTATTAGACTTTCATAGTATTAACTCAAGACTTGTTAGGCAAGTGGTATCAGTTTCCACTTTCATGTGACAGGTCATGGGTTCAATTCCAGACTGTCGCGAGTTGTGACTTTTCTCTCCTAATATTTGGAGTTTTATAGAGTTTGTGACCCATAAATAAAAACTATCGACCCGAGTTTATCAAGTCAAGGTATTCCTCCTTCGTCTAGAATTAAAAAAAATAATAATAACTTTCATAGTATCAAGAAAATTCCTTGCAAAAGACTTATATATGTTGTTCTTTCAAAACCTTGTTTTTATTTATTTTTTCCACACTTTCTTTGATTATTAGACTTTCATAGTATTAACTCAAGACTTGTTAGGCAAGTGGTATCAGTTTCCACTTTCATGTGACAGGTCATGGGTTCAATTCCAGACTGTCGCGAGTTGTGACTTTTCTCTCCTAATATTTGGAGTTTTATAGAGTTTGTGACCCATAAATAAAAACTATCGACCCGAGTTTATCAAGTCAAGGTATCCCTCCTTCGTCTAGAATTAAAAAAAATAATAATAACTTTCATAGTATTAAACTTAGGCAACATTCTTAAGTAGAAAATACAAAATGAGTTCCGCAAGCAAAATCACAAAGCAATAAAGAGAATAGGAATTAGAAAAGGCCCGCCTTCAACCAAACATGATACAAATGGTCGTGAGTAAAAAAAGGTCAACATTTAAGTGCGCGGAATTCGAACGTTTCCTCGTTGTGGAATTCAAGTAAATTTGACATTTCATCCGTTATGGAAATGGAATTTTTAGGCTATGTTTGGTTTTTGGATTTTAATAAGAAAAAAGAACTAAAGAATATTATCCTCGTTTTAATTTATATTATTTTATATTTTATTTTTTGATCATTTTTATTTCTTTTTCAAAATCCAAGAACTAAATTTGTTCTAAATATTAAACGACCATGGTTCAAATTCAATCGATCTTCTAGTGATCGGTCTCAGGCTAAAAGCATACTATTTTTTGAAAGAATCAATGCTACACCAAGTCTAATAATCTTAGTATTTATCTCTCTCACACATTAAAGTATATTGTATATGATCCTCATATACATTTGTGTGAAAAAAATAAATACAAATTATACACTCGGACGGTTAAACTCGATCTGACATGGAATTACCTAATCTTGTGGTGAAGGGTTAAAGTGCAACTCATTATCTTTGCTTTATTTACTATTTAATCCTATGTTTGGAAATAAAATGCATGTTTTTAGCACAAGGCTGAAGAACGGCCAAGTAACTATTTGTCAAAAACAATGACCCCAAACTTGTATATCATTATATGTAATATTGTTTATGTATAAATAACAAGGAGAAATAAACGATGAATGGCGTTTCATCTTGCTTCACTTCGTTTTGTAGAGAAAAAGTGTGAAAAAATTGTTTTAAAATCTAAGGGTATTATTAAAATGTATGTTTCGAATTCGAAGTGAAACTTTTAGAGAAAATGTACAATAATTAGAAGTGAAACTTTTAGAGAAAATGTACAATAATTAGGGTTGATGTAGTATGTCGTTTTTTCGAAAAAAAAAATTGATTGTGATTAACTTTGAAAATTTTCTCAAATATTTGTTTGTTTGTATTTTGATTTTTTTTAGAAAATCAAGTTACATGGCACGCAATTAGAAGTTTAGGAATCTTGGCCAAACCTTTCATCATTTTGTTTGAGAATCTTGAGTTTATTTAGTCATAACACCACTATTATTGCAGGAAAAATGAGGGGGGGTAGAGAGAATTTGGGTTGAAACATCATGAACGGTGAAAATATGAGATTGAGGTGACCTTTTTCTTGAAATTTCCATGAATTTAAAGGATTGAGTCTTCCTTCAAAAAAATTAGTCAAGTTGAGAGACAAATTTTCAGAGAAATATACCCACAACAAAATGTATGCATATAAAACTCCTACTTTTTAAGAGAATTTTTATAAGTTTGTCTCACATCCACCCACCCGCGTCCACATATAAGGATGTACAATGAATTGAGTCAAGTTGAACAAATTATTGTTTAATCTTGTTTGAATTGTTATTGAGCTTCACAATTTGTGTTTGAGCTTTGTTTGATTGGTAATGAGTCGAGCTCAAACAAGCTTTGATCAAACCGAACACGAATGGAGCTCTAGTAGCTTGATTTTATTTGCACATATTTTATCATTTTTTACTAATCGAGTCGAGTTTCAAACTATCGAACACATAAAAGGTCGTTTAAGTTTGATTTTATATGCTAAAGAACTAAATTCAAACGAGTTTTTACCGAACGATCTCAAATCGAATATTGAATAGTTTGCTTCGTCTTTCAGCTCTATCGACGTGTGTGCCTTGCCATTTTCACATTTTATTACAAGACGGGCTAAGACGAAGCTTTATTGGGCTATGAGTCATAGTGGAAGCTTCGTTTCCCATGTAAACAAAAAAAAAAATAGTGGAAGCTTCCTTGATCTCTCTTTTGTCTAGGCCCAATGTATATAACTTATATGTTTCACCGGGCTCGTTATAAATATAGGCTCCAATGGGACGAATTTAGGCCCATAAAACCAATTTTGTGGTATTTTAGCAGGGCTGCAGAGCGACTCGAGTAACTTATCAAAAGAAAATAATATTAAATAGTCATGTTGGTACACTCGATATGTGTATATTTATTTAATAAAAATATTCAACTAAAATTTTATTTAACTAATATAAACATAATATCTATGCTAGAAATTTATATGAGATACATAAATTTGTCAGTAGTTAAAATGAGTTGTAAAGATATAATATTGTCCATTTGATTAAACTCGTTTTTTATAAGATATAGGAACTTGTAAGCAATTATACTCGTTTATTGCTCATTTAATTTAAGACGTTAAATTTTATGTGCCTTGTTTTGCTAGTATTTCCTTTTGTTATGTTGGGAGGTCAGGCAATTGTGTATGGCCCAAAGTTTAGCATGATAAAAATGAGAAATAGTGTTTTTAGGGATAAGAAATGTGGTGTTAACAGTGTGTTTGGATGAGAGTTTTTTAGAGAAAAACATGTAATGATTATGGTAGATCTGATATGTTTTTTGTTGTGAGAAATTTGTATGGATTGATATTTAGATATAATTTTTTGTGAACATATCTTACTTAAACTCATTGATTTAGACATAAAAAAATAGGCAAAATGGATCTTATTTTGTTTTGCAATAGAATATGTGACTAATTTGACTTTCGTTGTTGATAAATAGCCGGAAGAAACTATTTTACTCGATGTGTGAACTGTCTAATCATAAATAGTAAAAATCTATGTTTCTGTTTTTGCAAGAATTTCTTCTAGTTTAGCTGAAATTGTGAGATTTTTTTTATGGTGCGTCATCCAAACACAATATTCAAAGAAAAAATCTCTAGTTTTTTTTTTTCCATAGATGAAATTGCCAACCAATTAGGATATATGTTATAATGTAGGTTTTGTTTTTTAAAAAATGAGTTGTAACAAATTACTGTAACATCTAAATTCAGAAGAACCCATTCAGAATTTGATTTTTGACAGGCATTCGACAGTGAAATACTCAAGTATAAATGTTGGTAGAAGAATAAAGGTAATTCTATGGTGGATCGGGAGTGTTGTTCCTGATCCATTTTTCACTACACAAACATTTGAGGTGAGATAGTTTACACAGGGTAGGTGGATGTGAAAATCACTCCACTTATTTTAAACGTGATTTTCCGAAGAATAAGGCTATATTTAAGCTACCCCCTTTTGAATTTATATGGTTTTAATGCAAAGTTGAGAGGATGGATTGATATTGACTCCACAGGGATTAAAAAAAAAGGTTTATGGGAGAGAAAATGTGAAAAAGAGGGGAGGAATATTGAAGAAACATTAGAAAAAGGGAAGAGAAGAAAATAAAAGGTTTGACACTTGTCGAACATTTAAAGATAGTTATAAATTATATGTCACATCAAAACTATTATCCAATCCATAATTTCACATTTACCCCTCTTCAATTATTAATAGTATAGATAAGTCAAACCAACTCATGAGCCTAACAAGACAACTTATGTGAGAGTCACCATGTATGTAAACGAGTCAATCTTGAGTCGAGGTTCATGAAATTTTCAAACTCAAACTCAATTATATTTTTTTGACCTAATTTTCTAAAGCTCGAGTTCAAAGTAGAAGATCGAACTCAAGCTTAAACTAAAACTTAATTTAATCATTTTTTCTTTTTTTTTCTTTTTAATTATCAGAATTTGTTAATAATGTATACCATAGAAATGTAATTATAGAAGCAAAATGATAGTAATTTTGAGATAGGATAACATAGTAATTTACATATTTTTTATTCAATAATTTTTACATAATATGAGGTAGTTAGAAAAATATTTTATTAAACTAATGTTGTAGAACCATATATAATGTATTAATGAATTATACATCATTTATATAATATAATTATTTTATTACTTGTATTATTATGATTAACATTACTTTATCGGCATTTTAATTTATCAAATAAACGGAGATTTACCTACATATGCTTATATTTCTTATGAAATTATATACCAACTGATTTTGAGAATACAAGATAGATATGAAATTTTTTAGAAGTTCTTAGAATATCTATTTGTATTTAATTTGCAAAAAATACTCTATATTTATAATATGTATATGAGGTCAACCGTGTCTTAGTATCAAAGATTAATTTATAAAAGGAAATAAGAATTAACATTGTAATAAATTTTAAATACCTAAATAATTATTTAGAAATAGAAGAAGGTGTTGTGAAAACATGATTTCGAGGGTGTTTGACTAAGTTTATAAGCTCCTCTAAACATCTTATAAGATGTTAAACTCTATAAATTTGTTTAGTAATTTTTTTTTAAAAAAAATACAGCTTATAAGACTAAAAAATAAGATGTTTGGGTCTTATAAGTTGTTTTAAAAAAAATAACTCTCCCCCACTATTTTTTTAATATCTTTCATCTTATAAGCTCCTAAAACATCTTATAAGATGTAGGAGCTTATAGGATGTTTTGGATAAGCTTAGCCAAACACCCATTGAATCAAGTTAAAGAAACACATATTATGAAATATCAACTAAAATGACAATTTTATTATTATTATTATTATTATTATTATCTTGCATGATTTAAACAAAATAAAATTTGGAAAAAAAAGAATTGAAGAACATAAAATATGTCGTATGTAAAATTTTAATTAGTATTTTTATAAAATATGAGTATCCATAGTCATATATAAAAAGAATAATAAAAGCTCTCAAGTCAATTCACAAACTTATGAACAATTATAAATGAGGTTGAGTTCGACTCACGAAAGAGCTCGGGCTTGAAATAACTCGATTTCTAGTCGAGCCAACTCAACTCAACTCACCTTACATCCCTATATGAGACTGGACTCGTTTTGAGCTTGTCGAGGTTAAGCTTGTAAGTAAGTAGCTCGACTCGTGAACTTTTATCTTCATCCTTTTTATTATTAATACTTTAATTTTAGATAATAATTTGTCTTAATAACAAGAAGAACGATAGTAATAAATCATTCTTGCACAACGAGCGTACCAATTTTTTAAGCATAAAAATAATCATATCTCAAAAGTTTTAACAATAAACTAACAGTAATACAAAATAAGCAGATAGAATAATTAATTAGGAATTACAAATATTTTTTAGAAATTTTTAGCCCTACATCTGATTTTGCATATAAGTCACAAGGCGAGTAACCAACCACATTACAAATACAATTCATTCGCCTTATATAACTAAATCTTATTAATATTTGGTAGGAAGATTTTAGCCATGATTTTTGCCTACAATTCACATGATGGGTAACCAATCACGTTACAAATATAATTCACTCGCCTTATATAACTAAATCAGATCACACTAGAATTTTAATTTTGAATATTTTCAAAGTAATGAAATTTCAAAATTCGATTTTGGAAGTCGCATTACCATATGTGGACCCGTGTCCCAAGTCCAAACCCCGTTAATGAATGTGATTTAATACTCAGAAAAACTATCATCAATTGAATAATTCTTTTAAGTTTTGCATATTAAAAGAATTTTACAATTAATTTCAAATATAATTTACTTGCCTTACGTAATTAAATCTGATTCGAACTATAATTTAAATTTTTGTATATAATCCAAGTTGAAATGAAATTTCAAAATTCAAATTTGGAAAGTTTCATTTACCATATTTCGACACATGTCCCACTTCATGGCCAATTAATTACTTGGGTCCGTATTTTACCTCAGCAAATCGGAATCCAAAGTTGACCGTGCAGCGCACGATAAGCAGTCATTTTACCCAAATTACCCCCCACTTTAACGAACAGGGTAAAAATATCGTAACACACGTGCACGGAATTTTGTTAGGGCAAGTTAGGTATTTCGTGAAACGGGCAGGGGCAAAATAGGGATATCATTGGAAATGGGTACAAGAAAACACATAAGGAGAATTTCGAGGAAAAATAAAAAGAAAAGTGTATAGATAGTGATGGAAGGTCCTTTTTGTTGGGCATTGGGGAATGGAATGAAGCACTATAATAAATAAATAAAACATTATCCACTAGATTAGCATTTTTGCCATACAAATGGTATAGCATAGGGTGGAAAGAGTGAATATAATATGTACATATATATATAATTATATATATATATGGTGAGATTGATTCGGTTTCAAAATGATTTCTTCTACAATTGTGTAATAGTTCTTGTTATGCACACAAATATATGACAAATGCGCACCGCAAATAGTTTATAATGTGTGTTTATAACATAATAATTTGCCAATGATGCCTAGCCTAGTTGGTTAAGGTTGAGGCCCCATAACCAAGAGGTTATGGGTTCGACTCCTACTGGATGCATGTGGGTTTTCTCTCTACTTTAATTTGTAATAGTAGTTTGTTTGTAATAGTTTGTAGCTTGTACTTGTATTTGCTAATGATGCTTACTTGTAATAGATTCTCTTGCAACCGATGTATTAAGATGTTGTAATCGTTCCTTCAAAAAAAAAAATAAAAAAAAATAAAAATAACATAATAATTTAATTTCAAACAAGATATTGTAATTAATTATCATAAACTCATAAGCATATATGATAAACCGAATTTCCAAACCACGTAAAATTGGAAAATACAATAGTGCAGCTAGAGAGTCACGACATAGTCGTTATTCTAGAGTCATAATTGTCTCGTTATGTGCATGTTATGATGACTAGTCACAGCTCCATAATCAAACCTCATTAATTCGCCACGGTGTCTCGTCTCAGTGGGCACGTCCACAACGAGACTAAGAACCAGTCTACTATCACATTGCCCAAACACAATATCTTGTGCTAGTACACAATGTAATCTCACAAAATATTGAATAAATCACTATCTTTAATGACATCTTTATATACCACTAAGAAATATGACTCACCGGCTCTTGGAAGAAATAATGGTCATCGTAAATCATATCATAAAATGAGATAACCATATCATGAATAATATAATAGAATTATAATAAAAGTACCATATAATAATAAACTTGTAGCTATTTATATAAATTTTAAGCTAAAAAAATACAATGAAATGAGGTCATGAGTGTAATTAAGTACAAGAAAATAATACTTGTCAAGATGAATGAAAAATTAAAGTTTATTTCCAACCATCACGAGTGATTAGAGTGATGAAAAGTTATGATATGGTGAGACACTCAATATTTATTACTATACATCTTAGTTGTCATTGGAAATACTTATCGCACATATGTATATGTAACATAATATTTTGTAATGTTAAACCTCTTCTAATAAGTTAGGACTCCAAGATTTTGAATCGTACACATTGACAAGAATCCGCCTTGAGTTCACTTACCATCTGAGCCACTGCGTGTTGGTGGACTTTGATTATTTTCCCCATCTTCATTTGATAATAAAATGCTATGAAACGGTTAATCAATCAAATGTAAAATTGAATATGACGTGACAATATAAATGTGCAAATAATAATATTACGCTGTTCAATTTGACTCATATATACTTTTTCATACGTCAATTCCATTGTGAGAGTTCCATGAGTATACCAACCAAGCAACCATATAAGCATGATACTAGGGATCTGTCGAATATATTTCTTATTGTTATTTGGTATATATTTATAGATTATTGTTATTTGGTATATATTTATAGTTGTTGTCAAATACTTACGTTTTGTCTTTATTTAGATTATATTATGTTGATTGTGATTTGTAGTTAAGCTCACAACCACACACATATTATAGATAGATTTATTTATAATTGCCCCTACTAGACTAAATTGTAGCTCATTACATCCTTATTATTCTTCTAATTTGTTCACGAACCACTATTATGATTAAACTCACATATAATTCATTGACTAAACCATGTCCTCATATTACAATTAATAAAATTTTCTTTTAATAAAACTTTCAAAGCAAAATACATTATATTTTTGAATATCATTTAAAAGTGTTTTGTAAAGTCAAGTAAATATTTATAGAATGATTAAATTTGAGTAATTAGAATTGTTAATCTCAACCTTTTATTTATTGTTTTGGTTACAAAAAGTTAGACAGATGGTTGGGTCGCGCAAGAAGAAGCCCTCCCCAAGATGGTGTCTATCAGTAGATTTCGAACCTTTCTCATCTATGGGGGTCACAAGCCGCTTACCAATTGACCCAACCAACTTGGTAAACTCAACCTTTTATAATCTAGAACATAAAAGTAGTATATACATGTACATTTATGTATGAATATATATATATATATATATTTTTTCTATGGCCTATGGGACCCTTTTACCCCTACAGAAAAGATTTTACTTTCCTACTAACGCTTATGTAAATGATCCTTAGTACGACGCGTGTGGGGGCGTAATATAAGCAGAGAGGACACTTACACACACTCCCCACTTATATATATATATATATATACACACATAAAAGAGTAGTTGTCACTCACTTTTTCCAAACTCTTTCTCTCTCTATATCTCCCCTTCTCTCTAAAATCATGGGTTCTTCAGCCTCTCTCTGAAGTGACTGCATCGAAGCGCCTCCATTTCTAGGGTTTCTCTCTCTCTACCGTGCTCTCTCACTCTTCGACATCTCAATTTTATATGTATTCTGATTTTTTACAGTAGTGTAGGTTGTGTATACGAAATTACGAAGTCTCTGTTTTCATGAAACTATTTTATTTTTTGCTTTTTTGTGTGTACGATCTCGCAATTGACCTGATCTTTTATTTTCTGTCGTTTTGGTGGAATTTTTGCAGGTTTTTCAGAACTGTGCAGAGATCTCTTCATTTACGGCGGTAAAAATTTTGAGGTAAAAAGTGTGTTTTTGTTGCGTTTTCACTTTTTTTACTCTGTTTATGGTGTTGTGCGTTCTTTTCGTTGTCTGAGTTCTTCATTTTTGTTTGATTTCTTAACATGCATGGCTGATTTTTGAAGAATTATGTAATGTTTATGTCATATAATATATATTGTTTTTGGTGAAATGCGCTTGGTTTTTTACCTTTTAATTTTGCGGTTTAGTGCTGAGTTAATTATGTTTTACCTCGTTTTAGTGTCTCGGCAGAGTAATTCATTTTGTTCCCTTTTCTTTAAGCATTAAAGAGGAAATTATTTTGTATCAAAAAAAAAAAAGAAAAAAAAAACGAGGAAATCATTTTAGTTTTTCTTTAAGAGAAGTATGTTGATCTGGCTTTTTTTAAAAAAAAAAAATTAAAAAAACCACAAACTTTTTTTTTTTAAATACTAATACTTTTGGACACCGCTATGTCTCAAAGCTGTTTTCTATTTTTTAAGTGGTTTAAGTTTTGTGGTACTCTTTTAGTTTTATTTTTTTTGTATTATTTTATCAAAAGGGCCATGCTGATCTGTAGTATCTCATTTCTTTTTCTCTTTTAGCATGCATTGCTGTTAGATGATTGTTTGCCCTGTAGACTTGGGGAGATATGTAATGATTTTTTAGGGAGTCACACGACTCAAATCACAATTATTTTTGCATGTTGCTTTCACTGAGTCCCACCAATTGGATGATTGTGATTGTGCCGGTCCAGGAAGCCCCTAAGCATGATCGGGAACATGTTCGTTTCTTTTTGCATTCTTCACTCTTACTTTGGTTAGAATGTACCTTGTGCTGTTCTGTACTTCTGAAGGCTACTTCGTTTCTTTTCTTTGAATTTGTTTCGAGTGATATGATGTTTATTTGGTACCAATAATGAACTAATTGGTACAAATAATTACAGTCTTCCCTGGTTACCCTTCTCCAATGATAGATTTTTTTTACGTGCTTTCAAGTTTTTAACCAAAATGACCATCTGTTATTGATTTATGATTTCTGTCTATATTTGCATCTTTGTTTTATGGCTTACGAAGTTATTCCCCCCCTATTTTAGCTTCAATTAGCCGCCACAAGGAACTGCGACATGCCAAATTTCCCTCAGTTCATTATTTTTGATATTGTGGCTTTTCTTATTGTAGAGAATAACCCTGTCACCCTGTCAGATTAATTCACATTGTGTTATGTTTTCCGTGTCATGTATTTAAATTTCTAATACTGTTGGTTTTCAGAAGTGTTTTATAACCTATTAGAAGAGATTTGACAATGGATCCCCCCACTGAGCAAGATGGTAATGGAGCTGCTCCGGAAGCACTGCCCCCTCCTCCACCTGTTCCTCCAAATGTTACTCCAATCAAAGTTGAATCTGAAACCGCCTTGAAAAAAGTGTTCCGTGCACCAATGGCTAGGCGCAGCCTCGGAACCAAAGGAAATAAGGTTCCTATTCTTACCAATCACTTCAAAGTAAATGTCAAGAATGTCGATGGACACTTCTTCCACTACAGTGTACGTCTCCAAATACAACATCTTCTCCTTTCTATTCCATCTCATTTTGTTTGATCACTTATGCTGGATTATAACATTCACTTTAATCTGTAGGTTGCCCTTTTTTATGAAGATGGTCGTCCCGTTGATGGCAAGGGTGTTGGTAGAAAAGTGCTTGACCGAGTCCATGAGACATACAATAGTGAGTTGGCAGGCAAAGAATTTGCTTATGATGGAGAGAAGAGCTTATTTACTGTTGGTGCACTTCCAAGGAACAAACTCGAGTTTACTGTTGTGCTTGATGATGTTATCTCGAGCAGGTGTATATGATGTTTACTTTGTTTTAACTTGTTTCTGTTTTACTGTTATTATTTTGTCTTCTTACACATTGTTGGTTGTATTCAGGAACAATGGAAATGCCAGCCCTGGAAGTCCTAATGACAGTGACAAGAAGAGGTTAAGGCGCCCTTATCAGTCTAAGACCTTCAAAGTGGAGATAAGTTTTGCTGCCAAAATCCCTATGCAGGCCATTGCAAATGCTTTACGAGGCCAGGAATCTGAAAACTCTCAAGAAGCTTTACGGGTTTTGGATATCATTTTAAGACAGCATGCTGCAAAGCAGTAAGTTAATGCATGGTCATTAAAATCTTACTCATTGGATATATAATTTGTCTTGTAATGTACCTAGACATTCCCTGCATGAGACCCTAACTACAAAAAAATCCCGAGATTTGAGAAATTACCATAGCTTCCCCTGTCAGTAAAAATTAATTACAAATCTGGCCCGTATCAGGAAAAACTCATTACACTTTTACCCCCATTACCCTTTTTTGTAGTTATCAGGACAGGGGGTGGGTGTCTTGGTAACTTGCAAAACCCAGGGTTTTGTGATAATTAAACATTAAGTGTGGGGGTGTGCATGTAATTATCCCTACCTCATAATATGTTTAATGTCAGGGGTTGCCTGCTGGTGCGTCAATCTTTTTTTCATAATGATCCGAAGAACTTCGCTGATGTTGGAGGCGGTGTTCTTGGTTGCCGAGGTTTTCATTCGAGCTTCAGGACCACCCAGAGTGGCTTATCTCTGAACATTGGTAATGTTTGGTTATTGCTTTTATGTTTTCCGCTAATTATTTCGGTGATAGATTACTGTTTGACCTTTCATTTTGGTGTTATTTATTATAACACACCGACTGGCTGTTTCAATACTTTCAGATGTATCGACAACCATGATTATCCAGCCTGGTTGTGTGGCTGAATTTCTGGTTGCCAATCAAAATGTAAGAGATCCATTCTCAGTTGACTGGGCAAAGGTAAGAAGATAGCCCTTGTAGATATTCTGTTAGGATTGAAAATACAATATTTTTATTGATGTAAAACTTTCTGATTGCAAACAAAATTTTCTACAATTTTAATATATCAGGCCAAACGTACACTTAAGAATTTGAGGGTGAAGACAAGCCCCACTAACCAAGAATACAAAATAACTGGATTAAGTGAGAGGACTTGCAGGGAGCAGACGTATGTGTTCTCTTCTGCTGAAATTTTTTATCTACCTTAAATTTTCTCCGCCCTTTGTTTTCCATATCTTGACATGTTTAATGTAGTTTTTTTCTTGAAAATCTTGTAGATTCACACTAAAGCAGAAAAGCAAGGATGGGGATGGTGAATTCGAAACAACAGAAGTGACGGTCTATGACTACTTTGTCAACCACCGTAATATTAATTTGCGTTTTTCTGCTGATTTGCCGTGCATCAATGTTGGAAAGCCAAAACGTCCAACTTTCTTCCCAATTGAGGTGAAACTGCGATCTTAACTCAATTTGCTTTAAAACAATGTTTCTTTTTATTTTTTTGCTTGTTTGCAATTTTACTGATTCTATACTTGTATTTAGCTGTGTTCCTTGGTCTCCCTGCAACGCTACACAAAAGCTCTCTCGACTTTCCAGAGGTCCTCTCTGGTAGAGAAATCACGACAAAAGCCACAAGAGAGAATGTCGGTTTTGAGTAATGTATGTTTCCTCCTTTCAGAGATTTCTCTAGCTTGTTATGTTTGTTGGAAACATTCTTATATGCACCAAGTATCGTGTACTGATTGCTTATGTGGCATCATCTGAACCCTTTGGTCTTCGTAGAAGAATTTACATATGTTTTGTTCACTCAGCTGCTTCTTGGTTGTGGCAGGCTTTGAAAATCAATAACTATGACGCGGAGCCCATGCTTCGTGCTTGTGGGGTTTCTATCAGTAATACCTTTACTCAGGTTGAAGGGCGTGTTCTGCAAGCCCCAAAAGTATGTGTTTAAAATGTAGAATTGCGTATTTTCAAATACAGATTTCGGTTTTCTTGTGATCTTGAATTTTTATGTTAACTGAAAAGCTGTTGCTGACCCGTATTACATCTTAATGCAGCTTAAAGTGGGTAATGGAGACGATCTGTTTACTCGAAATGGACGATGGAACTTCAACAACAAGGTCTTTACTGAAAAAACCTGTAACTTCTAATTTGATATAAATTTAGTTCCCTCTCTGTATTTCTAAGAAACCATTGATATGTTTTGACAGAGACTTGCTGATGCTTGTAAGATAGAACGCTGGGCTGTTGTAAACTTCTCAGCCCGCTGCGATGCTCGTAATCTTGTCAGAGAATTGATGAAAGTTGGTGAAATGAAAGGAGTTGTATGTTCTTCCATCTCTCTCTATACCTATCCTCTGTTTGGATCAAGGATTTTAACGAGTAAGATGTAAAATGAATTGAAAAGGTATAAGTAAAAGTGCGAAGGTCACTTCAAATAATTGAAGCAGAATATTTTTGCTAAAGTCTAAGGTCCAAACACAGCTTTACTTTTTTCTGCATGAAAATATTTGGTAAACCATTGTAATTTACATATCAGAAAGTGGAAGATCCGTTTGACATTTTTGAAGAAAGTGCCCAGTTCAGAAGAGCTCCTCCCGTTGTTAGGGTTGAGAAAATGTTTGAAGAGGTACAATCAAAGCTTCCCGGTCCACCAAAGTTCCTTCTGTGCTTGCTTCCGGAAAGGAAAAACTGCGACCTTTACGGTGAGTGTGACTGTGATTCATTTATTTCCATTACTGTATCTTCCAATTGAACAATAAAGAAGACGAATCTCTGAGTATGTTTATTAAATGAACTAAAATTTTAAAGGCCCGTGGAAGCGGAAAAACTTGTCGGATTTTGGAGTTGTTACTCAGTGCCTTTCGCCTACACGTGTTAACGACCAGTATCTAACCAATCTCCTGCTAAAGATAAATGCAAAGGTTGGATGCATTCACGATTGTTAGATTTTGCATCTGGGCTTTCTTGTATCTTCATTTCCTGATAGTATTATTCCATGACAGCTTGGTGGGTTGAACTCAATGTTAGCTGGTGAGATTTCACCTTCAATTCCAGTGATATCTAAGGTTCCCACCCTAATTCTTGGGATGGATGTGTCACATGGCTCACCTGGCCAGTCTGATGTCCCTTCAATTGCTGCGGTTAAGTGCTCCCTGTTCCTTTTTTTAATTAAAGAAAATATAGTTTCTAATTTACATTTTCGAATTTATAATTGACATTTCTTATCAACGAATAAAAAGTTAGGGATATAAATGTACACCCCCTCACGTATTGGGTAATTACCACGAGATCCCTGTGGTTTTGCAAATTACCTAGATACTAGATACACCTGTGGCTTTGCAAATTACCAAGATACTCATGAGGCTTTGCAAATTACCAAGATACTCCTGAGGTTTTGCAAATTACCAAGATACCACTTGAGAATTGTAATTTGCATTTTACTGGGTGAAATTGTGATATGCTTTTAGTGACAGGGAGGTTATGGTAATTTCTTAAACCTTGGGGTGTTTCTCAATTAGGGAATCATGCAGCAGGGGTTTCTATGAAATTTTTTAAATTACTTATCCTCCCTTTTTTTGTTCTGCACTTGTTTTTGCTTAATTAATCAGGTGGTTAGCTCGAGGCATTGGCCATCTATTTCTCGTTACAGAGCATGTGTCCGCACTCAGTCTCCTAAACTTGAAATGATAGATTCTCTATACAAACGTGTCTCAGACACTGAAGATGATGGCATTATCAGGTGAAACTTTTGCTTAAATCGAAGTATTTTCAGTACTTCTAAAATTTTTCATGTAGGAAAAGTAAAGTTCTTGATGTACTTGTAAGTTGAGACCGTTAACCTAAATATCTTTACTTCTCCATCAATTACAGGGAACTTCTGGTAGATTTCTATACTAGTTCTCAGAAACGCAAGCCTGACCAAATTATCATCTTCAGGTAATTGTTCAAGCCAACATCTGTCACCCAGCAAAATAAATGATGAATTGAGTTGAAGAAATTAGAAAATGTGTGTTGGTGCATGTTTTTTTTGGAGTAATCTGTCTATCGTGGGTCCCACCTGGTTGTGATTGATCTTAAGAATGACTGGTTCTCTTGTATAAAATAGTTAATTATCAGAATTTTTTTATATTTGGTAATAATGTTTATAACCCTTTTGCTTATTCCTGATCATTCACTTGTACCTATTTTCAGAGATGGTGTCAGTGAATCACAATTCAATCAAGTCCTGAACATTGAACTAAATCAAATCATAGAGGTCTCTGCCCTTTCCAGTTTATTGCTATGAAGTCTAAAGATCTTAGTTTTTTCGGTTTACTATAACCATGGATGTCTCTATTTTTGCAGGCTTGCAAGTTCCTTGATGAGACATGGTCACCTAAATTTGTGGTGATTATTGCACAGAAAAATCACCACACCAAATTTTTTCAACCAAATTCTCCTGATAATGTGCAGCCAGGTGATATATTTTTCCTTATCTTTTCCATATTTATTTAGCGATTGCAATTTCCTAAATAAAAGATGGACGGTTGTGAATTGCTCTAATATTATCTTTACGGTATTGGTTTTCAGGGACAATAATAGATAACAAAGTTTGTCATCCCAGGAACAATGACTTTTACTTGTGTGCACACGCCGGGATGATTGTAAGAATTTTTCGTTTTCTAAGCTCTCATTATCTATTTATTTAAATTTCATCAGGCATTAACGAGTTTTCATTTCCAAATTTCTTCATTTGTAATTGTTCAATTATGATTTATTTGATCTATTATGCATACATCTTGATGAGACTACATTTCATTTTCCACACTTTCAGAGAAATAGCTCTCGTGTCTCTGTGAGACGAGACATATCATAAAACTCTGACATTTTATGTCATTTTTTGTAGGGAACTACGAGACCAACACATTATCATGTCCTTTACGATGAAGTTGGTTTCTCAGCAGATGATTTGCAGGAAGTTGTGCATTCCCTGTCATACGTGTAAGTGGACCATTGATTGAAACGAGAACCTAATTCCTGAACTTGTCAATTTTGAGATTTGTTTTAAAATTTCTCGTGCTTTTTATGTTGCAGGTACCAGCGTAGCACCACTGCCATTTCTGTTGGTAATTACGAAACTTCAAATTTATGCTTGGTTTTTGTTTTTCTGAATAAAGTTGGTTTTTGTTTGAATTGGAGGGGTTTTAGGATTACTTAACATAATAACAAATCCATATAACTTTCAAATACCATTGTCCCGTTTGTTTCGTTTTCTAAAACCATTCTGTTTTCTGGATCACTGGTAGGAAAATTACACCTACAATTCATTCTCCAACCAAAAACAACTTTTTTTCAACTTCACTTCTACTTGTCCCTATATAATTTACCTTTCAATTTATACATCTATCAGTTCATTCTTAATTATAAACAAACAACTATATTTGAATTTGAATCCTTTAGTACTCATTTAAAGTTATTTTCTCGATTGTTATGACGAATTTGTAATCTATTTGATACTAGGATCATTTAAAATTCTCTACTCCCCTTCCAATCCAAACACATCCTTAGTTAGTTTGGACTTAACTTTTTTTGTCTATCAACATTTATAATTTTGTCTTCTATTTCTTATGTGGAAATCTGCAGTTGCCCCTATATGCTACGCCCACTTGGCAGCCACTCAGTTAGGCCAATGGATGAAATTTGAAGATACATCCGAGACATCATCCAGCCACAACGGGGCTGCACCCAACGGAGCTCCACCTGTCCCCCCAATGCCTAAACTGCAGGAGAACGTGCGCAACTCTATGTTTTTCTGTTGAGGCTGAGCCCACGAGCCGGTCTCTATTTATCTAGGAATAGTATTTATCGACTAGGCTGTAAGTATTTTGCCGGTGACTATGTTTGATGCTAATGCTATGGTAGCTGTCTGATGGCAGAACTTGTGACATCTAAGTCTGCCTTAGTATGTTAAGTTAAACCAGGTTGGTCTTCTGTGCACTCTTTTGGATTTTGCTCTCGTGTGTCTCGTGACTTTGACTGCATGGAAGCTACTGTTTGCTTTGGCATCTTTTGCCTTGGCTGGAAACTTGGGTTCTTCTAAATTATGCATCAGTATTGGATTAGATATGGTTAATTATGTTTTAATCCATTTTACATTGGTGTATTGAAGTTGACTGCGATCCATCTTGACTGATTGTGGTCGAGTGTCATGTCTTTAGCTTTCTACATGAAAATTTTGAGTTCAAACTTTTAATGCTGTTGACTCGCGTTTGGCTGGCTTACCAGCTTATGTTGCTTGATCCGGCAGGGGTTGTGACTTATTTTCTAGCGTGTTAGTGTGCTATTGTGTTCAGGTTGCAGTGCGTTTTGGCAAAACGATTTAGGTTCTTTTTATTGGGGTAGTTGAGTGGACACCATAGGTTTTTACTCGATCCAACCTTTTAATTATGGAAATAAGAAAATGAAAGCATTAGTGGGTCGAAGCCTTGAAGGTCTTAGATGCTCTTGCACGTGGTAAGAAACTATTTATACGAAAATTGGGTAAAGATCTTTATATTTGTGGAGTCACCAAGTCTATAACCCTGCAAGTGAAACAACTGGGTAAAGATTATTGGGTTTTTTCACAGCTGTAAAATATCTAATATTTTGTCAAGGAACACTATTGAAAATTTTAGAACTCAAAGCGACATACAGATTTATAGTGACAAAATAATAAAAAAAGAGGAAAATTACTGGAAAAAAACCTTAAAAAAGAGAAAATTACTAAAATAACCTCAAAAATAATTATTTGTATCCAAAAAATTCATGACATTTTTTTTTTCAAACTTAAAAACCCATTTTACAAAATTTTCATTCAAAAAACCCAAAATTTGGGATTAGCAATTTTCTGGACTAAATTATCCACATAAGTTAAAAGTTGATTTTTTATTTTCAATTTTTTCCAATCTATAAATGGTTACAATACGAATTTTGTCTTTCAATATTAAATATTTAATTGTTTTTATATAATTAATTTTTTATTTTAACATGATAATTGTCTAAAATAATTTTTATTTAAAATTTTAAGTAAATTAAAAAATCTGAAAAATTAGAATTACAGTATCGTTATTAATATTGAAATTTTAAATAAATAAATTTATATACTAAACTAAAGTTGATTAATTTTTGATCTAGAAAACTAAGGGTAATTAAGCCATATATTTATTAATCCTAAATATTGGGTTTTTGGAATGAAAAGTGGGTGGAATGAAGTTTTTGGATTGAAAAATATTATTATGAGTTTTTTAATATAAAATTTTATTTTAAGGGGTTTTTAGTAATTTTCTTTTAATAAAAAAAAAGTTTGTTTATGCTGTTTGAGCATGTCCATTATAACATTTTATTGTTTTCAAGAAACCAAGTTTTAATAACGGCCTAATATATAATGACCAATTGCTACTGGCAATATTGAAGAAATTAAAACTACAGAGGTTTGGAAGTCTATTTACATGCATGCCTATGTACAATTATTAGAAGTTTTACTGAAATTATGAATGAAATGCTTTTTGAAATCCATAAAGTAGAACTACAAGCTACAGTTATTTTTTAAAAATAAATTAATACTTAACTCGAAATAAATCATTTTAAAAACATTAAATTATTCGATACTTGACTCGAAATCAATCATCAAACTTGTTCGTGGTCGGTCTGTTAACATAACAAACCAAATATGCCATTCTTTTTGTGTTTGATAAATTTGAGGTTCGAATAAATATATAAAATATAATATGAAAAAATGAATAGACCTGTTAGATTTCGACTCGTGTTCATCTCAATTCTCAATTATAGTTTATTTGAATTCGGTACATTTACCAATCAAACCAAACTCAAACACCGATGTTATTTATTAATATTTAAAATAATGATAAATAATATAATCGGCTTGATTCGATTTACACTAGGAACAACTACTTAATTTTCTTTTGGAACTTGGAAACATAAGTTTTTTTATCTTATTTTTATTTGAGATAATCGGTTTCATGAATCAACTACTTTTGAGAATCAACTACTATTTAAGATAATCGATTACATATATAAACTATATCATGAATATAAATAAATAAACAATCAATCAACACATAACGTTAAAATAATTTACAACAGCTACTAATTACCAATAAAATAGAGAACCAATACTAATGTACAACATCCATCAATTATCGGAAATCCACCATGTGTGGCGAGAGGGGAATAGGATTGTCTCAGACGCCTCGCCTTGGCCAAAACCGAACTACAACACAAGATGATGAATATTACTTCGCCGAGTGTGGAAATTCGCCAATTCTTGGAAGACGATGAGGCCGACGTTACTTGGCCTAGATTAATGAATATACTCTCCGTGTTTGTCGGACTGGATATTAAGAGTACATCCCTTTATCAAAATAAAATAAAAAAAATTGTTTATCCATTATCAACGAATTGCCGTTGATAGTAGAATCTAAAACTTTGTGGGGCCTCAACTTCGACAATAGAGTAAGCCGAAAAAAATAAAATAAAAGTTACCTGAATAGCTATAGAAACATGGTAATTCTATGGTGGATCGAGAGTGTTGCTCCTGATCCATTTTTCACAACACAAACACTTGTGATAAAATAATTTACGCAGGATAAATGGGTGTAAAAATCAACCCACTTATTTTAAATATATATTGTAAAATAAATAGAGAATAATATTCACGATCCACCTTAGAATTTTCCATAAAACATCAAACATGTGAAATTAAGCAAATCCATGAATAGAAATGGACAGATATATCGTATATCCATATCCCTAGTATAAATTGAACAATTTAGCATGTCACATCAACATTGGTCTCATAGTTTTACAACCCTAGTCTCTCTCTCTCTCTCTCTCTCTCATCTTCTCTCACTCCAACATACACACACTTCTTCCTCCTCTTGTCACAGCCTCCATCTCCCTCATGCTCCGGCCACTCCGGTAGAACCGCCGCCACGCCGTCGAAATCACACAATTTTCAGTTCTGAACATCCGTTCGTAGTTCTTCATCCGATAATTTCACTAATTTCACCGGAATATATATAGATTATACATAAGTATGGGGATTGGGGACAATGACGGTGGTGGTGGTGATCGGAATGATAATCACGGTGACGTCGTTTGTGGCGAGCCGCCTAAGTCGCCGTGGAAGACTTCCGCCGCCGCTTCGCAGGTGATTGGCGCTGATTCGAAGTCATGGCCGGCGCTGTCAGATGCGCAGCCGCGGCCAAGGAGTAATGTGAATGTGGAATCCAACTCCACCGCGTCGCCTCCGCCTCCGCCGCCGCCGCGTGTTGAGAGTGATGGTTGTGGTGCTCCTCCGGCGGGTCCTGCGACGGCGCAGGTGAGTTCGGTTGATTTTGGTTACTTTTGGATTTTGATTTTTTAAATTAGTTATTTTGTTACTTTATTTGTGAATGCAGCTGGTGTTTGCGTTTGGTTTTCCTTTAAGGTGGTTGAAGTTTGTGGTTTAACTTTCTTAATGAGCGTGTGTGTATATATATATATATATATAATATGTGTGTGTGTTGTGTCACGAGGTAGACAAGTTAAATAACAGAAATAGAATGAAATATTTTGAAATCAATTGAGTTTGATTGGGAAAGATTGACGGATGTTTAATGTGAATAATTTTTTTTATTTCAAAATATTGTGTAATTTTAATTGATATATCTTTTTTTTTACTGCCTACTACTGCATTTATTGTATCTTTATGCATATGTGTGCCATCACTAATTGCCGAAATGGTTTCATATTTTGGACACTTGGTCATGGAGTCTAGAATTGGAAAAAGTGTGTATTTTTCCAGATTCTGAGAATGGGTTCCACAATATTGTAGTTGTTTTTATGGGATACCAGAAACATGTTGAAAAAGAATACCGGTACTCTTATGTGTTGTCAATTCATTGTGTCATTCACGTGCTGTTTAGCAATATATATAACAAGATAAAGAACTCGTTAATCATTTTTGGACCTGAGCCTCCATGTTGGGAAAGGAAAATCGAAATGCTTTCTAACGGGTCCTAATGCATCAAAGTTGATTACATGAAGGATTGTTCTGCATGTGTCTTGTAGACCTAGGATCAGGAATATGTGTTGTTATATACCTCTCTCGATTTCACATGCCATGTTAGTCCTTTAATTATGTGATTTGAGTTTTTGAAATGCCACCAAGTATGTTTCTTTGCCTTTGGTGTTGCCATTATGTTTTGTCTTTTGAATTGAAACAGTTCCCTTATCTGAAATATCTCATTACATGGGGAAAGGGTAGATGAGCTTTTCCACATCAAATCCCACGTATGCTGTGGGCTGCAAATTTGCCCATCGATAATAAATTCACCTAATTAAATATACACAATTTATTTTTAAAGTGTGTTTTTTTTTGGATTTCCAGGCTACAACTGAGCAGCAGAAGTTCCATGGACGTGGTAATACTAAATTTCCCCGTAGGCCCCACTCTATGCATCAAAACAAAAATGCCCCTAAGCATGGCCCGAATGATGTACCTCCATTTCCTGTACCCATCACTTATTATCCACCACCATTTACCCAGGTTTTTCACCCAATGGTTCCCGTTCCACAAATTTCTGCCCCTGGTTATGCTTATCAATATTCTCCTGGACCTTTTCCAAGAGCTAATGCTCAAACAAGGAAGCCTGATAGTGATAAGTCAACACAAGCTTCTGTTGGAAGAAGGCCGAGTACAAAAGAACAAGGTGGCCAAATGAATAATTCGTGGAATAATCAACGACCATTTGCTTCTAACAACTCTTTTCATTTCCAACAAAGCGTGGGGCCAAGACATTACATCAGTCCTCCAATTTTTCCTCCTACAAGCTTTTCTGATGGAGCGAACTTCCCAGGTATTTGAATCAAGTGCAAATGGAACTTTCTTAGTAAATGAAATAAGTATTATTAGCATTAAGATTTTTCTCCTTTTTTTTTTTCCTGTCATTTTTTCTTTGGTAATTTGCATTGACATTGCTAATAAGATCATCGTGATACAGGTCAACCAGGAGCTATCTGTTATTTACCTGTTCCTCCTCCAGGCTCTGTTAGAGTACCTTATCAACCGTATTTTGTTCCATATCCTTTGAACCCTGGACTTCCCATGCCCTCACCAGAAATAGCCTTGAAAGCGGACATTGTAAAGCAAATTGAATATTATTTCAGGTAAATTTTCTAGGAGCAAGTAGATTGTAGATTTTTTTTTTTCCATTCATCTGTTGGAGCCTGGGGACATAGTTTTGTTTTAGCTGGGTAGTAATTACTCATAATGATTATTCTCAGTGATGGATGGTACTTCTGCCCATGAGCATGTCAATGTTTCTTTGGAACTTGTCATACGTAGGATGATGTAATCACTAACGCAACTTCATATTAAAGTAAATACATGACAACTTGCAGATGCTGATGTGTATATGGAACTTTTTCAATTAATAGCATGTAATTAATAAAGCAACTTTAGTTCCAGCTAATAGATATCAAGTAACTGCTGAACCTTACCACTTTGACAGTGACGAGAATCTGCAGAATGATCGCTACTTGATTTCCTTGATGGATGACCATGGTTGGGTTTCTCTATCAATTATTGCCGACTTCAAAAGGGTAATGTTCCCACTGATTCTTTGTACTAATTATGTGTTTTCGAGATACTAAGGAGGTCCAGCCCAAAACAAGATTTTGTGTTTGTTGGGGGGGGGGGGGGGGGTACATGGGGGGAGGAGGGTGAATTATTTAAAATTTGCTGCAAGTCCTTGTCTATTGAGCTTGATCAACCCATTCTTCTCTGTATGATAATTGTGGTACTGATTTTTTTCTAAAATTTGGAGTTTCAGGTTAAAAGAATGAACGTGCAGATACCATTTATTCTAGATGCATTGCTGGCTTCAGAGACTATTGAAGTGCAGGTTTGATGGTTTTCCTGTCTTGTAATCCTTGGTTGTTAAATACAAAGTTACCTTGTGTCTCTCCCTTGATACGGTTGAAAGTTCAATATCTGTAGGGTGAGAAGGTAAGGAGACGCGAAGAGTGGTCAAAGTGGATTCCAGCTCCTGTTATCAGTATATCTTCATCTCTAGCTTTAAATGCTGTGAAGATCGATAATCTCAATGAAAATAGGGACAGCTCTGAAGAAACAAAGGAACTCACTTCACCAAATGGAAAGTCTGTGGATCACCTGCCGTTGAGTGCATCTACTAAGGATACAGAACAAGATAAGAATAAGTTCCTTTCCAGTGGTGAAGAACAAAAGTTTGCATCTGTAAATAGTAATACAAGCATGGATTTGGGTTTTCAGCCCAGCAATAGGAAAAATAGCACTGAACTTAATAATGGACCAAATCTCGCAGCTGTCTCACAAAAACCTGTTTCTATGAAGTCCATGAAGTGTGAAAACAGAAATATACAAGTGCTTTCGAATCCGAATGTGAAGAATTTGGATGACTTATCTAATGATTTTCCAAACACATTTATGCTTGACGAAGAGCTGGAACTGGAGCAGAAAACATTAAGGAATGATCATCCTTCTACAGTTGGAAGGTATACCATGCTTGCTATCTTCCTGAGCTACCTGTATCTGCAACAGTTGGGGTTGTTCCTGTATTGCTTACTATTACCATTTTGACCACTCTATTACCATTTGAAAGTTATGGTATTTCCTCATGGTCAGTTAGAGTAATTTAATGAACTCTAGTGCATTACATTTTTGTCAACTGTGAAATTGTTAAATGAAAATGTGTTTCCCATCACATATAAAGTAGATCTAGAATTCATTGGATATTTTAAAGTTGTGAAGCCAAATGAGCTGATATTCTTATGTTAATTTCTTTCCAGATAAAATTTAAGCATGGGTGTGTTTATTGGGCTTTATTGGTTTCCTGTATTTTCTTACTATTACCATTTTCTTTCATTGCACATAAATTTCTTCTACATACTCATGGCATTTTGGCTTATTTTCGTAAACGGTCATTGCAGGATTGGTGATGAAGAGAATGAAGTTATTGTCAATAATCAAGCCATTGAGAGGCTCGTAATTGTCACCCAGGTAAGGCCATGAACCTCGGGTTGGCTTCATTTTTTTTTGAAATTATAAGACCTCTGATGAAAAGTTAAATTTTAGTTTGATTTTTGAATTAATTACTAACTAAATTGTATACTACAGAATAGTCGAATGCGTGAAGGACCTTCTGAAGAATCAAAAACCATAACCAGTGAGCTTGCTTCAGCTATAAATGATGGACTCTGCTTTTACGAGCAGGTTGACAGCTTGTTTTTGGAATATCTATTGAATTATATCAAAACTAAAATCAATTCTTCTTACCTTCTATCAACTTTGCAGGAACTAAATTCGAAGGCGTCTCATCGTAGACACAATAAGCCTATTAAGAAAAACAGGGATGAGAGCTCTGGGCAATCTGCTAACAATGCTTCTATACTAAATTCAAGGGCTCCTAATAATTCCACTGGAGGGAGCAGCTGTGAATTGCCTGGAAGTTCCAATTCACGAAGGAAGCAAAATAAAGGCAGCTCCAAACAGCAGTCGTTTAAGCAGCGGTTATTCCCTGGCAACTTTAGAGCACATGGAAGTGGCCAAAACTCTCATGGCTTAATATCTGAAAGCCCACCTAGTGATACAATTGGCTTTTTCTTTGGTTCTTCACCTCCAGATAATCATGTGTGAGTAGCACAATTCGTCCCATCTTCAACATTTTAATTAGGGTAAATTACATAGAAACCTCCTGTTGGAGACCCTAATTACGAAAAAGCCCCTGAGGTTTGGGAATTACCATAACTTCCCCAGTAAAAGTAGATGACCATTTCACACCATCAGTAAAAACAAATTACTATTTCATCCCTGACAGTGGGTTTGTTGGTAATTTCTTAACTCTCAGGGGCTGCCTGTAATTACACAATAAGTGAGGGAGTTTGCATGTAATTTCATCTACATTAGTGAATGATTTTTCCATGAGGTTTGTCGGTTAAATTTGTTTTTTCTGGTGCTGCTAAAACCCGATTTGGATTTTTCCAGGCTGAGGCCTTCAAAGTTGAGTGCTTCACCTCAGAGCAATCTATCAGGAAGTAGCCCACCAGTTGGTTCAGTTCCAAAACCATTTCCGCCATTTCGACATCCAAGTCATAAACTACTCGAGGAAAATGGATTCAAACAGCAGCAGTGAGTAAAATTTATTTTAGAGTCACTTCAAGGCTGCATACCGGCTTTGATATTTGTCAACCGATTTGAGCATGTTTGAAAAGAGTTTTTAAGTTTGGCTTATTGTAAATTTTCGTCTTTAAAGGTATAAAAAGTACCGCAAACGTTGCCTTAGTGAACGAAAGAAAAGGGGCATTGGTTGTAGTGAGGTAATTTTCAGAACAGTGCTAACAGTATTATTTCAAACAATTGTTAAGAGATTTTATCTCATTTTCCTGTTGCTTGCAGGAGATGAATAAACTGTACAGGTTTTGGTGTTATTTCTTAAGGAACATGTTTATTCCTGACATGTACGATGAATTCCAGAAGTTAGCTCTCGAAGATGCTGCTGCTGGTTACAATTATGGAATAGAGTGCCTATTCAGGTTTTATAGGTATAATTTGTTTATTATTTGGTTTGTATTTTTGAATACTCGTATATTATTGAATTTTCTCATCTTTTCTTCATTTCCTTGGCTCGATTCTCTTGCAACACAACTCTCTTCCTAACGGAAGTTGTTCATTTTAATGTTTTGTTTTGGTAATTATCATGTAAATACATTTATCATTTTGTTTTCTTATCTCAGTTATGGTTTGGAGAAGGATTTCAGAGAGGACCTCTATGAGGACTTTGAACAGCTCACATTCGACTTCTATAAAAAGGGGAACCTTTATGGCCTGGAAAAGTATTGGTAATCATTTGCCCTTTTTAACTACTCTGTCCCCATATTCCGTTGTGACTATCATGGTAAAATTGTGATGGTATAATTATATGTATAGATGTTTTACAATGTTGGTTGAAACTCTACTTAGTACAAATTAGTTTGATAGGTTCTGTAGTTTCTCGCTAAACATGATGTTTATAATTTTTTTCCCACCAAATAATGTGAATAATGTGTTATTGCTCCTTAGTTACTCACACCGGAATACTAACTTTGCCAGCTTCTCTGTGCTATTTCTTGCTATTTTTGGGGTTTGTGGGCTCGGAGGCAAATACTTGTCCGTTAATCTCGAAAATATAACATAATGAGACGGCAAAAATGCTATCTGTTGAAATATCAAGCGTTTCGCCATGTAAGACAAACTATGTCAACCGAGGGTCTTATAATATTGTGTAAATTACATAGAGTCTTCCTACTTGAGACCCTTGTTACGAAAGTACCATGAAGTTTGAGAGATTACCATAGATTCCCTATCTGTAACAACATATTGCAATTTCGCCTCTGTTTATTGAGTTGTCTGGATGTGACAAGGGCTGTTTCAGTAATTTGCAAATGTGCCCCTAATAATTAGCGTTGGCATGTAATTATTCCTTTAAAATTGGTCACATGGCTTATTTTATTTTGGCAGGGCATTTCACCATTATCGAGAGGTTTGTGACAATAGAGAACCAGTGAAGAAGCATCCAGAATTGGATAGGCTGCTCAGAGAAGAGTATCGTAGTTTGGACGACTTCAACCGTGCCAAAGTTAAGAATACTTCCATAAAAGAGGATAGCCATTAAGGCCACTTATTGATTGATATTTCTCCTTGGCTGCAATCAACTGACAAATTTTTGAGGTAAAGAATTCTAACAGCTTGGGTAACCCATTTTTGGAGTGGGATTTTTGTATATATAGTGTGTTGATAGAGTCGTAGTAGTCGTCCCGTTAGGGCGGGAGAGAATGTTTTGATGCCAGAGTAGGTTCATAAGGTCTCTATAGTGTTTCTTCTATAGTAGTCTAACTGGCTTGAGGAGGCTTGCTATAGGGTTTATAACAACTTGTATATAAGGATAAGTTTAGAACCAAGAGGGATGAGATTTGACGGTAAGTTTGAAAGTTATGCCCTTGTTTTACAAGTCGCAAATGTGATTCGGATTCTCTGTACAATCATAATAATTCATATGATGGTACTTATGTGGTGTCCATTTATATACGGATAATTATGATTGTAGCTGGATATGAAACTCCATGAGAATCAATATTGCTTTTCTTGTAAGCAAAGAAATTGTATGAAAAATGAATCAAATTACTCGATATTCTACAACATTCCATATTGATCGTTAAAAGATCATTTTGAGTTCGATTCGGTTTACATAATGAACAAGTTTCAAAATATTTTTACGTTCAAGAAAGTTTGGAGTTCGGCTCGAGCTTGATTATATCAATTAAAAAATAAATAAACTATGATTAACATATGAAGCTACTCTAGTTCGTCTTGTGACCAACTCAGACCAATTCGGTTAAAGCTCATTCAAGTTTGAGTCTATTAACAATCAAATCAAGGTCAACCTTGATAAATATTCAAACAAACTCTACAAATTGTTGATTAATCATTGTTCATTGATTGTTATTTGATATTTTGAATGTAAGTACTCGTGGTTTTCTTCAAATTTTGGGTGAAATACTTATTGAGATTTACAGCCAATTCTAAGATTGTGTTTGGCTAAACTTAGTTTAAAGAGTTTATAAGCTCTTTTTGGGGTTCCCTCATTTTTTTTTAAAAGCTTATAAGTTCATAATATCTTATTTTAAAAACTTATAAGCTGTTTCACAAAAAAAATTACTAAATATTTTATAAGAAAAGAGCTTACAAGCTTAGCCAAGCACTCTATATTTGAGGTCTAATCTTTTATTCTTTTCTATGAATAAAGTCAAAAACGAGTTTATTACGACACTTAGCCACTTGGTTATCAATGCAACCGTTGCTTTTAATACCTGTGCAGCACTCGACCCTTCCTCCTGCTTTCGTATTGCACTTAGCTCCTTCTAATTGCTCGTTAATGGTGGAATCAGAGTCATCATTTCCTTGGAAGAACATCTAGAATCAATGGCCTTAGCCCTTAGGTTCACAAATTGTCAGATTAAAACCCCTTTTTTGTTTCTTGGATTCAACAAGAGCAAATTGATTCACATTATGTAAATTTGGCTCTGAAGGGTAATCGAATTGCTGCACAAATACACAACTTCTACCAAATTTTTAATTTTTGAATAACTTCAAAATCTTGAAAAAAGATGCCACTTAGGTTCTTAGGGCCACACCGTCACAGACTCATAATTATAGGGTTATTTGCGTCCACCTCCCCTCATGTATTAAAATTTGGCATCCACCATCTCTATGTGTAAATTTTTTTATATAAACTACCTTTTTTACCCTTAATTTATATTTGTATTTCTTATTTTTCATTTCATTTCATCCCTTTATTTTTTTTATTAAATAGCAAAAAAGAAAGGAATATAAGTTATGCTTATGGAAATTCTTAATTACAAATAATTTTAATGAATAGTTATTTTTAATTATAAATAGCTATAACAAATAATATATTAAAGTGAAAATTACCCTCCCCGTGAAAAAAAATAAAATAGATTTTTTATATCAAGAACATCATATCAGTATTATTTTCTTTCCATCTCACAATACCCATTCTACAATCTTTTCATTTGAAATAACACAATAAACAAAGATCTAAAAACTGAAAGAGTAGTTTCGTTTTAAATTCTTACTTAAGGACCCGTAAATGATTTTGAAGTAGAAACTGAAAAGGATCTACATATTCGTTGATAAATTATGAATCTCATTGTTTATTTTCGTTTTCAAGTTAACTTTTTTTTCTCTTTATATTTGTTTTACTTCTTATTAGTTCCTACTGAGAACAAAAATGAAGATGAATACAAATTGAAAAAGACGAAAATATATAATGGGACATTGAAGTTAAAATGAAACTACTTTATGAGTTTTTAGATTTTTGTCTATTACAATAATCAATAAAATAAATCTAGATATAAACTTTTTATTTTTTATAAAAGAAATAAAGCATCAAAAATATAATTCAAGAAACACACAATGAAAATTAAAGAAACACTTATTTAAGTTTATTTAAAATAAGTTTGATATATTGGTTGCTATACATGTTTTTAAATAAAAGTAACTATTCATTAGAATTAATGAAAAACTCCCGTGAGGATAATTTTTATTTCCTTCTTCTTTTCTATTTAATAAGAAAAATAAAGAAATGAAATGAAAAATAGAAAATAGGAAAAATAAATAAACTAAGGGTAGGAAAGGTAGTTTATAGGAGTAATTTTTTTTTTCCCACATAAGGGTGGTGGATGCCAAATTTTAATACATGAGGGAAGGTTCTTACCAAAGACCAATACCTAGGGAGGCGAATGCAAATAACCCTATAATTATATCGTATATATACTTTACATAGATATCGTCGTGATGTGATGAGAAAGTCCTATATATATATGTACATATATATATATATATATGTATATTGTAAAATAGGTTTTTATTAGGATGGATTGGAGAGTCCTTAATTTGTAAGGGAAGTAAGTTAACAAGGAAATCAAATCACACTCTAGTTAGGAATTCGTACGTGTTTATCACTTTCCGATTAGGAATCGGTACGCGTTTATCACTTTCCGATTTTTGTAGTCATATGTTTATCAATTAATTGCAGTTCAGTGGTTAACACTCTAATTAGGAATCCGCGGACTAAAACTCTATGATCGCAAACGGGGTTTCTATGAATAAAGTCAAAGGAGTTTATTAAGATTGTGAATGTTCCGATTGAAGCACTATACATTACTCTTTAAAGCTTTGATGCACTTCGCATCAAGAACAGTTAATGAGTTCAAGCCCGCTCGAAACTCAAAAGCTCGGGTTGAATATTTTCAAGATTGAGCCGCAGGTTGGGGCTTGAATTCATATTCAAGCCGAGTGTGAACGAAGACAGACTCAACTTAATTGAGTCCGGACTCATAAATAAATTATATATATAAGAAATATATATGCATAGAGTTAAAATAATATACTAACATGCAAAACTATATAAACAAAATTTCATAACTATATGGATAATATGGAATTCAAATTGGACGAAAAATAAGTCAACCGTATTTTAATTGAAAATATTCTCAAGTAGCGAAACAATATAGGAAAATAAGTAGTGTTTTCGACTTCATGAAACCACGTTTAAGGATTTTTAGTACGAATATAGTTTAATTGTGATGATTTTGAAATTGTTATGTTTTTTCTTTATTAGGTAGATTTATTTTAACAATTGTACTAAAAAGATAAAAATGCTGGTATTCTAAATTCAAATTGGCTCGGGCTCGGCTTGAAGCTCGTCAAGCTGGGACCAAGCCTTGAACACAAGCTCGTTTAGTATCAACCCAAGCGTGAGCCTATGCAAACTCGGCTTGATTGACAGCCTGTTACGAGCCAAAATGATAAAGTCGCTGATAAGCAGATTACGCCTTTCATTATACGCTTTTAAATTTGATAAATATGCAATTAGTTAGTTTAATAGTTAATTAGTTAATTAGTTAGTTAGTACAAGGGTCTTTAAGTCATTTGTTAGATTTATTAGGGGTACAAATGTAATTTCCTGTATTTATATTTTTACCGTGTTGTCTTCTACAAATGAGCAGTATATTAGCTCCTTCTAAAGCTTGTAATTGGGGTCATTGAATGAATTAGGTGTTGTGTGAAATTGATTCTCTCTCTATAATTCTCTCTATTGTGACTTTGGGGAAGATTATTTTCAGAATTGGTTCTTAATCCCCAATTCTCAAATACTTTCTGAAATTTTCTCCAGGATCAATTGAATCCTCAGAAAATTTCACTAACTTTACCATGATTGAAAAAAGTTCGTATCACAGCCTATTAATTAAATTCCATTGAAATGTCAATGGGTCTAAATTCTATTATCACAAACGGGTTCTAATCTTGACCTCCAAGCAACTGTCTAGTTGGTTTACCAAGAGAAAATCGAGTTGCACCATGAGAAACTACGAAAATTGGAAAATTGAAATACAACTTTCCATTATTTTCGATGGAAAATAACAGCATAATAATTTAAGCATGAAAATTAACAAATAAGACACAGTTTCTATAAGAAACTAGTACATGTTTGCAAAAAAGCCCTACCAATACAAATAGCTTAACTTTAAACCCTATAATTTACCAATACAAATAACTTGAAAACTTTAAAATAACTTAATAACTTAACCAAGAATCAATTCCTTACAACTCTAACTCAATTAAATGATCAGGAATTTTATTCTCGGAGTCATCCTCGTCCTCATCTTCATCGTCTGGCATCTCGTTAAGATCAAAAAGCAGCACTTTTCGTGCCGTTTTAGCAACCTTTTGATCTTTACCACGGTTAGGACTAGGAACCGATCCTTGATTCGAACTGAACCTCTTCGTACCTCCAAAACCCCGGCCCAAAGGTAACTTCTTGTTACAAATCTTGTCATCGTTAGGAGATTTTCGGCTTGATCCAGGGTTCTTCCTGGTGTTGACAATGGTGATCTTGAACTTGTTGTGACTTGACCTATGGCCTCCCAATGCTTGATGACTTGGAAAACTCCTATTACAAATCTCGCATATATGTTTTTCCGGGCTTACTTCTGTTTCTACTGATGATTTTGAATCAGTAGGCGACAATTTTTCTGTTTCTACTGATGAATTTGAATCAGTAGGCAACACTTTTTCTGCTGTTTGATAACGTCTCGTGCAACACTTAGCCTTTCCTTTTGACTCTTGAATATAGAACAAAAGAATATATACCTTAGTTAGTAAAAAGGTCGGTACTTAATACATACAGGTTACAACGAAAAAAATCAACAAAGAATACAAGAACGGAAAACAAACATATTCACATTCGTACAAGTAAAATACTCTCCTTCTGGTTGAGGGATTTCTTGTGTATGGAACAAAAGAATATATCCCTTAGAGGATGACAAAAGTCGGTACTTAATACATACGAGTTACCCCAAAAAAAAAAAAAAAAAAACAGAGAATGCAAAACAAATATAGATTCACATATGTACGGGTAAAATACCTCCTTGTGGCTGAGGATTTTCTCGAGTATCCCTGCGACCCCCCGTCCCTCCATTATTTTTAGTACCCGTGCGACACTTAGCCCCTTGGTTATCAATGCAACCGTTGCTTTTAGTACCCGTGCAACGCTCAACCCTTTCTCTTGCTTCCGTATTGCACTTAGCTCCTTTTAATTGCTCGTTAATGGTAGAATTAGAGTCATCATTATCCTTGGAAGAACATCTAGAATCAATGGCCTTAGGTTCACAAATTTTCAGAGAAGAACCCCTCTTTTGTTTCTTGGATTTAACATCAACTTGATTCTCATTATGGAAATTGGGCTCTGGAAGGATCATTGAATTGCTGCACAAAATTTTGATCTTTGAATAACTTCTTAGGGCCACCCCGTCATATAGATATAGTCATGGGAGAGTCCTATATATATATATGTATACATGTAGGTTCTTGTTGTTAATTGTCACATAGATTAATTAAGGTGGAGAGTCCTTATTCTGTAAGGAAGTAAGTAAACAAGGAAATCGAATCACACTCAAATTGGGAATCCGTACGATGAGTACTTGAGTTTATCACTTTCCTATACATTATAAACACATTGTGAGTCCTACATATATATTGTAGTCCTTTAGTTAAATTATTAACCCTATATATATTGTAGTCCATAAACACATTGAAATAATAACATTAACAGTGATATACATTAAAAATTACTAAAACCCCCCAAAAATAATTTTTCATATCCAAAAAACTCATGAAAATATTTTTCAATCTCAAAAACCCATTCTACAAACTTTTCATTCCAAAAACCCCAAAAGTGAGGATTAACAACTTTTTTGACTAAACTACCCTTCATTTATTAAGTTAATAATTGATCAATTATTTTTCTTATTGTAATAATTTTGTTTTAATTCTTTCAAATTGATGAATCATAAAGTCTGGATTTTATTTTGTAATGTTAGTTATTTAAAATATTTGTATATAATTTATTTTGAATTTAATATGGTAATTATCTATAAAAATATGTTTTAAATGTTTTAAAAAGATTAAAAAATTTGAATATTTAAAATTAAAATCATAGTTAGCACCAACTTTTAATATAAATTTTTTAAATAAATAAATAAATTTCATTGCAATACTACAATTGATTAATTTTTGACCTAGAAGGCTAAGGGCAATTAAGTCCATAAACTTGTTAACCTTAAATATTGAGTTTTTTGGAATGAAAAGTTGATGGAGTGGGTTTTCTGGATTGAAAATATTATCATGAATTTTTTGGATGTAAAAGTTCATTTTAAGAGTCTTTTAATAATTTTCCCTAAATTATATAATGTATATAACTATGTCATGCATTAAATTAATAATATCACTAAATACATGCAACTGTGCAAGAAATCTATAGTAATGTTGATATAGTTTAGTGGTTGATTAATTTGGGGATCCAAGTCCGAATAGCTAAATTTTTCAACTTTGTTCAGTTGATATCCATGTCATTGACGAGTTATCAATTTTACTCGATCCAAATTTGAAAAATCCTGAATTAAGATATTTTCCGGTGAGTATTTGAATTTACAGATGAAATTTGAAAAAAATCAGGCAATAGAACTTAAATTGAACTGAGTCAACAGATATAGGATTGAATTTGATAAATGTTATATTAAAAGATGGAAACAGAAAAATAGCAAATTAACTTCTTCCCCAAGAAATATTATTGTTACCTAAATATAATGTCAAATTTTGTAATGAATCCATTTATATATGTCCAACTGCTAATTTGTTTACCAAAAAAAAACTCCTCCTCTCTTTTTACTTTTATTTTTAATAGTATTAATATCCAACCCATGTTCGATTTCTTAGCGACTATATATACTAAGAGGCCGTTTGGCCCAACTTTTGAAATGCTAAAAAATGCGTTTAGTCTATTAGCATCAATTTTTGGTGTGTTTGGCCCCATTTCCTATAGTCTTGTTCAGCATTTTTGCATTACAACAACACGTCTTGGAAAAGTTGGAAATCCTATCTTTTTCCATAATTAATTATATAGGAATCAATTATCTCATAATTAATTATGCAAAAACTGGGCAAAATTAACCCTAAATTACAAGTGGGAACTGCCTATAATTTAGGAAAAATTGTATATCTGTTAATTACCTAATCCTTTTTACTTTCAATCTAATTATTACTCAATCCGGAAATTCAGTTTCAATGAAACTTGAAAACAAGAATGGCTAGAAGTCTAGAACAACTATGCCATTCAATGGCACTATCTTGTAAAAACTCCTAATCCAGCGGGCACACTCAATGTTTGTGCTTAATCAATTAAAATTTATACGTATTAATTGATTATTTAAGCATAATATCAGTATTATAATCTTATATGATATTTATATATACATATAGGGTCAAGATTGAATACACATCATATATTAGATAAGATATAAGACTCAATCTACACCATTGGATCCATTAAATCCAACAGTCCAAAAAAGAAGCAAAAAAAAGGCTAAAAAATTGATTCCAATTGAATAAGGGGTATAATAGTCAAAAAGGAAGCAAAAAAGGGCACAGAATCTCCTGTAAAATCTCCCTTATTTACGTTATTCATCATCCTTTTTAGTACTTTTTCTCTCTCTCTCTCTCTTATTACCTTGCAAACAAATTTTAAAAATCAAATATTAGAGCAGTGGAAGGAAGAGACGAGACACAGAAAGAGAGAGAGAGCAATGGTGAGCACCAGAAGTAGAGGGAGACCCAAAAACTCTGACAAGAACAAACAAGAAGAAAAAAAAGCAATAATAGGCAATGGAGAGTACGAAGAGTCTCGAGCACAAAGAATCAAAGAAAACACCGAGAGAATGAAGAGTCTCGGCATCATATAGTGTGTGTTTGATGTATAAACACACACTGTATAATGTGTTATCATATACTGTATAATGAGTTATAAGATACTGTATAATGTGTTATAACATATTGTATAATTGTTTATAAGATTGTAGTTGTATGATGTATAAACACACAATGTGTAATGTGTTATCATATATATTGTATAATGAGTTATAAAATATTGTATAATGTGTTATAACATACTGTATAATGATTTATAAGATTGTAACTGTATGATGTATAAACACACACTGTATAATGTGTTATCATATATTGTATAATGGGTTATAAGATACTGTATAATGTGTTATAATATACTGTATAATGGTTTATAAGATTGTAGTTGTATGATTATAAACACACACTGTATAATGTGTTATCATATACTGTATAATGAGTTAAAAGATACTGTATAATGTGTTATAACATACTGTATAATTAAATATTTTTAATATGCTATAAACACATACTGTATAATATGTTATAACATACTGTATAATGTGTTCTAACATACTGTATAATGGCTTATAAGATACTGTATAATGGTTTGAAATCACTAATTATATGTGACTAATCACACACTGTATATCATTGTTGTAGTTACTGTATAATGGTTTATAAGCTACTGTATAATGATGTATAAGATACTGTATAATGGTTTAATGTAATTTTTTGGAAGAAAACAATATCAAATGAACTTCTACTCATGCAAGTATCAAATTCACTTCATAAATAGTCAATTCAAACCACATGGTACTATGTTCAGTAAGGAGTTAACCTATACATGAAATAAAAAAGACATAATCATTTCACAAAAATTAACAGAAGACGAATTCTTAAATCCCAAACTTTCGATCTTTACAGCTACTATCTCGAAAATGATTACACAAAATTACATACAACAGCTACTGTATGTAATTTTTGCTACATGAATTGACAATGATGATGAATCGAGCTTGATTATTAATTGAGTTTGATGATGAATAACGTAAATAAGGGGAATTTGATTTCTGTATATTGAGTTTGATGATGATTAATTGAGTTCTGTGAACTGATCGAATTTTAATTGGAAAGAAAAAATGAATTGAAAAAAAAATCTGTTATGGGCGTGATAAAGGGGATTTGATTTTGATCTTGCATGATATTTACGTTTATTGACTAAAATACCCCTGCCATCATTAAAAAAAATTATACAAATTGAAAAATGGATCAAATCCAGATCTTGGGATCAAATGATATTAATGGTGTAGATTGGGTCTTATATCTTACCTAATGTAATGGGATGTATTTGATCCATACCCTTTATATATGTATATATATATATATATTGGTAACTAATATCCTATATGAGATCAGGGACACATTGTTTGACCCTAGTACTGTTATATAAGTTCCGACTTTAGGCAATTACGCAAAGTTGCTTTGGTGGAGTTGGTTGGCGATGACCATAATAACGAAAACCATTTAAACTAGGAATAGGAGATGTCCAAATGTCGAAATGAATAATATCAAATAAATGCGAACTACGAGTATAAGAACTAGAAAAGACAACCGTTTTTGTTTACCAAACTGACAAGCGGAACATAACGAATGAGAATTATTTTTATTACAATAGATAAAATTTCTACTATGAAGAAAATAAAAAATTGAGCTTCCAGGGTGACTAAGGCGATGATGCCAGACAGAGGGGGACTAAACTAGAAGACAATGAGAAGAGACACGAGCGGTGGAGTTGCCATGTAGAGGGTAAAGATCGCCATCACTGTCGCTGGGACTAATGAGATTGCCGGTCCTAAGATCCTTTACAGAGAAACCAAAAGGGTCAAATTCAATTGAACAAAGATTATCCTTAGTGAATTGACGAACGGAGATAAGATTTTTAACCAAGAGAGGGGAATAGAGGACGTTTTTCAGATGAAGAGGATGAGAGTTGTATGTAAAAGAAGAATGACCAACAGATTGAACCGGGAGGACATCACCATTACCAACTATAATTGAATTAAAAGAATTACATGGTACAATGAATGTAAGTTACCTTGGTGAGGAGTCATGTACAAGTTTGCAGCAGTATCCATGTACCATTGGTCATCAGGCTGCTGTAGAGTCATGGTCTGATAAAGGTGTGACAAATCAGTGGGTGTGGGAGGAACCGAGTGAGCTGGACCGAGTGGAGGCAGCTGGGCAGAAGAAGAGTTGAAATGTGGACAGTGGAGGCTGTATGTTGATGATTGGGCCGCTGGGCGAGGCCTGCAAGGAGAGAATGGGCCGCTAGGAAGGGCCGAAGGTTGGGCAGGAGCTGAGGACCATCCAGACGCGTTGGGCTGGGCAGAGGAAGCCCAATACGCTCTAGGAGACTGAAAACCTGGAGGCATCGTGTGCTGGGCTGGAGTTGAATTAAAGCATGGGTCGGATGGGCGTGGCCTAGCAGACGCAATGGGTACCAATTGATAAGTGAAACCTAGTGGGGCAGTGGACCTTTGATTGTGTGTACTGTTTTGCTGGCTACTATAGGAGTTGTGTCCTTGACGAAAATTAAACCTACCATTACCTTGACCTCGATTTCGAGAATTATTGCGATTCATGTTTCGATATTGGCTTGGAGGGGTGTTTTGGGAAAGAAGGTCAGTTGCGGAATCATGATTTTGAGGAGTTGATTAAAAGCGTTTTCACGATTTTCATGTAGAAGAAGAAGGTTTCGGATTTCTGAGAAAGAGGGTAAAGGTTTGGTGGTAGTGATTATAGTGACTAATGGAAGATACGCCTCGGGTAACCCTTTGAGTAAGTGTAAAACAAAAGATTGATCGGAAATAGGACTATTCAAAACAGAAAGAGAATCGGCTAAAAACTTCATCTCTTGACATTATTGAGAAATCGATAAATTCCCTTTTTGAAAATTATTAATACATTCACTAATTTCTAAGGATCGAGATGGTTTGTTATTCATAAAATTTTCTAAATCAACAGTTTTTAAAAGCTTGATATGAACGGTAGAGTAAAACCATCTTTTGATAGTAGAATCTAAAGCAAACTAATTATCATCGGGTTCACGCGTAGGCTTTGATTTTCCCGAGAGGTGATAAAAAACAGAATAGCTATGGCAGAGGTCCATAAACATACCGCGCCAAAGCTTATAGTTCGAATCATTAGCATTTAATTTAAAACCAAAGGAAGAGTAAATATTTCCGTCTGCGAGAGCGGGATGAATTGAAGAGGTTTTGGGCGTTGTAGGGGCGGTGGCTTGGGGGTTTTCAGGATTGGCCATATGGAAAGAGAGGATAAATCGAAAAATACGAAACGAAATAAATAAACGAAATTAATGAGATACGAAATAATAAAGCAAGAAAAATTACCATAAGGAATCAACAATATTGCAATAGCAAAATATGAGAAAGGCACCAAAATCCAAGATGTAGAGGAGATCAGTGTTGTAGAAGGCTTTTTAATGATTAAATTTTGTGTTGAGGGGAACAACAACGACTTCGGCGGAAGGTGAAGGCCGAAAATACGCAAATAGTAATGTAGCGGCTGGAATGGTACTGTAGCAGCAGCTGCTAGAAGAGAAAAAAATAAAGGCCTAGGAGTTTAGGTTTAGGCTGATACCATGTTAAGGTATAATTCCCCTTGATTATTAATGAAATAAACCAATGTATATATAGAGTACAAGAATAAGGTAAATAAGGAAAGCAATAATAAAAGAGACCTAATAGAATAATAATACTACTCTAACAGGAACTACTATTTTTTTTTGGATGATATTTGGCCACTCCTGTGTGATCTACACCCTTCATGTGGATATATACATAGAGGCCCCACATAAACAATACATGGGGAATGGTGTACATCATCCTGGGAGTTCAAGTTTCGGGAGTGGCTAAGAATTATCCTCTCTTTTTTTTCTTTTTTTTGGGGAGAGGGGGGGTCGATGTTTTGAACCCTTCAACCTTCTGAACTTTTTTTTTTTTTTGTTAAGTACTTCCGACTATACATTGTATTTGAAACTTTCAGCGTACCAACCTCTTAATTTTTAATTTAAAAAATATTTGTTTTGAAAAAAAATGGAATTACTAGAAGGGAAAAGGAAAATAGAAAGTTAAATTGATAACCAAATGTAGTTTTCCTTTCTCAACTTCTCCTACACTTATTATTTTAAATAAATACTTCAAACTATACTTGGTGTTCTAAACCTCCTATGGGCCAGGTCATCAGCCTCTTACTTTTTTAGGGAAAATTACTAAAACTCTCCTAAAATAAATTTTTATATCCAAAAAATTCATGAAAATATTTTTCAATCTCAAAAAACACACTCTACAAATTTTTCATTTAAAAAAACCCAAAAATTAAGATTAAATTCTTTTTGACTAAACTACCCTTCATTTATTAAGTTAAGAGTTGATCAATTAATCTTTTTTATCAATTTTTTTTTGTTTTAAAATTTTCAAATTGATAAGTTGAATAATACAATTTTTTTTTTTAGTAATAAGTATTTTAAATATTCTTATATAATTTATTTTTTGATTTTATAATGGTAATTATCTAAAAAATATAATTTTTTAAAATTTTTAAGAAGATTAAGGCTATGTATGGTTAGGAATCCTAAGAATATTTTCATTTTTTGGATCACCAAAAAATGAAAATACACAGTCCAAGCCAAATTCAATTGAAAATGATCAAATTTTAAATACACTACACATTCCCCTATAAAAAAAACCAATCATTTCAATCTTTTCACAATTTTTTATCATTAATTACACTATTTCACTATCCAACTCATTCTCTTTCTTATTTTCCATATTTTATAAAATAAAATTCCTATTCAATTTTCCAATATTCTAATTATTATTATTATTAAATAATATTAATAACATATAATTTAAATAATATATGATCCTCACTATACCTCACCTGCCCTCTCCATTATTCCTCCTACACAACTACCCGGCCCCACGCTCACCCCCACCCCCACCCCCACGTACCCCTCCCCACATCTACACCCCAGCCCCCACCCCACACCCTTTACAGCCAAGTGACCTCCCTTCATCTCACAACACCCATTGGCCCCCCACCCCCCAATACGGGCCATCCCCCCAAATTCCAACACCCATGGCCCCCCAACCCACGGGTACCCTCATTATTCAACTCTCGTCTTTAATTTTTTTGCAGAGAAGTTTCAACTCAATATTTTTGTCCAATTGCGGATATCTTTTTGAAAAGTAATTTATGCATACATCCCATCTTCTTTAAATTTTTGTTGTGTTTTGAGTTTCTTTTATTATATAAGAACGACTTACACCAGTACACCGGAAATTGCATTGCTTCATTCCACTTCACAGAAGCACACTCAAAACGCCAAACTTTGATGGTACATCCTCTGAGGGGAGTTTTGATATTCCTCGGCCTTTGAAGAAACAAAAGATGCATATCACCTTTTTTTATTTTTATTTTGTATGTTCATATTTATTAATTATTTTATAACTACTTTTTTTATGTTTGAAGCAAAATTTGGTGGTACATCCTCTGTTGGGAGTTCTGATATTCCTTTGCTTTTGAAGAAACAGAAGGTGCATATTTCCTCTTTTTTTTTAAGCCTTGTATGTCCATATTTATTAATTATTTTTTGAAAGTAATTTTTTGAATCTACAGCAGTTCAATTGGCACTCAAATTTATATTCAATTTTTATATTCAACTTTTTAAAATTCGTTTATGTGTTCTTTTTGTGTTTGGTTTCTACTTAATAAGATATATGTGAATGTATGGTTTATTGGTAGGTTATTCTAATGTGCTGCAGTCCTAATGACTTATGGCCCGTGCAGTATCGTACCCGTATCGAATATGGATACGGCTGCGATACGTATCGAATACCGATTTTAAGTATCCGAAATTAAAAATAAAAAACAAAAAAAATTGGATACGTATCGGATACGAAAATGAGAAGTGTCCGATACTCCAAGAATACGTGTGGAGTCATTTTAAAGTTATACAATTTTTTTGGAGCCAAAATGAGAAAAATAACTAATTTATACTTTTGAATATTTTAAAAAAATATCACTTACCTTTACGGCTTTACCTTTACACCTTTACCTATCTTGACCTTTACCTTTAGTTCATTATGAGGGTGAAATTATAGAAAGTCAATTTTTTCAGGGTTAATTAAACTTTGGAATTATATAATCACACATACACACATACATATATAGACACACACATAGACGTATATAATATGTATATATACACACACAAAATCACATAATATTTTATATATAAAAAAACAAAAACCACTGTTCATCGTCTTCAATGAAGACGATGAACAGTAACCCCGAATACCCCACCCCCCAAACACAAACACATAATCACACATATATTTATAGACAGACACGTAGACATATATAATATGTATATACACACACACAATCACAAAATATTTTATATATAAAAAAACAAAAAAAAAATACAAATCACTGTTCATGGTCTAAATTGAAGACGATGAACAGTAACCCCGAATACCCCAAAGACGATGAAAAAGAAATATAAAACTATTTATGCTCTAATCATATTTACACATTTTATAAAATATTGTATATATGGACCACATCCTACTTTTATATTTGTCCAATGCGAACCGTATAATCACACTAATTATTATAAATATAGAGTTAAAAAGAAATGAAAAGGTAAAAAAAACAAAATACTAAAACTAAAATAAAACAAAAAATGAAGGGCCCCCCCCCCAACAAACCCATACCCGCCCCACCCCACGCCAAACCCCCACCCAACCCATTAACCGCAGCTGCCTCTCAATTTTTCTTTTTTTTTTTGTTTTTTTAATTTATTTGTATAATATATATTATATTATGTATGTATATATATATACACATATACATACATATTATTTTATTACCAACTCATAATATTATTCAAAAAAATATTATTTTAATATTTTTTTCTCCCATTATCATTACATTTATAACCAACTCAATCATTTCATATATCAAATCCTACTAAAAATCAACTTTATATCACATCTACACTACTTTCAATCAAATTCTAAAAACACATCCAAACAAACAAATTAAGTCAACATTTTCAAACGAATTTCTGTAATACACATTCCCCAAAAAATATTCAGAATTCATTTTCGAAAACACAACCATACGGAGCCTAAAAATCTGAAAAAAATTAAAAATAGAATTATATTTAGTCAATTATCAATATAAAATTTCTAAATAAGTAAATCTCTATACAAAACTACAATTGATTAAATTTTTAGTTTAGAAGGCTTAGAAAAATTAAGTCCGTAAATTTATTAACCCTAAATCTTGGGCTTTATGGAATAAAAAGTTGGTGGAATGGGATTTTTGAATTGAAATTTTTTATCATGGGTTTTTTGGATATAAAAAAATTATTTTAGTGGATTTTTAGTAATTTTTCCTACTTTTTAATTAAAAAGCTACTTATTTTGAATTAGAAAAAAAAATCACTAAAAGAAAAAACAAATAGAAAATTAAATTGTTATCCAACTCTAATTTTCTTTTTTGACAAAACGTCGTGTACAACTTCAATAAACTTTTTTAATAAGCACTTATATATTTCCAATATACTGTAAGTTTTATTGAAAGATAATTTTTCACATGTGAGCATTGTTAATTTAATTGCTTATTTTTAAAACATATAATTGAATAAATTTAAGGTACCAATTAAAGCCTTAGGTTACCTGATAACTTTTGGTGCTTCCAGCCATTTATAATTGAATTGACAATATTGTATGTGGTTCACTATTCTGAAATCATTCTTTTGGATCCATCATTGAATTGACAATATTGTATGCGTTTTTAATTATCAATTAGTGAGGTAAGGTTTGCTTAATTACCTATCATTGAGGGGGTGTGAGTGTAAATATCTCTATATTCTATTGCAGCATTTTAGTTGCGACATAAATGGTTATCGCTTTTGTTTTGTTTTTTTGGTAATTGCCATTACATTTTAGCTGAATGAACTTTTAGAATGGGAGTGTTTGCAAACTCTACTGCTTTTAGAAAAGTGTTTTTAAGTTAAAAATAAGCAGAATCACTTGAAAAGCAAAAGTGGGTAGTGTTTGCAAATACAAGCAGAAAGTAGAAAAAAGCTACAGGGAGTGTTTGCAAATAGAAGTGATTATCAATTAACTTTTTTTGCAGAAAGTACAATATTGCCCCTAAAATAAAATAAAAATCATATTTTCTTCACATTATGTTCCTACTATTTTTTTTAACAAAATACCCCTAAAGACATATGCTTATGAAATAATATTGATTTTTAAAGGATAGTCAACATATTCTACAAGGTCCATCACATGCTCACATTCAATTTTTTTTTTTTTTTATCTTTCTTTTTAAGTTTTTCAAGAATTCATTGGCTTGCAATAAATATTTTAACAAATATTATAAACATAAAAATAATTTAACAATAAAAATTAATTATTTTTTAATAACAGTACATGATATAAGCTAGGTTGGGAGTTTCGAATTTTCAGAACTCTTGGCCCTGAAATATCTCTTGATTTCATTAATATCCAACTACTAAAATATAATTAATTTAATTTTCAACAAATCAAGTAGAAATCATAGGAAAGGGATGAACAATTTTACATTAAGAAAATGCTTTCCTGATGTTTTGTGAATTTTAACATTAGTTTTTTTTAAAAAAGATTTAGGGACTAATCTGGGAATATGAAAATATTTTCAAGGATAAAATTGTCATAAAAAGTTTATTTTAACTGCAGGAATTTAAAAAGCACCTAGAAGCACCCCCTACCCAGCTTGGAGTTTTTGGCTTCTGGGAGCTTAATTTTAGAGAATCAGAAGCAAAAACAGGATTTGCAAACATTACAAAATTGCTTTTTTAAGCTAAAAGCTCAAAAGTGCTTTTGTTTAGAGTTTGCAAACACTCCCAATATCTTTTTCAAATTTATATGCTTACTCTAATTTTCTGTTAATCCGTCTCTCTATAGAAGAATAAACCAATCACTAAAACAGGTCGATAATTGAAATGCGCTTTAATTTTCTCACACACATAGTAATATAGGAGAGAAAACATTAATTTTATAATCATATCATAAACTCGGGATTTGAATATATTTATTTAGGTATTCAAATGCATAACTTGGATACTATTCTGGGGAAAATTTAAATTTCAATATTTATGCACAAATATTGTCCAAAAAAAATTAACGGTAATTCCCCGTCGCTTTCCCAAATAAATCATTCATGGCTACGTCCCTATATGAGATATATGAATTTGTAAGTAATTAGAAATGAATTTGAGACTTTGAGAGATAAGTAAAAAGATTGATTAGGAAGAATATGAGAGAGTGAAAAAGAAAAAAAAAGTGAGAAAAGAGAAGATAAGAAAAAGAAATAGAAAAAAGAAATAGAAAAACGAAATTGAGATTTGCTAAAATTTAGAAGGTGGTTGGTATGGTGCCATACCAAAATTACCATCCATTTCACAATTCTACATTCATCTTGTATAGACACATTTGATGCATGTGGTTAATTAATAAAAGTTTTAATCAAGATTTATTAATTAACTCACCATCCATATCGGATGGAAACCGCTTGAAATGGGGCAATGGAAGATCAATGTTGACGGGGCAGTCCATCGGGGAGATGCACTCCAAGCTGATGTGGCGAATATCTAAGCAGTTATTCATGACCACCAGGGTCATTGGGTTTGGGAATTTAGTGGTGGTGTATGCATATCAACGCCTCTGGGTGCCGAATTGACAACAATTTTACACGGGCTGAACTTGGCATGGGACTCTCGCTTGCTAAAAGTGATTATTAAGTCAGAGTAGAGAGGCTATCATGAGCATTCGCGATGACACCACTTCACATCACCATTGGGATCTAATTGATCTCATTAGGCATAAAATACAGCTGACATGGCAAGTTGAGATGACTAGCATATGGAGAGATGTCAACCGTGTGGCAGGTGGTTTGGCTAGGAAGGGTTTTGGAAACAACCTCACTGTCATGCAATCCCAGAGCTCGAATTTGCAGAATACTTTGAAGCAAGATCGACAAGGCCTTACGTGATCTAGACAAACGACTATAAACCCGAGTCTGTCGGGATAGATTGTTAGGGTCCCCCTTTCTCTTTGCAATAATAATTTTTTTTTTATTAATTAACTATTATAACCACAATATCCATGTTATGACACCGCCAACTTTAGATTAAGCAATTTTTCCAATGTATTTGGTTTGTAAATATTTTCCAAATTTCTTTAATACTATCTGAATTGATGATTTAATATAGAGAAAAGTTAAAAAAACCATCCAAACAAGTCATGCATATCTAAACAAATATTATCATTCTTCGTAAACTGATCAAATCATTTTATACTTTTTCGTGCATAACACAATGGTCATGCTAGTTATCTCATATAAGATAGATATAGGAATTTATAGATAATTGAAAATGAGTTGGAGAGAGAAAGAGAGAAATGGGAAAAAGATAAGGAAACGTGGGAGAAGAAAAGATAAGAAAACGTGGGAAAAGAGAAGAAAGAGACGTATGAAAAAAAAATAAAATTTTTATTCTTTTTTAAGGCATATTGTCTTTTAAATTTTTTGATATATATATATATATATATATAGGGTCAAGATCTAATATATACCCTATATTAGATAAGATATAAGACCCAATTTACACCATTAGATCTATTAAATCCAACAGTCCAAAAGGAATCAAAAAACATGTGGGGAAATTGATTCTAATTGGATCAGGGGTATAATAGTCAATTAATCCAACAAACCCACATCTTAGTAATATCTTTTTTCATCGTCTTCTTCGCTGCTTCTCTTCTCTTCTGTTCCTTTTTTTTCTTTCTTATTTTCGAATCATCCTTGTAAAATCTTCTTTTCTTCTTTTCCGCCATTAACGATGAGCACAAGAAGAATTAGTGAAGCAGAGAACTATTACTCCAAAGACTTCGATTGGGATGAATTTTTTAATTTATACCCAAAAATATCAGAATAATACAGTGAAACAACAACAGGTATATATGTAAAAGTATATATATAAAGTGAGAGAATGTGTGTGAAATTTAAATGGGAGATGAGATGAGAATGAGGTCTCTTTTTCTGTTTCTTATTTATATAATAATATAGTAAAATTGTGGGTGATTTGGTGTGCTTGGAAATATTAGCTGCTGGATGTTAATGGGGGTTGGTGTTTATATATGATTACAGTATTTTATAAGTCGTTATACAATATGTTATAATATATTATACAGTATATTATAACTTATTATATAGTATATGTTTATAACATATTAAAAATATTCAATTATACAGTATCTAATAAGCCGTTTTACAATGTGTTATAACACATTATACAGTATATTATAACTCATTATACAGTATGTATTTATAACATATTAAAAATATTCAATTATACAGTATTTTATAAGCTATTATACAGTATGTTATAGCACATTATACAGTATCTTATAACACATTCTACAGTATCTTATAAATCTGTAAAAAAATAAAAATAAAAATTACCTTCATTCCCAAACTCCAAATGGTTCTGCTTCTTAAAATCTTTCAACACAATTATACTGTTGTTCATTACTCAAAGAGTTAGATTAGCATAAATCTGTAAACAAGAAATCCATATCTTCATTCCCAAACTCCAAATGGTTTCTGCGTCTTTACCAATTTATGTTTCAGAAGAAGACCCTCAAACGATGAAGATTGAAGGTGAGTTGGTCATTTTCTGAGAAACCCATACCGTGCATCTATGAGTAATTTAGAAAAATACGTTTGTTTTTCCATGGATGAGAGAAGATCTTTTTTCAAATTTGTTATGCTTTGACTAAAATGCCTCTACCATGATTAAAGAAATTATAAAATCTAAAAAAGGGAGTTAAATCTAGACCTTGGGATCAAATGGTTTAAATAGTCTAGATTGGGTCTTATATCTTACCTAAACTATAGGGATGTATTTGATCCATACCCTATAGATATATATATATATTTCTCCCTTTTAAAAAAAGAAACTGATTAAGGACAAAATAGTCTTTTTATTATTTATGTAAGACTTTCTCGGATCTCCTCCATTTATGCAAGGTGATAGGGAAGATACCTGTATTTAACCCATAAATTAAAGAATTTTGATAAGTTTTCCCAAAAAATAATGGCAAGCTTTTTTTTTTTGGTTTACCGAAGGTATCCAGAGGCCTCATTTGAGGCCCAAGACTAATCCCCGTGGGATCGAAGCTGTTTACACCATAAAATAATTTAGGCTTTCGAATTATAAAGCCCAAACTATAGAAATTCGAAAAGAAAGAAGTTGGACCCGAAAATGAATAGAACAAGGCCCATTGAATTTAGAAAATGGCAAAAAACATGGGCTGAATTGACAAAAGCCCAAGAATCGAATCTGAAAAATAAAATGAAGTCCAAATAACCAATCATCTGCAGAGGCGCGCTAATTCGAAAAGATTTGAAAGAGCAGTTGAGGACAGTTGAAGACGGTTCCCGAAGACAAGGAACGTGGGTTAAAGACGGTTCCCGAATACAAGATATATAGGAGCCGCGGAGAAAGGAAAAAGACATCACAAGATCATCAGACTTCTACATTTTCAATTCTCTTAGAATTAGCTCTAGCCTTAGGAGTAGTTTCTAGCGTAATGTAGGAGTAGCTCGTAGCATAATTTAGGAGTAGCTGTAGTGTAATTTAGTATTAGACTCGATGACATTTGCCTTTTCAAGACTTGTATCGGCATTCGCTTGCCTGTAATGTTTCAGAATTGAAGACTTTCATAGAGGTATAAATTGTCGTTTATTCAGATTTAAGTATCGAATAGATAGTTTATGCACTGGACTTGAGTTTTCAATCGTCACTTTTGAACTCGAAAACATTAAGTTATAAAGGCTTGAAACACCGAAATAGCGTATCGAATGTTGAACTCGAAGAAGATGAAGATGAGTTCGAATGAAAAACAATACATTCGATCGAAGAATTCATGGAGGTATATCTACTTTTAAGTTGTTAAGTGTTGATTAATGGCTTAAAATTCAGCATATCTCCCTTAGTTATCAAGATATATTTTTATTTGAGCGTTTAAGTGTTGATTAAATTGCTTGAATATTACTGTATTTCTTTTTTATTATCTTCCTTTTACATCACGAAAACTATTCACAAGGCTTAAACCACCATTAGCACACATAGGCGGGGGTTATTAGATAATTCTAGGTTGAGGATTATCAGGGGGCTTGGATCGAATATTCGAAATCCTTTCCTAGGCTAGTTTGTTCGAAAACACGAAACAAGAGCATTAAAGGTTGGTTCCCCTCCCCACAAATACGCTTCCCGAGATTCGAACTTATGTTCTCTTGCTTACCACTCCACCTAACAAGGTTGGCAAGCTTCTTTATATATTACTCTATACAGCTACTATGACATTCTTTGTTTTTGCTACTCTTTCTTAATGGCTAGGATAAATATAATAGTTATGTTTTAAGTTTTCTATTCATAAAGAATATGCGCTAATCTTTCTTGGCATCTATATATACAATACTATATTTACACTAAGTTAGGTTAAATATTGATTGCGCTACTACATTTTTGGATTTAAGTGAAGTTTTCTTTAAGGGTTCGTTTGTATTGATTGAGCTTTTCGAAGAATAATCAAGCTTACATTGTTATTTTGATACATTCGTTGAATTAGATTTATTTAATCGTATATTTACAATTTTATAATTTCTAAATGTGATGCTCAATTTGTCAAATGTTTTGAAATAGCATCACTTTTAACTTTATACATATTGATGTCAGTTATTATGATGCGACTTTTTCTAGACGGTGATTGAGTTTATAATTTTGTTACTTACTTAAGAATATTATTTGAAATTTAAAACAATGAATCTCAAAAAGATATTCGTTGAGTCATAAAGTAAGAAAAAAAACATCTCTTTTACTCTGGAAAATGGGAAAAAGATATATACTATTCTTTTAAATTTTTCAAGGAATTTATAATTTTGTTACTTACTTAAGAATATTATTTGAAATTTAAAACAATGAATCTCAAAAAGATATTCGTTGAGTCATAAAGTAAGAAAAAAAACATCTCTTTTACTCTATAAAATGGGAAAAAGATATATACTATTATTTTAAATTTTTTAAGGAGTTTATAATTTTGTTACTTACTTAAGAATATTATTTGAAATTTAAAACAATGAATCTCAAAAAGATATTCGTTGAGTCATAAAGTAAGAAAAAAAAACATCTCTTTTACTCTGTAAAAATGGGAAAAAGATATATATTATTATTTTAAAATTTTTAAGAATTACAAGGCATAAGCCCTGTTTGGTACTTTTGAGTTTTTTACTGAATTTAAATTGCTTTTTGTTGTTTGATTTCATTGATTATGCTTTTGTTTCTTTTGAAAAAAAGTAAAAATAAGCTAAAAGTAAAAGCAAATATATGCCAACTTCTATCAAGTTCTTTAATTTCTTTTGCTTTTTAGCAAGTTCTGTAAATAAACTCAATTTTAACTTTTATACCACTATTATAACTTCTTGTAAAATTCAGCTCTTCTTTAAAAGTATAAGTTTTTACAAACAATCTAATAAAATGATACTTCAACGAAATTGAAATATTCTTTTGTATACATTATTATCTCATATGATGTACTGCATTTCTTTAAATTCAAACTATATTAATAGTGTGGATATTTTTAGTAGCTCCTGTGCATAGCAGGAGATTTATGCTAGTCCAGTTTATGTGTTTTTATTATTAGAAAATAAATGCTTGGCTTGGGGCTAAATTTAAAGCTTTTTGCCCTTTTAACTATTTATAAAATATAGTGTTTTGTATTAGAAACTTTTGAATTAAATGATGATTGATTTTAACAAATTTTTTTTTTAAAAATTTTATTGAAATTATTTACGTATATATACACACACACGAATCCGAGGCATATTCAAGCTACTGTCATTCATGTTCGGCTTGAATTTGAATTCAAGCCTTAACTTTTGACTTGGGCTTAGCTTGAGTTCTGCTCATATAACACTCAATTTAAAAATTATCAAGCCGATCTCACGAACTTCAAATCGTCTTGGGCTCATTGATAGCCTATCCTTAGTTTATGCTGACAAAAAACACTTGTATAAATAGGGTCTTGGGCCTCAAACATCACTTGCTTTTTAGTTTAAAATTATATATCAATTGATGTGTCTTTTTTACATTTACAACGTGTATAAATAGGGCCCAAAATCCGATCTATACAAATATATATATGGATGGGGCCCGAGACCCGATCAGTACTAAGTGTTTTCCTATACTGACTTGGGGTCGGACTTTGTAAGTGTATCGGAAAGCCCAAACTCCAAACCGCTTAAATACATATCACATCATTAAGCCATTAGTTTCACGCTCTTTAATTCCACAGACAAAAATCTCCAATTCAGGTCAGTTGAATCTCTCAATTCATCGTAACCCTAGGGCTCACATATATGTATACGTGTATGTGTATATGTATATGCATGTTGAACTGATTAGGTTATACTGTTGTATTAATTTTCTGAATTTATGCGTCGTTATAGTTGATTTATATGTTCTCTGACCACTTTTCGTGAATTCGTTGAATTATCCGTTGCGATTTTTCCCCATTCTTTTCACTCGTTCATGGTAAAAATAAATCAAGAAAAAGAGGATCTCAAATTAGGTTCTAACGTTCATGAAACCCTAGCTTCGTCTTATTAATTTCTGTTAGGAATTGTTTTTTGGTGTGTTTTCCCGTGTATTTTACATGTATAATATGTGTTGCGTGTGCATGTGGTAGGGGTATGTACTCGCGGTTGTGACTTGTGTGAAATTGATAAAAGAGTGGGAGCATGTTTAAAGTCGCGGTATAGGTGATAATATCTGTATGTATTGCTTTATATCGGTCGTGGCATATCGGGAATTCAAAAAAAATTCAAAAAAAATTGTAGAAAACTTAAAAAGCAAAACTTTCCGCTAATTGGTACATTAAAAAATAAAATATTGTATTAGATAGAAATGAATTGAAATATAATGTTATCGCCGATCCAAAATTTATAATAGGAATGAGTTTATTACTAATTATGTTGTAACTTTTCAGTGTATTATTCCAAACATATTCATAAAAAATAAATAAAAAATTTAGTATTGGACATATAACAGATATGCCCGATATTATTCGATATTATCCCGATACGCTCGATAATATCATTGTATCGGCGATAGTATCTGATATTATCGGTGATACATACAATGTCGAATAATATAAGATATAGTTGGATATTATCGGATTGGCAAGGGCCGATCCGGATACGTATCGGCCGATATTATCGGATATTGGCCGATACTTTGAACTATGAGTGGGAGTCGATTTTTAATCATAATTTGGCACAATATATGTTATCTTATTAGTGTATTTTTCCTTTTGTTTTTCTCTTTTCTGAAATGTTTTGAGGCTTAAATTTTGGATTTTCAGGTGGTTTCTGTATTTATTGGCTGATTTTGTTTATTGCTTGCAGGAAACTTTGAGATTACAAAAATGGATTTTCAGGTGGTTTTCCCTTGTATTTACATGTATAATATGTTTTGTGTGTGCGTGTGGTGGGTATGTACATATGGTTGTGACTTGGTGTGCAATTGATAAAAGAGTGAGAGTCATTTTTTAATCATAATTTGGTACAATATCTGGTATCTTAATAGTGTTTTTTTCTTTGTTTTTTCCCCCGTTGAAAGGTTTTGAGGCTTATATTTTGGATTTCCAGGTCATTTCTGTATTTAATGGCTGATTTTGCTTATTGCTTGTAGGAAACTTTGACATTACAAAAATGGGTGATGACACAGAGATACAGAGTCCCAAAGCAGGCAAGCGAAAAATGGAGAAGGACATTGCAGCAGTCACCTCACTTACCTTTGACACTGATCTTTTTTCTAGTGCAACAAATAAGTATGAGGGCTATGAGTCATCTATTGCTGTGAACGATGATGAGGATAATTTCGATCCCACTGAGAATGAGATTGCTCGAAAAATGGCATCATTTACTGCCCCAAAACAGTTCTTTAAGGATCCTCTGCGAACTGGCGAGGAGGATGAGATATCAGGCTTTAGGCAGCCGAGCAAGATTATTGACCGGGAGGATGACTATAGGAGGAGAAGGTTAGATAGGATTATCTCTCCGGAGAGAAATGATCCGTTTCTGGACAAGACCCCGGGGCCTGAAGTGAGGACTTATGCAGATATTATGAGGGAGAAAGCACTAAAGAGGAAGGAGGAGGAAGTAAAGAGGGAGATAGCAAAGAGAAAGAAAGAAGAGGAGGAGACCACAAAGGACAAGGAGAAAGATGTAGAGAAGCCGAAGAAGAGGAATAGATGGGATATGTCCCAGGACGAGAGCACTGGTGGGAAGAAGGCTAAGGCGAGGTCTGACTGGGATTTGCCCGACTCGACACCGGGGATCAGGAAATGGGATGCAACCCCAACACCTGGTGGAATCGGGGATGCAACACCGGGCATTTCAAGGAAAAATAGATGGGATGAGACTCCAACTCCTGGGCGTCTGAATGACTCAGAGGCAATTCCTGCTGGAGGGGTTACGCCTGGGGCAACCCCTGCAGGAATGGCTTGGGATTCTACGCCAAAGCTGGGAGGGCTGGCTACCCCAACACCCAAGAGGCAGAGGTCAAGGTGGGATGAGACTCCGGCCACTATGGGCAGTGCTACACCAGGTGCTACCCCTGCTGCAGCTTATACTCCGGGAGTCACTCCCTTTGGTGCTGTTGATATGTCTACACCCACGCCAAATGCCATTATGCATAACACAATGACTCCTGAGCAATATAATTTGTTGAGGTGGGAGAAGGATATTGAGGACAGAAATAGGCCATTAACTGATGAGGAGTTTGGTGCGATGTTTCCACAGGAAGGGTATAAAATTTTGGATCCCCCTCTTTCCTATGTTCCAATCAGAACACCTGCCAGGAAGCTTCTTGCTACTCCCACTCCAATGTCGACACCTCTGTATAATATTCCAGAGGAAAATCGAGGCCAGCAGTTTGATGTGCCTAAAGAGATGCCTGGTGGTTTGCCATTTATGAAACCCGAGGACTATCAGTACTTTGGTTCCCTTCTAAATGAAGAAAATGAAGATGATTTATCTCCGGACGAGCAGAAAGAACGAAAAATCATGAAACTCTTGCTGAAAGTGAAAAATGGCACTCTTTCACAGAGGAAAACTGCTTTGAGACAGCTTACAGATAAGGCAAGGGAATTCGGTGCTGGGCCACTATTTAACCGTATTCTGCCACTGCTCATGCAGCCCACATTGGAGGACCAGGAGAGACACTTGCTGGTAAAAGTCATTGATAGGGTGCTCTATAAACTGGATGAGTTGGTTCGTCCATACGTGCACAAGGTTTTGGTGGTTATCGAGCCTCTGTTGATTGATGAAGACTATTATGCTCGAGTTGAAGGAAGAGAGATCATCTCAAATCTCAGCAAGGCAGCTGGGTTGGCCACTATGATTGCTGCAATGCGTCCAGACATTGACAACATTGATGAGTATGTTAGGAACACAACTGCAAGAGCTTTTAGCGTTGTTGCCTCTGCCCTTGGAATTCCTGCATTACTCCCGTTCCTGAAAGCTGTGTGTCAGAGTAAGAAATCTTGGCAAGCTCGTCACACGGGTATCAAGATTGTGCAGCAGATTGCAATTTTAATTGGGTGTGCTGTTCTTCCCCACTTGAGGTTCCTTGTCGAGATCATTGAACATGGTCTTAATGATGAAAATCAGAAAGTCAGAACCATCACAGCTCTATCCTTGGCTGCCCTTGCTGAGGCTTCTGCACCCTATGGTATTGAAAGCTTTGACTCAGTGTTGAAGCCTCTATGGAAGGGTATACTGTCCCACCGCGGGAAAGTCTTGGCTGCCTTCTTAAAGGCCATTGGTTTTATCATACCACTCATGGATGCTATATATGCGAGTTATTACACAAAGGAAGTTATGTTTATTTTGATCCGTGAATTTCAGTCACCTGATGAAGAAATGAAGAAGATAGTGTTGAAAGTGGTGAAGCAATGCGTGAGCACAGAAGGGGTCGACCCGGGATATATCAGAACCTACATTCTTCCAAATTTTTTAAAAAATTTCTGGGTTCGAAGAATGGCCTTGGACAGGAGAAATTACAAGCAGCTCGTTGAGACAACTGTGGAGATAGCTAATAAAGTTGGTGTTGCTGATATAGTAGGTAGAATTGTTGAAGACTTAAAAGATGAAAGTGAGCCATATAGAAGGATGGTTATGGAGACAATCGAGAAAGTGGTTGATAATTTGGGAGCATCTGACATTGATACCCGGTTGGAAGAGCTATTAATTGATGGGATTCTTTATGCGTTCCAAGAGCAGACTAGTGACGATGCTAACGTTATGCTTAACGGGTTTGGTGCTGTTGTGAACTCTATTGGTCAGAGAGTCAAGCCATATCTTCCCCAGATATGTGGTACCATAAAATGGCGGCTCAACAATAAGAGTGCTAAAGTGAGGCAACAAGCAGCAGATCTCATTTCCAGAATTGCTGTGGTTATGAAACAGTGTGGAGAAGAACAATTGATGGGTCATCTCGGTGTCGTCTTGTACGAGTATTTGGGGGAGGAATACCCTGAAGTTTTGGGTTCAATATTGGGTGCTCTCAAAGCCATTGTCAATGTTATTGGAATGACGAAAATGACCCCCCCTATAAAAGACTTGCTCCCTCGCCTCACTCCTATTTTGAAAAACCGTCATGAGAAGGTCCAAGAGAATTGTATAGATCTCGTTGGGAGAATTGCTGACCGTGGGGCGGAGTTTGTCCCCGCAAGGGAGTGGATGAGGATATGTTTCGAGCTTCTTGAAATGCTCAAAGCACACAAAAAAGGTATCCGTAGGGCAACCGTTAATACTTTTGGTTACATAGCAAAAGCCATTGGCCCACAAGATGTTCTCGCAACCTTATTAAACAACCTTAAAGTCCAAGAACGCCAAAACCGTGTGTGCACCACCGTGGCCATAGCAATTGTAGCCGAGACGTGTTCGCCTTTCACGGTCCTACCCGCCTTGATGAACGAGTACCGTGTGCCCGAGTTAAATGTCCAAAACGGTGTTTTAAAGTCGCTCTCGTTTTTGTTTGAGTATATTGGTGAGATGGGGAAAGATTATATATACGCGGTCACACCGTTACTAGAGGATGCTTTAATGGATAGGGACTTGGTCCATAGGCAAACCGCAGCTTCAGCAGTCAAACACATGGCTTTTGGGGTGGTTGGTTTGGGATGCGAGGACGCTTTGGTCCATCTTATGAATTATGTTTGGCCCAACATCTTTGAGACGTCTCCACACGTTATTAATGCTGTTACGGAAGCTATTGAAGGGATGAGGGTGGCGTTGGGGCCGGCTGTTGTGCTGAATTATTGTCTTCAGGGATTGTTTCATCCGGCGAGGAAGGTTAGAGAAGTTTACTGGAAAATCTATAATTCACTCTATATTGGCGCTCAGGATGGGCTTGTGGCCTTGTATCCGGTTTTTGAGGACGAAGAGAGTAATGTATTCTGTAGACCCGAGTTGCATATTTTTGTCTGATTATGGTATGGTATGGTATTAAATAGCTATGTTTTGGTGCTGTCACTGATGTAGAGTTCATTGAGATGCTAGTTGGTATCTCAACTCTCAAGTGGTATTTCTTACCTTATTCTTGTGTTTCTATTTGTACTCTCATACAGCGAATTAGTACTATTTATCATAAGTTCTTTACTTGAAATGATTCTTTTTTGGCATAAATATATTCTCACTTAATATCTTATGGTGGTCTTGAGAATACATGGTTTCAAATTTCAATAGCAATAATAGCATAAGATTCTTTGTAGTAACTTCAGTTGATGACCAAGTTTATGTATGTTGAATATGCGTCGTAAACTGTCAATCAGGCCAAAGCCGGCTTGAAATTTATAAGCTCGTGTTTTGAATTCAAATTCAAGCTGATCATGAGTGAATGTAGGTTAAGCTCGAATTGAGCTTTAGCTCGTATAGATAGATAACACATCTCGTTGCTTAAGCACACATCCATCAAGTCAGATACCATTTTGTCATGCCAATTGCCACATATCGAGACGTTAGCAAAGAAACTATTTTGTACCCATACTGAACAACATCAATATTAGTTTCTTACAAAAACATCATTCTTAGTAATTTATACCAACTTTTTCCATCCTCTCATAATTCCCTTCATATCAACCCGATTGCACGTAAATTGAACTCTCCCATATCCAGGCATCGACGACAAAATTTTCCTAATCTTAATCACACCAATATCCTTCATATCACTTACACTTCCATCTTCCAGCATAAGCAATTCAATAAATTTCGACATGAATTTAGAGCAAGCGTTCCTTCTGATCGTAAGACCGGTGTGTGGGGAACGGAGACGAAGGGCCCTCGTTTCTCCTCTCTTTCTTCTCCTTTATCCTTCATGCACTTCCATATGTACTACCTGCTAACCCTTGTAAGTTTAATGCTTTCATAAGGAATGTAGCTATGCTTCCTCATTTCTTGCAGCATATATGCTGCAGTTCTTAAACTGGATGGCGGATTTGTGAATATTAATGTTTTATGTTATCTAGGTAATATAACTGAATAAATACCTTTGCTTTTAACTTGTATTTTAAAGATTTCTGGAGTGTCTTTGTATCTGATTTGAATAAATACCTTTGATTTTATATTAGTTAAATATCCAGCAATCTCTTTGTATCTGTTTGCTGCTGCACAACGTGGTCTAGATTCTGGTTTAAACTTATTAATTTTGTAAAATTTATGTCATTGTAGTATATCTTCTTGGATGTCCCTTTCCAGAAAAAAGCAATTCACAAAAAACTGAAGATAAATATCCAAAACAATTAATTATAGTTTGCAAACATTCCAAAATTTCAAAATAGAGCACTTTGGATATTTAACTAAAAATATAAAAAGATATATTAAATATTATAAAAATTCAAACAGCAAATTTCTAGCAAACTCCCCCTATCTTATGGTGTATAGAGCACTTTACCATCCGAGTGGTGATTTTGCCCTTACTCATGCCACGTGTGTGGAATGTGCGCTGGAAAATGAGCAAATATTCCCTAAGATTTTATCGGATCTTGTCACAGGGGTTAAATGCAACATTCGTCAAAGGTGAGAGTCTCAAGTGCACATTTTGATAAGTTGGGGGGCAAAGTGCTCAACACCCTATAGGTTGGGGGTGTCTGCTATTATCCCTTATTTATATAACTAGTAGAGTGTACGTGCGTTGCACGTAGAATTATATGCTAAATAATTTCAATATTCAAGTACTATATCTAGAAATTTTTTTAAAAAAATCTAAATCGAACTTGTTCATATGAGACATTTTGATATAGTATGTATTTAATTATGGTATAAAATTGAAAAAAAAGAAGAAGATAGATTTAGAGCCTAAGTTGCACGAGAATTGACAGATATCAAGATTATGTTTATAGTAATAAGGTGAAGGATTTGATTTCTATACTATCATGATTGGCTTGTATGAGTAATTTTGTTTATGACAAATTTATTAGGGACCTTTGAGTTTGCCTGCAATTTCAGGTGAAGGATTTCAAAAAAATGTAAAATTTTAGATGTTTTAATGGAGAGTCTCAAATAATTATTTAATTATTTAAACAAAAGTGTTTAAACAAAGGTGGTAAATTTAAGTAAGAGTAATATTGTAATATCACAATTGGAAGAAACAATTTTCAAGATCCATACTTTTATAGTAGTATAGATATAGATAACAAAAGACCTCTCATTTCAACTATATTTAATTTTACAGGTACATATTATTGTTTGTAGGGAATAGTTGATAGGATTGTGATTAAATCATCGTTATGATATGAGTCACGCGAAAGATATACTGCTAAAAAGTTCATTTTCAAACAAAAAATGCTTATTATACATACGATTATTAAATATTGTTGCATTATATGTAGATATATATAGATTGGTTTTAAATGTCATACAAGACGACAACATTGCATGTATTACAATGCTTTAGAATGCTGCAACCATGTATGTTATGCTCCACAGATGAATACATAGCATCAATTCAACCATGTAATTTAAGGCGAAATTGCAACTTTAGTTCCATAGTATATGGCTGATTGAGAGTTAGCCCGCACTGTAAGCGACTTTAAAAATAGTCCAAACAATTGGAAAAAAAAGTTGCAATGTTTATTGTTTAGTCCCTTTTTTAATAAGCAGTGTCATTCAACACTTTGTTTTCCGTTAAAAATTGACCGATATTAATGAAATATACTTTCTAAAATTACATCCCCCCACCAACTATACAAGTTTTATCAAACAGTACTCCCTAAACAAACCTTAGTGTCACCTACCCCTGCGAAATAAAAAAAATAAAAAAATGTTTTAGTTCAAATTTTAATTATTTTTTTAACTAATATATATTTAAGAAGAATAAAGTGAAAAAGAAAGAAGAAATACAAACCAACATTTGAGGGATGGAATGGCGTGAGGGAGGGGAAAAGGTAGGGCTAGGGAAGGTGCAGCAAGGGGAGGCCTGGAAAGTGGCGGTGAGGGGAAGGTTTCGGTGGCTGGGACGGGCGGGGAGAGCTAAGGGGCGGGCGTGCTGTGGAGGAAGATAGGCGATGAGCATGGGGGCCGGGGGTAGACCGGGGGTATGGTTGGGGAAGTGAAAGACTTTTTTGTTCTTTTCTATTATTTTTTTCAGTGGGTAAGTGATAAAAAAATTTGTTCGGAGATGTTTAATACATTTTTTATATAGGTTAGGGGGAAAATTGCAATTTTGAGCTACTCATTCTGTTTGTTATTAGCGGAATGGTCACTTTTGTTGGTTTTTTCGTTTGTAATATGAAAAATAAAGCGTGAGACTATATGTTGCTTAAAATAAAGACCAACGTTGCAACCTTTTTTAATTATTGGGACTATTTCTAAAATTATAGAAAGCGCGAGACGACTAACTCTCAATCGGTCATATCCTATATGGGACTGAATTTTGAATTTCAAAAATAATTTTATATCATTTTAGATTGTTTCTTTAGCTCTTATATATATATATATATCAATTTTCAATTATATTACATTTTATATGAATTGCTATTTTATGTTTCTAATAATTTATTTTTTGGGTTAATGTCACTTATTGTCCCCTAAGTATCACGTTTGTTTCACTTACATCCCTAAAATCAAATTTGTTACGCTACCAACCCTAAAGTTATATTTTTGTCCCATTTTAGTCCTTTTTTGATTTTTGACCGGAACTGTCAGTTTCCAGTTGCACTCTGGTCTCCAAAAGTATCAAATTTGTATTACTTTGGTCCCTAAACCCAAAAAAAGTCAGAAAATTCTTTTTTTTGGCTATTTTACAATCTAACTTATTTAATTATTATTATTATTTAACTAATATAAATTAGTACATAGTTATAGATAATATCTAATAGAAGGATAAAAAATTAATATATTAATAATTAATTCTTAAATAAAGAATAAAAATAGCTACCTTATTTTACTGTTATTATTTAGCTAATATCTTAAATAGTCAATGTCTAAATAAAATCATTAAAAAAACCATTATTTTTTACTCATTAAATAATTACTTAATTTTAATTAATTTAAATAATATTTTTTTTACAACAAAATAATTGAAATTGACTTATTTTAATTTCTGTAATAAGATAGTTATTTTAACAAAATAAGTAAAAACTTATGAACTAATAATTAGTTAGATATTTGTTACACTAAGGAATTAATTATTTATTGTGAGAATAACACTTCAATTATATTTTATTGGAAGAATTTATATTTTAATATAATTAAATGGATACATTTCCTGTTTGTATGACCTGCTACCGAGTGAGAGATATTACCTATGCTCACAATGAGCTCCAAGATCCTCGATTGGGCAAGATGCAAGAACCTCATGTTGAGCTGTACAAAACCATACGTTTAAAGGTCCTTTCTCAGTATATCATGGATAAATTATTAAATTGAATTTGCTTGCATTCATTGTGAAAAATTAATTTGTTAGTAGGTTGATAGGTTTAGAAGTGACCAAAAATCATAATGCAAAGTATATGTCTGAATCTGTTGAGATGGCGGTTAACGAATATTTTTCTTTCTTTTTTCCCTTTTTTCTTTTTTTTTCTTTTCTTAACGAATCTCACTTGTTGAGTTCATAATTAATTTTTTCCAATAAAAATATAATTTAAGTGTTATTATTATACAATAGATATTTAATCACTTCGTATAATAAATATCTAATTAATTATTAGATAATAAGTTTTTACTTATTTTTTAAAATACTTATCTTATTACTACAAATTAAAATAAGTCAATTTTTCTTAATTTGCAAAAAAATATTATTTATATTAATTGAATGTCTAAGTAATTATTTAATGAAAAAAATAATTATTACTTTTATCATTTTATTTAGACATTGATTATTAGTATATATTAGCTAAATAGTACCATTTAAAATAAGATACTTGTTTTATTCTTTATTTAGGAATTAATAATTAATATATATTAATTTTTTTATCTTTCTTTAAGACATTACCTGTAAGTATATACTAATTTATATTAGTTAAATATAATAATATTTAAATAAGGTAGATTGTAAAATTACCAAAATAGAATTTTTCTCCTTTTTTTTGGGTTTAGGGACCAAAGTGAAACAAACTTGATACTTTGGGGACCAAAATGCAACTGAAAATTGACAGTTTTTGTCAAAAATTACCAAAAAGGATTAAAGTAAGACGAAAGTATAACCTTGGGGACGGTGGCGTAGCAAATTTGACTTTAGGAACGTAAGTGAGACAAACGTGATATTTCGAGGCCTATAAGTGACATTAACCCTTATTTTTTTCCAGGGAGAACATAACTCAAATTGATCATTGAACCTGTATGCATCGGTTGAGATTCGTTTTCTCATAGCACATAGTTGAAAAACAGAAATGAATAAGAGAAAGTTATCATAGCGGATACAAATGAAAGAGTACAACTGAAAACAAAGAAGAAGAAGAAAAAGATAGAAAACCAAGAATGTTCCGGAGAAAATGCAAGTGAAACTCTTCAAAACGTTTACACATTGAAGTAAAACTAAATACAGAACAAATTCAGAATTAAGGTGATGGAAACTAAATAAAGCAACGACAATGAACAATAAGGAAGAGAATATGAACAACATAATTTATACTTATGATGAAGAGACGTTGAACAATTTGAGAAATAAATATAGAAAGATATTTGTGAATTATAGTGAAAAGAAGATTGCAATCTCAAATAAGATTAAATTTAATTATTTATATTTTATTCTATTTGCCATTTTAACTTTTATTATTGAAGATCATTTTAATAAGAAGTGGCATAAGAAATTACAATTTTACTTGTTCAAGTTTATAAATTGTGCTATTATTTTAATAAATTCATATGAACTACGCGCACCACACGTGTCCTTTACTAGTAACTTAATATGTCAGAAATTCTTATCATTGTACATCTTCATCTCTCTCCTCAGGTATCTTATTAAGATCAAAATAGAGCACTTTCTGTGCCGTTTTAGCACTTTAATTTTGTGCCGTTTTAGCACTTTCTCCTAATTACAAGTTACAACTTTGAGAACCTTTTGCTTCTATCTAATTTTTTTTTGGTTGCCCACCCGGTTCACCGGAGCTTTGCCCCGACTACATCCGGATCCGACCCGGGGTCGCGCACCTGGCAATGATGGGTGAATCTCCCAGCGGAGGTTTTCTGCATTCACTAGGTTTCGAACCCGAGACCTTGCTTAAGCGGAAGCGAGCCACTTACCACTCGAACCAACCCCTGTTGGTTTTGCTTCTATCTATTTCTAATCTTTACACTGCATAAAATCGTTGCCATTGGACTCGGATTCAATGCAACTGCAAGTATACAAAGAAACAATAATTACTCAATTCATAAAATATTTAGAGAACTTACACATTAAAAAGGCTCATGCGCCATAGTTTCTAAGAAAGTTTTCATAATACATTTTTTTATAAACTATCTTCCTAATCTAGTAAAAAATTTCAATATCATTAAATTGTTGCTGTAACCCCGCTGTATCAAATTTTAAAAATAAAATTGTCACTCGAATTCAAGTGTTATGTTCTTTTAATTGTAATTTAAGTAATCCCAAACGATTTGAGTTACTATTCTTCCAACTATTTAGAATTATTGAAAACATCATTTCTGATGCAATCGTTCGCAAGACAGCCAATCATAACGAGAGTGGAATATCACTCATAATATAATTCTTGCATACCCTCCCCCCATATACACAAGTGAAATAAGTACTATGTGTGCATGATTTAAATAGGAAAATTTTAAAAAACCGATCATTCTCACTCGAATCCAGGTCTCATATTCTTTTATAAGTAATCTATTTAATTTCTGTCAATAAGTGTGAAGAGAAAAGTAATATTTCTTCTCAACAATTTGATTTAGGGTTTTTGGGAATGCACTCCAAGTCTATTTCAACAATGAAAAAAAAAAAGAGGCAAGAAGTATTTTCTTAGTTACATGTTGCAATGAAAAGTTTTTCTTTTCTATTTATTTTTAATTTTTTCAATGTGTAAGAATGTTGGAATTGAACTTGGATGCAATTGCAAGTATACAAAGAAAATTAATTACCTTGTCCATAATATACTTAGAGAATGTAAAAATATTAAAAAACACTCGTGCACCATAATTCCTAAGAAAGTTTTCATAATACAGTGTTAGTATACATAAAGTATAGTCTTAATCAAGCAAAACATTTATATATCTTAAATTGTTGGCGTAATCTTGGCGTCCTGTCAAATTTTTAAAAATAAAAATTGTCAGTCCAATTCAAGTGTAGAGTTCTTTTAATGGTAATTTACATTCCTAAATACATTTTTATTTTCTCCACTTATTTATTTCTACTTTTGTTTTAGTCTTCATAAATACTCGTTATGTATTTGATTATTTTTGTGTTTATATTTAGAATTTATAATTTGTACGAATTGCATATAATTTATTTTTATATTTTCTCTAAATTGTGCCTTCCTTCAATTTTTTAGGCCAGGGAAAACCTTAGGAATGTAGCAATAATATAGCTTATTTGGTAGTGTAATCAGTCCGCTCTTATAATTATTTTATTTTATTTTCTCCTGGAGATAGATTCTTTAGTTTAACATTATCATGTTTATAACTTGCATCAATTTTTATTTCTTATAGTACGCCCTCCTTTTCTTTTGGACATACTTCATTTAGTTTGTGACTTTTTGAACGTCGCTTTTATTGTTTAGTTAAATATTATCATGGTTAAACTATTGCATTACAATAATCTTCTTATATATCCAAAAATCTCGCATCGCACTATTATAAGAACACATTGTTTCTGTGATTAATGTTACTCTTCGTGCAAGTCTTGGACAAATGTTGCACATATTACTCTTCTTGTACGTACTCTACGCGCGTGCATCATACGGGCAAATAATTGATTGCTAGTATAATGTATCTATAAAAACATGAATACTTATTGATCTCTACATTAATTGATTGTTAGTATACCGTATGTCACGGACTTAGCCTCGATACTAACGTCCCGTGCGGCACTTAGCCCTTCAATCCGCCTCTTGCGAGATTGTGCTAAGTCAGCCTCGACAATCACTCACGTGCTCGTGTGTGAAAAAGGAATTTGGCAATAGAGAGTAAAAAATTTGGAGAGAAGAACACAAGAGTAGAACTTGAGAGAATACTACACTATTACTCTCAATGACTCACAAGACTTGATTCTACACTTGGTTGGTTACAAATGACATCACCACTCCTATTTATACTAATCCATAGAAACTTCCTAACATATCCACATAATTCTAGAAATGTCCACACATCACTACCACTTTCTAGATGCTTCTACTATCATCTAGAATCAACTAGAACATTCTATACGGTTCTACACAATTATGGAACTTTCTACTAGTATCTAGATTGTTCTAGAGTTTCTAGAACTTTCCGGAGCCTTCTAGACCTTTCTAGAATCTTCTACACTTTTCCAAAATACTCAAATAGCTTCTAGACTCTTGTCTCTTAGCAAGATGACACGTCCCGGTCATCTCAAAATACTTCAGACTGTCAGGGCGTGACATTCTCCCCACCCATTTCGGCGACGCCCTCGTCGCCTCTCATTGCCAAAGTAATTTGGAAGGATTGACCATCGTCCGTCATCGTGCTCAAAAGGATGGTGCCCCTTGGTTTTGTCCTTTATCTTTGAAGGTTGGGCCTTCCTAATGCCCTTCACTCGCCCTCGATGTTGTTCAACTTTAAGTGGAGCCTTCTCGTAAGGTTCCATAGTTCTTGTATTGGTACTCGATTCTTCTCTATATGAAGTTTCGTGTGTACCTCTTTTATTATTTCGCTCGATTTCTCCATGATTTCTCTTTTTACCAGCTCTTCGTTGACTTCTGTGTATGCAATTTCCTCACATTTCTCTTGCCCAAGCGATGAGTACTTCGTAATCCTTAGACACTCTCGGATATAGTGAGGTTCCTTACACAAAATGCACCACTTCTTTGGCACGAAAGCTTGTTTCTTGGCAAAGTACGCTTGCCTCCTAGCCTCGTATCCCTCAAGGAACTTAGATCGCCTTATGTCTAAGCCCCTCACAACTTGTTCTGTCCCCCTCATGGGAACCCACTCGGCCTCCTTGCCGAACCGTTCTCCACATACTCCGACAACCTCGTCGATTGCCATAGCACTAACCTTTCACAGCACGAAATACACCAAGCCCAACCGGGCTCTGATACCACCTGTCACGGACTTAGCCTCGATACTAACGTCCCGTGCGGCACTTAGCCCTTCAATCCGCCTCTTGCGAGATTGTGCTAAGTCAGCCTCGACAATCACTCACGTGCTCGTGTGTGAAAAAGGAATTTGGCAATAGAGAGTAAAAAATTTGGAGAGAAGAACACAAGAGTAGAACTTGAGAGAATACTACACTATTACTCTCAATGACTCACAAGACTTGATTCTACACTTGGTTGGTTACAAATGACATCACCACTCCTATTTATACTAATCCATAGAAACTTCCTAACATATCCACATAATTCTAGAAATGTCCACACATCACTACCACTTTCTAGATGCTTCTACTATCATCTAGAATCAACTAGAACATTCTATACGGTTCTACACAATTATGGAACTTTCTACTAGTATCTAGATTGTTCTAGAGTATTCTAGAACTTTCCGGAGCCTTCTAGACCTTTCTAGAATCTTCTACACTTTTCCAAAATACTCAAATAGCTTCTAGACTCTTGTCTCTTAGCAAGATGACACGTCCCGGTCATCTCAAAATACTTCAGACTGTCAGGGCGTGACACGTAGCTGTAAAAACATGAATACTTGTCAATCTTTACAATAATTGATTGTTAGTGTAGTGTAACCGTAAGAAAGTTGATTAATTATTGTTCATTCATTGTTATTTGATATTATGATGTCGCAAATATGTTATATTATCTTCTTCTCCAAATTTTGATGAAATTAATACTTATTGAACCACAACTCCTGTTTGAACTTTGAAGATTGAGTCGGACACTGTTGGAATTTTTGTAAAATGTGTTTGTGTAGAACAAGTGTTTAATGAGAAATTAAATAAAACTTGTTTGGAACATTTATGAGGAAGTTCCCTATCCCACATAGGAAAAGTAAGGAAGTTGAAGTAGGTATCCGATATGCTCACGGTGCATTGTACCACGACTGCGTATATATATATATATTTTTACTGGAAGTTTACTTAGAACAATTGTGTTGAGCACTGAAACTCACCTTGAGGTGAGTCAAATGTTGAGAGTTATGTCAATGACTGAACTTGAGTCGAGTAAAGTACTGGAAGTTAAGTCATTGACTGAACTCACCTTGAGTTAAGTCAAGTATTGAACTCGGCTTGAGTCAAGTCTAGTGAACTGTTGAAAAATGTTATAAGTCAAGTCGATTTGCCTTGTCTGTTCGTTTGGAATGTGACTGTTAGAGACGACTAGTTAAGAGTCACCTCTGACTTGATGTAACGTTTGAAATGAACAATCACGACTATTCAATGAAAAAGCACAATCGTTATGAATGACCTATCTAAGTCTATAAATACTAAATCCGTCCACCAGTTTTGGGATCTGAAATTATATTACAATTATTCCTTTTTAAAAATCTGCTCTATTCAAGTATATTCATATACTGCTATTTGAATATAATTTCCCTGCTTTATCTTGGGAGATTTATTTGCTGATATCTAGCAGTAAAAGGTGCAAATAAAGTCTTAAAATTGTTGAAGAAATAGTAAGCCGAGATTCTGCTCGAGTCGAGAATCACACTTTCATCCGGCACCACCACCCATCAGTCAGACTAAAATGCACACGCGCTCGAACCTCGACCTCGAAGTAATTGGATTGGTATTACTATATTTAGGCAAAATACAGTTGCATCATGAGAAACTATGAAGATTTACAGATTAAAAACAACTATTAATTAGTTTCAGTATCAAATAACATCACAATAATTTAAGTATGAAAATCAACAAACAAGACGCAGTTCCTATAGGAAACTACTACATGTCTGCAACCAAAACCTTGCTACAATTTAACACAAATAACTTAACCAAAACTTTAATAACTTAAAAGGCGAGAAATTCTTATTATTTTCGATCTTCATCTTTCTCCGTAGGTAACTTGTTAAGATCAAAACGGAGCACTTTATGTGTCGTTTTAGCACCCTTTTCATCTTTACAATGGCTAGAACTAGGACCAGCCTTTTGATCCAAATGGCACCTCTTAGGACCTCCTAGAGTCCGGCCTGAGGGGAAACTCTTATTACAAATCTTGCACAAATGTGAAAAGTTGTCCTCATCATTAGCTGCTACTCCTCCTTGGTTAGGTGACTGGCGGCTCGATCTGGCTCTCGAGCTCTCCATGGTGTGACGATGTTGATCTTGAACTTGTTATGACTAGATATGGCTTCTTAGTGCTTGATGAGTTGTGAAACTCCGATCACAAAAGTTGCAAATGGTTTAATTTCCCGAACTGACTTCTGTTTTACTGATGACTTTGTAGGTGGCGTCTTTTCTGTATCTTGAGTACTCTTACGACACTTAGCCCTTACATTATGCTTGTTTTATGCGTACTGGTGTAACACTTAGCCACTCCTAGGAGTGGTTTTCTTTGAGCATCCGTTTCAACCTCGTCCTCTCCTTCTTCAAATTGCTCATCTTGTTTAGTACTCGTGCAACACGTAGCTCTTCTATCTTCTTCCAATTTCACATCATTTTCAGTACTTAGCATTTCCTTTTTTAATATCGTGCAACACTTAGCTCTTCTTTCTTTTTCCAATTGCTCGTCTTTTTTAGTACTCGTGTGACACTTAACTCTTCGCCTTCTTCTTCCCATTGCTCGTCTTTTCAGTACTCATGCGACACTTAACCATTTTTTCTTCCCATTGCTCGTCTTTTTCAGTACTCGTGCAACACTTATCCTTTCCTTTTTCAATACTCGTGCAACACATAGCTCTTCCTTGTTCTTCCAATTGCTCGCCTTTTTTTTGGTACTCATTTGAAATTGCTCGCCTTTTTCAATACTTCTTTGACACTTAACCCTTTATTCTTCTTCCAGTTGCTCGTCTTTTTCGGTACTCGTGCAACACTTTGTTTTCAATACCTGTGCCAAACTTAGCTCATCCTTCTTTTTCCGATTGCTTATAATTTTCTGTACTCGTGCGGCACTTACCCTTTCCTTTTTTCAATACTCGTGTGACATTTAGCCTTTCCCTTTTCAATACACGTGTGACACTTAGCTCTTCCTTCTTCTTCTAATTGCTTGTCTTTTTTAGTAATCGTGCAACACTTAACATTTCCTTTACCAATACTTGTGCGGCACTTAGCTCTTCATTCTTCTTCCAATTGCTCATCTTTTTCAGTACTCGTGCAACACTTAGCTCTTCATTCTTCTTCCAATTGCTCATCTTTATTAGTACTCGTGCGACACTTACCCTTTCTTTTTTCAATACCGTGCTACACTTAGCTCTTCATTCTTCTTTCAATTGCTTGTCTTTTTCAGTACTTGTGCGATACTTAGCCTTTCCTTTGTTAATACTCGTGCGACACTTGGCTCTCCCTTCTTAATCCAATTTGCTCGTCTTTCTCAGTGCTTGTGCGATGCTGAGACTTTTCTTTTTGTCTTCATTATTGGTACTAGATTGTTTTGCAAAATTCTATAACTGCTCTAGAGTCGTACATTAAGATCTATTAGATCTTAATTGATAAACGATTAGAAATTGACCATTTGGAGCGCGATTTTTCTAAAATAATAAACAAGCTTGAACATATTTTATGCCCGTAACATTTGAAGTTGGACCCGAGCTTAACTCGATTAGTTAAAAATAACAAAATGTGCAATTGAAAAAATAGTTTTAGAAAAATATATGTAATAACATCAAGCTACCAGAGCAATTGGAAGAAAGAGTGATTCTCTTTGAGCACCTGTTTCAACCTCATCATCTCCTTTTTCCAATTGCTCGTCTTATTTATTACTCGGGCGACACTTAGCCTTTACTTTCCCAATACTCATGCAACAATTAGCTCTTCCTTATTCTTCCAAATGCTCGTCTTTTTCAGTGCTTTTACTATACTAGACTTTCCTTCTTCAAGACTTGTGCAACGCTTAACTCTCTCATCTTCTTCCAATTGCTCATCTTTTTCAATACTCGCGGTGACACTTAAATCTTCCTTTTTGTCTTTATTATTGGTACTAGATTGTTTTGCTAAATTCTTTAGTTGCTCTAGAGTCGTACATTAAGATATATTAAAGCTAGGAAAAATAATTGAATTACTTGATAATCAATTAGATATTTTGCATATTGAGCACGATTTGTTGAACATAATAAACAAGCTTGAACGTATTTTTATGCCCGTAAGATTTGAAATTGGGATCGAGCTTAACTCGATGAGTTAAAAAGATAAAATATGCATGTGAAAAAAATATCATTTTTAGAAAAATATATGTAATAACATCAAGCTACTAGACCAATTGGAAGAAGGAATGGTTTTCTTTGAGCATCTGTTTCAACCTCGTCATCTTCTTATTCAAATTGCTCATCTTTTTCAGCACTCGTGCAACACATAACCCTTCATTATTTCAATTGCTAGTCTTTCTCAGTACTCATGTGACACTCACCCTTTCCTTTTTCAATACTCGTGCGACACTTAGCTCTTCCTTCTTCTTCCAATTGCTTGCCTTTCTCATTACTCGTGCGACACTTAGCATTTCCTTTTTGTCTTCATTAATTGCATTAGATTGTTTAGCGAAATTCTTTAATTGCTCAAGAATCGTACATTTAGATCTATCAAAGCTGAGAAAAATAATTGAACTACTCGATAATTGATTACATATTGTTCATTTTGAGCACGATTTGTTTAACATAATAAACAAGCTTGGACATATTTTTTATGCCCATATGATTTGAAGTTAGGCAAGTGCTTAACTCCATTAGTTGGAAATTATAAAATATGCATGTGAAAAAATATACTGTAGAAAAATATATGCAATAACATCAAGTTACTAGAGCAATTGGAAAGAAGTGTTCTCTTTGAACATCCGTTCACGTCATCTTTTTCTTCAAATTGCTTGTCTTCTTCAGTACTTGTGCGACACGTAGCCTTTCCTTTTCAAATACTCGTGCGACACGTAGCCTTTCCTTTTTCAATACTCGTGCGATACTTAACTCTTCCTTTTTCTTCCAATTGCTCATCTTTTTCAGTACTCGTGCAATATTTAGACTTTTCTTCTTCAAGACTTGTGTGACACTTAGCTCTTCCTTCTTCTTTCAATTGCTTGTCTTTTTAATTACTCGTGCGATACTTAGCCTTTCGGTTTTGTCCTCATTATGGGTACTAGATTGTTTTGCAAAATTCTTTAATTTATCTAAAGTCGTACATTAAGATCTATAAAAGCTGGGAAAAATAATTAAACTATTCGATAATCTATTGGATATTGACCATTTTGAGCATTATTCTTTTAACATAATAAACAAGGTTGAACATATTTATATGCCTGTAAGATTTGAAGTTGCGTTTGAATTTAACTCGATTAGTTAAAAATGATAAAATATGCATTTGAAGAAATATCAATTTTAGAAAAATATGTAATAACATCAAGTTGCTGGAGCAATTGGAAGAAGGAGTGGTACTCTTTGAGCCTAATTTCAACCTCTTCATCTCCTTCTTCAAGTTGCTCGTCTTTTTCAGTATTCATGCCCCACTTAACCCTTCATTCTTCCAATTGTTCTTCTTTTTCAGTACTCATGTGCCACTTAGCTTTTCCTTTTTCAATAATCGTGCGACACTTAGCACTTCCTTCTTCCTCAGTACTCGTCCGACATTTAGCATTTCTTTTTTGTCTTCATTAATTGCACTAGATTGTTTTGAAATTCTTCAAATGCTCTAGAATCGTACATTCAAATCTATTAAAGCTGGAAAAAATAGTTAAACTACTCAATAATCGGTTAGATATTGACCATTTTGAGCACAATATGTTTAACATAATAAACAACTTGAACATATTTTTATGCCCATAAGATTTGAAGTTAGGCTCTAGCTTAACTGATTTGTTAAAAATGATAAATATGCATGTGACAAAATATTTTATTTTTAGAAAATATATGTAATAACATCAAGTTACTGGAGCAATTGGAAGAAGGAGTGGTTTTCTTTAAGCATCTATTCTCATCATCTCCTTCTTCAAATTGCTCGTTTTTCTCAGTACACTTGCGACACTTAGATTTACCTTCTTTAATACTCGTGGGACACTTAGCTCTTCCTTTTTCTTCCAATTGCTCATCTTTTTCAGTACTCATGCGACACTTAGAATTTCCTTTTTGTCTTCATTATTGGTGCTAGATTGTTTGGGAAAATTCTTTAATTGTTCTAGAGTCGTACATTGAGAACTATTAAAGCTGGGGAAAATTATTAAATTACTCAATAATCAATTAGATATGGACCATTTTGAGCGCGATTTGTTTAACATAATAAATTAGCATGAACATATAATTATGCCCATAAGATTTGAAATTGGGCTGTAGCTTAACTCGATTCGTTAAAAATGATAAATATGCATGTAAAAACATATCATTTTTAGAAAATATATATAATAACATCAAGGTACATGAGTAATAACATAATGTGGTTTTCTTTGAGCATCTGTTTCAACCTCATCATCTCCTTCTTCAAATTGCTTCTTTTTCTCAGTACTCGTGCGACACTTAGATTTACCTTATTTAATTCTCGGGGAACACTTAGCTCTTCCTTTTTCTTCCAATTGCTCATCTTTTTCAATACTCGTGCGATGCTTAGAATTTCCTTTTTGTCTTCATTATTGGTGCTAGATTTTTTTGGAAAATTCTTTAATTGCTCTAGACTTGTACATTAAGATCTATTAAAGCTGGAAAAATAATTAAATTACTCGATAATCAATTAGATATTGACCATTTTGAGTGCAATTTGTTTTGTTAAACTAGCTTGAACATATAATTATGCCCGTAAGATTTGAAATTTGGCACGAGCTTAACTCGATTAGTTAAACATGATAAAATATGCATGTGAAAGTATCTATTTTGGAAAAATTTATGTAATAACATCAAGCTACTAGAGCAATTGGAAGAAGGAGCGGTTCTCTTTGAGCATTTGTTTCAACATTGTCATGTCCTTCTTCAATTTGCTCGTTATTTCATTTAACCGTTCATTCTTCCAATTGCTTGTTGTTTTCAGTACTCGTGCGACACTTAGCTTCTCCTTTTTCAATACTCGTGCAACACTTAGCTCTTTTTTCTTATTCTTCCAATTGCTCATCTTTTTCAGTAGTCTTGCGACACTTAGCCTTCCTTCTTCACTACTTGTGCGACTCTAGCTCTTCCTTCTTCTCCCAATTGCTCGTCTTTTTCAGGTGACACTTAGCCTTTCTTTTTTGTCTTCATTATTGGTATTAGACTGTTTTGCTCATCTTTTTGAACTTCGATCTCTCTTTCTTCCAATTGCTTCATCTTTTTCAACCTCGACTTCTCCGTCTTCCAATAGCTCGTCATTTTCAACTTCGACCTCTCCTTCTTCCAATTGCTCGTCTTTTTTACTACTCGTGCGACACTTAGATTTTCTTTTTTCAATACTCGTGCAACACTTATTTTTTCCTTCTTCTTCCAACTGCATGTCTTTCTAATTACCCGTGTGACACTTAGCCTTTCCTTTTTCAACACTCGTGCCACACTTAGCTCTTCCTTCCTTTTCCAACTGCATGTCTTTCTCATTACCCAGGCGACACTTAGCCTTTTGTTTCAACACGCTTGCCACACTTAGCTCTTCCTTCTTCTCCAACTACATGTCTTTCTCATTAGCTGTGCGACACTTAACCCTTTCTTTTCAACACTGTGTGACACTTTTCCCTTACTTTCTTTTCCAATTGCTCTTCTTTTTCAATCTGCGTATGATACTTAGCCCTTTCTTCTGGTCGAGGGTTTTCTTGAATATCCATCCATCCTTCTGGATAAGGGTTTTCTTGAATACCCATGTGCTCATTCTCCCCTCCTTTATTTTTAGTATCCGTGTGGCTCTCAGCTCCTCCCCCGTGTTCTTGAATCTCGTGCTGCACTTAGCTTCTTTCAATTTGTCTTGATTCATCAAAAGTTCATCTTGAACACCACACTTAATTCCTTCTAGTTGCTCCACATTCATCAAATCATTGTTAATAGTAGAATTAGATTCATTATCCTTGGACGAAAAATTAGAGTCAGTAATGGCCTCAGGCTCTCAAATCCTCAAAGAAGAATCCTTTTCCATTTCTTCGATTCAACAACACCAACCTCGTTCACATTATCACCCTGAGCTATCATTGAATTGCTGCTCAAACTCTCCACTCATTTATCTTTTTTATCTTTAAATAACTGTAAAAGCTTGTAAAAAGCATCAATAACCTTCTTATTTGACCTTGAACTCGAACTCATCGCCTGTCTCCCTCGTTTAGCTGTCTACACGCACCCCGGAAAACTTACTTAAATTTCCCCAGGTCAGACCCACATCAATTTCATTCACCTCGTTTAGTTGTCTGCGCCCACCCTTGCAAACCTCGTTTCGCTGTCTACGCCCACATCATCTTTAACTTTTTAACAATTACAAAAGTTATATATGAAAAAAAAAAGACATGCCCCCAGTTTCAGTATTATTATCAAATAAATGATATCCATAATCATATATTACATAGTAATTTCATTTTACTAAATGTATCAAACAACTTAATCCACATGCACTGCTTTTGAAATTATGAACAAATATATATATATATATAGATCAAATTGAAAGCACTCAGTGCCACATGTTATGTATATAGAAATCTATACATACGAGAAAAAGGAACATAAAAAAACTTAGATAATATTATAATGTATAATCTAATATACGTTATGAGTAGTTTCTAATGTTTTGCACTCTTTAATATTTTTATTAAAATTAAACCAATCTCATGCAAAAGAAATGACATACATAATCTTACATTGCAGTTAGCAATTTTTAATATTCCACCGCAAGGTTTCCAAAGTAAGTAATTTTTAAATGCCTATTTATGAGGATTAAAATCTCAATTGAGCTCCAAATGAAGAGAATGACCAGCCAATAAATTCGATGTTTATTCAACTTGAATTTCATAACATGTTTACTACAAATTTCAGAACGTTGATAACTCAAAACACACATTTATGTCTTTGGCATGCATGACTGAATGTCAACCATAAATGTTTAGAAGTTTGATTAAATGGTAGATGCCATGGGCATTATAATTTATTTTATTCCTTTTATAATTAATAAAAACAAAATATTTTCTAGTATTCATATAAATGATATTCAGTAACCTCATAATAACATTTAGAAAAATTGTTTGGACATAAACATACCAAATAATTTAATTTTTTCAATATTCCTTTTAAAAGTATAGACTTACAAAGAAATTTATTCACAAATCGAAAGCGCTAATAGAGCATGTGAATCTAAGGAATATACATATAAGAGAAAAAAATAATTGAAAAAATTCAAATTTCATGAAAATTATAGAATTGTTGCATAATCCAATCGATAAAACAAGATTTCAATTAACAATTGAATTCATAAGATTAATGTAGAAAAATGAAAGCTTACAAGGGGTTCAATAATTTACTACTGATACTGCAATTTTATAATAACAATAGATAATTAAGAAGAAAATCAATCAAAACATGATTAAAGTAGGTACGCAATTCGTTGTTGGAAGATAAAAAAAGGAACTCTTAAACTAATCAATTATTTCTTCTTTTTTCGCTTGAATCCTTTTAACATATGATATGACAGATAATTTAGCAACAAAGAAGTTCAAGCAAAATGTTACAATGTAATATATACCTAATAGATCACGCTTAACGTGCGTGCATTTTGCTAGTAACTTAAAATGTCATAAATTCTTATCATTGTCCATCTTCATCTTTCTCATTTGACATCTTATTAAGATCAAAACGGAGCACTTTCTATGCCGTTTTAGCACCCTATTTATATTTACCATGGCTAGAACTACGACCAGCCCCTTGATCCAAATGGCACTTCTTGTGACCTCTAAGAGCCCAACCTGAAGGAAAATTCTTATTACAAATCTTGCACAAATGTGAAGAATTCTCCTCATCATTAGCTGCAGCTCTCGGGCTAGGAGATTACGACTTGATTTGGCTCTCAAGTCTTCATTGGAATTGACAATGTTGATCTTGAACTTGTTGTGACTAGATCTATGGCCTCCAAGTGCTTGATGAATAGTGAAACTCCGATTGCAAATGTCGCAAACGTGTTTTTTCGGGTCGTCTTCTGATGACTTTGAATTTCTAGGAAGCGTCTTTTCTGTATTTCGAGTACTTGTCCGACACTTAGCCCTTTCTTCAAACTTGTTTTCCTTTTTTTGACCACTCGTGCGACACTTAGCCTTTTCAGACTTATTTTATGTGTACCCGTGCGACACTTTGTCACTCCACCTAGGAGTAGTTCTCTTTGAGCATTTTTTTTAGCCTCAATCCCTCATTCTTCCAGTTGCTCGTCTTTTTCAACCTCGATCTCTCCTTCTTCCAATCGCTCATCCTTTTGAACGTGGATCTCTCCTTTTTCCAATTGCTTGTCTTTTTCAACCTCCATCTTTCCTTCTTCCAATCGCTCATCCTTTTGAACATGGATCTCTCCTTCTTCCAATCGCTCATCCTTTTGAACATGGATCTCTCCTTCTTCCAATCGCTCATCCTTTTGAACATGGATCTCTCCTTCTTCCAATCGCTCAACTTCTTTACTATGCAACACTTAGCTCTTCCATCTTCTTCCAAATGTGTGTCTTTCCCATTACCCATGCAACATTTAGCCTTTCCTTTTCCAACATTCGTGTAACACGTAGCTCTTCCTTTTTCTTCCAACTGCAAATCTTTCTCATTACCCATGCGACACTTTGCCTTTACTTCTTCCAATTGCTCGTACCTTCCTTCTGGCAGAGGGTTTTCTTGAGTATCCATCCGTCTTTCCGAACAAGGGTTTTCTTGAGTATCCATGTGCCTTTTCTCCCCTCCTTCACTTTTAGTACCGGTGCAGGTGTCACCCCTTCCTCCAGTTGCTCGATTTTCTTGAATTTCAGTACCACACTTAGCTCCTTTCAATTTGTCTTCATTTATCAAAAGGTCATGTTGAACACCACTCTTAATTCCTTCTAATTGCTCCACATTCATCAAATCTTTGTTAATAGTAGAATTGGATTCAATATCCTGGAAGGAAAACTAGAGTACTCAATAATGGCCTCAGACTCACAAATTCTCATAGAAGAATCCCTTTTCCGTTTCTTTGTTACCTGATTCACATTATCGACTCGTCATCTTTTTTATCTTTGAATAACTGTAAAACCTTGTAAAAAGCATTTGATCTAGGTCAATTTCTACCTCGCACTATTTCAGTCAAGATGACTTCGTATACGAACGAATAAACGTACTCTCAAGATTATAGACTGCACTTGGGTGTAACCAAGCTGCCTACGCACCTCTCAGGGATCAAGTCTAAACGTAGTTCAAATAAGGTTGTTGTAATATCTATGATTTGTATTCCTAAAGTATCTAGTATTTGTAATATAGGATTGTACCCTCAAGTCTCTGGACTATCATGAACAATACGATATATGTCTCGTAGTATTTATTGCTTAGATTATCCGTCTGTGAAACTCAATAAATGACGGTATTTACAGAGTTTCCACTCTGTACTGTAGAGCAAATTACAGATGGGACATATCAAACTGGATATCTGACACGTGTACTTAATAGACGGTCTTGATTGAATATTATAGGGTCGGGTCATGGGCCGACTCTACCCGGATCAGTAAAAACACGCGGATCTTGGAGTGTAATGCAAATATCATTGCATTAGGGACCTATATGTGAACTTGCCCCGTATCATCGTATACGAGGTCCTGCTAAAGGTCTTACGATGTACCGCATACGAAGTAACGAAAGACATTTACGTAATTTGGCATATCAACATTAATTGGCTTCTTATCTGAACTCGAACTCATCGCATGTCTCCCTTGTTTAGCTGTTCTGCACATGAGTTGTACAAATCGTAATCATGAAAATCTAGTCCCTATATATATATATATAGGGATAATTACATCCAGCATCCTAAGGTATTGCGAAATTACAAAAAACATCCCCTAGTTCAATAAATTACATCCAACATCCTGTAGTTTCACTTTTTGATGTAAGGTTGGATGAAATGTGTTAAAAGACCGAATTGCCCTTACGGAATATTTTAAAAAATAAAGAAAAAACTCAAAAAAATTGAATTACCATATTACCCCTTCACATTTTTAAATTTACTTCTAATACTTATTTTAAAATAAAAATTTAAACTTAAAAATAAAAAGTAATTATATATATATATATGTGTATATACATATATATACACATGTGTGTCTGTGTGTGTGCGACTGCGTGTGTGTGCGAGTGTGTGTGTGTGTAATTGTGTGCGAGTGTGTGTGTGTGTAATTGTGTGTGTTGCTGTGTGTGTGCGAGTGTGTGTGTGTGTGTAATTTTGTGTGTGTTGCTGTGTGTGTGCGAGTGTGTGTGTCATTGTGTGTGTGTATTGTAGTGTGTGTGTGCGTGAGGGGAGGGTAGGGTAGGGTGGGGTGGGGGGGGGGGGGGGGGGGGGGGGAAGACGACCACTGTTCCCCACCCACCCCACCCCTTTCCTTTTTTTTTCTTATTTATTTATTTTATAAAATAATATACTATTTAAATAATTTAGTTTAAAAACTAAATTTATTAAAATGCAATAATTAAATATATTTGTAAATTTTATAAATTTAATTAAAATATATAATTTAAATTATATAAACTATTATATAATTAAATATATTTGTAAATTTTATAAATTTAATTAAAATATATAATTTAAATTTTCTTGATAATACTTTTTTTTATAAATAATTATTTTTATATTTTTTATACACAACATTACATTTAACACCCTATACTTATTAAAATATAACAATTTACACCAAAAGGGTATGCTTGTCCGAACAATATAGAGTTTTTATGTTTAAAAAAGGACAGGGGCATTTTCGGAAGTTTACCAAAAATTTTAACGGCGCCGTACAGTAACCCTAACGGAAGGTGCTACTTGTTGGACGGAGTAAAACCTTAAGATGTTAGATGTAATTTATTGAACTAGAGGATATTTTTTGTAATTTCGCAATATTTTAGGATGCTGGATGTAATTATCCCTATATATATATATATATATATATATATATATATAATATAGGTTCTTAAGATGGAGAGTCCTTACTTTGTAAGGGAATCTAAGTAAACATGGAAATCATATCACACTCTAATTAGGAATAGTGGTTAATGAAATTAAATAAGTTTACCACTTTTCGGTTATAATCCTTAAATTTGTCACTTAATAACGAACAAATATTAGTTCCATATCTAATGACTCAGTTCAATTTAAGTCCAGTCCTAATGCTTGGGAACTTCGAAATTTTAGTGGGAAATTGAAAAAACTTACCCAAAAATATGTTAATTTGGGAATTTTTCAAATTGGCAAGGAAATTGATGACTCTGTTGCTCAATATATCTATATCAAGTTTGAAAACATTTTTATGGATAAAATTTGACGTGCAGCTCAAGCTCGAATTAGTTTATTAAAAAAATGATATAATATTTGTAAGAATATCAAGTTATTCGAGCTCGACTCATGATCTTGATTAAAACTCTTTCGAACTCAACCCGATTAACAATCAAATCAAGCTCAAATTGCAAACAAACTTAAACAGTTGTTCGACTCGACTCGACGAGATTCATTGACACATCTTATGTCAGTCGACGAAGTTGAGGTCCAATACACTAAGTAGTTATATTTAAGTCACACCGAAAAACATGAATACCTTGTCCATCTATGATAATTGATTGTTGGTATAGCATAACTGTAAGAATTGTTGATTAATTATTGTTCTTTGATTATTATTTAATATTAGGAAGTAATGATAATTTGATATTATGATGTAATTTCGATAGAGTCATAACTACCGCAAACGGGTTGAACAACATTGACCTTTTTGTTTGTAAGTAATTGATTAGTTAAATTGCCAAGGGATGCAATGTGTATTTAACATCAAAATAACATTTACAAATTTCAATACCCAATAACATCACAATGATTGAAGTACGAAAATCCACAAATAAGACGCAAGTCCTGTAAGAAATCCTTAAAATTAATCAATACATATAACTTATAACCCAAAATTGTAATCTATTTTATTAAAATATTCCTGAAATATAAGTATGCAATTTAAGGAGTATGCAATTTCAAGAACTTTGCATACGTATAACGCAAGTTTCAAGAACATTGCATACTTACCAAACATCAATTAACCTTCCTTCTTCAATACTTGTGCCACACTTAGCTCTTCCTTCTTTTTCCAATTGCCCTTCTCTTTCAGTACTTGTGCGACACTTAGCCTTTCCATCTTCAATACTCGTGCGACACTTGGTTTTTCCCTCTTCTTCCAATTGCTCGTCTTTTTCAGGCGACACTTAGCTTTTCCTTTTTGCCTTCATTATTGTTACTAGATTGTTTTGCGAAATTCTTTAATTGCTCTAGAGTCTTACATTAAGATCTATTGAATTTTTGAAAAAAATAATTAAAATACGCAATAATTGATTAGATATTGACCATTTTGAGTGTGATTTGTTTAATATAATAAACAATCCTGAACTTATTTTTAGGCTCTTAAGATTTGAAGTTTGGCTTGAAATTAACTGGCTTAGTTAAAACAGATAAAACATGCATGTGAAAGTATCAAGCTACTGTACCCAATGTTTTTGGAACCGGATCGGATTAGTCGGTCCGACCGGTTTAACCGTCAACCGGTAGTAGGTCCAATCCGATTGCAAAGTAAAAATTAGTAGCAATAGACCCGTCGTGAACCGTTAGAAATCGGTCAAAACAGGCGACTCGGGCAGACCGGGGTCTCCGATTCTATAACATTTTTGTTTTCTAGTGCCGAATCTGGCTTCTCTTGCCACCTTCTGCAGCACTCATCTTCTTTGCCTTCAATTTGACTTAATTTTAGATTATGAAAAAACGAAAAAAAATGGGTCTGAATTAATTTGCTCAGATACAAAAAAGACGTAATGGAGTAAATCTGTATGGATAAAGTTATCAATCTGCTTCTTGCTAGGTGTAGAAGAATCTATTTCTAAGATGAAATATTAAGGAAAGAATAAGAAAAATAAGAGAAAGAGGAGAAAGAGAAGAAGAATGATTGTCGGTGCAACAAAGAGAAAAAGATTAGGGTTTGCTCCACTAACTTTGATCCTTTCAGTATATAATTATATAGATATATATATTTGCCTTTTTGTAGTGCTTTGGTTTTTATTTGATAAGACAATAATTTAGATTTTCGTAAACAAATTGAAAGTGAAACTAGATTTTCATTATGCTATTTTAATGTTTCACCTAATGAAATCATTATATATTTCAACGTGTCTTAATACATATATATATATATATATACATATATATATATGTATATTTATAGGGTCAAAATCTAATACATATTCTACCTTAGATAAGATATAAGACTCAATATACATCATTGGATCAATTACATCAAACAGTCCAAATTAAACATAATACACAGCGCGGGAAACCCAGTTATTAATGGCTGAAGGGTATAATAGTAAAATACACCCTATTATACATCAAAACACGTCCTAAATTAACTCCCCATTCTCCCTAAAATCTCTCACATTTAAACCCACAAATAATCAGCTGTAAATCACGATTTAAATACGTATTAAAGCCATATCTTTCCAAAACTATCTGCATATTCGGATTTCGCACGCCAAAGAACCCTAAAATCTCACCCAATTCGATTTTTTTCCAGAAGAAAATGAGGTCAAAAAATGCACACTGTATAATGGGTTATAAGATACTGTATAATGATTTATAAGATTGTACTGTTTGCATTTTAATCAATATTTGGAAATGTATCGATTTTTGCGTAGAATTAATGTTGAATTTATGGAAATGGATCCGCCATTAATGCTTATGCATTTTCACCAAATGTGTCCTGCACAGTTTATGATCTGGGTTTTTTGTTTGTGTGTAGATTCCTTGTCAATGATCTGGGGATTTAGATGTGTTTGTGGGTTGTTTGTGATTTTATGTTTTTGTATTCATGTGGGTTTTGTTTGCGTAGTCGGCTGCGTGGATGTTTGGTTTGTTATATGATTGGTATGGAATTTATTGGTTTATCGAGATGTTCACATGAGCTGAATTGTTCATTGGAATGTGATGAATTTCCTGTTTTATTGTACTGTTGAAAAATATTGTTTCTCACATTCAATTGCTGCTTCGAATCTTTGTACTTCATATACTCAAATTTTAGAAGCTCAATATTTTAGCAGTGCCTCACGCAAATTTTAGAAGCTCAATATTTTAGATTTTGATTTTTTCAATCTCGATTTTACACAAATTTCAGAATTTCAAAATTTTTTTGGTGATAATCGACCGAAATTTGAGATTAATACGATTATATAAATTGATTCCGTAAATCTTAGGCTGAGATTTGTGAGATTGAAGGGAGATTTTCGTGGGTATTAGTTTTGAGAGATTTTAGGAGATCATGTGCAATTATTTTTGGTAAATGGATGCTGTGTAATTTTGCCATTTTGTCTATTATACCCCAAATTCATTAATTTTCCAATTTTGCCTCTTGTTTTTGTTTTATATTTGGACTGTTAGATTTAATTAATCCAATGGACTAGATTGGGTCTTAGGTCTTATCTAAGAGAGGGTATGTATTAGATCTTGACCCTATATATATATATATATATATATATACACACATGTATTCGCCCTTTTGTAGTGTTTTGGTTTTTATTTGGTAAGACAATAATTTAGATTTTCATAAAAAAATTGGAAGTAGAACTAGATTTTCATTACGCTATTTTAGTGTTCCACTGAATGAAATCATTATATATTTCTACATATCTTAATATATATATATAGAAATATATTTGCCGAGTCAACTGGTTTTTTTTTACCGATTTAACCGGTCGAACTAGTGACCCAATGACCCAAATAGTTGTCTAGTTCTATCACTGGTCCGGTTTTAAAAACATTTACTGTAGCAATTGGAAGAAGGAGTGGTATGTTTGAGTATTTGTTTCAACCTCATCATCTCCTTCTTCAAATTGCACGTTTTTTCTCAATACTCGTGCGACACTCAACCCTTCGTCTTCCAATTGCTCATCTTTTTCACTACTCAAGTGACACTTAGCATTTCCTTTTTCAATACTCGTGCGACACTTATCTCTTCATTCTTCTTCTAATAGCTTGTCTTATTCAGTACTCACGCGGCACTTAGAATTTCCTTCTTGAATACTCACACGACACTTAACTCTTTCATCTTCTTCAATTGCTCGTATTTTTCAGGCGACACTTATCCTTTATTTTTTGTCTTTATTATTGGTACTAGATTATTTTGCGAAATTCTTTAATTGCTTTAGAGTCGTACATCTATTGAAATGTTGGAAAAAAATAATTAATTGATTAGATATTGACCATTTTGAGCTAGATTTTTTAATATAATAAACAATCTTGAACTTATTTTTAGGCCCATAAGATTTGATGTTTGGCTCAAACTTAACTCGCTCAGTGAAAACTAAAAAAGTATGCATGTGAAAAGTATCGGCAATTTTAGAAAAATATAAGTAATAACATCAAGATACTGTAGCCAATATTTATGAAACCGGATTGGACCGGCCGGTCTGACTGGTTCCACAAACATTGGCTATAGTAGCTTGATGTTATTACTTATATTTTTCTAAAACTGATGATACTTTTCACATGCATGTTTTATTAGTTTTAACTAAGTATTAGACCGGTTTAACTGTCAACCGGTGGTAGGTCCAGTTTGGTTGCATACTAAAAATAAGTAGCAATTGACCCATCGTGAACTGTTAGAAACGGGTCAAAAACGGCGACTCGGTCAGACCGGGGTCTCCGATTCTATAACATGTTTGTTTTTAGGTGCAAAATCTGGCTTCTCTTGCCACCTTCTATAGTACTCATCTTCTTTGTCTTCAATTTGCTTTAATTTTACATTTTGAAAAAAAGAAAAAAAAATGGGTTTGAATTAATTTGCTCAGATATAGCAAAGACGTAATGGAGTAAATCTGTATGGATAAGATTATCAATCTAGTTCTAGCTAGTTGTAGAAGTATCTATTTCTAAGATGGAATTTTAAGGGAAACAATAAGAAAAAGAAGAGAAAGAGAAGAAGAATGATTGTCGGTGCAACAAAAAGAAAAAGATTAGGTTTTGCTCCACTAACTTTGACCCTTTCAACATATAATTATATTTATATATATATATATATATATATATATATATATATATATATATTTGCCTTTTGTAGTGTTTTGGTTTTTATTTGGTAAGACAATAATTTAGATTTTCGTAAAAAAATTGAAAGTAAAACTAGATTTTCATTTTGCTATTTTAGTGTTTCACCTAATGAAATCATTATATATTTCTATGTATCTTAATATATATATATATAATATAGAGAAATATATATCCCGAGTCAACTGGTTTTTTTTCACCGATTTAATCGGTCGAACTAGTGACCTAATGACCAAAATAGTTGTCCAGTTCGATCAACGGTCCAGTTTTAAAAACATTAATTGTAGCAATTGGAAGGAGTGGTAAGTTTGAGTATCTATCTCAACCTCATCATCTCTTTCTTTAAATTGCACGTTCTGCTCAGTATTCCTGCGACACTTAACCCTTTAGTATTCCAATTGCTCGTCTTTTTCACTACTCAAGTGACACTTAGCATTTCCTTTTTCAATACTTTTGGACACTTAACTCTTCATTCTTCTTCTAATAGCTCGTCTTATTCAGTACTCACGCAACACTTAGACTTTCTTTCTTCAATACTCTTACGACACATAGCTCTTCCATCTTCTTCCAATTGCTCATCTTTTTCAGGCGACACTTAGCCTTTCCTTTCGTCTTCATTATTAGTACTAGATTGTTTTGCAAAATTCTTTAATTGCTCTAGAGTCGCACATTAAGATCTGTTAGAATGTTGAAAAAAATAATTAAACTACTCGATATAATTGATTAGATATTGACCATTTTAAGCGAGATTTGTTTAATAAAATAAACAATCTTGAACATATTTTTAGGCCCATAAGATTTGATGTTTGGCTCGAACTTAACTCGCTTAGTGAAAACTGAAAAAACATGCATGTGAAAAATATTGTCAATTTTAGAAAAATATAAGTAATAACATCAAGATACTGTAGCCAATATTTTTGAAACCAGATTGGACCGGCCGGTCTGACTAGTTCCACAAACATTGGCTACAGTAGTTTGATCGATGTTATTACTTATATTTTTCTAAAACTGATGATACTTTTCACATGTATGGTTTATCAGTTTTAACTAAGTATTCGACCGGTTTAACTGTCAACCTTTGTTTAATAAAATAAACAATCTTGAACATAATTTTTTGGCCCATAAGATTTGATGTTTGGCTCGAACTTAACTCGCTTAGTGAAAACTGAAAAAGCATGCATGTGAAAAATATCGTCAATTTTAGAAAAATATAAGTAATAACATCAAGATACTGTAGACAATATTTATGAAACCGGATTGGACCGGCCGGTCTGACTAGTTCCACAAGCATTGGCTACAGTAGCTTGATGTTATTACTTATATTGTTCTAAAATTGATGATACTTTTCACATGCATGTTTTACCTGTTTTAACTAAGTATTCGACCGGTTTAATTGTCAACCGGTGGTAGGTCCAGTCTGGTTGCATACTAAAAATAAGTAGCAATTGACCCATCGTGAACTGTTAGAAACGGGTCAAAAACGGCGACTTGGTCAGACCGGGGTCTCTGATAACATGTTTGTTTTTTGGTGCCGAATTTGGCTTCTCTTGCCACCTTCTGTAGTACTCATTTTCTTTGCCTTCAATTTGCTTCAATTTTAGATTTTGAAAAAAAGAAAAAAAAATGGGTCTGAATTAATTTGCTCAGATATAGCAAAGACGTAATGGAGTAAATCTATATGGATAAAATTATCAATCTACTTTTAGCAAATTGTAGAAGTATCTATTTTCATTATGGAATTTTTTAAGGAAAACAATAAGAAAAAGAAGAGAAAGAGAAGAAGAATGATTGTGCAACAAAGAGAAAAAGATTAGGTTTTGCTCCACTAACTTTGACCCTTTCAACATATAATTATATATATATATATATATATATATATATATATATATTTGCCTTTTGTAGTGTTTTGGTTTTTATTTGGTAAGACAATAATTTAGATTTTCGTAAAAAAATTGAAAGTAAAACTAGATTTTCATTTTGCTATTTTAGTGTTTCACCTAATGAAATCATTATATATTTCTATGTATCTTAATATATATATATATACGTTATGAATAATTATAAGGATGTCCATGTATCCTCCACTACATGATATGATAGATAATCATTTCTCCTCCTCTTTATGTTATAGTGGATGATCATTGCTCTTCCACTACTTGTAAATCCATCTTTTCCATTATGCACTCAACTCTTGAAATAATTGTACCCACTATTTTGTGCCTATAAATAGGACATGAAGTTGTATTGTTAAGACACACCAAAAATCAAAGAAAGAATTCTCCTCTTAATTCTCTAGTCTCTCTACTTTAGAATATTTGTATATATTTTATAATATTTGGAGTTATTTCATAACACGTTATCAGCACGATCCGTCTCAAGATGTTAATCATTTTGAAATTTGGCTAAAGATGTACATGGGGTACTCAACGTATGATGTAAAAGTTTTTGGACCTGTAGTCCGTACACCTGAAGATGTAAAAGTTTTTGGATCTGTAGTCTGTACACCTGAAGATGTAAAAGTTTTGGACCTGTAGTCCGTACACCTGAAGATGTAAAGCCAGTAGGATACAAATGGGTATTTGTGCGAAAACAAAATGAGAAAAATGAAATTGTAAGATATAAGGCACGTCTTGTTGCCCAAGGGTTTTCGCAACGACCTGGCATAGATTATGAGGAAACTGATTCTCCTGTGGTGGATGCAACTACTTTTCGTTATATAATAAGTCTGGCAGTGCATGAAAAACTTGATTTGCGTCTAATGGATGTTGTTACAGCCTATTTGTATGGCTCGCTTGATAATGATATATATATGAAAATCCCTGAAGGATTTAATATGCCTGAAGCATATAAATCAAGTTCTCGAAAACATTATTCAATTAAATTAAGTAAGTCATTGTATGGACTGAAACAATCTGGACGAATGTGGTATAATCGTCTCAGTGAATATTTGTTGAAGGAAGGATATAAGAATGATCAAATTTGTCCTTGTATTTTCATGAAAAGATCTGGAAATGAGTTTGTTATAATTACAGTTTATGTTGACGATTTAAATATCGTTGGAACTCCTGAAGAGATTTCAAAAACTGTTCATTGTTTAAAGAAAGAATTTGAAATGAAAGATCTTGGAAGAACAAAATTTTGCCTTGGGTTGCAAATTGAATATTTAAAGAACGGAATTTTTGTATATCAAGATGCTTATATATCAAAGGTGTTAAAGCGATTCTATATGGATAAATCACATCCATTGAACACCCCGATGGTCGTAAGGTCACTAGATGTGAACAAAGATCCTTTTCGACCTCGAGAAAATGATGAAGAATTACTTGGTCCTGAAGTACCATATCTAAGTGCAATAGGTGCACTAATGTATCTTGCTTGTCATACTCGACCTGATATAGCATTTGATGTTAATCTATTAGCAAGATATAGTTCTTCTCCTACGCGAAGGCATTGGAATGGGGTAAAGCAGGTACTTCGCTATCTTAGAGAAACAATGGATATGGGCTTGTTTTATTCAAATGTACCCAAATCCGAACTGATTGGATATGCAGATGCTGGATATATGTCTGATCCTCATAGTGGTCGTTCACAAACGGGCTATTTATTTACATGTGGTGGCACAGCCATTTCATGGCGATCTATGAAACAAACTATATCGGCCACATCATCTAATCATGCAGAAATCTTAGCTATTCACGAGGCGAGTTGAGAATGTGTTTGGTTAAGATCTATAATTCAACATATTCGAGGGACTTGTGGTTTATCTTCTGGAAAATGATCCCGACGATCTTATATGAAGATAATTCCGCATGTATCGCACAATTGAAAGAATGGTACATTAAAGGAGATTGAACAAAGCATATTTCATCAAAGTTCTTTTTCACTCACGATCTTCAAAACAATGGTGATATCAATGTTCAACAAATCCGTTCCAGAGATAATCTTGCTGATTTGTTCACCAAGGCACTTCCTACAACAACATTTGAAAAACTAGTCTACAATATTGGCGTGCGCAGACTTAAAGATCTTGACTGATATTGTCATGAGGGGGAGATAATACGCGCTGCACTCTTTTCCCCTTAACCAAGGTTTTTCCCACTGGGTTTTCCTGGTAAGGTTTTTAATGAGGCAGCATCTGATTGCGTATTGAAAGAATTATGTACTCTTTTTCCTTCACTAGGTTTTTATCCCACAGGGTTTTTCCTAGTAAGGTTTTAACGAGGCATATTCTTAAGTGATGGACATCCAAGGGGGAGTGTTATGAATAATTATATGGATGTCCATGTATCCTCCACTACATGATATGATGGATAATCATTTCTCCTCCTCTTTATGTTATAGTGGATGATCATTGCTCTTCCACTACTTGTAAATCCATCTTTTCCATTATGCACTCAACTCTTGAAATAATTGTACCTACTATTTTGTGCCTATAAATAGGACATGAAGTTGTATTGTTAAGACACACCAAAAATCAAAGAAAGAATTCTCCTCTTAATTCTCTAGTCTCTCTACTTTAGAATATTTGTATATATTTTATAATATTTGGAGTTATTTCATAACAATATATATATATATATATATAATATAGAGAAATATATATGCCGAGTCAACTGGGGTTTTTTCACCGATTTAATCGGTCGAACTAGTGACCCAATGACCAAAATAGTTGTCCAGTTAGATCAACGGTCCAATTTTAAAAACATTAATTGTAGCAACTGGAAGAAGGAGTGGTATGTTTGAGTATCTGTCTCAACCTCATCATCTCTTTCTTCAAATTGCACGTTCTACTCAGTATTCGTGCGACACTTAACCATTTAGTATTTCAGTTGCTTGTCTTTTTCACTACTCAAGTGACACTTAGCATTTCCTTTTTCAATACTTTTGCGACACTTAACTCTTCATTCTTCTTCTAATAGCTCGGCTTATTCAGTACTCACGTGACACTTAGACTTTCTTTCTTCAATTCTCTTACGACACTTAGCTCTTCCATCTTCTTCCAATTGCTCATCTTTTTCAGGCGACACTTAGCCTTTCCTTTCGTCTTCATTATTAGTACTAGATTGTTTTGAGAAATTCTTTAATTGCTCTAGAGTCGCACATTAAGATCTATTAGAATGTTGAAAATAATAATTAAATTACTCGATAATTGATTAGATATTGACCATTTTAAGCAAGATTTGTTTAATATAATAAACAATCTTGAACATATTTTTAGGCCCGAAAGATTTGAAGTTTGGCTCAAACTTAACTCGCTTAGTTAAAACTGATAAAACATGCATGTGAAAAGTATCATCAGATATAGAAAAATATAAGTAATAACATCAAGCTACTGTAGCCAATGTTTGTGAAATCGGATCAGACCAGACGATCTCACCGGTTTAACGGTCAACCGGTCTGGTTGCATACTTAAAATCAGAAGCACCAGTCCCGTCGTGAACTGTCAAAACTGGCGACTCGGTCAGACCGAGTTCTCAGATTCTAAGACATTTTTGTTTTCTGGTGTCGAATCTGTCTTCTCTTGCAGGCTTCTGCAACACTCATCTTCTTTGCCTTCAATTTGCCTTTTGTAGTGCTTTGGTTTTTATTTGGTAAGACAATAATTTAGATTTGCATAAAAAAAAATTGAAAGTAAAACTAGATTTTCATTATGCTATTTTAGTGTTTCACCAAATGAAATCATTTTTTATTTCTACGTATTATTAATATATATGCCGAGTCAACTGGTTTTTTTTCACTGATTTAACCATTCAAACTAGTTACCCAATGACCAAAATAGTTGTCCAGTTCTATCATCAGTCCAGTTTTAAAAACACTGACTGTAGAAATTGGAAGAAGGAATGGTATGTTTGAGTATCAGTTTCAACCTTGTCATCTCCTTCAACAAATTGCATGTTCTTCTCAGTACTTGTGTTGTCCTCAACCCTTCAGTCTTCCAATTGCTCGTCTTTTTCACTACTCAAGTGACACTTAGCATTTCATTTTTAGTACTCGTGAGATACTTATCTCTTCATTCTTCTTCTAATAGCTTGTCTTATTCAGTACTCACGCGTCACTTAGACTTTCCTAGTTCAATACTCATACGACACTTAGTTTTTCCATCTTCTTTAAATTGCTCGTTTTTTTCAGGTGACACTTAGCCTTTCCTTTTTGTCTTCATTATTGGTACTAGATTGTTTAACGAAATTCTTTAATAGCTCTAGAGTCGTACATTAAGATCTATCGACATGTTGGAAAAAATAATTAAACTACTCGATAATTGATTAGATATTGACCATTTTGAGCGAGATTTGTTTAATATAATAAACAATTTTGAACATATTTTTAAGCCGGTAAGATTTGAAGTTTGGCTCGAACTGAACTTGCTTAGTTAAAACTGATAAAACATGCATGTGAAAAGTATCATCGGTTTTAGAAAAATATAAGTAATAACATCAAGCTACCGTAGCCAAAGTTTGTGAAACATGATCGGACCTGCCGGTCCGAATGGTTTAAAGGTCAACCCGCGGTATATTAAGTCTGGTTGCATACTTAAAATCAGAAGCTATACACCCGTCGTGAACCGTTAGAAACCGGTCAAAACTGGCGACTCGATCAGACCGGGGTCTCCGATTCTATAACATTTTTGTTTTCTGGTGTTGAATCTGGCTTCTCTTGCCGCCTTTTGCAGCACTCATCTTCCTTGCCTTCAATTTGCTTTAATTTTAGATTTTGAAAAAAAGAAAAAAAAATGGGTCTGAATTAATTTGCTCAGATATAGCAAAGACATAATGGAGCAAATCTGTAAAGATAAAATTATCAATCTGGTTCTAGCTATTTGTAGAAGAATCTATTTCTAAGATGGAAATTTTAGAGAGGGAAAAAAAAAAAGAAGAGAAAGAGGAGAAAGAGAAGAAGAATGATTGTCATTGCAACAAAGAGCGCTAACTTTGACCCTTTTAATATATAATAATTATATATATATATATATATATATATATATATATATATATGCGTTTTGTAGTGTTTTGGTTTTTATTTGGTAAAAAAATAATTTAGATTTTCGTAACAAAATTGAAAGTAACACTAGATTTTCATTATGCTATTTTAGTGTTTCACCTAATGAAATCATTATATATATCTACATATTATTAATATATATATATATATATATGCCTGAGTCAACTTGTTTTTTTCACCGATTTAACCGGTCAAACTAGTGACCCAATGACCCAAATAGTTGTCCAGTTCTATATCGGTCTGGTTTTAAAACATTGACAGTAGGAATTGGAAGAAGGAGTGGTATGTTTGAGTATCCGTTTCAACCTCGTCATCTCCTTCATCAAATTGCATGTTCTTCTCAATACTCGTGCGACACTTAACCCTTCAGCCTTCCAATTGCTCGTCTTTTTCACTACTCAAGTGACACTTAGGCTCTGTTTGGATGTGTTTTCATTTCATTTTCAACCGTCATTTTCTAAAATATATGGGAGAACGTGTTTTTTTATTTTCGTGTGAGAAAAGTGAAAAAAAAAGGTGCATTTGGTTGTGTTTTTTAAAATGGTTGAAATTTGTGAGTGTGATGTGTAAAATGATTGAAAAGTAATGATTAGATGATGGTGATAGGTGAAGAGAGAGAGAGATGATGGTGATGGGTGGAAGAGAGAGAGGATGGTGATGGGTGAATGTGAGAGAAAATGTGAGATAAGTGATGTGAAATATAATTTTAAATAAATGATTGAAATTTTTCGGGAACGTAAAAACAAAAATGAAAATGAGAATATTTTCACTTAAAAACAGCGTAAAGTGTGTATTTCCATTTTTAGATGAAAATAGAAATGGAAAAAGTGGGATAAAAACACAAACAAACATAGCCTTAGCATTTCTTTTTTCAATACTCGTGCCACACTTTTTGTCTTCATTCTTCTTCTAATAGCTCATCTTAATCAGTACTCACGCGACACTTAGACTTTTCTTCTTCAATACTCATACGACACTTAGCTCTTCCATCTTCTTCCAATTGTTCATCTTTTTTAAGCGACACTTAGCCTTTCCTTTTGTCTTCATTATTAGTACTAGATTGTTTTGCGAAATTCTTTAATTGCTCTAGAGTCGTAGATTAAGATCTATTGAAATGCTGGAAAAAGTTATTAAACTACTCGATAATTGATTAGATATTGACCATTTTGAGCGAGATTTGTTTAATATAATAAACAATATTTAACATATTTTTAGGCCCGTAAAATTTGAAATTTAGCTCGAACTTAACTCGCTTAGTTAAAACTGATAAAATATGCATGTGAAAAATATCATTAGTTTTAGAAAAATATAAGTAATAACATTAAGCTACTGTAGCCAATGTTTGTGAAACCGGATCGACCAGCCGGTTTGATAGGTTTAACCGTGTACCGGCGGTAGGTCCAGTCCGGTTGCACTAAAAATTGAAAGCAACTGACCCGTCGTGACCGTTAGAAACCGGTCAAAACCGACAACTTGGTCAGACCGGGGTCTCCGATGCTATAACATTTTTGTTTTCTGGTGCCGAATCTGGCTTTTCTTGCCGCCTTCTGCACTATCATCTTCTTGGCCTTCAATTTGCTTTAATTTTAGATTTTGAAAAAGAGAAAAAAATGGGTCAGAATTAATTTGCTCATATATAGAAAAGACGTAATGGAGTAAATCTGTAAGGATAAAATTATCAATATGCTTCTAGCTAGTTGTAGAAGAATCTATTCCTGATGGAAATTTTAGGGAAAGAATAAGAAAAAGAAGAGAAAGAGAAGAAGAATGATTGTCGGTGCAACAAAGAGAAAAAGATTAGGTGCTCCACTAACTTTGACCCTTTCAATATATAATTATATATAGATAGATAGATAGATATTTGCCTTTTGTAGTGTTTTGGTTTTTATTTGGTAAGACAATAATTTAGATTTCGTAAACAAATTGAAAGTATATTAGATTTTCATTATGCTTTTTTAGTGTTTCACCTTATGGAATCATTATATATTTCTACATATCTTAATATATATAAATATATATATATATAAAATATAGAAATATGTATGCCGAGTCAACTGGTTTTTTTTCACCGATTTAACATGTCGAACTAGTGACCCAATGACCCAAATAGTTGTCCAGTTCGATCGTCGGTCCGATTTAAAAACATTGACTGTAGCAATGGGAAGAAGGGGTGGTATGTTTGAGTATCCAGTTCAACCTCATCATCTCCTTCTTCAAATTGCACGTTCTTCTCAGTACTCGTGCGACACTTAACTCTTCAGTCTTCCAATTGCTTGTCTTTTTCACTACTCAATTGACACTTAGCATTTCCTTTTTCAATACTCGTGCGACACGTATCTCTTCATTCTTCTTCTAATAGCTCGTCTTAATCAGTACTCACGCAACACTTAGACTTTCCTTCCTCAATACTCATACGACACTCTGCTCTTCCTTTTTCTTTTGCTCGTTTTTTAGTACTCTTGCGATACTTGCCATTTTCTTTTTGTCTTCATTATTGGTACTAAATTGTTTTACAAAATTCTTTAATTGCTCTGGAGTCGTACATTAAGAACTATTGAAGCTGGAAAAAATTATTAAACTACTCGATAATTGATTAGATATTAACCATTTTGAGCTCAATTTGTTTAACATAATAAACAAGTTTGAACATATTTTAATGCCCATGAGATTTGAAGTGGTCCTCGAGCTTAACTCAATTAGTCAAAAATGATAAAATATGGATGTGAAAAAGTATCAATTTTAGAAAAATATATATTATAGCATCAAGCTACTGCAGCAATTGGAAGGAATGATTCTTTTTTAGCATCCGTTTCAACCTCGATCGGCATCCCCTTCTTCAAATTGCTTGTCTTTTTCAGTACTCGTACAACATTTAGCCTTTCCTTTTTCAATACTCGCGCAACACTTAGGTCGTCCTTGGTGTTGACTGTGTTGATCTTGAACTTGTTGTGACTAGATTTGTGGCCTCTGAGTGATTGACGGTTAGTCAAACTCCGATTACAAATGTAGCAAATATATTTGTTCGGGTCGTCTTCCAATGGCTTTGAATCTCTGTTTTTATGTATTTTGAGTACTCGTGCGGCACTTATCCCTTCCTTCAAACTTGTTTTCCTTTCTTTGACCACTCGTACGACACTTAGCCTCTTCTTTAGATTTATTTTTGTTTGTACCGTGCGACACTTAACCATCCTCCTAGAAGGAGTGTTCTCTTTGAGCATCCTTTTGAACATTGACCTCCACTTCTTCCAATTGCTCATCTTTTTTAAACTCGAACTGTCCTTCTTTCAATTGCTCATCCTTTTTAATCTTGACCTGTCCTTCTTCCAATTGCTCGGTACTAGTGCAACACTTAGCCTTTCCGTTTTCAATACTCGTGCAATACTTAGCTCTTCCTTATTCTTCCAAATGCATGTATTTCTTATTACCCGCGCGACCCTTAGCCTTTTCTTTTTTAGAATTCGTGCCACACTTAGCTCTTCTTTCTTCTTCCAATTGCATGTTTAAATCTTTCTCATTACCCGTGCGACACTTAGTTTTTCCTTTTTCAACACTTGTGCCACACTGAGCACTTCCTTCTTCATCCAATTGCATGTGTTTCTCATTACCCGTGCGACATTTAGCCCTTCCTGTTTCAATACTCATGCGACACTTTGCCCTTACTTCTTCTTCCAATTGCTCGTCTTTTTCAATCCACGAACAATACTTAGCCCTTTTTTCTAGCCTAAGGTCTTCTTGAGTATCCATCTGTCCTTCCGGACAAGGGTTTACTTGAGTACCCATGTGCTTGTTATCCGCTCCTTCATTTTCAGTACCCATGCGCCTCTCAGCTCCTCCTCCGTTTTCTTGAATCTCTGTGCTGCACTTAGCTCCTTTCAAGTTGTCTCGATTCATCAAAGTTCATCTTGAACACCACACTTAATTCCTTCTAATTGCTCTACATTCGTCAAATCATTGTTAATAGTAGAATTAGATTCATTATACTTGGAAGGAGAAATTAGAGTCAATAATGGCCAAATCCTCAAATAAGAATCCCTTTTCCGTTTATTCGATTCAACAACACCAACCTCATTCACATTATCAATATCATGCCCTTGAGCTGTCATTGAATTGCTGCTCAAATCCTCAACTCCTCCATCTTTTTTATCTTTGAATAACTGTAAAAGCTTGTAAAAAGCATCAATTGCCTTCTTATCTGACCTCGAACTCGAACTCATCGCCTGTCTCCTTCGTTAACTGTCTGCGCTCGCCACAGCAAACACTTACTTAAATCGCCCCGGGCCAGACCCACATCAATTTCATTCAACCCGGAGCCTTGTTGGGCCCCTACTTTATCTATTTCGGTCCCCATTGACGCTTTGAGTGAATTAATATTCCACCCGGGTAAAGATGGTGGATCCATACCTCTCCACTTCTTTCTTCTTCCAATTGCTCGTCTTTTTCTGTACTCGTGCGACACTTAGTCTTTCCTTTTTCAACATGCGTGTGACACTTAACACTTCCTTCTTCTTCCAACTGCTGGTCTTTCTCAATACTCGTGCCACATTTAGCCATTCCTTCTGGAAGAGAGTTTTCTTGAGTGTGCATGTGCCCGTTCTTCCCTACTTCATTTTTAGTGCTCATGCGACTCTCAGCCCCTCCTCTACTTGCCTCGATTTGTTAAGTTTCCGTGCAGCACTTAACTCCTTTCAATTGGTCTGCTTTCATCAAACTTTCTTTCCCAACACAACTCCTAATTACTCCACGTTCATCAAATTGTACATAGGTGAAATGAAAAAAATATGAAATTTCATAATTTGAACTTTTTTTATAGATACAGTATGTTGTACATATATAAAATGAAATATGAAATAATCAGACCAAATAACCGAATTGATTATAGACGGGGCAAATAGATTTTTACCTAAAGTATAAAGGGTGTTTGTGTCTTGACGATATATTTGTTCTAAACATCTCACACAAAATTATAGATATACAAATGCGTAAAATTATGATTTAGCAAGATCCCATAGATATATTCAATCTTTTGGGGGGGGGGGGGGGTTTACTGCAACTCGTTACATCCCTTATTCTTCAGGGGGCTTTTATGATTCTTTTCCTTATTTATATAACTAGAAAGTATCACGTGCGATGCACGTGGTCGTATTATGAGTAGTTAAATTGAAGTACATAATTATAAAATTAATGATTGCGTATGTGACGAGTCTTTGTAAATATATTTAGTTTATTGACAAAGAAATTTAATTATTATTTTGTTAATAGTTGTTTAAGAAAGTATATGATTATTTTTTTTGTATATTTTTGAAAACGTTTTGCTTATTTGTTTAAATATCATCTCGGTTTCTTTTAACCAAAAAAATATTATTATTTTCTAGCATATTCATACATATGATTATCAATCTATGTATTTTTTAATAATTTTCCACTAATATCGCATTTTCTTCTTTGTACTCTACATTAGTAGATTCATTTCTTTTTTCTATCATTTTTTTTCATATTAAAAATGATACATCATCAATTTTTGAACTATATATGCAGTAACATATAGAGTATATATTTTTAAGATATTATTAAAAAATGTAAATATAATATTACATAAGAATACTCATGTGTATGAATCTTTTCAAAATTATATATATATATATATATATATATATATATAATACATTCTATTTTCACTCTATTACTTATGTTTTTTTTTTCAAGTACACTTTTTTATATTTGTTATTCATCGTAATACTTCAAGTAAACTCTTAGATATCGGATGATAGATGTGCAAGTATGTTCTATTTTAAACTCACGTATCCTTATATACATGTACTAAAAAAAATTAATAAATATTTTTATGAAACAAAATACTCGTGTAAATTAATGATTTGTTTTTAAATTAAATATAAAATACGTCATATTCTCAAAAAATTCACTATATGACTTTAATTTCAAGCAAATCTATTTTACATTTGTTATTCATTCTAATCTCAAGAACATGTAAACTTCTAGATATAGGATGGTAATCTATTTGTGCAAGCATATGTTGTAGTTCAAAGATATTTATATTTAAGAAAATATGATTATATAATCTATTTATATATCTTTATATACATCCATAGAAAATATCTATATTTAAGAAAGAAAAATTATAAACATTTCAGAATATACCTATGTATTTGTAGCATCAAATACTATATTATTGTTTCCCATAACTATTGTTTCTTCTTTCATTTTGAGACATGCCACGATAAGTTTTTCTTTTTTTTAAAGATGAAATTTTTTCTTCCTTGCAACAAAGAAAAAAAAATTCTTCTAAATTACTGAGTTAAAATATCACTTTAATAATGGTTAACCGCAGTATATTAAATGCTAAAAGTTTTACATTTTCACATCTCATTAAAAACTTAGGCTATGTTTGTTTGTGTTTTTGTTAACATATTTCCATTTTCATTCTCATTTGAAAATAAACATACACAGTTTACACTATTTTCAACTGAAAATACTTTTATTTTTATTTTCACTTACACGTTCTCCAACAACTATTTTTTACTTTACCAATTCACACTCACTTTTTTCTTTTTCTCACATTTCCTTCTAAAAAGTCAATTTTTCTGAAGAATTGTGGTGCTATAATGGAATAAAATACGTAGTATTAATCTTCACATGCTTGCACACATTTTAAGATCCATTTTGAGTATTTCTAATTTTTTTTTAGCCAATTTTTATTATTTTTACTTACAAATATATTTAATCAATATAATATTATATATTATCTTATATATACTATATACATAATCATTACTTTTAACTAACTCAATTATTTCATACATCATTAAATCATCAATTCCAACCATTTCCAGACACACAACCAAATATACTGTCATTTTCACACAAAAATAAATAAACTCATTTTCCCATACGTTTTAGAAAATTACGGTTGAAAACACATCCAAACAGAGCCTTATAATCTCATCAAAATGGACCTATATATAAAATTGGGTAGGAAGAAGTGTAATCTCAAGTGAGCAAACTTTTGTCACTAATGATTTTTATCTCAACTTATCTCTAACACCTCATATTTAAAAAAATATATAATTTTAAGAACTCTATCTTTTTCTTGTTATATCTTTTTATGTATAATTAAGTTTTTTAAGAACAATTATTAAAAAAATGTTTTTCAAGAACATTTTTCGCAGTGAAGTTAAATTGAAGTAAATATGTCTAGTTTATTTACAAATTAATAATTGATTAAGAATTGATTATTTGGTAGTGCATATCTTATACTTTTGGCCCCATTTTGGCCTCAAATACCACCAGTAGCCCCTCAACTCTATCACTTGTCATAGTTTAGTCCTATATCTCTCAAATGCACTCAAATAGTCCCTCAAGTCTATTATTTGTCTCACTTTAGTCCCTCGTCACTTAAATGTGCTCAAATAGTCTTTCAACTCTCAGATTGATCTTATTAAAGTCCCTCGAGTTAATTATCCATTAAAAACTGACGGAGCCTTGAGGCACGTTACTTTCACCATGTTAGGACAGGGCATTTTTTTACTTTTGCAGGAATTTTTCTTCCAAAATTCCCTACTTTTATCTATTTTATTGTATAGCTTCCTAACTATTTTAGATTTAATTTTTTTTCCTATTCTTCCCCAAAACCCTATCCTTAACCCACCCTTTTTCCTTATCCCACTCTCCTAGCTCATCCCCATCAAATGATGTTCCCCCAGCTTTGAAAAATCAATACCGCTACCCCCACCTTCTGAAAATTTAAGGATGTCGCCCCATACTCAAATCCAACGTTGTCGCCTCAAGCATGCCGCCTCCTCTACCATCTGCAAATTGCCCTCATCCTCCTCCACCATCTGTAAATCCCATTGTTCATCTCCTCTCGTCATTGTTATCATGTTACCCGCATTTAATTGTTGCAGAGGATTGGTAGGTAGTTTTGGAAGAAATTTTTTGCAAAAGTAAATAAAAACTTCCAGGGACTTTAATCGGATAAATCTAAGAGTTGAGGGACTATTTGAGCGTATTTGAGAGATGAGGGACTAAAGTGGGACAAATAATAAAATTGAAGGACTTTTTGAGTGCATTTGAGAGATGGGGGACTAAAGTTCGACAAATGATAAAGTTCATGGACTATTAGTGGTATTTGACTTATACTTTTTATTTATTTGTTCTGTAATCATATATAATCAACATGTGTCTTTAACTAAATCTATTTCAAGAAACTAAACTTTTGATAAAATAATATTAGTATTATTTTTTTAGTATATCTATGCATAAATCATTAGTCCATGTATATTTCTGAATTTGCCCAACCATTGCATTTTTGAGCTTCGCACAAGTAGATTCATTTTCTTTTACCCTATCAATCTTTCTAATAATGTAGAAAATATATCAATTTTCATATTTTTTCATGCAGTAACACTGCAAACAACAGATAACATATTAATACTCATGTCTAAAGTTTTTTTGTGAATAAAATAAAGAATGCATCACATTTCACTCAATTTACGTATTCAATTTTATTTTCAAGTATAATTTTGCATTTGTTGTTATTTTAATCACTTTCATTTACATATGAATTTTTAAATTTACATGACCAGGAAAATAAAAGAACTTCTACGTATAAGATGATGATTCAGTTGTGCAAACATGTTGTAGATTTAACTTATCTATCTTCATATATTAGGTTTGACCAAATTGAATTTGAGCTAGAAGTTTCACTTCGAATGCACCATTATTTGGTGTGATTTAAATTGCTTGATTTATTCTAGCTAATTTTTATAATTGACTATTTATCATCCATTAAAACCAAAAAGTAAAGAAAAGAAAGAAGATGATCGTGACAAAAGTAATTAAAAAGGGGCACATTCATCTTTTAAACTTGATGGGTTTAAATTTCCACATGGAGGGACATCATTATCCATTTAAACAAATTAAAAAGTAAGTGGAGTGCTGATATCAATTTTCTAAAATAATTGTAAACATCATATTACATAAAAACACTCGTATTTATGAGTTCTTTTGAATTAAGTACAAAATATATCGTATTTTCACACTAAAAGTACTTATATGATTTTATTCTTAATTTTTTTTTTATATTTGTTATCATGCTAATAATTTCAAGTATGTACAAACTTTTAGATATAAGTTGATAATTTTATTGTACAAACATGTTATATTCCATAACGAAGAAAAATTAATAAATATTTTCATTTAAAATAATGATTCATCTATATCCCAAATTATGTATTTGTGTCTCACAGTTATCACCTTTTATTATGCCAGAATAATTAGGTATAATTTTTTTAATTATCTTTTTAATTTTCAAATCAACTCACTTAAAGTAATGATCCGACATTATAACAATTTACTGCTAATTATTAAATACTAGAAATGTTTATAAAATTTAAGAATATCAAAATTAATAACCAACTTTATGTTTAAGTTGGAACATTGGTTGTAGGTGTACAAATTTTCTTCTTCTTTGTTTGTGGTTGTGGGTAAAAATCTATTTTATTTTATTGGTTAGTATTTTAGGAAAGTAGGAATCTAATTTTTTTCTTATATTAAATAAATAAATAGTGTCCTACTACTAACATATTTCATTTTTTCTTTCTCAAGTTTCCAATTACTAAAACAATTTTAGATACTACTAAATGGTTTCCTATCCTCAATGGAGTCTTTTACTTGATAAATTCAATTAATAATTATTACTAAATAATTATTAATAGTAAGAATTTATTTTTACTTAATTATTTATTATTACTAAGGATTTACTTGTTTACACTTTGATATTATTTATCACTTCCATTACTTTCAAGTTAAAAAAGATTCTCTAAACTTTTCATGTAGAACATAAAAATGTTTATAATTTAAATAAATAATTATGAAATACTAGCAAATAAATGTAATTAGTAGTTTACTGATAGTTGTTTGAGAGAATAATTAATTTTTTATCAGTGTAACATAGTTAATTTTTTATTTTATTTGTTTAATCATTCAATATCAATACGTCCTTAACTTGATTTGATATGAATGTAAAATATTTTTTGTATTATTTTGTAGCATGTTCATAAATATCATCAAAAATCTATTTGTGTTTCTTGGTTTGCACTAACTTGGCTTTGCCTACTTGTATCCACACATGTAGTTTCAGTTTTTTCCTATTACTTTTTTCTAATAATGTAGGGAATATAATATTTATTTGTATATTTCTATATGCTCTAACATAGGGTATATCCCGTAATATCATACTATGTCGACGGAATCACTACCAACATCAAATTATATAAGAGTACTCATATCTATGAATCCTTTTCAAAATATTAAATATAAAGTACATTCATATTCTCAAATCTCACTCAAGTTACTTATTTGATTTTATTTTTCATGTATATTTTTATATTTGTTATTTATTCTAAGAATTTGATCAAGACACATGAACTTCGAAATATAAGATGATAATGCGCTTTTGCAAGTATATTGTAGTTTTGACTTATAAATTTTCATATACATAAATTAAAAAAGCTTAAGTGTTAATATTTTATGTAAAAATAGTGATTCATCAATATTTTCAAAATTCAAGTCTATGCTTTTAGTATCAAATATAATGCTCCACGTGTTTTATCAAAATTACTTCTTCTTTTTTTCTTATGGGACATGCCAAGATAAGATTTCATTCCGTAAAGTGATCTTTTTTTCTTTTAAATTACTCACTTGAAATATTGAGTACTGATCTCACATTAATAACAATTAGCCGCTACAAAATAATAAAAATTATATTTTTAAATCTCATTTAAAACTTAAAGTTTGTTAAATTGGGCTTATAAAATTGGGATGAAATTAGTCGTACGTTAAATGCGTGAACTTTTGTTGTTATTTCATTTTTCTTTTAACACATTTCTAAACACCTTACCTGAAAAGTTATAAATTAAAAAATTCTATTATACCTTTTATTACAAGTTCTCATGTATAATTAATTTTTTTGAGCACACTGTCTATATAGTTCTAGACAATCTAGAAATTTAAACATGTCCTTTAACTAAATAGTTTCCTACAATTAATATTTTTTCCTCAATCAACCTCTATTATATTTTTATATAATTAATAAACCATTATTATGTTAATTTAAGATATATCACAAGACATGCAATATCTTGATCAATTTGAATGTACAATAAACTTTAAAAGGATATGAGTACTTTCCTAGCATTTATATGACCATTAATTTAAATATCTTTTGTAATTTGTCATGAACATCGTATTTTTTTACTTGACCATACAAGCAAATTTATTTCTTCTGTCTAATAACTTTTCTAATAATGTAAAATATATAATATCAATTTTCATATTTATATACGTAGTAACATAGTATATTCTTTAAACAATATTATAAAGATAAAATAAGTATAAAATTTATATTACGTAAGAATACGCCTATCTATAAATTTTCTTAAAAATGTTAAATGCAGAGCACATCACATTTTGAATTAAGTTACTTATTTGGTATTAATTTCTTTTACACTCTTACAATTGTTATTGATTCTAATTAATAACTTTAAACACGTATACAAAATGGTAATCCTTTTGAATGTCATAGTCTTTATTTTATTTTATTTTTTGCCTATTAACGTCATGGAAAAGTAAATGGAATTTTACCCACAATTGCCAATAAGAAACAGAAAAGATTTTCAAACCCTTAGACATTGTTTCAATAAAGAAAAGTGGAATTTGCTATTGATTTTGATACGTTAAATTTTATTATTGTGGTTAGGTACTTTGACCAAGAGCATTGAAGGAAACTTTAATTTTAAAAGTTATACCTTATACTATTGGCACGTCCGAAAAAGAATGAAATGTGTTACAATTTTTCATCATACATAGAATAAGAGTTGGAAAAATGAATAACTATGTAATGTAATTGGATACCTACCACTAAATGTAATTGGACATGTAATTTGACTCCTACTACTATATGGTTTCCTACTACTCAATGGATTCTTTTATTTATTAATAAATTCAGGTATTAATTATTTATTATTAATAGTAAGGGTGGGTATGAAAGTCTTTTCACAATGGAACAAATAATTGAGTTATTCACACATTTATATAGGGGTTAGATAGATTATATTAAGTCTTTGTTCTTCTGTATACATCTTCATTTTTGATACTAGATTGTTTTTCAAAATTATTCAATTGCTCCATTATAGTCGTTCAAAAAGATTTATGCCATTTAAGACTAGAAAAAAAAATTAAATTACGCGATACTCGATTAAACATCAACCGTTCTTAAATTGATTTATTTAACATAAAAAAAAAAACTTAAATACATTTTTATGTTCGAGTCGATTCAATTTACTGACACTTCTTATTTTACTTCTTATGTCTCATTTTTTATTTTTTTACAGTAAGTAATACGATTGTGAATGTTCTATAGAACTTTGACCTTATTGTTGTAAGTATTTGGCCAGTTGAATGTTCAAGAGTGAAAAGTGTATTTAGCTCTTTATAATCTAAGTATCAAAATCAACAAACAAGACGCAGTTCCAATAAGAAACTAGTACATGTTTGCAAATAAACCTATAATTTAACCAACACAAAATAACTTAAGCCAAACACTGTAATCTAACGTATATCTATATCTATATCTATCTAACCCCTATATAAATGTGTGAATAATTCATGTGTTTGTTTCATTGTGAAAAGACTTTCCTACCCTTGCTTAAATTTAAAATCCTTTTAATAATAATTGGAACTTAATAATTTAACTAATAGAAACTTTTTAACATTAGGTCACTATTTAATATATATATATATATATATATATATATATATAGATAGATAGATAGATAGATAGACTTCCACTTTACCTAAAATAGGTTAGTCGTAAACCAAATACAAGCATACAACTGTGCAAGTTGCAACCCCTTTTTTTACCAAAAACAAATAAAATATTACTTGTATTCTACATTTTATCATCCAAGGTACATAAAAAAATTCAAATTACTAGGATTATCATTATTATGCATATTTTATTAGTTTATCTTCTGAGTTCTGACATATCTTATCTATACATATAGCATTAGTATGAGATTCGTGGACTTCAAGTTAAGTGTAAAAAAATATTGTTATAATAATGAGCCAAAGTACGCATAGTTCGGATTCATTAATGTTTTTATCCCTTATATTTTTAATAATATTAGAAAGTACGCATAGTTCAGATTCGTTAATGTTTTTATCCCTTATATTTTTAATAATATTAGAAAGAATGATATGACAAAATAAATAAATCTACTTGTGTCGATTATGAGGAAAAAAAAAGATGATATTAACGACAAATGAGGAAATATACGAAGATATACAAGAACATGCTAGAAAATAATACTAATATTCTTGTCAAAAGTTTATTACAAATTCAAATGGATCTAATTATTGTATATGCTTAAACATGCATCTTAATTATAACATAATAAGAGTAGATAAGAGGAAAGAAACTCTTTATTTATAAAAACTATATTTAGATTTCTTCATTGTCTAAAATTACTTAAGCAATGTGCTTTAAAAAATTAATAATACATGAGTAGATCTTATAAAATATGATAAAAATTTTAAATTTTTAAGTGTTTATGAAATTAGCGGACTTCAGGTTAAGTGTAAAAAAATATTGCTATAAGAGTGAGCCAAAGTACGGATAGTTCGGATGCTTTAATGTTTTCACCCCTTATATTTTTAATAATATTAGAAAGAGTGATATTACGAAATAAATAAAATCTATTTGTGTCGGTCGTGAGAAAAAAAATGATATTAATGACAAATGAGGAAATATACGTACGTAGATGTACAAGAACATACTAGAAAATAATACTAATATTTTAGTCAAAAGTTTATTTTAAATTCAAATGGATCAAAATATTGTATATGCTTAAACAAGCATCTTAATTAAAACATAATAAGAGTAGATAAGAGGAAAGAAACTCTTTAGTAAGAAAAAAAAATATTTAGATTTCTTCATTGTCTAAAATTGCTTTAGGCAATATGCTTAAAAACTTAATTATACATGAGTAGATCTTATAAAATATGATAAAGTTTTTAAATTTTAAGTGTTTAAGTACGAGGTGGTGAATTAAGTTAAAGGGAAAATCAATTGCATTAAAATCTCGCTCTTCTAAGATATAACTCTTTTAATCCAAATGTTATAGGTCTATTTTTGACCAAAATTTAAGTTTTAAATGAGATTGGAAAATATAAAATAATTTAGTAGTAATGTAGTGGCTAATAATTATAAGTGTGTATCTCTACTTTATGTGAGAAGTTTAGAAAAAAAAAGTTCACTTAATGAAATGGAATCTTATTTGGCACGTCCCAAAAATAATTATTATGTGATACATTAAGAATTATATTTTGATACTAAAGACATAGAAATATATACATGAAGATTTATACATGGATTATTTTCTTATATAATAGTATTTTCTAAACTCATTTAATGGATGTATATAATGATATATAAGTTAAATCTACAACATTCTAGCACAAGTGGATTATCCTGTTATCCTAGAAGATTGTCTTCTTTAATAGCTTTATCGAGAAAATATTTGTACATACTTGAAATTATTAGAATGAAAAATAAATTCAAAAATGTGCTTGAAAATATTATCAAATAAATTTGAGTGAGATAAATGTATTCTCTACTTAGTTGCAAAAAAGAATAATAGAAATGAGTATTCTGTGATGTCGACATTTATTTTGTCGTTATAATGATATACTCTGTATTACTGTATATAGAAGTATAAAAGTTGTATTATATTTTGTTGTTAATATAGGGTAAAAGAAATTAATTTACTTGTATAGATCACAAAAGACATTGTTAATTGGTGGCAAATTAGGAAAGCCTACGACGATTGACGTCATATGCATGAACATGCCGAAGATAATATAGCTTTTCAAAGTTCATTTTACACGTCGATCTAATTAAAGATGCATGATAATTATATTGAATGACTAAATAAATAAATAAATAATTTTTCAGATGGACATTAACAAATAGTCATTTATTCTTTTAAAGAACTGTTAATGAATTAATAACATATTTATTTGCTAATAAATTAAAGGGATAATTACACTGACACCCACTACTAACTTGCATATTTACACATTTTTTCTTCTTATAATTGAAATTACAATTACCTTACCCACTCAATTCTTTAATTACATTTACTCTACTGGGATCGAAAAAAATGTTTGCGTGGTCATAAGTTTTTCGGTGAACTTTCAAAAATCCCCCGACTAAAATTAGGTATATTTTTAATGACCAAAATACCCCGAGGGGTTATTTGTAATTTTGCAACTAATAAAGTATTGAAATGCAATGGTAATTGAGAACATACAAGGGGGGTTTGTAATTTTAAGAACATAAAAGAGGGAGATTGTAATATTAATATTTTCTTTTGTAATTATACAAACTTATAGGATTTTATATGTAATTTATTACTTGATGTTTAAAAATAATGAATTTACACGTACTTCCACTCTTATAATCAAAATTGTATAAAAACTATTACAAAAACCTCCCTGACAAAAAATAAACATTACAAAAACTATCCGTTTAAACAAACTGTAAAGGAAAAAGGGGTAAAGTATTTGAGGATGAAGATGAAGATTGAGAAGCTACTGAAAAAGTTTGTAGTGCCGGAGAATGCGGACAAAGAGATAGTGGTGATTGTGTTGTGACGATGGAGTGTTGACAGTGATGGTGGAGAATAGTCTGCCGCCGATTCAAAGAAGCCAATAGGTCTTATAGTGAAGGTTGGCGCCGACAAGGAGGGTGGGTGGGGGGGGGGGGAGGGGAGTACTCAACATGCTTAAGGAAAGAAGGTTGAAGTGAAGGCGGGAGGAGGCCGCCTTCTTTTTCCAACTTTCATCTACATCCTCAAATATTTCGCCCCTTTTTTCTTTTTCAATTTGTTTAGTGAATGATAATTGTAATATTTATTTTTTGTCATGATGTTATTTGTAATGATTTCCATGTAATTGTGATCATAAGATAGGAAGTGCGTGTCTTTGTTTCAAGAATCAAGTAATAAACTACAACTCAGTGGGGTAAGGTAATTGTAATTTCGATTGTAAGAGAGGAAGTATATATAAATACACATTTTAGTAGGGGTGCAATTGCTTCGATTTAAATCATCATTGAAGAACCACGTGCGTCGCACGTAATTATTTCTAGTACTACTATAAAAGTATGGATCTCGTAGATATTTCTTCCAATTGTGAAAATACATTATTACCCTTACTTGTGTACTCCTAATGCTATTATTGTCATCATGATGAACTTTGCATTCACTCATCTTCTCCCAAGTTTCTGAACGTCAAGAATCTATAAGGTCATCAAAATTATTTGCATTAAATATTATTCCCTCAACCTTAGCTCACCCTTTCAACTAGCAACCTTCCCAAATAGAGATATATAGGTGCATGTACAAGTCGGCCATTTTAGCTTCTTTTCAGCCCAAATAGAGATATATAGTTGCATGTACAAGTGGGCCATTGTAGCTTCTTTTCTTCTTTTCAGCAAACTAGAACTTTTGGGTAATGGTACACCACTATTGAAGAGCAATTACCTTTTTTTGATAAACCGGAAGTTTTGGAAGGTAATTCTAAATTAATTGAAGGATTATATAGAACAAATGCATTTCAACTGCACTACACTATGAATCATATACATAAAGCTTATTAATTTTCACTTACAGTAGGAACCATCCAACTTCCGACACATCTGGCTGTTCTCAATTCGTTACTTTCTCCCCAATAATCATCATTTCAATCGGATTACACTATCTATCTATACGCAAACTAAAATGCGACTGATGAGCAAACAGTTCACCGGGCTTGATTTTAAACCGTGTCAATTTTCTACTTACTTTTCTTTAATTCTATGTGAAGAAGATGCCAACTAATATATATATATATATATATATATATATTATACATATATATATATATATATATATTTCACATACAAATGCATTTTAAATATATATAAATTTACATGGATTCATCGAAAATGTATATTCATTGGGATCACTTATTTATTTTAGCTTTAGCTATTTTAGACCGGTATCTCAAAGTTAATTCAATACAATTAATTGTTTATAAAATGTAAAAAAATGCTGCAGATGATTGTTTGCAAAAAAAAATGATAAATATGCTTTTAACTACAAAATACCATTATCATTTTTAAGCACCGTTTTACTAGCTTATAGAATATAGATTATTTCACTTTAAGCTAAAGAGAATTACAATCATAAGTAGATTTGCAAACACTCCCAGATAAATAATTTTAAGCTATAAGTTGACAATCACTTATTTTAAGAGCAAATCACAATAATACACTAGAGAATAGCAATGGAAAAATATTATAAGCTTTATATTTTGCAAAATAATTATTTTGTTAGGAGCATGTGGTCTATTTAACATTTCTTATAAAGAGTTATTAAGACATCTTAACATGCAATCCGTAACAAAACGTTTTCACCTTTTTATCATTTTCAGTTAGAATTTAATTTAAAGTTAACTAATTTGTATTTTTACTTCTTGTACATGCAATTTTCATTCACTCAAAGTTTATATTAACTTTACCATCACTTTATAATTGATATCTGAATATGTGTTCTCGTGCAACGCACATACTTTTTGCTAGTGTGATTATAAAAGTGTGGATGATAGGAATGATTTACATTTCGCACCTTTTTTGTAGACTAAAATAACCCTATATGATTACTATACTAGGAAAAAGTAAGAAATATTAAGTAAGTCAATTGATTGTATTAATAATTAATTTAATATAAGCTTCTAAAATAAATAATATGTTCATTGTATACACTATTACAATAAATGAGTTATTATGTTCATTGTATATACTCACATGTAAGTTCGTGTAAAAATGGTTGATATATATTAATAGTGAGTAAATTTATGTATTCTACCATTCATTTTGTTCCAACCGCATGTCTTTCCCATTACCCATGCGACACTTAGCCTTTCCTTTCTCAACACTCGTGCAACACTCAGCTCTTCTTTTTTCTTCCAACAACATATAATTTCTCATTACTCGTGCAACACTTAGCCCTTCCTCGCTTATTACCTGTGTGACACTTTGCCCTTACTTCTTCTTCCAATTGCTCGTACCTTTCTTCTTTGCAGAGGGTTTTCTTGAGTATCCATCCGTCCTTCCGAACAAAGGTTTTCTTGAGTATCCATGTACCTTTTCTCCCCTCCTTCACTTTTAGTACCCGTGCAATTCTCATCAACCGCTTCTCCAGTGGCCCTATTTTCTTGAATATCCGTCCTGCACTTAGCTCTTTTCAATTTGTCTCAATTCATCAAAAGTTCATCTTGAACACCACACTTAATTCGTTCTAATTGCTCCACATTCATCAAATCTTTGTTAATAGTAGAATTAGATTCAATATCCTTGGAAGGAAATTTAAAGTACTCATTAATGGCCTCAGGCTCCCAAATTCTCAAAGAAGAATCCATTTTCCGTTTCTATGACACCTGATTCACATTATCAATATGCATGGTCTTAAATATTCTCCGATACCTCGAAATTTTGATTGAAATTTCGGATTTTCGGAGGTCTCGAAGCGAAATCTCACCTTCGATCCAATTTTGCAGAATATCTATCGAAATTTCCCCATATTTACCGATATTTCCCGAAATCTTGAATTCTTAATAAAAAATACTTTGTCAAATATCCACCGAAATTTCCCGAAATTCCGGAAATATCCCGAAATATCGACCATACTCAAAAAAATTCAAAATTTTGTATTCTTGCTCCTACTGCATGTACTATACATTCATTTTGGAAAGTGTGATCTTTATGTCAATTCTTGTGCAAATAAGTCATGTACTCACTAATTCACATTAGATTTTTTTTTCAAAGAATATATTTATGGGATGAATACGGTCGAATATGGTGTGCCCGTTGTGGTTCAGCAGAATACAACATCAGAAGGATATTACCATCATTATATGCAGTACTACAAATATTCAATGTCATGGGATGAATACTGTCAACATTTGACTAATAATTTGTAAATCCAGTACGAAAGTGGAGGGAGAAGAGAGACCAATGATAGTGATTTCGATCCTCCAAGAAACTCAATTTGGTTTTAAATAATGATTTGTATTAAAATTGTTGTATTTTGTTTTAATGAAGTTCTTAAGAGATTTGATTATCACTTTACTCTCAAATCATATTTATTTTATATTTTTCGCCACAGATTTTAATCATACTACTTAACAAAATTCACTATACATACATTATATATACAATATTATTTATGTAAAAGATGTATAATTATGGTATTTAAAGTTACACTAAGTTTCGTTGCAAAGTTTCAAATATTTCTATAAATATCCATGATTTCTTTAAAGTCGATATCGAAATTTTGAATATCCCCGGAATTTCCATCAAAATTTCCGTAAATTTACTACCCCGATATTGATACCGATACCGAAATTTAATACCTTGTCAATATGAGGCCCCTAAGCTGTCATTGAATTGCTGCTCAAACCCTCAACAACTTCATCTTTTTTATATTCGAATAACTGTAAAATCTTGTAAAAAGCATTAATTGCCTTTTTATCTAAACTCGAACTCGAACTCATCGCATGTCTCCCTCATTTAGCTGTCTGTGCCCACCCCCGCAAACACATACCAAAGCTAAAATTCTTGTTACACTCCATACATTGATGGCTTTAAATAAATCTCCGGTAGAGGCGCCGCCGACGGTCCACCGATACCATCCTCCTCCTCCGACAACTTTGGAAGCTTAGGCTTCGCCACCACAGGCAAAAATAACTTTTTGGTACTTTATCTTGGCGTGTTCGGGACTTTGGTACTTTAATGTTGGGGGTGGCAATTTAGGTACAATAATTATACAAAAATTGGCAATTTGAGTACAAATTTGGCCAGAAAATTGAAAACTGACCAAAAATTGTCACATGCTAGGCATGTGACATCAAAATTTGGGGATTTTCTGATTTGGAGGGAAAATTGATGATGTGGCATCCAACTAGATAATAAATTGGTGACAAGGGAACCAATTGGACAAAGTGTAAAATTTTTGCTTCAAATGAGGTTTGAACCATGACCTTTGAGCTAAAATTTACCACTCCCACCACTACACCACATGCCACCTTGTGTATTTATTTACTTTCATTTAGTTGATATTGTTCTCTAAAGTAATTTTCTTTTTAACATAAAAACATTCATTAAAAATATTTTAATAAAATATATTTATATAAGAAATACATATAAAGATTTTAAAAAAGATATATTTAAGCATTTAATGAGTTTAAAAAAAAATAATTACATTAGTTATTAATAATAATACATTTACATCAATTATTAATAATAATATATTTTAGTTGATAAATTACCAGATAATTGAATATTCTAATATATAATTTGTCCAAATCATTTTTTTAGCTATATATTTTTTTCCAGAAATTTTGTTTTCCATAAATGTGTTTTTATCAATAATTTATCATATATTTTTCATTATTAATTATAAATTTTAGTTAATAAGTTATCATATAATTAAAATATTTTTTCCATGGAAATTTTAATTATATATGTCAAATATATAATTACATAATTATTCACATAAATTATAATTAATCTAATTGCAGATTTTATAGTAAAAAAATAAATATATATAGTTAATTAGTGATATTAATATTTGATATATATATATATGTCGAATATATAATTAGTTTATCTACGATTTATTATAAAGTATGCAATTATATTAAATATAATCCATGTAAATAATTATAATTAGTTTATTCATATATTTCTATGTCAGAAATAAAAATGCTTATAAGTAACTAAACAGAAGGTAAATAAATCAACTTGTGTGTTGATGTGGAGTGGTGGGAGTGCAAGTTTTTATTCTCAAGGTCATGGGTTCAAATCCCATTGATAGCAAACGATTTCATTATTTTTTTTCATTTGGCCTCCATGTCACCAACCCATTATACACTTGGCGCCACATCATCAATTTTCCCTCCAATTTTGAAAAATTCCCAATTTTGACATTTTTCGGCAACCACGTCAGCAATTTTTGGTATTATTTGGCGTCATGTCAGTAATTTTTGGCAAACTATACTCAAATTGCCAATTTTTACATCATTGCGACGATGGTAGACAGACAGGAGCGACGGCGGCAGTGGCTTGAGGATGGTGCGGATTTCGTCGGACGAGATACGGGGGAGTGCGAGGGGGTTCGATGGCAAGATGCGCCAGCGATGTCGCGGAGGAATGGTGTTGCGGTGGTGAACGACTGCGGCGTCGCTGTGGTGGTGGATGAACAGGAGCTTTGGTGGCTTTGGTGTTTGGCTTGGGAGTTGGGGAAGATGGAGAGAGAATTGGGTTTTGTGGGTTTTGAAAGTTGCTGATATATGGTAGGTGGGGTTTTGAAGGGGTTGTTGAATCTTTGACTGGATCTTGGGGCTTCAACCCCTTTTTTGTTTTTTTTTGAAAATTAATTCGAAAATTTTTCTCCCTCCCTTTTTTTCGGATATGGCGGCCTCAAGTCTTTTTTTTCCCCAATATATATATAGTATAAATAATGTTTCAGCACATTTAACAACAAAGTTGACTTGGTGTAATGGTAGGTGGTAGGTATCTTGTGTGATCTTGAGAAAGGTCAAGAGTTTAAATCTTGATAAGCACGTTATTCTTTTTACTTTATTCTTATTTTTAATTTAATATTTATTTCTATCTCAAATATACATGAAAAATATAAACTAATTTTTTGACATATTAAAAAATTTAAATTATTCTTCTCACAGATATATTAAAAAATTAGACAATCTCTTTAACTCCATCATATATTAAATAGTTAACACGTCCAAATCTCTCATCATAACCAATTAAAGAAAGAAAAAAAAAAGACAAATGCATTACGCCTTTGATTTTTACAGAAATAGAACAACTTCACCTCAATTTAGGTATAACTCATCACTTTATATGGGTTTTAGGTTAATTTAGGGTTTAGGGTTACTTTAGGGTTTAGGATTTAGGGTAGGGGTGGGCATCGAGTCGAACCGATTCGATAATTTTTGAGTTCGAGCTGAACCTAACAAGAATTGGTCGAGCAAAAAGAATACTTGTTTGTAAGCTCGCGAGCCTGGATAATAATAACTTTGTTCATTTAGTTATAATATATATTATTAAAGAAAAAATAAACTTTCTAAATCAAAAAACTTAATATTTCGGGTAAATGAATGTGTGGACTTAATAATTACCCTTAGTCATCTAGCTAGATTAACAATTAATTAAGATAATAGATAAACTTCTAGATTATAATACAATATTGTGTAATATTGCTTACACGAGAAACAACGTTATGGCATCATTGTCCATTCAGAAATGGAAGGTCATAGCTTAGAATCTTAAAAATGCAAAAAATATTTTTTGTAAAGTATAAGATAATAAATATAATATATAATAAATGCACCAAAATAGCAGATTTTATGTCCCTTGTCGTATAGTGTCAACAAAATAGTAATGAAAAATCGATTTATATATTATTATATAATTTACAAATTAGCGACAAAAATTTTCGTCTCTAATTCTGTCGCTAAATTTATTTTCCATCTCTAATCAGTCGCTAAAGAATAATAAAAATCTATTTTTATTTTATCTTATAATTTACAAATTTGCGACAGAAACATAGGTTTCTATTTCCGTAGCTAATTTTATTTTCCATCGCTAAATTGTAATGAAAAATTGATTTATATTATATAATTTAAATTAGTGAATGGAAACGGAATGTTATGTGTCTATTTCCTTCGCTAATGTAGATTAAAATGATAATTCTATAATCGGTCGCTAATTCCGTCGCTAAATTGTAATGGGAACTCGATTTGAATTTAAAATTTTAATTTATAAAATAGAGACTGAATATTCAATCTCTAATGCAGTAGCTAATTTGGAATAAAATTATGTGTTTTTATTCGATCGCTGATTCGGTCTCTAAATAGTAAGGAAGAATCTATTTGAATTTTGGTCTCTAATTCCGTCGCAAATTTGAAAATTAGAGATCGAAATTTTTGGTCTCTAACCTAAGTGAGCTACAACAACTATTTAGCGACGGATTTACAGTCTTCTTGATTTCCGTTGCTAATTCCATCGTTGATTCCGTCACTGTTGTTAATAAAGTGACGAATTTGCTTATTTGTCGGTAATTCGTCGCTAATTAGAGACAGAACTCAATTTCGTCTCTAAATCCGCTAATTCCGTCATTGATTCCGTCACTGTTGTTAATAAAGTGACGAATCTGCTTATTCGTCAGTAATTCGTCGCTAATTAGAGACAGAACTCAATTTCGTCTCTAAATCCGTCGCTAATTAGCAACCGATTTATGTCTGTCTCTGATACCCTGTTTTCTATTAGTAATTGCTACCCTCACATTAAAGTACCAAAATTGCGAACACGCCAACATAAAGTACCAAAAAGTTATTTTTGCCCGTCACCACAAGCCTCCCGTTTAGCTGTGTTGGCCCACCCCGAAAAAGACTTGTACAGAACGTGGCCATGAAGAATCCCTATATGTATATGTATAGGTTCTTAAGATGGAGAGTTCTTACTTTGTAAGGGAAGTATAAGTAGGTAAACAAGGAAATCAAATCACGTACATTCTAATTAGGAATAATGGTTAGTTAATGGAAACAGGCTTTTACCCCGCTTTTCGGTTTTAATCCTTTACTTTGTCACTTAATAACGAGCAAATATTAGCTCGATATATAATGACTAACTTCAATAAGTCCTGTGCTTGGGAATTTCGAAATTTCAGTGGGAAACAAAAAAAAAAACTTGCCCAAAAATATGTTAATTTGGGAAATTTTTCGAATTGGCATGACCACATTTTTATGTTCGACTAGGTTTGAATGTGCAGTTCAAGCTCAACTCAATTTCTTAAAGAATCATAAATTATCTATTCTATTATAAAAGTATGGATTATTCCTTGAACTTTTTACATACTTAAATATTCCCATGTAATTCAATTTTGTAATGGTAAAAAGAGTCGAAAATGATTAAACAAAACTAAATTTCAAATTTCTACACTAATAAGAAGTATAGTTACGTCACGAGTCTAAATGAATCTTACATATAGATAAGGTAACTCCTATTTATTTATTCATTAAAAGAAGAAAATATATAGGAAATCGAATATCCCAACATTTATGGTACAACAAATTTACATTTAATATTAAATTTTAGGAAAATAGAAATGCATATCGAATCGACTTTTTTTAATTTATATTGTAAGTTAAAATGAATATGAATGGAAAAACTAAGCTCAACAAGCTAATCTATTCTAACGAGCAAATATTAGCTCGATATATAATGACTAACTTCAATAAGTCCTGTGCTTGGGAATTTCGAAATTTCAGTGGGAAACAAAAAAAAACTTGCCCAAAAATATGTTAATTTGGGAAATTTTTCGAATTGGCATGACCACATTTTTATGTTCGACTAGGTTTGAATGTGCAGTTCAAGCTCAACTCAATTTCTTAAAGAATCATAAATTATCTATTCTATTATAAAAGTATGGATTATTCCTTGAACTTTTTACATACTTAAAATATCCCCATGTAATTCAATTTTGTAATGGTAAAAGAGTCGAAAATGATTAACAAAACTAAATTTCAAATTTCTACAATAATAAGAAGTATAGTTACGTCACGAGTCTAAAATGAAATTACATATAGATAAGGTAACTCCTATTTATTTATTCATTAAAAGAAGAAAATATATAGGAAATCGAATATCCCAACATTTATGGTACAACAAATTTACATTTAATATTAAATTTTAGGAAAATAGAAATGCATATCGAATCGACTTTTTTTAATTTATATTGTAAGTTAAAATGAATATGAATGGAAAAACTAAGCTCAACAAGCTAATCTATTCTATATTTAAATTTCGTAGCTCATTGGGAAGGAATTTTGGAATCCTAACTTTAATCATACATAAGTTTAATAACTTTTGATATACCTAAAGTATTCTTGTGTAATTCAATTTTTTAATGCAAAAAGGCTCTAAAACAAATAATAAAAATAAATTTTAAGTATCTATCTATATCTATATCTATATCTATACTATACTAAAAGTGTGGATATCTTAGTGTTTGTTCCAATTGTAATTTTACACTTCTACCCTCATCTATGTACTGAAAATATGTATTGAAAATGAGTACAAATTAACCCATATTTATCCCACCACTAACCTAAAAAAATGAATGGTCATTAAAGAGAAGGTGAATGGTCACCTTACACTAAATTAATTATCATTACTATATAGACTAGAATTCTAAGAGTCATATTCCTAATTCTATATAAGGTGAAAATTAGTAGCAAATACTCACTTTCATTAGCCATTCCGATTTTAGTATGAATACCAATTGTTAAATGATTTTTTTCATAATTGTGTTTTGTTTAGTTGCATACATATATAACTATGGCGGCATTGGTAAGGAAGCTGCAAATGCAATCTATAATGTGTACAAGTTAACTATGGCGGTACTCGTGAACAGGTTGCAACTGCAAAATTTCTTTTAGAGGTGCACTACTATGGTCTGAACGGGATCAACTGTCAATTCTCGTGCAACTTAGACTTTGAATCCATCTTCTTCTTTTTTCAGTTTTATACTATAGTTAAATACATTCTATATGAACAAGTTTGAATTAAATTTTTTCTTTATATTTCTAGATATAGTACTTGAATATTGAAATTTTTTAGTATATAAATATGTATTCTACGTGCAACGCACGTACATTCTACTAGTAGCAATAAAAAGGATAATTATATTAGGTTTCTACTATGAAATTACATGCAGACAAGATTACTTCTATTTATTTATTCATTAAAAGAAGAAGATTAAAATGAAAGCTTAATCTGCTTAAACTTGGAACAGACAAATTCTATAATTAATCGATACAAATAACTTATAACCCAAAACTGTAGTAACTTGAAATGTCATAAATTCTAATCATTGTCCATCCTCATCTTTCTCATCCGGCATCTTGTTAAGATCAAAAAGGAGCACTTTTTGTGCCGTTTTAGTACCCTTTTCATCTTTACCATGGCTAGAACTAGAACCAGCCCCTTGATCCGAATGGCACCTCTTATGACCCTCGAGAGCCCGGCGCGAAGGGAAATTCTTATTGCAAGTCTTGTACAAATGTGAAGAATTCTCCTCACCAGTAGTTGCTGCTCTCTGGCTAGGAGATCGACGACTTGATTTGGGTCTCGAGTCTTCATTGGTGTTGACAATGTTGATTTTGAACTTGTTGTGACTAGATCTGTGGCCTCCGAGTGCTTGATGAGTAGTGAAACTCCGACTACAAATGTCACAAATGTATTTTCCCAGGTCGTCTTCTAATGCTTCCGATGAATTTGAACCTCTATGAGACATCTTTCCTGTATTTTGATTTCTCGTGCGACACTTAGCCCTTCCTTCGCACTTGTTTTTATGTGTACCCGTGTGACACTTAGCTATTCCTCCTAGAAGGAGTAGTTTTCTTTGAGCATTATCCTTTTCTACCTCGACCTCTCTTTCTAATTGTTGCATCTCACCTTCATCTAATTGCTTGTCTTTTTGAACCTTGATCTCTCCTTCTTCGAATTCCTCATCTTTTTCAACCTCGATTTCTCCTTCTTCCAATTCCTCATCTTTTTCATTACATGTGCCACACTTAGCCCTTCTTTTTTCAATTCGACACTTGGCCCTTCCTTTTGACCGAGGGTTTTCTTGAGTATCCATCCGTCCTTCTGGACAAGGGTTTTCTTGAGTATCCATGTACCTGTTCTCCATTCCTTCACTTTTAGTACCTGTGCGGCTCCCATCCCCTCCTCCAGTTGCTCGATTTTCTTGAATCTCGGTACTGCACTTAGCTCCTTTCAATTTGCCTCCATTCATCAAAAGTTCATCTTGAGCTTCACACTTAATTCCTTCTAATTGCTCCACATTCAACAAATCTTTGTTAATAGTAGAATTAGATTCAATATCCTTGAAAGGAAAATTAGAGTTCTCAATAATGGCCTCAGACTCACAAATTCTCACAGCAGAATCCCTTTTCCGTTTCTTCGTTGCCTGATTCACATTATCAACACCTTCACCTTTTTTGTCATTGATCAATAACTGTAAAATCTTGTAAAAAACATTAATTGCCTTCTTATCTGAACTCGAACTCGAACTCATCGCATGTCTCCATCGTTTAGCCGTCTGCGCCCACCCGGGCAAACACTTACTTAAATCTTCCCGGGCCAGATTCGCATCAATTTCGTTCACCTTGGATGACATATCATGTGACCAAACAAAGAGTTCCTCGACCGAAAATCTTGCCGACATGTTTTGCACATGAGTTGTACAAAATGTAGTCACGAATATCTACTTCCTATATATATATATAGGTTCTTAAGATGGAGAGTCCTTACTTTGTAAAGGAAATATAAGTAAAACAAGGAAATCAAATCACACTCTGATTAGGAATAGTGGGTAATGATATTAAACAGGTTTACCACTTTTCAGTTTTAATCCTTTTATTTATCACTTAATAACGAACATATATTAGCTCCATATCTAATGACTCAGTTCAATTTAAGTCCTAATACTTGGAATTTTTTAATTTTCAGTGGGAAATAAAAAAAAAACTCCCCCAAAACTATGTTAATTGGGAAGTTTTTCGAATTGGCAGGGAAATTGATGACTTTGGTGATCAATATATCTATTCCACGTTTGAAACTATTTTTATGTTCGATAAGGTTTGTAGTGCATATCAAGCTCAACGCAGTTTGTTTAGATATGTGTAATAATATCAAGTTATTCGAGTTCGACTTGTTATCTAAATTACAATTTGTTCGAACTCGACTCTATTAACAGTTAAATCAAACTCAAACAATTGTTCGATTTGACTCGACTCAACGCGATTCATCGACACATCTTATGTCAGTCGACAAAGTTGAGGTCCAATAGGTTTAAGTCACACCGAAAAACTTGAATACTTGTCCATATACTTATGTTAGTTAAAAATTGAATATTAGTATCTTTGTTAGTTAAAACTCCTATTATACCTGTATAAAATACATACTTATGTATTATTGAAAAATACTTCTGTTTCTCGTATACTTTCTCATAATGAAAAATACTCGTACTTTTGAATTCAACCATTTAGTATACATACTTTATGTATCCGTATTATACTTGAAGAATAACTTATTTTTTATTCGTATTTACCCGTATAGTACTAATCCGTTTATTTCCCGTTCCCGTATTTTTTAGCCAATTTTTCACCGTAACTTTTAATAAAAATTCATAAAATACTCATAACGTATTAAATACCGAATATTTGACGTCCCGTATTTAATTAACTAGGGTTAGTATAACATAACTGTAAGAATTGTTGATTTTTTTTATTTTTATTTTTGCGCTTAAGAATTGTTGATTATTATTTGATTTTATGATGTAATGATAATTTGATATTATGATATTGGTAGAGTCCTTTTTGTCGTAAGTAATTGATTAGTTAAATTGCCAAGGAATGAAAAAAAAAGTGTATTTAACCTCAAAATAACACCACAATAATTGAAGTACGAAAATCAACGAACAAGACGCAAGTCCTGTAAGAAACTCTTATAATTAATCATACAAATAACTTACAACCCAAAACTGTAATCTTTGCTTGTTCAAAAAAAAAGTTGTAATCTTTGCTATTATAAAAGTATGGATGATTTCTTGAAACTTTTGATATAGCTAATATATCCCAATCTAATTCACCTTTTTAATGGCAAAGGAGTAAAATAATAAATAATAAATAATAAAAATAAATTATATATAGGTATATTATTTTATTAGGTCTCTACAATGGAATATATACAAATAGATGTTGAAGTGCATTAGGTCACTTTTCTTTATTTTATTAAGTTTAGTTAGATTAAAAGTATAATAACCTCAAATTTAGGATTTTCATATTATTTATGTGTTCATTCCTACAAGATCAACGATTAAACTATTTGATAATTCATAAATAATTATTTGACTATTTATTCTTATATCTATTATTAATTCAAATGAACTAACTGGATGATTTGATTATTTATTAAATTATTTAAGAAATATGAAAAAATAATTATTGACCTTTTATATTTATAAACCATGCTATGGAGTTGAGACCCTGATCTTCTCCAAAAATATAATTGAGGTTAATTTTACATGATATCAATTTTTTGAGACATAATGAGGAGACGATTACCAATACAAAACAAACTCGAGCAAAAAATAAGATTATTTGGTCCATACAAAGAATGAAAAATTATGTAATAATTTGCTTATTATATAATTATCAAGGTTTCAATTTTTGTACATAATTATTTTACGTTTTGATTGGGTTTTACATGTCAATAAATATTTAATTTTTTAAATACTTATAGTTTATTGAGTAAAAAATTTACTTAGTTAAATTAAAATTAATTAAATTTTGAATCATTCATTTTCAACTTGAATAAATACCTATATAGTTGAATTGTTTCAATGAGATCATATGATTCACGTGCCACGCACGTGTCATTTACTAGTAATTGAAAATGTCATAAATTCTTATCATTGTACATCTTCATCTTTCTCGTCTGGCATCTTGTTAAGATCAAAAAGGACCACTTTCTGTGCCGTTTTAGTACCCTTTTCATCTTTACCATATGGCTAGAACTAGGACAAGCCCCTTGATACGCATAGCACCTCTTATGACCCCTGAGAGCCTGGCCCGAAGGGAAATTCTTATTACAAATATTGCACAAATGTAAAGAATTCTCTTCATTAATTAGTTGCTGCTCTTGATTTGGCTCTCGAGTCTTCATTGGTGTTGACAATGCTGATCTTGAACTTGTTGTGACTAGATCTGTGGCCTCCGAGTGCTTGATGAGTAGTGAAACTCCGGTTACAAATGTCGCAAATGTTTTTTCCCTGGTCGTCTTCTAATGCTTCTGAGGACTTTGAATCTCTAGGAGGCGTCTTTTCTGTATTTTGAGTTCTCGCAATACTTAGCCAGTTCAAACATGTTTTCCATTGTTTGAGCACTCGTGCAACACTTTGCACGGATTATTATGTGTACCCGTGTGACACTTAGCCATTCCTCCTAGAAGGAATGGCCAGTTCAAACATGTTTTCCATTGTTTGAGCACTCGTGCCACACTTAGCCCCTCCTTTGCACGGATTATTATGTGTACCCGTGTGACACTTAGCCATTCCTCCTAGAAGGAATGGTTTTCTTTGAGCATCTTTTTGAACCTTGATCTCTCCTTCTAATTGCTCAATCTCTCCTTCTTCTAATTGTTCGTCGTTTTGAACCTCGATCTCTCCTTCTTCCAATTCCTCGTCTTTTTCAACCTCGATTTCTCGTTCTTCCAATTCCTCGTCTTTTTTGATACTCGTGCGACACTTAGCTTTTTCTTTTTCAACACTCGTGCAAGCTCTTCCTTATTCTTCCAAGTGCAGGTCATTTTCATTACCCGTACGACACTTAGCCTTTCCTTTTTCACTTCGATACTTGGCCCTTTCTTCTAACCTTGGGTTTTCTTGAGTATCCATCCGTCCTTCCGGGGAAGGGTTTTCTTTAGTATCCACATGTGCCTTCTCTCCCCTCCATTTTTATTACCATGCCGCTCTCAGCCCCTCCTCCAGTTGCACAGTTTTTTTGAATCTCCGTGTTGCACTTAGCTCCTTTCAATTTATCTCCATTCATCAAAAGTTCATGTTGAACACCACACTTAATTCCTTCTAATTGCTCCACATTCATCAAATCATTGTTAATAGTAGAATTAGATTCATTATCCTTGGAAGGAAAATTAGGGTCAATAATGGCCTCAGGATCACAAATCCTCAAAGAAGAATCCCTTTTCCGTTTCTTCGATTTAACACCACCAACCTCATTCACATTATCACCCTGAGCTTTCATTGAATTGCTACTCAAGCCCTCAACTCCATCTTTTTTATATTTGAGTAGCTCCAAAAGCTTGTAAAAAGCATCAATCACCTCATTATCCTACCTTGAACCCGAACTCAAACTCGAACTCATGGCCTGTCTCCCTCGTTTAGCTGTCCATCCCGGCAAACACTTACGTAAATCTTCCCGGGCCGGACCCCCATCAATTTCACTCACCTTGCATGATATATCATGGGACCAAACAAAGATTTCCTCGACTGAAAATCTTTCCGACATGTTTTGCACATGAGTTGTACAAATAGCTAGTCGTCATGAAGATCTAGTCCCTATATATAGGTTCTTAAGATGGAGAATCCGAACTATGTAAGGGAAATATAAGTGAGCAAGGAAATCAAATCACACTCTAATTAGGAATAGTGGTTATTGATAACAGTTTTACCACTTTTCGGTTTTAATCCTTTGATTTGTCACTTAATAACGAACAAATATGACTCAATTCAATTTAAGTCCTAATGGTTAGAAATTTTAAAATTCCAGTGGGAAATTTTAAAAAACTTACTCAAAAATATGTTAATTTGGGAAGTTTTTAAATTTTGCTGGAAAACAAAAGTAAATGTCATATAACTTTACATTTCCTTCCATGAGATAATGGTGGTATCAACAGTGGGATAAAAGTGTATAATTTGGTATTTAAAATGAGATTTACCTGTTAATCTGCACAGACACGTGCACATCACGTGCAAACTTAACGACAGCTTGGAAGTCATGTGGGTTTTTTGGTCTCCTACTTAAAGGTGGTACCAAAAATGGTACAGATGGGCAAATTTTGTATGAAAGGTCATCTTTCAAGAATGATTTGTAACAAAAGTATACAGGTGGTCAATTACGGTACAAAAAATAAGCTTTTCAATATATCTATACCACAAACAAGCTTGAACACTTTTTTATATGTGATAAAATTTGAAGAGTAGCTCAAGCTTGACTCAATTTGTTAAAGAATGAAGATTATATGTAACAATATTAAGTTACTCAAGCTCGATTCATAATTTTGATTAAAATTTGTTAAAAATCTACCCGATTAACAATCAAGTCAAACTCAAATTGCAAAGAAATTTAAACACTTGTTCGACTCTATGCAATTAACTGACACATCTTATATCAGTCGACAAAATTGAGGTCCAATACACTAAGTTGTTAGGTTTAAGTCACACCGAAAAACCCAGGGGGTGTGGTGGAGTGGAAAGGACTCTTCCTCCCTTAACCAAGTGGCGAGGGTTCGATCTTCGATTTTGGGTATGGAGAGCTATTGAAAACTCTGGGCCAGCTATCCCACCCTTCGAGATGCCTCCAATCAGCGATGGGATTAGTCACTGAGGTTGGCGGTGGAAATCTGGCATGGTGAAAACCAAAAAAAAAAAAAAAAAAAAAGTCACACCGAAACACATGAATACTTGTCCATCTATAATAATTGATTGTTAGTATAGCATGACTATAAGAACTGTTGATTAAATATAGGTCTCTGATTATTATTTGATATAATGATCTATTGATATTATGATATAATCGATAGAGTTCTTTTTGTCGTAAGTAATTGATTAGTTAAATTGCCAAGGGATGCAAAGTACTGTATACTTAACCTCAAAATAACATCTATAAATATCAATATCCAATAACATCACAATAATTGAAGTACTAAAATCAACAAACAAGACGCAAGTCCTGTAAGAAATTCTTATAATTAATCAATACAAATAACTTATAACCCAAAATTGTAATAATTTAAAATGTCATAAATTTTTATCACTGTACATCTTCATCTTTCTTGTCGGGCATCTTGTTAAGATCAAAAAGGTGCACTTTCTGTGCCGTTTTAGCACCCTTTTCATTTTTACCATGGCTAGAACTAGAACCAGCCGCTCGATACGCATGGCACATCTTATGACCCTTGAGAGCCCGGCCCGAAGGAAAATTCTTATTACAAATATTGCACAAATGTAAAAAATTCTCCTCATTATTAGTTGAGGCTCGCTGGCTAGGAGATCGACGACTTGATTTGGCTCTCGAGTCTTCATTGGTGTTGACAATGTTGATCATCTTGAACTTGTTGTGACTAGATCTGTGGCCTCCAAGTGCTTGATGAGTAGTAAAACTCCGATTACAAATGACGCAAATGTGTTTTCCCTAGTCGTCTTCTGATGCTTCTAATGACTTTGAATCTCTAGGAGGCGTCTTATCTGTATTTTGAGTTTTTATACGACACTTAACCCTTTGTTCAAACATATTTTCCATTGTTTGACCACTCGTGCCACACTTAGCCCCTCCTTCGCACTGATTATTATGTGTAACCGTGTGACACTTAGCAATTCCTCCTAGAAGGAGTGGTTTTCTTTGGGTATCTTTTTGAATCTCGATCTCTCCTTCTAGTTGCTCAATCTTTCCTTCTTCTATCTCTCCTTCTAGTTGCTCGATCTCCCCTTCTTCTAGTTGCTCGTCTTTTTGAACCTTGATCTCTCCTTCTTCCGATTCCTCGTCTTTTTCAACCTCGATTTCTCGTTCTCCCAATTCCTCGTCTTTTTCCATACCCGTACAACACTTAGCTTTTCCTTTTTCAACACTCGTGCAAGCTCTTCCTTCTTCTTCCAAGTGCAGGTCATTTTCATTACCCGTGCGACACTTAGCCTTTCCTTTTCCGCTTCGATACTTGGCCCTTCCTTCTGACCTTGGGATTTCTTGAGTATCCATCCGTCCTTCCGGGGATGGCTTTTCATGAGTATCCATGTGCCTTTTCTCCCCTCCATTTTTATTACCCATGCGGCTCTCAGCCCCTCCTTCAGTTGCACGGTTTTCTAAAATCTCAGTGTTGCACTTAGCTCCTTTCAGTTTATCTCCATTCCTCAAAAGTCCATGTTGAACACAACACTTAATTCCTTTGAATGGCTCCACATTCATCAAATCATTGTTAATAGTAGAATTAGATTCATTATCCTTGAAAGGAAAATTAGGGTCAATAATGGCCTCAGGCTCACAAAACCACAAAGGAGAATCCCTTTTCCGTTTCTTCGATTTAACACCACCAAACTCATTCACATTATCACCCTGAGCTTTCATTGAATTGCTACTCAAGCCCTCAACTCCATCTTTTTTATATTTAAGTAGCTCCAAAAGCTTGTAAAAAGCATCAATTGCCTCATTATCCGACCTTGAACCCGAACTCAAACTCGAAGTCATGGCCTGTCTCCCTCGTTTAGCTGTCTACGCCCACCCCAGCAAACACTTACTTAAATCTTCCCGGGCCAGACCCGCATCAATTTCACTCACCTTGCATGATATATCATGTGACCAAACAAAGATTTCCTCGACTGCAAATATTTCCGACATGTTTTGCGCATGAGTTGTACAAATAGCTAGTCGTCATGAAGATCTAGTCCTTATATACAGGTTCTTAAGATGGAGAATCCGAACTATGTAAGGGAAATATAAGTAAACAAGGAAATCAAATCACACTCTAATTAGGAATATTGGTTAATGATAAGAGTTTTACCACTTTTCGGTTTTAATCCTTTAATTTGTCACTTAATAACGAACAAATATGACTCAATTCAATTTAAGTCCTAATGGTGGGAAATTTAAAAAAAATTACTCAAAAATATGTTAATTTGGGAAGTTTTTAAATTTTGCCGGAAAACATATAACTTTATATTTCCTTCCATGAGATAATGGTGGTATCAACAATGAGATAAAAGGGCATAATTGGGTATTTAAAATGAGATTTACCTGTTAATCTGCACAGACACGTGCACATCACGTGCAAAATTAATGGCCGCGTGGAAGTCATGTGAGTCTTTCGGTTTCCTACTTAAAGGTGGTACCAAAAATGGTACAAATGGACAAATTTTGTACGAAAAGTCAGATTTCAAGAATGTTTTATATTAAAAGTGTACAGACGGTCAAATGTGGTACCACAAATGAGCTTTTCAATATTTCTATACCACAAACAAGCTTGAACCCATTTTTATATTTGATAAAATTTGAAAAGCAGCTCAAGCTTGACTCAATTTGTTAAAGAATGAAAATTATATGTAACAATATTAATTTTGATTAAAACTTTTAAAAATTGACTCGAAACTCAAATTGCAAACATATTTAAACACTTGTTCGACTCTATGCAACTAACTGACACATCTTATGTCAGTCGAGAAAGTTGAGGTCCAATACACTAAGTTGCTAGTTTTAAGTCACACCGAAATACATGAACACTTGTCCATATGTTAGTTAAAAAATTGTTGTTTTTTTTAACACTTTAGTTAAAAAATTGTTAGTATAGCATAACTGTAAGAATTGTTGATTAATTGTTGTTCTCTGATTATTATTTGATATTATGATATAATCGATAGAGTTGTTTATGTCGTAAGTAATTGATTAGTTAAATTGCCAAGGGATGTAAAGTGTATTTAACCTCAAAATAGCATCTATAAATATTAATGTCCAATAACATCACAATAATTTAAATACGAAAATCAACAAACAAGACGCAAGTCCTGTAAGAAATTCTTATAATAATCAATACAAATAACTTATAACCCAAAATTGTAATAATTTAAAATGTCATAAATTCTTATCATTGTACATCTTCATCTTTCTCGTCCGGCATCTTGTTAAGATCAAAAAGGAGCACTTTCTGTGCCGTTTCAGTATCCTTTTCATCTTTACCATGGCTAGAACAAGGACCAGGCCCTTGATCCGCATGGCACCTCTTATGACCCCCGAGAGCCCGGCCCGAAGGGAAATTCTTATTACAAATATTGCACAAATGTAAAGAATTCTCCTCATCATTAGTTGGGGCTCTCTGGCTAGGAGATCGACGACTTGATTTGTCTCTCGAGTCTTTATTGGTGTTGACAATGTTGATCTTGAACTTGTTGTGACTAGATCTGTGGCCTCCGAGTGCTTGATGAGTAGTGAAACTCCGATTACAAATGTCGCAAATGTGTTTTCCCTGATCGTCTTCTGATGCTTCTGATGACTTTGAATCTCTAGGAGGCATCTTTTCTGTATTTTGAGTTCTCGTGCGACACTTAGCCCTTTGTTCAAACATGTTTTTCATTGTTTGACCACTCGAGCCACACTTAGCCCCTCCTTCGCACGGATTATTATGTGTACCCGTGTGACACTTAGCCATTCCTCCTAGAAGGAGTGGTTTTCTTTGAGCATACTTTTGAACCTCAATCTCTCCTTCTAATTGCTCGATCTCTCCTTCTTCTATCTCTCCTTCTAATTGCTCGTCTTTTTGAACCTCGATCTCTCCTTCTTCCAATTCCTCGTCTTTTTCAACCTCGATTTCTCCTTCTTCCAATTCTTCATCTTTTCTGATACTCGTGTGACACTTAGCTTTTCCTTTTTCAAAACTTGTGCAAGCTCTTCCTTCTTCTTCCAAGTGCAGGTCATTTTCATTACCTGTGAGACACTTAGCCTTTCCTTTTTCACTTCGATACTTGACCCTTCCTTCTGACCTTGGATTTTCTTGAGTCTCCATCCGTCCTCCCCGGAAAGGGTTTTCTTGAGTATCCATGTGCCTTTTCTCCCCTCCATTTTTACTACCCGTGCGGCTCTCAGCCCCTCCTCCAGTTGCACGGTTTTCTTGAATCTCCGTGTTGCACTTAGCTCCTTTTAATTTATCTCCATTCATCAAAAGTTCATGTTGAACACCACTCTTAATTCCTTCTAATTGCTCCACATTCATCAAATCATTGTTAATAGTAGAATTAGATTCATTATCCTTGGAAAGAAAATTAGAGTCAATATTGTCTTCGGGCTCGCAAATCCTCAAAGAAGAATCCCTTTTCCGTTTCTTCGATTCAACAACACCAACCTCACTCACATTATCACCCTGAACTGTCATTGAATTGCTGCTCAAGCCCTCAACTCCTTCATCTTTTTTATCCTTAAGTAACTGTAAAAGCTTGTAAAAAACATCAATTGCCTCATTATCCGACCTCGACCTCGAACTCAAACTCGAACTCATAACCTGTCTCCCTCGTTTAGCTGTCTGCGCCCACCCCGACAAAGACTTACTTAAATCCTCCCGGGCCGGGCCCACGTCAATTTCATTCACCTCAAACCCTTCTTCGGGGCCGACATTATCGATTTCGGGCCCCATCGAAGCTTCGGGTGAATTAATCTTCAACCCGGGTGATGACGGCGGATCCATACCTCTCCAATCCCTCTCCGGATGACATCTCATATGACCAAACAAAGATTTTCTCGAAGGAAAATCTTTCCCACATATTCTGCATATAAGTTCCCTAACATAACCTGAGCCCGAGCCCGAACCCGATCCCGAATACCTCTTCATCTTAGATTTCAACTTCTTCAGTGAATGGTCTTTGTTAGCTTGAACATGAGCGCTGCTCATATGACCTCCCAAAGCTTTGCCGGAGCTAAAACTCTTGTTACACTCCGTACATTGATGGTTTTTTATTTCTCCCGCCGGATAAATCTCTGGCGGCGGCGGAGACACGTCGGCGCCGCTATCATCCTCCTCCTCCGACACCTTTGGAAGCTTAAGCTTCACCACAAGCCTCCCGTCGGCGGAGAGATACGGCGGTGGCGGCGATCCAGCTGGCTCATCTCTTTTTTGCTGGTCGGCCATAATATATTAATTAATTCTACAACAGAAAGAAAGAAAGAAAAAGAAATAAATTATATATAACAGAGTGAAGCTATAGAGATTTGGATGAATGTATATAAAACCCTGTAGAATACAGAGGGGCTGTAACTATATTAATACAGGAAATAAATATGGAAAGTTGTTAAAAAAAATCTTAAATGTTTTATTGTTAGTCGGAGAAGGAAATCAAACGACAAAAGGAAATAATTAATTATGGCTTTTTATGCTGCTGACCTTTTCCGTGAAGAATTTGGATGACGATGACAGTTCAAGACTTCAATTCCAGAAAGAAATACGCGATGCCATTGTTCTGTACATATATATATATATACACAATCTCTGTATGTAGAGACGTCTATATATATGTAATTAAGGTGAGGACTGAGACTGAAGGATGCATGTAGAGTTCTTTACTAACTGTCTTTCTAAATTCCTAATATAATTAGTCTTTACATTATTATTTTATCTTATTTTATTTCATCTATTTGAGGGTTTCTTATTCCAGTCTAATTTTTCTTTACATTATTAATATTTTATTAATTTATTTATTTATTTATTTTAAGGCGTTAAAGAAAATTGCCTTTTCTGGATTGGTTTCAAACCTTGGTGTTTTAATTGGTATAGGAAAGGTCCTAGTGTGATAAATAATGAAGATTTTCAATTACCTACCGAAAATAAGAAGATTTAGCGCACTCTACAATATCAACACCTAATATATAGTAGAAAAAATTTCTATGTAAATTATACAGATAGAACTTTATTTCAATTACTTATGTGTGTATAGTTCGCACGAATCACATGACGAGTAATGTTTCACTCTCGCTATGATTGGTTGTCGTGAGAGTAATCGGGTAAGAAATAATGTACTTAATAATTTTTTATAGTAAGAAGAATGGGAATTCAAATTATCTTGGATCGATTAAATTACCATTAAAAGAACACGGCAATTGGATTTTTATTTTTTTTTGAATAAATGATGGGGGGTTACCAAGGACAAATGTCTTAGCCCGACAAACCCGGGTTAATAGTCACAAAACGGGGCCAAGTGAGGTCATCTCTATCGTTCTCTAGAAGTTGATAGATATGTGAAATAGGTGCATCCATGTAGTGCATAGGGGTGTTAATGCCCTTCTTAGCTAAAGCGTCAACTACTTGATTCCCTTCGCGCCACAGGGCAATTGGATTTGACCAACAATTTTTACGTTCAAAATTTGATAAGGCAAGGTTACGGGAACAATTTAAAATATTGAGTTTTTTACTAGATTACGACGATGCTTTATAGTATAATAATATTATGAACATTGTCTCAAGAATTATGGCGCCGTGAGCCTTTTTAATATTTGTACATTCTCTAGATATATTATGGACTAGATAATTATTGTTTGTTTGCATACTTGTTGCAGCTGCATATGAGTCCAATTGTAACATTCGTTTACAGTGTAAAATTTAAAAATAAATAGAAAAGAAAAACTTCTCATATTTGTAACTTATAACTAGAAAATACTTCTTGCTTCTTCTTCTTCTTTTTTTCTTTTTTTTTTTTTTTTTTGAATCTTGAAGTATAATATCTGAGGTGATTTCTCAAGAACCAGGGACGGATTTAGGGGGGGCAGGGGGGCCTCGGCCCCCCCGAGACTTCAAACTTTTGTTCTGGTGTACATATAATTATACGGTATGGCCCCCTCAGATTATATAATGCTAATGTCGTGCATATGAGACAAAAGTGTATTTAGTCCAATTGGTAAGGGATAGGTTGAAAGAGCTTCTTCCCTTCGTGAACAAATCTAAAGACAAGAAAAAGTGATTCATCATTTAATTATTTAGGCTCTAGAGTTTATTCACCATAAGATACGAGCTAGTGATATTATATTACGTTATAATCTTTTCAAAAAGTATGATAATATTTGTTGAAAATTTGAAGTTGCATAAATTGATTATATTAGTGTTAATAGTTATTACTTTAGTTTATTTTTTTGAGAAATTCATTATATAATTGTTAAAAAAATTGCGGCAGATTTATCTTTTATTTTTTGATTTAATGTTATTTTATTATGCCAATTAATTGTACATTGATTTGTAATAAACATAGCATTCCTTTAACTAATTTTTTTTAAACTTCGATAAATTTTTTCACTAATAGCTTATATATTTCGAAACTACTATAAATTTATTGAAAGTTAATGTTGATATTTCTTACACGTGATGATCATTATTTTATTTATCTAACAAAACTAAAATAAGCTTGAGTATATACTTGTAAACATTGTCAAAAAAAAAAAACTATAATGGTAATTCGGCCCCCCCAAGCATTCATTCCTGGATCCGTCCCTGTCAAGAACCGTAATCAAATTGATGTGAAGAAATATTATTTTTCTCTTCACATTATATATCAGAATTAAATAAGTACATAAAATATATGTAACACTTGTATGGAGAGACTGAGTGCAACGCTTGTGCATAGTGACGACTTCTACTGCTTTCTATATTCCTAATCCAACTATATTTTACATTAAAAAAGTGAGTTGTGTGTGTAAAAATGTGTAAAAAGTATGCAGTGTGTGTAAAAGTGTGTTGTGTATATGTAAATGTGTGTAGTGTGTGTAAAATATATGTTGTGTGTGTAAAAGTATGTTGTGTATGTGTAAACATGCCTAATGTGTGTAAAAAGTGTGCAGTGTGTGTAAAAAGAGTGTTTGGCTAAACTTATTAAACCATATATCCAATTTTGGGTCCTAGCTAGGTCCTCATTGGATCTACTTTGGGTCCTTGTGTGGGTTCATTATGAGTCTAGCTTTCATACAATTTTTTTGCATAGGACCCAGTTGGACCCGACCCGATTTAGACCCAACCCAGTTGGACCCGACCTGATCCACCCAATTGCCACCTCTAGTTCAAAGTGGAAAATTTTATTTTCAAAATTTGATACGGCAAGGTTACGGCAATAATTTACAATATTGAATTTTTTCCTAGATTGCGATGATGCTTTATGGTAAAACGGTATTATGAAAATTGTCTTAGGAATTATGGCGCATGAGCCATTTTAATATTCGTACATTCTCTAAATATATTATGGACTGGGTAGTTATTGTTTCTTTGTATATTTGCAGTTGCATACAAGTCCAATTGCAACATTCTTATACTGCATAAATTCTTACTTATTTTATATATTTATTTGTACATTCTGTATGGTGTTAAAAAAACTGCCTTTCTGGATCGGTTTCTTAGTGTTTTTATTGATATAAGAAAGTCTTAGTCTAATTAATCATGGAGATTTTCAATTTTCTACTGAAAATTAAAAGATTTTTTGTACCCTACTATATCAACATGCATGTAATATATTGCAGAAAAAAAAATTTATGTAAATTATGCACATAGAACTCTTTTTTCTCTTACTCCTATGTCCGGTTTGCACAAATCACATGGCGAGTGGTATTTTACTCGCTTTATGATTGGTTGTTGATAAATTTAATTGCATCAGAAAAATATTCTAATGATTTTAAGATAGTTGGATGAATAGTAACTCAAATCATTATGGATTAATTAAATTACAATTAAGAAAATATGACACTTGGATTCGAGTAACAATTTTTATTATCAAAATTTGATATGACAAGGTTACTGCACCAATTTATAAAATTGAATTTTTTGCTAGATTACGACGATGAATTATAGTAGAATTATATTATGAAAACTTCTTTAGGAATTGTGGCCCATGAGCCTTTTTAATATTTGTATATTCTCTAAATTTATCATGGACTGTGTAAGTATTATTTCATTCTGTACTTGCAGTTGCATACGACTTCAATTGCAACATTTGTATAAAGTGTAAAAATTAAAAACAAATAGAAAAGAAAAACTTCTCAATAGTTGTAACTTGCAACACTTCTTGCTTCTTTTTTATAAAAATTGTTGAAATATACTTGGGGTGCTCTACCAAGAATCCTAAATCAAATTGCTAAAAAGAAATATTACTTTTCTCTTCACACTTATTGACCGAAATTAAATAAGTTTCTTATAAAAGAATGCGACACTTGGACTCGAGTGATAAGTTGGTTTTTAAAATTTAAAACATCAAGATTACAGCAATAATTTAATAATAATGAAACTTTTTGCTAGATTACAGGTGACATTTTATTTATAAAAAAAAAAAACTAGATTATAAAAATATTTTTAGGTAATATAGGCCTTAGCTTTTTTAGATATTTATACATTCTCTAAAATATAATGAGCATGCACTGGTAATTATTTGTTTCTTTGTATGGTTGCATAGGAGTCCAATAGCAACATTCTTATACACTACATGTGAAAATAATAATTATAAATACAATAAGAAAAATTTATCATATAAAGTTGTAACTTGTAACCAGGAAAATAATTCTTACCTTTTTTTCCTGTTTTCTTAAATGTTGAAATATACTTGGGGTGTTTTCCCCATACTTTTTCCATAAACTTAAACCTTGGTTCAATATATAGAGGCCTTTTCAATATACTTCTTGATTCATAATATAAAAAGGGAGAATTGAAATTTTGTCCCATAGGACATGGGCAATTGCAACTATGGTTTAGAGGTTTACGGAATTGCAAAATTAGTCACATATGACTCAAAATATTGCAATTTTGGTAATGTCCGTCAATCATTTAACAAAAATTGAGCAATTGCACGTCATGGACATAACTCGCCGTCAATTTATTATTTGGCATATAAATATTTATAAAATAAATTTAAAAAAAAAAAAAGAACTGGGAAAAGACGCCTTCACCCAACCCCCTGGCCCATAATCCACACCAGCTAACACCCTCGCCCCGTGCCCCTACACCATAGCACCAACGTGCCGCTTCCGAAATCGAAGAGGTAGTGCGATGGAGGTGCGATTCAGATGTGCACTGAGGAAGTGCTTATGCGTGTAGAGTTCTTTACTAATTATCTTTCTAAATTCATTGTTTTATTTTATTTTATCTATTTAGTTTGTTGTTTGTTTTTTGTTTTTTGTATTCTTATGAATTTCTAGTCTAATTTTCCTTTACATTATTAATTAATTAATTTAGTATAAGGGGTTAAAGAAAGTTGCATTTTTTCTGGATTCGTTTAAACCTTAGTGTTTTACTTGGTATGATAAAGGTCATAGTCTGATTAATCATTATGATTTTCAATTACCTACTGAAAATAAGAAGATTGTGTGCACTATACAATATTAACATGTAATATGTAATATATAGTAGAAAAAATATGTGTAAATTATGAACATAGGACTTATTTCACTAACATGTAAAAACAATTTATACATTTTGCGGTAGTAAAACGGTGAAAACAGAAACAACCGCTTTGTATCATGTCCATCTCACCTTTTTTGCTGAAAAATATTTGGTGAAAATGGGGGATATATATATATATATATATATATATATATGTGTGTGTGTGTGTGTGTGTGTATGTGGAGAAATTTCGCGCGAATCACATGACGAGTGGTATTTCACTCCCGCTATATTGGTTCGTGAGAGTAATTGCGTCAGAAATATTAGTATATTATTGGTTTTATAGAGAAAGAAGAATAGTAACTCAAATCGTCTGGGATTGGTTAAATTACCATTATAAGAATACGGAAATTGGTTCTGTTTCGTGATAAAAACAAACTGGACTAGGGAAGGATTTCGAGTCGTCGGTCCAAACCTCTTGATAATTCACAACCTAGAATTATCTCCTAACCCCTACTTATATTTGCTAACGATGGTTTATGACTTAACTATTATTAATTTGTGCTTAAACCTTCGAGAAGTGCAACGATATGTCAGAATCACAAGCAATTAATAAGTGCTAAAAGCTTGAATGTAAATCATACCTCCATGAAAAATTCTTCGTCTGAATTACTTCTATTGCAATACTTGGATATAATCAGGATTACAAACCTTCCGGTGTTGCGGAAACTATTGCTAACTAAAATGATACAAGTACAAGATACTAAATCTAATTACTCCTAAAAAGCTACGATTATTCTATTTTTACTCCTAATGAAATGAAAAAACTGCAGATGTTTGTCTGGGTCTGTCCTCCTCTTTTCTCCTTCTTCTCTTATGTATATACTTCTCCTTTTCCTCAGTTTCTTGCAACTTCCATGTCTTATCTTCGGTTTCTTGCAATTTTCACGTTCTCCAGAAACTGCTGCCAACTTCTCTTTCGAATTAATTTGGAGCCTATTTTCTAGTGTTAAAGCCGATTTCTGATCTTGGGCCTTCTTCTTTTTTCTTTTTCTTTTTTTTCTTTTTTGCCTTTCTTACTCCTTGGGCTTTCATTAAATCCAACTCATATTCTTTTTCGAATACTTAAGCACTCAGATTTTGGACTTCATTAGTTGCAGGTCCATCTGATTTCATCGGGGTTACCCCCTTTTGGGCCTTATTCGAGCGTAGGCCCAATTTGATTTTAGTTTATGTGTAAACAAGTTCGAGTGGCAAATTTTATTTTCAAAATTTGATAAGGTAAAATAATTTATAATATTGAAGTTTTTTCTAGATTACGACGATGCTTCATAGTAAAACAGTATTATGAAAATTGTCTTACGAATTATGACGCAGGAGCCTTTTTAATATTTCTACATTCTTCAAATATATTATGGACTCGGTAGTTATTGTTTCTTTGTATATTTCCAGTTGCATGCGAGTCCAATTGCTACATTTTTATACTGCGTAAATTCTTATTATTTTATTTATTTATTTGTACATTCTCAATGGGGTTAAAAAGATTGCCCTTTCTAGATCGGTTTCTCACATAAGTGTTTTGGAAATTTTCGACTATCTACTGAAAATAAAAAGACCGTTTGTAATATATTGTAGAGAAATTCCCTGTGTAAATTATGCATATAGGACTCTTTTTTCACTTATTCCTACGTCCGATTTGCACAAATCCATCACATGGCGAGTGGTATTTTACTCGTGTTATGATTGGCTGTCACGAAAATAATTGCATCAGAAAAATATTCTAATGATTTTAAGATAGTTAGATGAATAGTAACTCAAATCCTTTCGGATTAATTAAATTACCATTAAGAAAATACGACAGTACTTGGATTCGAGTAACAATTTTATTATCAAAATTTGATACAACAAGGTTACTACAACAATTTATGATGTTGAATTTTTTGCTAGATTACGATGATGCTTTATAGTTCAATTATATTATGAAAAATTTCTTAGGAATTATGGCGTATGATCCCTTTTAATATTTGTATATTTTGTAAATATATTATGGAGTGAGTTAATTTCTTTATATACTTGTAATTGCATACGAGTTCAATACTAACATTTGTATAAAGTGTAAAAATTAGAAATAAATACGAAAAAAATTCAATAGTTGTAACTCGTAATTCCTAAGAAGAAATATTATTTTTCTTTTCACACTTATTGACCGAAAGTTACAAGTCCCTTATAAAAGAATGCGACACTTGGACTCGAGTGAATAATGTTGGTTATTAAAATTTAATAATACGTGAAGATTACAGCAACAATGTAATAATAATGAAATTTTTTGCTAGATTACGAGTGGCATTCTATTAAAAAAACAAAATCTAGATTATAAAAACATTTTTAGGTTATAGGCCTTAGCTTCTTTAGATATTTTATATATTCTCTAAAATATAATGAACTTGCACTAGCAATTATTTGTTTCCTTGTATGGTTGCAAAGGAGTCCAATAGCACATTCTTACACGGTGGAAAAATTATAAATCATAAATACATTAAGAAAACCTCATATAAAAGTTTCTTAGTTCTCCCTTTTTTTCAGATGTTGAAATATACCAGGGGTGTTTTCCCCATACTTTTTCCAAAGGTTTACAATATATAGAGTCCTTCTCATTATACTTCTGATATTCATAATATAAAAAGGGAGAATTGCAATTTTGTCCCATACGACATGGGCCATTGCAACTATGGTCTCGAGACTTACAGACTCGGTGATGGCGCGGTGGAGTGGAGGGTTGTGCCATTGGTTGCGCCATGGAAGGGAGGGCCGATGGGGTTGGGGCGGGATAACAAAGTTTTATTTGGTTTAACATTAAATAATCTAGACCTTTGATGATTTTTATATTTAACTGCTCAAATCTACGGTTAATAATGATTTTGTTAACGAAAGATGTGTGAATAACACACTTTTTCTCATCTATTTGTTGACGACATGGACCAAAATTGCAGACCAATTTGCAACCCCGTAAACCTTGGCTTTGTACGGCACTACAGCTTATTATTTGAACATTTAATATATAGAGTATGTTTTTCTATGCAAGATATGCTCATATGCCCGTATATATAGCGATAAATTGGTAGTTGTGACAATAATTGTTTAGTCACTATATAGTTGGATGAACCCTAAATCAAATTGCTGGGTAGAAATATTACTTCTTCAGGGCTTGTTCGCCAAAATCAATCATTTACTTTCTAAAAACTGCGACACTTCTGTTTGTATGACAATTTTTATTTTCAAAATTTGACAAAGTAAGGTTACGTCCAACAGTTGTTACACCCTCATCTCTCTCTCTCTCTCTCTCTCTCTCTCTCTCTCATCACAATTATATACTTCATGTGTTTTATATATACACATGTAAAACTGACACATATATTGCGCAGCATCTGGAGTTGGGAGGATGAAAAATGGTTGCGATGGTGCTTGTGTTTGGGTTGAGGAAGAAGGAAGTTGAGGATTATGCTTGAAATAGTGTACGTGAAATGGGACTTAAAGAACACCGCCATCGCGAACCATCTTACCAAACATCAATTAGATCTAATCAACACAACCGTTTCCATCCATCAACTCGTATATTTAGCCTCAATTCCACCAAACAAATTGAACGGGCCTTGACCAAAGTAGCCAACGGAAACACCAAACTCTCTAGAGCACAAGGAGTTCAAAACACAGAACCGAATCCAAGTTGACTGAAAGACGTTTGAATCATAGCAAAGAAGCACAAAGCTAATAATAATAGGCGATAATGAGCACACTTTTAGCTCTCTAGAGCACAAGGAGTTCAAAACGAAGAACAGAAACCAAGTCGACTAAAAGACATTTCCAACATAGCAAAGAAGCACAAAACTCGTAATAATATGCGATAATGAGCACACTTTTAGTTTATAATTATCATCCAGCAAATGGAAAACCCATCATCCGGATTGTGTATTAACATAAGTTTTGACAATATCTACTCACAAAAACAATATTCGAGCAGCATCTCTTCACAAGGCTTCAATGGCTTAATATTTACCTGCAATATGCTGATCAGGTGGGGGGCTGCCTCCGTGAAAACCGACCCTCCATATATGAAGGAACCAATGGCTTTCGACATTGTCATTTATCAACGGTGACTAAGGAGTACGGAGAAATCATAAAGAACTCGAGTATTAGATGAGGAAATTCCACTCTGCTCAAAGGCAGGTAGAACTCTGGAGAGCAAAGCAAAGTGGGAATGACATGAAATGTGTAGAATCAGCGAAAGTGATACAACTGTTGAAAGATCAAACTATAATGTGAATCAAGCCACTGAATATAATTAATATTTTATGCAGTCAACTGTTAAAAGAACTATTAAATATATGTTTAGCATATTTATCTTTATCCGTTGTACAAGGAGAATTTTAAAAAAATAATACAAAATTAAATCGAAATTAAGAAAATAATACACAAAAAAATAGTGCTCAGATAATAGCACATTCCGCGCCACGTAAGCGCGGAATCTGCCAGATTCCGCGCCACGTCAGCGCGGAATAGAATATATATTTTTTTTAAAAAATTCAAAGGCATTCCGCGCCACGTCAGCGCAGAATGGCAGTCGGTCAATTGACCGACTGACATTCCGCGCTGCCCGAGCGCGGAATGGCAGCAATTTCTATTTTTTTTTAAATAAATTTGGCCCATTCCGCGCTGACTCAGCGCGGAATGGCCAATATTTTTTTTTTGTTGTTATTTATCTTTTGGTTTTTTTTCTTATTTCCCGCTCGTTTTTCTCCTTTTTTCGTGCATTTTTGAGTTTTGACTTGAACATATAAATTGTAGACTTTCATATAGACTTTGTAACCACACAAGAATGGACTCATTCCGATACCCGAGTGAAGAAATATAACAAGTAAAAAATGACACATTAAAGTAATTTTTTAAAGAAAATAATAACGTTATCTATGTTTCCGGTTCATTTTTCTCCCTTTGTCGTTCAGTTTTGAGTTTTGACTTGAACACATAAATTGTAGATTTTCATATAAACTTTGTAACCACACAAGAATAGACTCATTTCGATACCTTAGTGAAAGAATATGACAAGTAAAAAAAGACACACATATACGAATTTTTCAGAAAAAAATATTTTGTTATCGTCTTCGGGATGATTTTTCGACATTTTTTGTACATTTTCAGGCTTCGACTTCAACACAAAAAATGTAGATTAACTCACAAAGTTTGTAACGGTATGAGAATTGATTCATTTCAATATCCGAGTGAAAAAATACAACATGTTAAAAAGGAATAGATTTTTCCGAAAAAAATATTTTTTCGTCATCTTCGGGATGATTTTTTGACCTTTTTTGTACATTTTCAAGCTTCGACTTCAACACAAAAAATGTAGATTGACTCACAAAGTTTGTAACGGTGTAAGAATTGATTCATTTCGATATCCGGATGAAAAAATACAACGTATTAAAATGGAACGGATTTTTCGGAAAAAAATATTTTTCATCATCTTCGGGATGGTTTTTCGACATTTTTTGTACATTTTCAGGCTTCAACTTCAACACTAAAAATATAGATTGACTCACAAAGTTTGTAACGGTATAAGAATTGATTCATTTCGATATCCGGGTGAAAATATACAATATGTTAAAAAAGATATATATATACGAATTTTTTGGAAAAAAAATAATTTTTCGTCATCTTCGGGATGATTTTTCTACATTTTTTGTACATTTTCGGGCTTCAACTTCAACACAAAAAATATAGATTGACTCACAAAGTTTGTAACGGTGCAAGAATTGATTTATTTCGATATTCAGGTTTAAACATACATTAAATTTAATAAAGATGTTATTAAACATGTTGTATTTTTTCATCCGGATATCGAAATGAATCAATTCTTACACCGTTACAAACTTTGTGAGTCAATCTACATTTTTTGTGTTGAAGTTGAAGCCCAAAAATGTACAGAAAATGTAGAAAAATCATCCCGAAGATGACGAAAAATTATTTTTTTCCAAAAAATTCGTATATATATGTCTTTTTTAACATATTGTATATTTTCATCCGGATATCGAAATGAATCAATTCTTATACCGTTACAAACTTTGTGAGTCAATCTATATTTTTAGTGTTGAAGTCGAAGCCTGAAAATGTACAAAAAATGTCGAAAAACCATCCCGAAGATGATGAAAAATATTTTTTTTCCGAAAAATCCGTTCCTTTTTAATATGTTGTATTTTTCCATCCGGATATTGAAATGAATCAATTCTTACACCGTTACAAACTTTGTGAGTCAATCTACATTTTTTGTGTTGAAGTCGAAGCCTGAAAATGTACAAAAAAGGTCAAAAAATCATCCCGAAGATGACGAAAAAATATTTTTTTCGGAAAAATCCGTTCCTTTTTAACATGTTGTATTTTTTCACTCGAATATTGAAATGAATCAATTCTCATACCGTTACAAACTTTGTGAGTCAATCTACATTTTTTGTGTTGAAGTCGAAGCCTGAAAATGTACAAAAAATGTCGAAAAATCATCCCGAAGACGATAACAAATATTTTTTTCTGAAAAATCCGTATATGTGTGTCTTTTTTTACTTGTCATATTCTTTCACTAAGGTATCGAAATGAGTCTATTCTTGTGTGGTTACAAAGTTTATATGAAAATCTACAATTTATGTGTTCAAGTCAAAACTCAAAACTGAACGACAAAGGGAGAAAAATGAACCGGAAACATAGATAACGTTATTATTTTCTTTAAAAAATTACTTTAATGTGTCATTTTTTACTTGTTATATTTCTTCACTCGGCTATCGGAATGAGTCCATTCTTGTGTGGTTACAAAGTCTATATGAAAGTCTACAATTTATATGTTCAAGTCAAAACTCAAAAATGCACGAAAAAAGGAGAAAAACGAGCGGGAAATAAGAAAAAAAACCAAAAGATAAATAACAACAAAAAAAAAAATATTGGCCATTCCGCGCTGAGTCAGCGCGGAATGGGCCAAATTTATTTAAAAAAAAATAAAAATTGCTGCCATTCCGCGCTCGGGCAGCGCGGAATGTCAGTCGGTCAATTGACCGACTGCCATTCCGCGCTGACGTGGCGCGGAATGCCTTTGAATTTTTTAAAAAAAATATATATTCTATTCCGCGCTGACGTGGCGCGGAATCTGGCAGATTCCGCGCTTACGTGGCGCGGAATGTATTATTATCTGAGCACTATTTTTTTGTGTATTATTTTCTTAATTTCGATTTAATTTTGTATTATTTTTTTAAAATTCTCGTTGTACAAGTTACTTGCATGCAAAAATGTAATTTGAAAATTCAGAGAGGAAATCCAAAAATAGCAAATGCAGATAGGAAATAACTTGATAGAAATGGATATCAAACTCATAACTTAAATTTCTTAATCTTGCAAACTGAGAAAACAAAAAAAGTGAATGCGAAGTAGAGAGAGATACACAGTCGACACCCTTTCAAATCCAAGAAAGACCCGCTGGAATATAAAATATGGTTCTCAATCCTTGAAAAAAGTTGCTAATGATCAAAATCAGACATATTTTAGAAAATATTCGACAGATGAAGTACTTAGATGGAAAAGAAATACATTTTTAAAGTCTACTCTTTAGGTAAATGGTAACTTTTGGCTACAAGGAAAGACTTCATTTGAATGAGCGCACGAACTTCAGAAGAATCACCAGAGTCCAAAACTAAAACCATTTTTGAAGAATCTGCACAATGAAAACATAAGATATAAAAGGCTAATTTGTAAAAGAAAACTAATTTTCATCCATAGGCAACAAATAAACTGAAGAATATATGATTGTCGGGACAATTAATTTCCAACAGAGATTCTTCATTAAAAAATTTAACAAAAAGAACCAAAATATGAATAATCACGTCATAAATATTTTTTACTAAATAAAACAAACTAAACATGTAAAACCATGGAAATGATAAGCTGCATAAACATGATGTGTCTGAGCTACGGGATAACTATAGTATACCAAAATAATACTGCACATATAAGAATAATGTACAACCCCTTTATATGAAATCAAAATATCGTAGAACCATTGGTTCCACATGGATGCTTCTTCGCTGCTGAAAAGATAGTACCGTGTTGGAAGCTCATCTCTTGATTACATCCTATTTTACCTGTCATTGGTGTATCGTAATAGGTAATGGCTGTATTCCTTTTTGGCAGGATTCATGGAAGGGAGTGCACATATACACTATAGCATATAGTGTCTCACATTAACAATGAATCTATACGCAATAGCTGGAAGGCAACACTTTCACTAGTCAACTAACATTCAAGAATGTGCACCCCAGATTAAAGTCATAGCTACCAAACAATTGTATTAAACAATAGTTGTTGACAATTCATCATACGTAGCTTTATAATCACAAGTAGAACGAATACCCAACAAGCAAATTAGTAAGTTCAAGACCATTGAGCAACCGACAAATAACTTCCATCAAGTTGTTTTTCCAAATGAGATCATTTTCAATGTATAAAACCTAAAATATGACATCAAACAGAATGATTGATTAAGAAAGAATGTTAAACGGGCCTGGTTTTTGAGCACAAGTAATCATGTTCTTAAAATGACTCAATAACAGAGTCCTACAATTAAACTATTCCTTAGCTATACAAAATAACCTGCTCGAGTATCGATATGCCAATTTCAAAGGCCATAAAACAAACATGTAATAATGTGAGTTTATCAGTTAATACTCAAATTATGCTTAATTCATGCAGAGCATCACGTATAAGAGTACTTGCGAAAGGATTTAACATAAACAACAAAATTCACAAACCTGTGACTTACCTAGCGACCGCGTCCCATATAGGGTGCACCACCCTGATGTGGCCTAACGCCACCCTGGCCCATCTGTGGCTGGCCACCATAACCTCCCTGCATCCCAGGCTGACCTCCATAGCCTCCGCCACCACTCTGACCTCCATAACCTGCATTATTCATCATTGGTGGTACTCCCTGTGGATTCATCCCTCCAAGCAAATTCCCGATACCCAATCCAGCCCCCTGTGTGGCCAACAAGGCCGCCACAGCCTGTCCTATAGCTGCAGGCGCCACTCCCGGATTAAAACCAGGCACGTTAGGGCCCGCACTTGGTGCCATCAAGTGACCGCCAGTGTGTCCACCACCTCCTCCGCTGCTTCCTCCGTACCTTCCCTTCTTCGCAGTATGATGGTAATTACCATGGTGCCCCTGGTGATGATGTTGCTGATGTGGCTGACTGTGTTGCTGGTTGAAGAAACCCTTAGTGTGTTTCGGACCATCTACCGCCTTCTGGCAATGCAAAATCTGACCCTCGAAAGTCTTGTGTGGTTCCTCCAACGCCTTCTTGGCACTTTCGAGACTCTTATACACAAACAAACAGAACCCTCTAGGTTTCCCAGTCTGCTTATCCAAACCCAAAGGCCCATCCTCAATTTCCCCAAATTTCGAGAAGTACTCCAATAGCTTCTTCGGGTCAAGCTCAGCCGACACATTGCTCACATATATCTTCCTCTGCGTATACTCAGACACAGGCGGAGCCGAAACAGCCGCCACCGCAGCTGGCGGAGGAGTATGAACCGGCCCAGCAGACGCCAGCTGGCACGACGCCATTCGTCCCTCAATCATCTTCTGTGGCTCCTTCAAAGCCTTCCTAGCCCCACCACGGTGCTTGAACAAAATGAAACCATAACCCTTCGACTTCCCAGATACCTTATCCTTAACAACCTTACAATCCTCAATCTCTCCATACTTCCCGAAAACCGACGTAATCGTCTCCGTACTCGCCTCCCACCCGAGCCCGTGCACGAAAATCTTGCGGTGCGCAGGGTCCGCATCGGCCAATTTGTGCACATTTTCGACTAAATCGGGGTGCTTGGACACCGCCTCCTTAATCAAAAGCGTCAATTGGTCCTTCGAAAAGGGCTCCAGAAGCTTCTCAATCGGCTCATCCTCATCCTCTTCTTCCTCCTCCTCCTCCTCCTCTTCAGCTCCGCCGCCGTTTTCAGAAGCGTCCTCCGAGGGCTTTTCCGTAATTTCACTAGGCTGTTCGGTCTTCGCAGGCTCCGCTAAAACGGCGTCGTTTTTAAGCTCCTCCTCCTCCATATTTTCCGTTTGTTCCTCTTCTTCTCCCTCTACCTCTACCTCTTCTTCATCTTCGGCTTCTTCTTCGTTGACTACTACTTCATCGTTGTCAACTTCCGGGTCTTCTTCTAGGGTTTGAGTGGCTTCTTCCGGGTCGGGTTGTTCCTGTTCTTGTTCTGGTTCGGGTTCGGGCTCGGGTTCCGTGGGTTGGACTGGTTCGGGTTCTTGCGGAGCTTCGACGGCTCGAGCTTTTCGCTTTCTGGCCATGGCGATTGGGAGAAGAATTGATTTGGGGGCGGAATTAGGGTTTTGTGTAGAGGCGGGAGTGAGAAGTGAGTGTGGGGAAATGAATAAATGACGTAGCAAAATGGGGATTTTGATATTTAAGGGGTTGGTTGTGTGACTCATAAGAAGAAAAAAAAAATTAATGGGAACTTAAGAAAATATTTTTCAATCTCAAAAATTTATTGTACGAAACTTTTCAGTCGAAAAAACTTAAAAATTAAGATTAAGAATTTTTTCAGAATAAATTACTTTTCATGTCTTAAGTTAAGATGTGATCGATTGATTCTTTTTTATTTTCTTCTAGTTCTTCTTGATTTGGATTTTGTTGGTTGATAAATTATGTAACACAAAATTTATTTCTTATTATAAGTATTTTAAATTTTTTTATGTAATTTATTTTTTGCTTTAACATTGTTATATCTAAAAATATCTTTTTAAATCTTAAACAGATTAAAATCATAAATATGAAATATATCAGTATAAAAGTTATAAAAAATAAAGTTTTATACAAAAGAATAATTGATTAAGTATTATTCTAAAAAGTCAAGAGCAATTAATTTAATATATTTATAAACTCTAAACTATGATGCATGGACATGGGACACTGACATGTAACACGCCAATTCTTAAAAAAATTAGTACACAAATAAGGTTCAAATACGATTGTCCATGTGTATTTTTTTCTTTCTTTCAATAGTTGGACACTGACATGGCACGTGTCCGACACTGCACGAAATGATTTTTTGAAGTGTCTGTGCATCATAAACTCTAAATGATGGGTTTATCTACTTATCAAAAAAAAATGATGGGTTTATCTGAATAAAAAGTTGATGGATAGATTTTCTTTATCAAAAAACACTATTATGTGTTTTGATTATAAAATTTTATTTTTTATTATTTTGATTTATCGATCTAAATTGAAAAAGTTCCGTCGTATGCAAAATCTACAAATGAATCTCCTATGCTAAACAAGTTGCCCAAAGACACATGGTGTAAGCCCCAAATTACGAATACAACAGAGTTTGTCATGTTGGAAGCCTGGAACGAAATTTATACTTTTGGTTATAGAACATTAGTTTCATTCTTAATAACTGTCAACTTTTTGAGGTTATTAAAAACTTAGCAACCGTATATTTTATTTAGTAATTACAAAAAAAAAAACTTTTTAGTAAGACGAAAGGATGTCAAAATTCAAATATAATACATATTATATATATATATGAATATGGTTAGCATCTAAGTTACATAGAGCGAGAGCGGGAGCGGGAGCGGGAGCGTACAACGATAAAATTTGAGTAAATTTGGGAGCGGTATGTCACGGGATCGCAGTCCGTGCCCCATCCCTGTGGCGCGGCAGGGTTGTCATGTACATTATTTGTGGCCTATATACCTGATTGTTGGCATTACTTGCAGGTATGCTCGTGTTCCTTCCCAAAGTATTGTAATACACATGCTAAGCTTGCTGGTCCGGGTGTGGGGTAAGGCTGGCCTCGGGGGTGCGCGCGAGCCTCTCGTGTGCATCTTGGGGCGCCGGACGGCCGGGTCGTCACATGTGGTATCAGAGCAGACTTTGTTGCGAGCATCACATTGCGGGAGGCGGGAGACCCCTGTGTGGTGTTCCATCGAAGGTACGGTCTTTGGGGAGAATGTGTGGCCATTGTGCATGAAAGTCTCTGGATTAGTGAGCAAGCTCAATCGGGGGAGAATCTTTGGGATCTGAGGAGGAAGCGAGGTAGGCTTATTTTCGAGTGTTGAGGCCTTGCCATCTCGTCGAGCGCTGTGGGAATCGGGAGCGATCAGGGGGAATCGACATGCGAAAATGCAGCGGCGGGGAGGCCGTTCAACCGAGGAACTAATGCTGAGAGGGCATAGGGTGAAGGTTGGTGTCGAGGCGGTATGTGCGTGGTGCACTGCGGGCTATGCGATGTGCACAAAGAGGGAGCCTGTCCATCCAGGGGATGGTGCTGCGGCTCAAAGCTCCGAGTTGAAGTGCGCGATCGAGTTCCTTCCTCCGCTACGAGGGCGTTAGCGGATTTGGGTGGGGGAGTGTCACGGGATCACAGTCCGTGCCCCAACCCTGTGGCGCGGCAGGGTTGTCATGTACATTATTTGTGGCCTATATACCTGATTGTTGGCATTACTTGCAGGTATGCTCGTGTTCCTTCCCAAAGTATTGTAATACACATGCTAAGCTTGCTGGTCCGGGTGTGGGGTAAGGCTGGCCTCGGGGGTGCGCGCGAGCCTCTTGCGTGCATCTTGGGGCGCCGGACGGCCGTGTCGTCACAGGTAGCTCCCTAGAGCGTATATAATATAAATATCTTTTAAAGTTTATCTTGTCATATATCTCACATGTTACTATAAATTATTCAGCCAAATTATCTTTAGATATTATTTTGATAAGATTATCTCATATTAAAATAAATATTTATTAACTTGAATTTTAAAAATAAGATGATATGATTATCTTTTTTAGCATGCTTAAAAAATATAATATATGATGAAACAAAGAAGATTAAGATTATTAAAATAATATTAGTTTTAAGTTCTAACTCTTGATTGAAAAGGATACCAAAGATTCAAATTCAATATTACAAGTTATAGGTGTTTGATTGTTTACAAAATCTATATTTTGTTTCAGTCTTTTTGTTTTGAGGGCAAATCTTTTACTTATTTTGATTACTAAAACAATTTTAATTGAATGCATATGAAATATCAACTACTAGTGAAAAATCATTCTTATTTCGTCAAGTGTGGTTCCTAAATTTTAGTTCGAGAATTAAGAATTTTAATAGCGTCATAGAGCGAAACTCTCAGGTTCAGAGAGCAAGAGCGCGCTCGAAGCGCTAGAGCGTTAACTCTGTACGAAGAATTATGTGATTTAGGTCAGTATAATATAAATCCACAAAGAAACTAATAAATAAACTGGTATGTAAAGAAGAAAAATGGGTGAGAAAGGCGAGGGAAGGAGACAATATGGGAAAGAAGAAAAGAAAAGACACGAAGAAGATTTTGTTTGTAAAACATATTAAGAAAATTTAAAAATAACAAATAATTATTCCTTTAAAAATTCATATGACAAAAGAAATAGGAGTAACATGTACTTATTACATTATTGACAATTTTCAATTCTTTATCATTCCTAATAATATAACACGGTATATCGGTGTTTTAAAGCAATTGATCTGTTATTACTTATTAATATATGAGATTTTATTATTTATTATTTGGTTATATTATCTGTATTTTCGTGAATAAAAGAGAAAATCCAGTAGTTTAATTTTTTTTATTTTATATATGAAGCAAATTTAATTTTAGACAAAGGGGATACCTGATCCGACAAATTCGGACGGCTAATCTTTTAATCACGGGCCACATAGACCCTATAAAATTTCAAATAAAGAGAAAAAAATCACAACTTATGACAAACTGAAATTATACCTAAGACGTATTATATAAAAATATAAGTTGATACTATTAAACTAACAAGACATGGTATAATGAAGCAAACTTAATAGCGGTAAATTCCACTACTAAATTTAAAAGAGTATATGATACGTCACACCCAAATTCAGAAATTAACAATTCTGGCCCAAGTTTTGTTGTGGATTTATTTGCAGAAAGGCCCACGAGAAAGATTCAAAAGGCCCTTTTCGACTAAGGATTATTAGTCAAATCTTTATTAAGTCTAGTTATTTGAATTTCTTCAGGATTTGGCCTGAACTGTTTGGCAGATTCCCACGCGTTACGCACCCATTCGCCACTTTGTTTTAGTAGTCGTTATGTATTACCCATTGAGTAGATTTCTTTGTTAGCGAATAGTTTGGTTATCCATATTTTTAGGACTCTGGAATGTATTTTAAGATAGGAATTTTGTTTATAGATTGATGCTATTATGTTAATATAAAGGTGAACTTGCTAAATCCATTTAACAGATTATTTATTCACATTATAATTATTAACTGTTTAGGACACAATGACTTTATTTTTATAATTTTCCTTTACTAGGTGAAAGGACGGATGAATACTTCAAGTTTCGCACATCCAATGTGTCCAAATTTCGCTAACAACTATTTGGTTATGCAGCATCAATCTCACTATTAATTGTAAAATTAAGTGTTCGAATTCCCACCCCACCGTTAAAAACGCTAAGGAAAGCCTGAAGGTCCCACGAACACTTGTTTTTTACTTGCAAGTAATATCGTCTGATATTTTACAATATAAAAAAATTGAAAGAAGATAGAAAGGAATCAATCTAAGTCACAAATCTCATCTTGTATAGTGCAACAAATGAACCGTAAAACCACACGTAGCCCACACAACGCCAAATTAAACTTTGGAAAACTAGTTTAAAGCATCAATTCCGTTTGCTTCTTGAAGATAACTAGAGGGAACACATCTTGCTAAAATACTTTAAAATTTAAAACCCGAAATGAGCAACAATGCTAATGAAAACAAAATTACAGCCACACAAGGCCTTGGAAGATAGGTTGACCTCAAATCTTGTTGAAGGCAACGATATCGCAACTTTGCACGTATTCATTAATGGGCTCGACTGTGAGACGCTCCTCGATCAGATCATCAACTGACACGAGATCGTCGACTATGGTCAACATGATCTGCAGCTTCTTAATTCCATAACCAACAGCCACCAATTTCGCTGCATTGAAGAGGAAAAACACACAAAGCTTCAGATAATATCATATATTGATACTTGAGAAAAATTAAACACAGAAATTTGCAAATAAACAAAGAGAAGATTGTGGAAAATGACGTGAAACCATACATGCTCCCCACAAGAGGCCTTCCAACTCAACACTACGAACAGCCTCTTCCAGTTTCTTCATGTCTGTCTCGTCATCCCAAGGCTTCACATCCATAAGAACAGATGATTTCCCACCTGAAGATTAGTAAAAACTTAAAGAATCACAACCGATGTAGAGTTTAGAAGGAAATCAAGTTTATAATGGAAAAGTTGGTAAGATGGTAATACATGAGGAACGCAATATTAATCACCCTCAGGACATAAACGTATACTCTTGTAGTTATACATGGTGGCCTAAAATGTGCATATAAACAAAGAGTTGAGAAAGAAAGCACCAAAATCTGGACTCTTGAGTATTACAAAGAAAAGGAACTTTATACGCTAATATTATGATATTAAACTCACTCTCTTTCTTCTTTGTAGATTTCTTTGCAGCCTCCCTCTGTTCTGCAGCCTTCTTTTCCTCTTCTGTCTCATCACCGAAGAGATCAAGGTCATCGTCATCATCGGCAGCAGCAGCGTCCTGAGCAAAATTTGAAGTGAGGGAGAAATCCAAATCAACATAAAAAAAATAAAAGAAGTAAAAAGAATAAGAACGTGAGTGCTTTCACAGATAATGTCTGGTCGCAACTTCAGAATATTCTCTTGACAGGAACACTGCGAATAAAAAACAGCCAGCATCGCCCAGAAAATTTAAGTAGCTAACCCACCAGTTGCACAATTCTTTTAACTGACATCTCAAAGAAATGTGGGGCATTCCATCCCAAACTATATCACTAGAGTCTGCCAACCCAAACTTACAAGCTAGTTATTTAGGATATTAGATGAATAAGGTGGAGTGCGTGCTAAATCATATTGAAACAGCTCAACCACCCAAACTTAAAAGGAAAATATACCAAGCAACACTTGCTCCCGGCTTAAGTGTTAAAACATGTGATCAATATTTCATTCAAGCCTCAAAGTGAGGCCAGAGTGCAAGTCTTAGAGTTTATACATATCTATAGATAAAAGCTTCAAAGAAAGAATTGGAACACATAGGACATATGACAGAGTGTACACAACTCTAAACCTGCATAAGTTTGTATTGTTTTTAAATTTCGGTTTAAAATTGTTCCCAGTCAGTCAGAATTAACGTGACTGGATACACCATTGGCACTGGCGTAACCAGTCACAATTAACATCACTGGGTACGCCACTTGCACTAGCGTACCCGGTAAAAATTTCAAAAAAAAAAAAAAAAATCTTTCTCTCTCTTCTTCCTCTCACACTCACAGCTCACTGCACTCACTCTCCTCACCATCACCATACCTCCTCATTTCTTCCTAATTCAACAAAAATTCAACAACACAAAGTCGAAAATTCTCCTTTCTTCCAAATTTCTCCCATTTTGAGGTAATTATCTATTTTAATTTAATTTGTAGTTTTATGCTTATTAATTTAGATATAATTTTTATGATTTATTTAGAATTTGTGATTGTTGTTTAATTTAGTAATTATCCCTAAAATTATTTTCAAATATTAGGGTAGAAGTTAGGATTTTAGGGTTTATTGGTTAATTGTAGTGTAGAAGGTCGGATTTTAGGGTTTATGTTTCAATTTTAGGGTAGAATTTCAAATTTTATGGTAGAATTTTGAATTTTAGAGTATTATCTTTGAATTTTTGTAGTAGCATTTAAAATTTGTAGTAAAATTTTAGTTCGAATTTTAATAAAATTTTTAGGTATTCCACACTTTCAAATTTTAATAAATTTTTAGTTTGAATTTATTCAGTATTCCACACTTTCAAATTTGTATGCATAATATTTAGTTATAATTTAGTATTTAGTGTTAATTCTTGAATACACATATAATGTTTAGGTATTAGTCCGATTTTTAGTGTTTAGAATAGTGACATATTTGCAAACATTATATGTGTAAATATGTAAACATTTTTTGGTAAAACTAAAAATTATATGTGTATATTTGTAAACATTATATGTGTGTATTTGTAAACATTATATGTGTAAATATTTGTAAACATTATATGTAAACATTTTTAGGTATTTCGACTTTAGTTATGTGTATAACATTTAGTTATAATTTAGTATTTAGTGTTAATTCTTGAATACACATTTATTGAATACACATATATATGTAGACATTATATGTTTAGGTATGTAATTTGAACTAAAAATCGGACTAATACCTAAACATTATATTTAGATATTTAGTTTTAATTATTGAACTTTGATATAATTTTAGACAAATTTGTAGGTATTGCTTTGAATTTTTGGTATAACATTTAGCTATGATTTTGAAATTTGGAAGAAAGGAGAATTTCCGACTTTGTGTTGTTGAATTTTTGTTGAATTAGGAAGAAATGAAGAGGGGTGATGGTGAGGGAGATGAGAGTGAGTACAGTGAGCGTGAGAGGAAGAAGAGAGAAGAGAGAAAGAGAAAGGAAAAAATTGTTACTAGGTACGCCAGTGCAAATGGCGTACCCAATAATGTTAATTGTGAATGGATCCATTCACAATTAACATTATTGGGTACGCCATTTGCACTGGTGATCCATTCACAATTAACATTATTGGGTACGCCATTTGCACTGGCGTACCCAGTAACAATTTAAAAAAAAAAATTAAACCGAAATTAAAAAAAACAAAAATTTGATAGGCTACTGGTAATGGCATAACTCACGTGGTTATGCCATTACCATTGGCGTAATGTGCTATTTCTGAATTTTTATTTTTTTGTGTATTATTTATATAAATATTATTAAAAACTATATTATTTATTTAAGAAACCAAGGAAAAGGATGAAGAAATACCCATAATGCAATTACATCTACTAAGAGTCCTAAAATTTCTTGTATTACTTTCAGTTTTTAAATTTAGTGATTAGACGTAGATAGGCATATGCATAAAACAAGATGCTAGAACCTAGAACGAATAGGTCAGGCATGGTGGGGTAAAGCCTCAACATTATGAGCCAGGCATCAAAGAAGATACATCATCCCTGTTGCCTCAAATATAACATTGGTAGATGCAGATCATGTCATCAAACAGCCTTTTAAACATTGATTCTTTTTAAATCAGAGGAAACACAATAAAAGATCAGCTCAATATAAAAGTTAAGCATTAAAGACATTGGACAAGCTCCCAACAATGATAACATAATACGGTGTCTTTTACTTGGTGAAATTTTAAACTAAAAAACGCATATAAGAACAAATTAAGAATCAACTTATAGTCAACCTATTCCCAAATTCTCAAAGAAAGGTTTCAAGAGCCAAAAGGAAATGGGAAAGATAGTAGGCGTGGTGCAATAAGTTGTAAACGTGCTATAGTAACCCAAACGTAGGCTTCCAAGATCAGGAAGTTTCAGTTTCTATGTTAAAAAAAATGAACCTTTTCATACCTACACTTTTGAGTCAAATAATTAAATGGCATTCAAAATGATCAGAGCCGGGGAAAGATTCCACCTTTTCATTGAGTTCTACAGCTTATTCTCAGTACAAACAATATCATACAGTTTTCTATATACGCAATAAAGTTAGAGCAGCTACCTTAGCTGGAGCAGCTTCTGCAGGGGCAACTTGTCCACCAATTCTTACTCCAACAGCCTTCCCAGGGAAGCTATACCCAAATCCACAATCAAAATTAAAAGTAGGCTCTAAAGTAAAACTAAACATTACTCCAATTTACATGCATTACAAACAAATAGATACAGGAAGACAATTAAACACATTCAACAGGCATCACGAATCCATATATTTTCAAATCAAGTATCAGAAATCAGCCAAATAAAACCACAAATTAACAACAAAATCCAAATAATTCTTTAAAGAAACAACAAATATACCTCGACGCAAGCTTCGCGGAAACACATTCGTACCACTTGCTGGCACTAGGGTAAAGATCGCCACTCGGCTTCTCCAAAACGGCGGCGTATACCTTAACATCGTCTTTCGTCACATCGCCACTGAAATTAACGAATAAACGAAGCACAATTAACAAAAACTAAAACTCGAATCAAACAATTGCTGCAACAATTATGCATAAAATCACGAACAATCAAAAACGAAAAAATTTAGGTTAAAAGTATTCACCCGGAGATGTAGGATTTTCCGGATAGGAAGGCATCGAGTGCCTTGAGGCCCGATTCAGTGTGCAGATCTGAGAATGTGACGGCCATTGTCGAGTTTTAGAGAGAGAAAGAGTGGGAATAGATAGATATAGAGAGAAACTGTGAGGACGGATTTGCACAGAGAGAGAGAGAGAGGGGAGTGAGAGTGAAGAGTGGACAGCTTTTATATGGAGCTGATGAACAAAACCCTAGGGTATATTCTTTTTTTAAGGTCCTTGATTTTTATTTAGATTTATTCAATACAAAATATCAAAATTATTATCTCCATAGTAGTGTTATTATTGTTATTAAGATAATAAATTATTATACATACAAAAAATTAAAACTATCATCTCTGTATTATAGACTATAGAAGTGTCATTCTTTTTGAGTTCCTTGAATTTATTTAAATTTATTAGGACAAAATATTAAATTATCATATCTATAGTAGTGCTATTATTATTATTGTTACATAGTGCTTGGATTTCTATTTATGAATTATGATCTATCCAAAGTTGGATTTATTGAATCCTAATTGTTTTTTCTTCTTTTAATTAATAGGTTCAATTGTCTAATTAGACTTCAATAACAAAATCATTTGATATTTAACTCGAGATTGGTCGTTAAAAGCTCGACATGTTAAATAAATGGACCCCATTTGTCACGCCTTGGGCCCATGTGGTAGGGGCCCACAAAAGAGACTCAACATAATGAGTTCTGCTAGCAATTATTTTGCATCCGTCCTCACTTAGAGTAAATGTTTAAACATAAGTTGTTAGAGTAGTCCACAATAACAACTTATATATTTGTTCACATTTCCTTCCACAAACAATGTGGGTTATACAATCACATTGGACATGCGGTGTCCTCATCTGATTCCTTCCGCAGTCCCGAGACCATCCCTCGTACACATATGTGCAGGTCTCCTGTGCCGATAGCACCTCTGAGGTTGGTTGTGATACCCTTTTTCATGCCTCAGACCCATGGAGTAGGGGTCCGTAAGCGAGACTCGGTGTAATGAGCTCCACTAGCAACTATTTCCCATTAATTCTCACTTCACAAAAATTATTAACCTAAATTATTAGAAGAATCCATCATACTAACTAATAAATTATTTCACGTTCCCATACGAATTATTTCACCATTCATCCTTCAATATAAAAGAATAATTAGTTCCAAGTGTTATAACTTTTTTCGTTTTCTCAAGCATGCCTCTTATGCAAGCTTTTAATATCATATCTCAAGAAGAGACACATAGATTGAATTGTAGCAGTTCCCTCGGGGACAAGCTTGCCTCTGCCTTTATGCGCAAAGGATCTGGCAAGTCCTCGGTTCGGAACCGTAATTTTGTTTGCAAACATTGTAATGGGATTGATCATACTATTGAGAGATGCTATCAAATAACTGGTTTTCCGAAAAACAAAAATAAAAAAAATTCCAATGCTAAATGGAATTCGGGTTCTCAAAAGGCTTCTAACAATGTTCGTGTGCAAAATAGTGTTTCTAATCAGATGTCCACTGATCAAAATTTCACACCCGAACAATTTACTCAGCTCCTTAAGCTTTTAAAGGAAACTAAAGAATCTGAAGACACCAAGGCTAATATGGCAGGTTTGTTGTCAGATTCTTGCTTACTCAGTGTTAATACAAATGGTTGGGTGATTGATTTGTGTGCCACTGATCACATGATTTTTAGTATGAAAAACTTATATGATATTATATGTGTTAAGGATAAAAAAAAATGACCATTAAGTTACCTAATGACACTGTTGTTAAAGTAAAGTTTGTAGGTAAACTTAATCTGCTCCCGAACATTATTCTTACAAATTCTTTAGTTGTTCCCGAGTTCAAGTTTAATCTTCTCTCTGTTTCAAAGTTAACTCGTGACAACAACTGTTTTGTCAATTTTTCTAAAGACATATGCACTTTTCAGGAATCTCTGAGTGGAAAAAACTTGGGGATTGGTGAGCAAAGAGGCGGACTTTATTTCTTCCGCCTCAATTTAGGCTTTGAGATAAATTCTGTTGTTAGTAATTCTAACTCAAAATCTGTTCATCTTTGGCACTAACGTTTTGGTCACCCTTTTGATGTTATTCTAAAAATTTTGAAATCTCATCTTAACATTGATGGTTCTGTGGACTTTTCTCCATGTGATGTGTGTCATAAATCTAAACAAACTAGAGAGCCGTTCCCCCCTTAGTGATCATAAAACCACATCTGTGTTTGAAATTGTGCATTTAGATATTTGGGGTCCGTACAAGGTGGAAAGTCACAATGGTTATCGTTATTTTCTTACAATTGTTGACGAGTTTTCCCGTGATGTGTGGATTTTTTTGTTGAGTAATAAATCTGAAACATCAAAATGGTGAAAAATCAGTTTTCCAAAACTGTTAAAAAATTTTGGAGTGATAATGTGACCTAATTTAAGACTAATATTTTAGCATTGTTTTTCAAAACCGAAGGCATTATTCACCATACATCTTGCGTTGAAACACCACAACAAAATGGTGTCGTTGAAAACATAGGCACTTGCTAAATGTTGCTCGATCCTTATTGTTTGAGAGTTCCTGCCCTATTAAATATTGGTCAGAATGTATCTTGACTACTGCATACTTAATTAACAGAACTCCTAGTTCTGTGTTAAATGGCATGACTCCTTTTGAAATGATTTTTCATTTTAAACCTAATTTTCAGCACTTCCGTAGTTTTGGTTGCCTTTGCTTTGCCACTGTTGTTGGTACTAGAGATAAGTTTGAACAATATGCAAAGAAGTGTGTTTTTATGGGTTATTGTGGAAAAAAAAGAGCTTATAAACTTTTTGACTTGGAAAATAATGCGTTTATTAAATCTAGGGATGTCAAAATTTATGAAACTGCTTTCCCTTTTAGGTTGGACAGAGGGTGTGATGACTCGATCTCCCAAGAGGTAAACAGTTCCAATTTTTTTGATTTTTCCTTGTATGATGATAAAATTGTAAAACTGGTCAATGATGACGATGTGGGCCTAAATTGGGAAAAAAATGATGTTGGCAATCGGTTGTCAACTAAGAACACCTAACATCTCTGAGACCACGTTTGTTCCCTCCCCTTCCTCCCCATCCACTGATTCTGATTCTGGAATTGTTGTTGCGCCACCTAATTTGTTTACTTGCAAATCAGGTAGAGTTTCTAAAACCCCCTCTTATTTGGATGATTTTGAAACCTCCTTATGCTCTATTAAGCTATATATCCCTTGTCTGATTTTCTATCCTATAAGAGTCTTAGCAATAGTCACAAGTGTTTTATTACATCTATAGATAGAATTCGAGAACCTACCTCCTTTAGTGCAGCTATTAATGATAAAAATTGAAAAATTGCACGAACAAGGTCCAGCATAATTGGTAGATAGTTGGATTCCTTAAGCATGTTGTCCAGGATTCGATCTCTGGCCGTGTGTATGGAAAAGGCTTTGTTGGGAGAGGCAAAACCCACTTCGGTGATCTCTACGCCTCGAAGGGATTAGTCTCTGGCGTCCGGCTGGGGGAAACCCTTTGTATAAAGCAAAAAAAAAAAAAAATTGGAAAATTGCAATGGATCAAGAAATGGAGGCTCTTCTTGATAATAACACTTGGACTTTATCTACTCTTCCTAGTGATCGAAAACCTATAGGGTGTAAATGGGTATACAAAATTAAATATAAGTCTAATGGGGATATGAAACATTACAAAGCAAGGTTAGTGACCAAAGGGTACAACCAACGGGAGGGTATAGACTATCACAACACATTTTCCCCGGTAGTTAAAATGGTTACTGTTCGTAGTCTTATTGCCTTGGTTGTAATTAAAGAATGGCCTTTGTTTCAAATGGATGTAAACAATACCTTTTTGCATGGTGACTTAGTTGAAGAAGTTTATATGTCTTTACCCGAAAGTTACTTCTTTAAAACTGATAAACGGGTTTGTAGATTAAATAAGTCTTTTTATGGGTTAAAACAAGCCACGAGACAATGGAATGAGAAATTTTACCATTTCGTTAACCCAAAATGGGTTTGTTCAAAGTAAAAATGATTACTCGTTATTTGTTAAACAAAAAGACATTGCATTTATTGCTCTTTTGATATATGTCGATGATATTGTTATAACGGGAAGTTCTGTAAATGAAATTGAGAAGTTCAAGTCTAATTTGAATTCTCAATTTCACATTGAAGACTTGGGTTCCTTAAAGTTTTTTCTTGGCATTGTGGATGCTCGTTCCTCATATGGGCTATGTTTAAATCAAAGGAAATACATGCTTGACTTATTGGAGGAATTTGGTCTTTTAGGGTCTAAACCTTCCAAAACTCCTATGGAACAGAATCTAAAACTTAGTATAGAGGTTGATGAATCTGAAATTGTGTTTGATAATAAAACTGGCTATCAACAACTCATAGGCAAACTCATGTACTTGACTATGACTAGACCTGATATATCTTTTACTGTTAGTGTATTAAGTCAGTTCATGCACTCCCAAATCAGTCCCACTTAAATTTTACTTTGAGGGTTTTGAAATATTTGAAAAGGTCTCCTGGTAAAGGGTTGTTTTTTCCAAAATTTTCTGATTTTAACTTGACTGCCTATTGTGACTCGGATTGGGCCTCTTGTCCAATTTCGAAAAAATCCGTTACTGATTTTTGCATATTTCTTGGAAAGTCTCTATTGCCCTGGAAAAGTAAAAAAAAAAAAACCATCTCAAAGTCCTCGGTTGAGGCTGAATATCGGTCCATGTCTCTTACTTGTTGTGAAATAGTTTGGGTTTTGGGATTATTGGCTGATTAAAATATTCTAAATCTTACTCCTGTTAATTTGTTCTGTGACAATAGGGTAGCGATACATATTTCATCTAACCCCGTTTTCCATGAGAGGACAAAACATATAGAGATCGACTGTCATGTCATTAGAGATCATGTAAAGATTGGGACAATTACAACCAAGTTTGTCAAGTCGGAGTCACAAGTGGCAGATGTATTTACAAAAGCTTTGGGACATGCTCAACATGATTTACTTGTTCAAAGGTTGGGATTAGTTGATATTTATGACCCACAGCTTGATGGGGCTGTTACAAGATTAATAATTCAAGCGGTGGCCTAATTTAGCAGCCTGGCCCAATTGTTAAGTCCAGCAGATCTATTAATTCAGTTATATCTCAGTGGCCCAGTTGAAGGTGTTTTTGTAAAATGGGCTCCTATGATTTCTTTAATATATCTTAGGGTTTTGTCTATATAAATATGTGGTAGAAAGCCTTAGCAGATTTACGATTCATTACTCAGCTTTTATTCTCTTAGAACTAATTTTTTCTCTCTAGTTTGTAAAGGCAGCTTCACTCATCTGTTCTTCTTCAAGTTTAGAGTCTTTGGCTTAGAGGGTGTTTGGCTAAGCTTATTTTAAAGAATCTATAAGTTTTTAATGCTTATAAGATGTTTTTGGAGCTTATAAGCTCTCCAACTTATAAGATCTTAAAAAATAAGCAGGGGTCTCCTTACTTATTTTTTAACAGCTTATAAGCTCTTAACATCTTATTTTAAGAGTTTATAAGTTATTTCACCAAAAAATTTACTAAACACTTTGTAAGAGCTTATAAACTCTTAAACATCTTATAAGATATTTTAAATAGCTTATAAGTTTAGCCAAACACTCTCTTAATTCTTTTCCGTGTATCTTCAAGCTTTTATTCAGAAATAAGATTTCTTCTTCGTTTTTAACAGGATTTATTAATTTCCCCATTATTTGTTTACTTAACCAAGTTTAGATTGCTATCTATATTAAGAAAAGGTAAATATAATGTTTGGAGCTTTGGACCTATATTTATATATATTAAAAAATTGAGTTTAGATGTAATTAGAGTCACCAATGTATTTATTTTTTGTTATTAATTAATGAACTTATTTGTTTATTAGCACACCAAGTGATGAAGATGAAAGATTAGGTAAGTTTGATCTGCATTCCTTGAAAATGGTTATAGGAAAAATTTTACTTTTGGTCCCATTGAGTTTGCCCCAAAACACTTTTAGTACTATATAAATTTTTTTGACACTTTTGGTTCCATTGGAGTAAAAAACTGACACTTTAGTCCCGTCCATCAATTTTTAGACGGAAAAGAGCGCGTGAATATCTCATAGACACACAAAAATAGTTTAACGGGGCGTGAAAATTACGCGCTCTTTTCTATCCATTTTTTAATATTTGGGACTAAAAGTGTCAGTTTTTTTATTGCAATGGGACAAAAAGTGTCAAAAAGATTTCTATGGGACTAAAAGTGAATTTTTCCAGTGGTTATAATTATAGAACTATTCCACTTTTTAAGTAATTACACTTAACTCCCCTTTCAGTACTAAGCATTAAAAAAGAATTAACGACACTTTAGAAATGAAATTAGTGATATCAACTTCCACTTCCATTTTCATGTGGGAGGTCCTGAGTTTAATTCCAAGTTGTCATAAGTTGTAACTTTTTTCTTCTCATTTGGAGTCTTATAAGGTCTGTGAAACCCATAATTATAAAACTATAGGCCCGGGTTTGTCAAATCAAGGGTATTCCCTTCGTCTAGAATTTAAAAAAATTAGTTGAAAGTATGTATAAATGAAATTTTACCCCTGCTCTTATTTTGTTACATATATATATTTAAGAGTGAGTATTTTTGTTAGCTCAAAACAGTAGAAGGTATGTATTTCAGTATAGGGGTGCTCAAGAATTGACCGGACCGCCTGAACCGACCGAAATCCGACATTTCGGTTTTTTTTTAGGGAAAATCGGTTTTTTGGTTCGGTTTGGATTTTCAGGTTCGGTTAACCGAACCGAACCGAACCGAAAAACCGATTTTTTTTAATTAATATATAATATAATGTATTATAGGCTTAATGTTTAGTAAAAGTGGGAAAATTCTCTTCATTTTTCATGCAGAAGAGAAAAAAGCCCCCTCTTCTCCCTCAATCTTCACTTTCTGGAAAAATCGATAACCATCTTCTCTTCTAGTCACTCCACCGCCGACCACCACGCTGAGAGATGTGACTCCAGTCACTCCGCAGCGGACGCCGACCACCACCATCCATGAAAGCGCCACCAAATTCAATTTTTTGGAGTATGTTAGTTTTCTTTTTCCCACTTCTTTGGTGAATGTAAAACACAAATTCAAGTTATGGATATATCTATTGAAATTTGAAATGAATTTTATCAGTTCCATACGGCCGACTTTCAGCTATTTTTTGCAAAATGGAAACTTGATTTCCCTGGTTCCCTTTTTCATGAATTATGTGTGTATATATATACAGTGAGAGAGAGAGAGAGACAGAGACAGAGACAGAGAGATGGATGATATTTGATTTTATTTTTTTCATTTTGAGTTCGGTTTGACTGATTTTGAATCGAACCGAACCGAACTTTTTAGGTTCGAAATTTTGGAAAACCGAAATTTCGGTGAACACCCCTATATCAGTATATGTAATGCGATCTAGTTTACTTAGTGTTTTACTGTATTACTTAAAACTCGTATTATATCTGTATACTAGACGTACATATGTATAATTAAAAAATACTTTTGTTTTCCGTATGCATTATGAACATAATAAATAGTACTCGTACTTTTGAGTTGAACCGTTTAGTACACTTACTTTACGTTTTCCTTATGATACTTGATGAATAACACTCAATATTTGGCAAAAAAATATATACTATTTTAATTTAAAATTGAAAACTATATTAAATTATTAATTGAATATTGTACGATTGAAAAGCATAAATTAATAATTTATCAAAGTATTAATTGAATATTGTACGATTGAAAAGCATAAATATTAATAATTTATCAAAGTATTAACAATTATAAAAACCAATTGATTGTACGATTGAAAAGCATAAATATTAATAATTTATCAAATTATTAATTATTGTTAAACGGTGATTCGCACAAAATACCTTTTCATAATATAAAAACAAGCACAAGCAATATAACTTACAAAATAATGTAAAAATAAACCGTACTTTTACTTACAAACATTATTTTTCCATACATATTTTCCCCGAACGAATGCTAATCCGTTTTATTTCTCATTTTTGTATTTTTTAATCGATTTCTTCATTGTAACTTTCAATAAAAATTTGTAAACAACTCATATACATTACATATCAAATGTTTGTTGTCCCATATAGGGAAAATTTTATATTTGGTCCCCCAATTTTACACAAAATCCTATTTTGGTCCCCCAGTTACAGCTCTCATCAAATGTCATCCCTCAATTATCACTTTTCAATCAATTTTGGTCCCTCCATCAACTTTTGAGGTCAATTGAAATATCAAAAATTGCATTTTACACCCCAAAAGACAAATTATGATCATTTTCACCCCAAAAAGAGTAACTAATGAATTTCACCCGTTTATCATATTTTTAATTATGATATAGTTACATATTTTTAATTATGCATAAAATAAGACATGTTAAAATATATTATAGATGTGTATATATATAGATATCATAAAATTACACACCTTCTTAAATTACATAAAATGCTTGGTTAAAGAAACAAAATCAAGCGTATTTTCAGCCGAGTTCGTTAATTCACCGTTTCATTATCCATTTCCAACATCCAGACAATCTTTGAACACTTTAAGCTTTTTCGATTTCACAATGATGAGAACAAATCAATTTATTCGAGCATCATCTGATAGGCATAGCAGCTTGCCCGACTCATTGCTTTGTCACATTATCTCTTTTCTCCCTATGAAATTCTCCGTTGCAACCAGCATTCTAGGTAGAAGATGAAGGTTCTCTAGATTGATCTCACTAATTTGAATTTTGACTATGAAAATCATAAGGCAAATCTCGGGGACGTCCAAATGAGTTTCCGAGATATCATCAACAAAGTAAAGTTGTTCCGTAATGTGGAGCACACAAGTACATTTCGTCTCTCATATAATTTAATTTAAAAAAGTGTGTAATTTTATGTAATTCATATATAATTATAATATATCTTAACATGTCTTATTTCATGCATAATTAATAAATATGTAAATATATCATAATTAAAAAATGATAAAAGGATGAAATTCGTTAGTTATTCTTTTTTGGGGTGGAAATTATCATAATTTATGTTTTTGGGGTGCAAAATGCAATTTTTGATATTTCAATTGACCCCAAAAGTTGACGGAGGGACCAAAATTGATTAAAAAGAGATAACTGAGGGACAACATTTGATGAGAGGGAAAACTAGCACTACTACAGAAATGACCTATGACAGCGGGTTTTTTGGACCTATGACAGCAGTTTTAACCGCTGTCATAGGTACCGCTGTTATATGGGTGGACCTATTACAGCGGTTTTTAACCGCTGTAATAGATGACCCTATGACTAGGGGTGTACATAAACCCGCCCAAACCACCCGACCCGCCCAACCCGAACCGACCCGCCCGCAACCCGCTGGTTTTAAATTTTTATTTTATTTTAGCAGTTTAATTATTTTGCAACCCGCAAGCATCGGGTCGGGTTGCGGGTTTGTAAGTTGAAACCCGCTTATACCCGACTTGCCCGCCACATATATATAATTATATATATATATAATTATTCAAGAAAGACAGCATATTCTCGTCTTGCAAAACTGAGTTCACAAATCTCCATAAACTTCATTAAAGCTCAACCTTTCCACTTCCCAATTCTAATTCGTTCGTGGCTATTCATCTTCTTGTCAAGAATAATAGCTATTTTCTTTTTCACATAGTTATACTTATAATTCTGCCAAACGTATTGAAAAGAACCCCCAATTTGAAAAGACCCATTTACATAGAGGTAAAGAATTAGAATTTAGACAATCTGTTAGCTAAATAATTTGAAATTTTTAGTGCTTATGAAATTTACATCTCAATTCTCAACAATTTTGAACCAATCATTTGTGGGCTAATTTCATTATTTTACTTCTTTTCCTAGTGCTTTGATTCTGACTTTTGGTGGGAGAAATTGGAGAAACGGGAATAGGGCCAAACGATTTCTTCTTGAAGAACAAAGGTAATTTTCCTATGAATCTTTGCCTTGATTTATTTGTTTATGGTTGATTTTATGCATATATTCTTTATGTGTATCTACACAAATACTTATAACTCCTCAATACACACATTTTCTGCAATCACTGATGGACAAGGAAAAAGAAAAGAAAAGATTCTGATTCATTTTTATTTTTTTTTGGGAATCTTTCTCTTTTAGAATTGGAAAGAAACACTTCGAACTGTAGCTTCTGCTATTTCTTAGAAAAATTTATAATCTTCTCAACATCTAACAAGAAAGTTCTATGGCCATATTACTGTAACTTTTATTGATTTGTAATTATTTGCAAATAATTTCAAATAAAGCATGCGCCCTCTTTAAAGATGGCATGGATTTATATGTAAGATTATGCAGGCTGAAATCAAACGCTAGACACATCACAATTGTTGTCTGCTTTATTACAAAGAGAAAATATATGAAATAATAAGCTTAAATTCTGATTAAGCCACATTTTATCATATTGGGGTACTTATTTGTCTTCTTCCCACCACATTTGAACATTGAAATCTGTATTTGATTAATACAAAGTGTTTCATCTCTTAATCTAATTATTTATACTAAATTTTAGGTAATTATTTGGCAATAAAGCTTGCTTATTTCTAAATATTTAATATTTTTATTTTGTTTGGAGAATCAAGAAAATAACGTCGAAATTCAAACATCTGACATGATGGAGAAATCAGATGCATCGGATCCTAAATTAATGCCGAAACCTCCACTTCCTACACCGAAATGGAAGCCTAATAATTGCAGAAAAAGAAAAAGGTCTACACAAACTAAGTCGATTCCTATGAAAGACGAGAATGTAGCATCTCCAGCTATCGGCAGAAAAAAAGTGTCATGGGTATGGGACCACTTTACAAAATATGAGGGGAACGGGGAATGGAAGGCATCTTGCAATTATTGTGGTCAAGAGTACGCAGCACACTCAAAATTACATGGTACAGGTAATTTGAGCAATCATTTGAAAAATCAATGCAAAAAATACCCTTATAGATCTATTGATGAAAAGCAAAAAACACTTGCTTTTGAGACCAAAAAGGAAAATGATGGTAGTATATCTATGACTCTTAAATCTGTGAGTTATAATTATGAAGAATGTAGAGTGGCATTAGTGGAAATGGTAATCATCGATGAGTTACCGTTTAAGATTGTGGAGTGTGAAGGGTTTAAAAGGTACTCTGCGTGTTTACAACCTAAGTTTACACTTCCAAGTCGAGTAACTATTGCTAGGGATTGCATGAAAATGTATTTTGATGAGAAGAAGAAACTTAAAAATCTTATTAAGTCTCAAAGAATTTGTCTTACTACAGACACATGGACTTCAATTCAAAACATGAATTACATGTGTCTTACTGCTCATTGGGTTGATGGAGATTGGAGGTTGCAAAAGAGAATTTTGAATTTTTGTGTCATTCCTAATCACAAAGGTAAGACAGTGGGCAAAATGGTTGAAAATTGTCTTTTGGGTTGGGGTATAAATAAAATATTGACAATCACAGTGGATAATGCTAGTTCTAATGATGGTGCCATTAGTTATTTGAAAAAGAAAACTAAGTGTTGGAAAAATACAATCTTGGATAATGAATTTTTGCATTTGAGATGTTGCGCACATATATTAAATCTAATTGTGAAAGATGGTTTAAAGCAACAAAATGATTCAATTCTTAAGATTCGGAATGCAATAAGGTATGTGCGATCATCTCCAGCAAGGCTTCAAGTTTTCAAAAAATGTGCAGAGATCGAAAAGATTGAAACCAAGAGTCTTGTTTGTCTTGATATTGAAACTAGGTGGAACTCCACCTTTCTAATGTTAGAGGCTGTTATTAAGTTTGAAAAAGCATTTGAGCGACTTAAGGAAGACGACTCAAGTTACGGAATGTATTTTGCTTTAGGCGAAAAAGATAATGATGAAGATGAAGGGATCGAGATAGTTGAGAAGGAAAAGGGGAGTGAGGGTAATGTGAAAGGAAGGGACAAAGATAGTAAACTATTTGGGCCTCCTGATGAAGAGGATTGGGATGTAGCTAGATCTTTTACAAAGTTTTTGAAGCTTTTCTATGATGTAACTTTGCAGTTTTCAGGATCCTCAAAAGTCACGTCCAACCTATTTTTTCTTGAACTTGTGGCTGTGCAAACTACATTGAAAAAATTATCTAAGAATAAGGATCCAAAAGTGTGTCTTATGGCTATGAAAATGCAACAAAAGTTTGCAAAGTATTGGGAAAGTGTTGATAAAATTAATTTTTTGTTATATGTTGCCACTGTTTTGGATCCACCCTACAAATTGAGGTTCGTAAGGTTCTGCTTTGATCAAGTTTATGAGAATGACTTTACCTTGGCTGATTTTATGGAAGAGCAAGTGAGAAACGCATTGACTCGCTTGTATGATTGTTATAAGCAATGTGATCTTAGTGAAAATCCTAAGCCTATGCCGTCAAGCTCAAATCAAACTTCAGCTGATTTGGACATTGATGAGAATGTGGACACTGTTAAGATTTTAGCCACCCAGTTTGAGAAACATTTGGAGGAAAATGATTACATTGAAACTAAATCTGAACTAACTAGATATTTGGGAGAAAATTGTGAAAAGAATGTGGAAAGTTTTAATGTCTTGAAGTGGTGGAAAGATAATTCAATGAAATATCGCGTTCTCTCTCAAATAGCAAGAGATGTTTTAGCTATTCCCGTCTCTACGGTGGCGTCCGAATCAGCCTTTAGCACCAGTGGTCGTATTCTTGATCCTTACCGAAGTTCACTTAATCCTGAAATGGTTGAGGCTCTTGTGTGCTGCCAAAACTGGTTACGTTCGGAGCCCTTCACGATTGACATTCAAGAATTTATGAAAGAAGTGCCAATAGAGGAAGTAGAGAAGTATGAAGAAGTTATAAAAGGTAATATAAATTTTTACCATTATGTTTTAGACTTTTTGCTTTCTGTTTTGGCTTTGAATGATTTCCCTATTATGATACAAAATTTGTTTTGAATCTCTTCTCCATTTCAGAATTTAAAACTTGTGGAACAAGTGTTGAAGTGCAAGTAATTGACAATTGATGGTTCTTGTCACTAAGTTGAAGTAAAGCACTCTCGCTAGTTCATTACCTTTTATGTAATTATAAGGGCCTCATAAAATTAATTAGTTTTTATGTCTATTTGCAGAAATTTTCATATCACTCTATTTTCAGAGAGTCGTCCATATATCATGATGAGGTATTTTCTTTGTAAAATTTGAATTTATTTAGTTTAGAAGTGCTTATTGAATATTACTGACAGTAGCTCTAACTTGATTGTTTGATAGGTACAACTTCTTTAGAAATCTAAACTAGAAGATGGGAAATTATGCTGACATGTTGCAGAAGTCAAGATATGAGGACTGAGTACAATTTGCCATGATATCTTTCTTTCTTTCCCTTTTCTTTGTAGCTTTTTTGGACAATTTCAGATTTTATTTCTGAATGATAAAAACTTGGATTAAACTGTAATAGATTGTGTTATTTTGATGTTTGTTGGATGCAAGTGAGATGGATGTAATGATTTTTAGTTTATTTTGACTGTTGAAACAAGAGATGTGATATTATTTTGCTTTTTGAAGTTTGATATGCGTTCCAACTTCACCTCTATTTGGAAGCAATACATAAGAATTTTGGTAACCCGTCAACCCGCCAATCCAACCGCCAATTAGTGAAACCCGACCGAGCTGAACCGTTCGGTTTTGAAAGATATATAAACCGTCGCAGTTTGAAATTTTGTAAACCCGCTTGTATCGGATCGGGTAGATTTTTTATGGTAAAACCGACCGAACCCGACCGTGTACACCCCTACCTATGACAGCGGTTTTCAAGAAATCGCTGTCGAAAAACCAAAAAAAAAATTAAAAAAAATTCGAACCTATGATAGCGGCTTTGGCCAAAACCGCTGTCACAGGTTCACACTGTGACAGCGGTTCTTCCGGTACCGCTGTCACAGGTACCCATTGTGACAGCGGTCACTGTGACAGCGGTTTCGGAAGAACCGCTGTCATGGTACAAATTTTTTTTCTTTTTCTTTTAATTATTTATTGCCCTATTATGATAATATTCCTGTACAGTAATATACAATACACCAACCAACAAATTTCAACTAACAACAAAACATATTCAACATAAACAAACACCACCCCAAACTTCAATATTACCATTTCTTTCCTCCAACAATAAAATGTTATAATCTCCAACAAAATGTACAATCAACTAATTAAATTACTAATGACCTTCCGAAATACAATAAATCAAATCTCAATTTACAACAAGTCACAATGTACAAAAACTACATTACCTAATTTCTAAGGAGCTGCTAATAAAGTGTAACGTGCAACTTCGCATCGTACTTCATCAATTTGCTCTTGAGTATAGAAGGATTGAGAATCATGAAAGTACTGCAAGATATATATATATAGAGAGAGATTAATTGCAAACTGAAATGATGTTTCAATTACCTACCAAAGGTTTAATAATTTCAAAAGGAATAGAATTAAGTATATATTTGGATTATGTATACCGCTGTTGGGATTATAGATTGTCCATGGCTAATAATCTCTTTCATGAATCTCATAACGAAATAGCCACAATCCACCTCGTTGGTCTGCCGGGGGCACTACAAAAGCAATCAAAGTTACGTTGTATTAGAACACTAACTTCTATACGAATATATAATCTCATGAAACTAGAAAACGCTAACCTTTCTTTTTAAGAGCTTTAGCCAATAGATCATCTCAACTCGTCTCATTTTCACTATGGCTAGTACTCTTTTGTGAAATGCTCTCCTGTAATAATATATTTTAAAAAAATAAAATAGTGAACCTTGTGCTTTCAATAGTATTTCAAAACAAACATACAACACTTTATAGAGCTAAAATTGCCAATAACTCACCATTTCATTCACCACTCTTCTAACATTGTTGTTATCAATTTGATTTGTTTTATCGGAACGCGCAATCCTCCACACGAGTGCTCGTGTCACCTCTGTGCAATCAGATCCCGCATCCCTTCTTCTATTTATCTATATTTTCATTAAAATATATATATATATATATATATATATATATATGCATTAACATAGAATTTTTATTAAAAAAACTGTAAGGATTCACTGCTCAATGAACTACATACCTCCATTTGCTCCACAAGAGCATGTCCAAGACTCGCTTTCTGGTAAGGATATTCAGGGTCCTTTGCTCTTTCCTGATTGTCCCTACTTATTTTCTGTTTATTACATTATCAAATTATTAGCTAAATATAAACGCAATAATCAACAAATGAAACCGTAAATTAAAATGACTAGCTACCTGCCAAGGTTCACCTAAGCGAGCTTCTAAAAATGTCGTCCAATCGGCTTGGGAAATCTCATATTGTGGGGGTGGGTTGACATTAATGTTTCCATCATCATCTCGCACATACTTTCTGCTTATGTAGCTCCTGAAGTTACGTGCTAGCCTCCCAGCTTCTGCTAGTACGTACTTTAGTCAATATCAAATGCCAACTACAAAAAACAAACAACAAAGTATATATAAAATTATAATTTAGAGAATATGATAATACATTAATACTTACAAATATGATAATATCCAAATTACCTTTATCTCATCCCAAACATTTTTTTTATTGGTGACTGGACTTTTCGCCAATCACTCATCGTAATCGACACCTTCTGCCGAGCCTGCACGCATATATAAGCAATAAATATTGATTTGTTTGGGTTAACTGGCTGACCTCTGTCATTCCAGCCGACAAGTAGCCTTATGCCTTTACTTCTGGGATTGATAACTTTTTTCATAGCCGTGACACCTCTCCGTATCTCCGCCTCATGAACGCTATCTGATCCATATACATCATCCTCGGGAAAACTACCATCAGGATTTGAAGCCATCGACCTAAAAAAGACAAAAAATACAGAAGTTAGATTCATATAAATTTGGCAGATTCATTTGGCAATAATAATTTTCAAATAGAAGTAATAAATACAGAAGTTAGATTCATATAAATTTGGCAGATTCAGTTGGCAATAATAATTTTAAAATAGAAGTAATAAATATAGAAGTTAGGTTCATATCTATTATTCTAGAACGTAATTATCCTAAACCACAAAATAAACAAAATTTAATCCCCAATTAAACACAATTAACCCCCAGCTAAACCAAATTAACCTCAACCAACCCCCTATTTCCCTTAAATTTTCCACAAAAATAGACAAATCTCAAGAATATAAATTTTCTAGCAACTAAGTATAAATATTGATAAAAAAATAAGTCTATCATACAATTATGAAATAAGTTTAAATACTTTTCATCGTTTTCTTTTTGTCGTTGGCTTAGCAGTCTTTCGCTTCCCATCGGTACGACCATTTTTTTTAGTACGGCGACGAACTGACGGATTAATCCATACCCCCTTTTGGTGATCTTGTCGCATATACAATTCATCATCACTTATATCCAAGTCATCATCACTATCAATTGATTGTGAATCACCTAATGAGATAGGATTTTCTCCATCATCTTCACTTTCTTCATAATCATCATCAATACAAGTATTTTTGTTTGCCGATAAAACAATGGACCACCTCTTATCAATAGGATCGGTAACAAAAAACACTTGCTTAGCTTGTGACGCTAAAATGAAAGATTCATCTTTGTATCCCACCCTTTCAAGGTCTACTCGAGTGAAGCCTATTTCACTATTATCGACACCATGTTTATTGTCAACCCACTTACACCCAAATACAGGCACCCGAAACCAACTATAATCAAGCTCCCATATACGTTCAATCACCCCGTAATATGATAAATCGGCATAGATAAGATTATTATCTTTCGCACTTGAGATATGCATTGCTTGAGCTACAAGACTCACACCACTATTCTGCACTGTACTTCGCTCATCTTGGTCTTTTGTATAGAATGTGCGACCATTTATACGATAACCTGAATAACAAAATACTAGTCTGTCCGGACCCATCGACAGTCGTGTCAATTTATCTAAAACTGAAAGCTGTGGATTCTCTTTCTGTTTCTCTTCAAAATGCTTTCGGAACCAATCGATGAAACTCTTATTATGCTCTCTTGAAATCCAGCTCTCATTTTTAATTGGATTGAATCTCCTAAGTTGGTTCTTATGCTCTTCAACATATGGGTCAACCTCATCGGTGTTGTGGAGCACATATAGGTGTGCCTGATCCCTTTGTGTAATATGAACACTAACTAATTGCTTTCCCATTAATCCGACTCCTTCTGTTCCCCCTCCCACAACATGAGACTTTGGAAGCTCTGCAACATTAGAATCTACCAGATACTCTGTGCAAAATGTAATGGCTTCATTAACTATGTATCGTTCAACAATACAATCTTTCGATCGACTACGATTTTTCACGTAGCCTTTCAATACCTTCATATAACGCTCAGCCGGATACATAGATCTCATGAAAGCCGGTCCACATAGTTGAGTCTCTCTAACCAAGTGTATGGGTAGATGAGTCATTATATCAAAAAAAGCAGGTCGATACATTTCAAGCTTACACAAAGTGATGACAATTTGTTTCTGAAGTGCAGGAAATTGCTTAGGATCAAACACCTTGCTCCACATTGCTTTGAAGAAGAAACACAATCTAGTTATCGTGTCTCTCACCTTTTTTGGCAAAATAGCCCGTATAGCAAATGGTAGCAAATGATCCATGATTACATGACAATCGTGAGTCTTCAAGTGCTTTAGCTTCAAATCCTTCATTGATACAAGACTGCTAATGTTTGAAGAATACCCTTCTGGAACTTTCACTCCATTAAGAAACTCACATAATGCAATTTTTTCTTTCCTGGCTAGAGTGTGAGCTGCTGGAGGCAAATAAGTACGTTTCCCCTTATTTGTTGGTGCCAATTTTCCTCTTATCTTCATTTCAACCAAGTCTAACCGTGCCTTTACGCCATCTTTTGTCTTTCCGGGCACATTTAGAAGTGTACCAATGACACTATCAAATACATTTTTCTCAATATGCATTATATCGAGAAAATGTCTAACATGTAAAGACGTCCAATACGGCAACTCAAAGAAAATTGACCTTTTTTTCCACCCAGTTTTTGCAAGGCCACCTGCAAAAGTCTTTCCAAATTTAACCTCCAAGTCTTTTACATTCTCAAACACTTCTTCACCAGTTAAGCACTTAGGAGCTCGTCCTTCTTCTATATTCCCATTGAAAGCTTTCTTCCACCGACGATTTCGATGGTTCCGATTTAGCCATATCCGATGCCCTTGGAATGCATATTTCTGAGAGTGTGTCAATCGATATTGATTTGTACTCTTGACACATATGGGGCATCCACATTGGCCATGTACACCATATCCCTCGAGGTTTGCTCTTGCCGGAAAATCATTGATTGTTCCAAATAACATGACTCTGAAATTAAAATTTTCTTCTCTGAACCCGTCATATACTTGAACACCGGTGTCCCACAACACCTTCAAATCCTCAATTAAAGGAGCCAAGTAGACATCTATATCATTTCCAGGTTGTTTCGGCTCAGAAATGAGTATAGGCATCATTATATGCTCTCGCTTCATGCATCGCGATGGGGGAAGGTTGTAGATCATCAAAATCACCGGCCATGAGGGTGCATGCCATCTGTAGCCAATATAAGGCGCAGGTTTCTTGATTCTTCACCAAATTCAGGGAAATCATCATCAATCTTTTTCCATTGAGGAGAATCTGAGGGATGTCGAATCTTGTCATCTTCAATCCTTTCTTCAAGCCTTCTATCAGCATGCCATGTCAAGTCCTTGAATAACTCTTTACTACTATACATGCGCTTAAATCGTGGTATTATAGGCAAATACCACATGGTTTTGACAGGCGCAGATCCATTCTTCTTGTATTGTGAGGCGCCACATTTTAGATAAGCCTTCAATGATGCATATTCAATTCTAAATAATACACAATCATTGAGACATGTATGTATCCTCTCATATCCCATGCCAATTGAGGTTAACATCCGTTTATCCTCATAAGTACGATTAGGTAACACATTAACCTCAGGTAGCATACTTTTTAATAAACTAAGCAAGTCTGTGAAACTCTTATCACTCCACCCATTGTTGGCTTTTAACTTGTATAGGTCAAGAACTGTTTTCAATCTTGTGAATTTACTACCACTATACAGTGGTGTCTTTGAATCATGGTGGTCCCAAGTGGCATACGAAAGGGTCTAGAAGGGGGGGTTGAATAGACCCAGAACTCTTTTTGACTTCAAAAATATCGTATCACTTTAAAGGTTTGAACGCTTTGGATGACTGAGCGCTTGGGTCAGACGCTTCAGAAAAAGTTAATTTAGACTTAGTGATTTTAGCAGTTTACCAAAGTAGGGCAACGCTTAGATCGCTTAATCAGGGTTAGCGCATCGGAAATGAGTTTTAGCGTTCTTTTAGTTAATTTAATCGCTTTGCATTTTAACTTGTCTCTTTCAAAGATAAAAGATGTAATAATAATAATAATAATAATAAGACAAATAAGGTAAATAACTCAAGATATATAAGGTTCATAGGGTGGTGTAATCCCAACTACGTCCTTTTTCTCCTTTTTCACTTGGAGGAATTTACTAGAATGATTTTCGAAGAGTCACATAGAATCTTCTACACGATAGTAAAGGGTGAAAATGATCTTGGGCTCCTTGATCACACAGACTTCAGCACCAATGAAGATCGTCTTCTTCGAGCTTCTCTCACTCAGAAATACTGCCTGAAAGGGTTCAACAACTTTTCTCACTCAGATGAAAGGTTGAGGTTTGTCACTAGGGTTTTGTTTGTTTTTGAAAAGATTAAACAACTTGGAATATCTCAGTTGGAATTTGAATTTCTTCTTTGGAAGATGTTTGAGATAATTGTGACTGTCTGGAATGTAGATAAAAAGCTTGAAAGATTTGGCTATGGAGTTTCTAAGCTTTTTCTCAGCAAGTTTTTCTTGTGTTTGTACGTAATTGTCTTTTGTAAAAATTGTATCTCTCTCTTTAGGGTTTGCTGGGGTAAGGTATTTATAGGCAATTTCTTGGGATCTGTCCGTTGGACACATGTAGTAGCGTGCCTCTCACGGGGCGCGTGAGTATACCTTTTCTCTGACATTCCTGAAAGTTCGCTGAAGCCGATTGGACGGGAGCAGCTGAAATTCTGAATTTTCTGACAGTCTGGTCAAAAGGTGGCTTGTCCACAAGTCACATTAGCTTATCACAATTAATGCTCTTATCAGGCATTTAATGCATTTTGAATTTAATTCCCATTGGAATTAAATGCCCGTTGAATGATTGCATTTAAGTCCTTCATGACTTGAGGATTTATTTCAGATGATTTTGATATAAGTCGCTTGAGGGATTTCGAGCGCTTGATCCATAAATCCTGAAATGTGATCTTTTAGCGTTTGACAGACGCTAAGAAGAAAATCTTTATCTCCGGTTGACTTCAGACCCTGGTCTTCAACTTCTTCTCTAATAGACTCACCTAGAATTCTACTAGCGATTCAGTCACTAAGACTTAGTCTAAATTCTACAAAGATAAAAATTACAAACCTATAATAAATTACAACTTTCAAACGCTTATACATCATTCTATGAAAAACGAAAACTTACATTGTATTTTTGGGGTCTAACATTAAATCTTATCTTGTCATCATCAAAACATCTAACATGAAATTTCCTAACAATTTCCCCCTTTTTGATGATGTCAAGACTCTTATAACTCTTTTATAATTTTTAAGAGTTACTTAAAAGAAAAGACCCAAAGGAATATAAGTTAGCGTTTGAAAAGTTAGTAAAGTTAGCTACAGTTAGATTAGCTTCAACAAGGTGTTTCAGCATTAAAACATTCATTCATTGAAAGAATTTAAAGCATACATGTTTTACACTGAAGGAAAACCATAAATAAATAAAAATAAAAAGGATAAAACAAAAAGAAAAAAATAATCACTTTTTCTGTCGCTTCGCTCTTTCTTCGCCTTGTAGAACTTCTAACGCTAGTTCCAACAAGAGACGATCAATATCGATATGTTGAACTTCATTATAATCATGTCTACGAAGTCTGGCGCTTTCATTTAGTTCTAACAACCTTTCCGTCCAGTCCCTTGGTGGAATACCAAGTTCACGAATTAAGTCATGATAGATATCTCTTTGTCGATCATTTGACGGTCTCCAGTTGGTAGGTCATTGTAGCAGTCCGACATAGGTAGGAAATCCCATACTTTCTAAGAACTCGGGGTCCAATTCGGGAAGCGCGTACTTTCCGAGATAATACCTTGGCTTTCTTTTCTTGGATAGCATTTTCTTAATGCTTACTAATTCTTCGAACAATGAACGCCACTGTTTATTATCTGTCTTGCAAATCGCTTTGGACTTTTCTTTATCTCCCCCCTTCTTGACATTATCAAGGGAGTTCTTGAGTTCAGTGACATCTCGGCGCAAGAGTCTAACTTCTTCGATGAGAAGAGCAACTTGTTGAGTGACACTCTAAGCAGCGGCATCGGATGAAGCGTGTCTTTCAGTATCGGCCAAGGCGCTCTGAGCTAAGTGACGGTTGAATTCAGATGAGAGTTCAGCAATAAGGGGTGATATGCTTTGTATGATAGCAATAGTGCTTTTATTTGCAGCATTTCCAATATCACGAGTCCGTGTATCCGACACTATGCGGATATGGCTATCAGCAGCCTCAAAGATCTTGGAGTAGGAACCCTCAATGTTGGTAAGCGAGTTGTGGACTGCCTGTCTGAAGTCTCTGGTTTCTGAATCGCTCTCAGAATCTGAATTGGAAAAAGGACGCTCTGGGGACGAGAGAAGTCCATAAGATTTGGAAACTGCAGCCTTACCTTTTGATTTATCTCTAATAAAAGGTTCTTCGGGCGCTTGAGCAATTTCAGCGTGCACTTCTTCAATCACTCGATCCATGATAGGATCTGCAATCGCTGGGGGCTCGACCACTGGGGCGCTAGAGGGATCTGGGAGATGAGCGTCATCCTCAGAAGGAGCACTTTCTTCTTCTATAATTTCGAGGGAATGAGAAGGTTCTCTAAGACCAATGACCCAGAGGGGGCCAAGGGCTTCCATCACATGCCTTGGACTGATCAGGCTAGATTGCGAGATAAAGAATATAGCGTCTTCGCGCTCTTCGGTACTTAGTGCAAGTTGCACACCTTCCGGTAAAGCAATCCCTGAAGTATAACAGTTGAAGAAGTCCAAAATCAAAGGCATGAGCGCTTGAGCTGCTTCTTGGTCCACTGGCCTAATTAGCGAGATTATCTTGGCCACTTGAATATTTGATTCACTAAAGAGCACGGGGTGAAGAGTATATCCTCGGAAATTGTAACACCCGGAAAAGTGATTGAAACTGATGTCCAGCGCTTGGGCATTTTCAAACACTGCTCTCATTGCTCTGTGGAACTCAGCGTGTTCATTTGAAACATCCACACGAATCTGACTCTGGCCTGGAAGAAAAGGTTGTTTACTTGATGAAGCGTCTTCATTTAGGTCAGGAAAGACTCGTTGAACAAACCCGGCACGAGGATGCAGAACGTAGCGTCCACCTTGGCTGTATAAGGCAAGTTGCTGGCGAATGTAGCTTTCGATTGGTTGTCTATATCGTGGCAAAGCGCTAACATTCCCTGCAATAATCTGACGCTGTTGAAGCAAAAAGGTTGCATAACCTCGGCGTCTGTACTCTATTCCAAATTCAAACAAAAAAGGATATCTGATCAGTTCTTCAATGGTGTAGAAGTGAAGAACAAATTCTTCAGCCCACCTGGCTGTATTCATCATCCAACGTTTTCCAAGTTTGTCCGCTTTCTTTTGCTCTTTGTTAGCAGCAAGGAACTTCTCAAAACGTTCCGTCTCTTCATCATAATCATCAGCCCATAATCTGGCTAGATATTCACGAGCCTCATCTTCTATCCACGAGTTGACCGGATTTAGGCGCTCCGCAACAAGCGGTCCTTTACCTTTCCATAACTTAAGTGGATTAGGAGAGAGAGCGTTCTGGGGAGACTTGACGACGGAGGGGAGGGCTGAATAGCCTATCTTGTTGAGATCTTCTTCATCTGGATCTTTGTTCCAATCACCCATGTGGGGGTTCTTGAAAACAATCTTGTTTTGGCGCTGAGGATAAAAGGACTCGTCCGAGCGACCGTTTGAATTGAAACGCTGAAGATCAAAGTCAGCTCTGTTGAAAACTGGACGATGAATATACTCAAAGCGTGATTGAAGAGGCTCCAAGTTATATAGTCCTAGATCGGCAATACGCTCGAAGATTTCAAACTTGAGAGAGTTGGACAAATCGGGCCGATGGAGAGTTGTTTGAAATTGTATTTCCAACTCGGCAAGCGTTTGAGTGTCTCGTTCTCTGGCGGCATAATAAAATTCAACATCTGGAGTATATCGGCGCGGGAAGAAATCGATGACACGAGAAGGAGGTCCCGTTGGTGTAGGAATAATGGAAATCGCTTCTGTTGGGATGGGGGCCACTTCTATCGACCGCTCAGCGTTTAAAGTCGCTTCACTGGTTGATGATGTTTCAGCGTCAGGAAGGGCTTGAGATGCTTCCTTAGCGATACCACAACAGTTGCCATATCCATATCCACTTCAACTGGAATCTCGGATGAAAGAGGGGCATCAGCGATTGGTGCCTCTGGAGGTACATCTTGAGCTGATACATGTAAGCGATTGAGAAAAGCAAGCAAAATTTCCACTAAGTAGAAAGGTAGAAAAGACTAAATCGCTTACCCTGAAGAATATCATCGACTATTTCAGTCGCTTGATCTGTTTCTTGGACAGGTTCCTCAGGCTCTGGAATAACTTCTTCTGGATCTAAGTCGAGAAAGGAAGTTATAGGATCAACACGAATGGGAATATCTAATTTTTCAAGGGTGTTGAGAACATATTGAATATCTGCTTGACATTGTGTTGAAAGAATTTTTTTATCCTAGCGTTAGAGACTTAGAAACTAACGAGGAAAGGATATACTAATTTGCTTAGCAAATACTTACCCTGAACACTAGAAAACCTCTCAGATTGAGTGGCGGCTTGAGGATCTGAGCTTATTTCCGGAACATCGTTAGAAGGAGGAACGCTCACTGACTCTCTAAGCGCTGGTTTCGCTGAAACGCTATAGGAGGCTGCGGGAGTAGAAAGAGGAGTACGTCTTCGTGCAAGCGGTACTTCTTCTTCTACTAATTCCTCTTCCTCGGGAACGGAAAAGATAAACGCTGGAGGAGGCGATGGAGATTTGGGAGAAGGAGAAGGGATCCTCTGCTTCTTTTTGGGCTCCGGCTTCTTCTTCTTGGGTTCAGGCTTCTGTTTCTTTGCTGGCTTGGATGGCTCAGTGACTTTGAGAGCTATCTTTCTCTTAGGTCGCTTGCCCACCACTTCTTCTTCGGATGAAGAGGATGATGATGAAGAGGAAGACGCTTGATCTTCATCATCACTACGAACAACTCCTAAAGCACGAAGTCGCTCACGCTCTTCTTTTGGAACAACTGCACCACCTATCTTCCTTGGCTTTTGCAGCTCACGGATCATTTTCTTTTCGTAGAATTTTGTCGCTGGAATCTTCTTACCAGAAGAGTTTGTATAACCGCAAGCGCTAAGAATACGACTTAGCACAATCCCATAAGGCTTGGGATTTACCGACTTGGCCATCACTACCTTGAAGCGATTAAAAACGTAGAGAGACCAATTATAGATCAATTTGGTCAGAATGGCCACCATCATCTTGTACTGTAGGTTTGTAACTTTATCGAATGTCCCTTTCCTGCATTCGATCATCTTTGAGCATATATTCACGAGAATAACATATTCTCCCTTCATGTCGTTCTTCTTAAAGTTCGGCTTGTATGCAGTAACAACATCTTCTTTCTTGACCAATTCCCAGACTTTTGTAGCATCTCCGAGATTGACGTGTTCCACCTCAGAGCCATCATTGGGTAGAACCAATAATGAAGAAATCAAGGAAGGGGTAAGAACAAAAGTCTCTTTAGCGAAGGGGAAGACGCAGGATATGGAATTGCCGTCTTCAGAAATCTGGGCATTGTTGAAAAAGTGGAGAGATTCATCTTCAAAGTAGTTGAAAATAGTAGTGATCATATCTCTCAAACCAGATTCTTGAACGAGTGGAAGAATCTTTCGAAGAGGAAAGTTCTGATTTTCAAACAGATAGTCCCAGTTAACCAGAAATCCGACATTAACAGTGACTAGTTTTTCAGCACGGGAAGTTTTTCCGGTAGCAGACTTGGATGTTTTGGAAGATTTTGCAACTTGGGGTGCCATTGCTGAAAGTTTGAAAGCTTTTTGAGAGAAATATTTGCCTTGAGAAAGATGAAGATTTTTACAGTAGAGAGAATTTGTGAGTGAGAGTGATAAAATTTGACTGTAAAGACCTTGAAGGGTTTAAATAGAGGCAAAAATTAACTTTTCAATGGCTACGATGTTGACACGTGGACAGTCAAAGAGTTTGAATTTTGAAAGGAGTCAAATCTGATACGTTTTAGGAAAATACGGATGCAAAAAGTGCGGTAAAATAGTTTATCAGTTACCAAAAAGTGCAAAATTTTGGGATCCGCAGTTACCAAATTAATTGAAAGACGTTTGAGAAGATTTGAAATTTTCAGCGTGAAATACACGCGCCTGATAGTACACTGACATGTAATCAGACTAGTGCAGACCTGAACTGTCTCGATTTTAGATAAATGTCAATAACCGTCAGTTTGATTTGATAGACACGTGTGGGTAGTTATCAAATCTAATCTTTTATACTTATCCACACGCGATCCTTTTATCGATGAAAACTATGCATGATTTTAAAATAATTTTCTTAGCGTTATCGTGGGAATTTCTTTAACGCTTAAGACTTTTGGAGAACAAAATTTAATTTTGTAAAGTTTGTGATAAAGTCAATCACTTGAAATTTTTCTTTTTTTAATGACAATTTTATTTAGAGATTGACTTCGTCATGCATAAAGATAAGCACTAGTGATTAATGCATATAATTTTAAATCATTTTTTATCACAGTCGCTTATAACTTGTTATAAGTACAATTTTAAAGTTCTCCCTAAAATTGATAACTTATTTCAGATTTTGTCAAAACGCTTTAGACATAAACATAAGGTGGATTCCCTCTAAATTATATGCCTATTAAATATGATGCTTTATGATTTAAGCGTTTAAATCAATCATACCTAATTCACTTCTCAAAGTGAGAAAGCGTTGTTCGTTGAGCACTTTGGTGAAGATATCTGTCAATTGTTTGTCAGTTCCAATGAAGTGCATGGAGATGTCTTTCTTTTGAACATGGTCACACAAGAAATGGTATCTAATGTCAATGTGTTTAGTTCTAGAATGAAGGACAGGATTTTGGGTCATAGCTAAAGCGCTTGGTTATCACAATGGATTGGGGTAGGACCTAGGATAATTCCATAGTCTCTAAGTTGTTGCCTCATCCAAAGAATTTGCGCACAACAGCTCCCAACGGCTACATATTCTGTCTCAGCGGTAGAAGTCGCTATGGATTTTTGTTTCTTACTATGCCACGAAACTAGTCTATCACCTAGAAATTGACATGTACCACTAGTACTTTTCCTATCTATTTTGCATCCTGCAAAATCTGTGTCTGAATAACCAATTAGTTCAAAAGGAGAGTCCCGTGGATACCATAAGCCCACATTTTGTGTGCTTTTTAGGTATTTAAGGATTCTCTTGGCAGCATTTAAGTGTGATTCTCTACGATCAGCTTGAAAGCGTGCACACATGCATACCGAAAACATAATATCCGGTCTACTAGCGGTAAGATAAAGAAGTGATCCATTGATACCTCTATAGTTAGTGATATCAATTTTCTTCCCACTTTCATCTTTATCTAACTTAAGCGTTTAGCTCATTGGAATTTTTGAAGATGATGCATTTTCCATACCAAATTTCTTAATCATATCTTTTGTATATTTAACTTGGTTTATAAATATTCCATTAGGGAGTTGTTTAACTTGTGATCCCAAGAAAAAAGTTAATTCACCCATCATGCTCATTTCAAATTGATCTTGCATCATTTTCGAAATTTTTTCACACAATCGCTTATTTGTAGAACCAAATATAATATCATCAACATAAATTTGGACTTAGAGAATATCTTCATTATGGGTAATTTTAAATAATGTTGTGTCAACGCTGCCTTTTGAAAAGCCTTTACCTATAAGGAAGATAGAGAGAGTGTCATACCATGCTCTTGGTGCTTGTTTAAGGCCATAGAGTGCCTTATCCAGCTTATTGACCATACTTTTGCCATGGTTGTTGATGAATCCTGGAGGTTGCTCCACATAGACTTCTTCTTGGAGTTTACCATTCAAGAATGCACTATTCACGTCCATTTGGTACACCGTAAATTTCTTGAATGCGGCAAACGCTAGGAACATACGAATCGCTTCAAGACGGGCTACTGGGGCGTATGTCTCATCAAAATCAATTCCCTCTTTTTGACAATAACCCTGAGCGACTAGTCTGGCTTTGTTTCTTATAACAATGCCATCTTCGTCCATCTTGTTCCTAAAAACCCATCTAGTTCCAATAACTCCTTGATGAGTTGGCCTTGGTACTAGCGTCCAAACCTTGCTTCTCTCAAATTGGTTAAGCTCTTCTTGCATTGCTTCAACCCAACTTGAATCACTGAGCGCTTCATCCACTTTCTTTGGTTCCATTTGAGATAAGAAACTTGCGAACATGGCCTCATTAATTGTAGCTGACCTAGTTCTAACAGGTGCTTCCATATCTCCAATTACTAGCTCTGGTGGATGGTCTCTAAGCCATTTACGGTCTGGTTGGAAAGGGTTGAGATACTCTTGGTCATCAATCGTTTGATCCCTATTTGTCTCTGGCGCAGTCGCTTCATCATTCACAGTTCCAGTTTGCTCTTGATGATTATTCTCTTCATGATCATCAGCGATTCTGACTTTATCATCATTTGTAACCTCACGAGTAACCTTAGGAATAGGCACAAAGATCTCATCATCAGCGTCATCATCACTGTCATCATTGAAGTTAATTTGTGACGCTTGTTGGGCAAGATCTTCAATTCCTACATCATCAGGATTAACCTTACTCGGTTCTTGGTTAGCATCATCAAACACAACATGAATGGATTCTTCAACCTTCGATTTGATCTTATTTAGGATGCGAAAACTCTTTCCATTCTTGGCATAACCTAGAAAGATTCCCTCATCCGCTTTAGGATCAAAAGTCTTTAGGCTGTGGGATCCATTATTATGAATGAAACATTTTGAACCAAATACATGAAAATATGAGACGTTAGGCTTACGTCCCTTCCACAACTCATATGGAGTCTTCTCATGTTGCTTGTTGATCATAATTCATACATCGGTTCTGAGTGTAGCAAGCTGTGTTGATAGCTTCGGCCCAAAACCTTTGAGGCAGCTTAGACTCTGCAAGCATTGTCCTAGCGGCTTCTTTAAGCATTCTGTTCTGTCGCTCAGCAACTCCATTTTGTTGAGGTGTTCTAGGAGCAGAATACTCATGAAGTATTCCAAAATCTTTACAAAACTTCTCAACAAATTGGTTAGTAAACTCACTTCCTCTATTGCTTCTAATTCTCGTCACTTTTAGATCTTTTGAATTTTGCAATTGACGGATTAGCGCTGTGAGCTTGACACTAGTTTCATCTTTGGTCGCTAGAAATTCTACCCATGTATAGCGAGAGAAATCATCAACTATTACTAGCGAGTATTTTTTACCACTAACACTCATGATTTGAATAGGACCAAACAAATCTAAATGCAATAGTTCAAGAATTCTAGAAGTAGATAGACATGGTTTCTTCTTAAACGATGATTTAACTTGTTTACCCATTTGACATGCATCATATAAGCGATTCTTTTGAAAGGAACCCTTAGGAAATCCCTCTACAAGATTTAGCGATATTAACTGAGAGATTGCCTTAAAGTTGAGGTGATTCATTTTTCTATGCCATAACCAACACAATTCATTTTGACTTTTAGCGATAAAGCATGTGGGGTTGTTATCAAATGTAGAATCCCAATCCACTAAATACACGTTATTTGTTCTTTTTCCTCTTAATTTAGTAGACTTAGTCTTAGCGTCGTTGACATAGCAGAAGTCGCTTGAAAAATTAACATCAAAGCCTTTATCACAAAATTGACTAATGCTCAACAAATTATGCTTAAGACCCTCAACATAATATACATCACTGATCATGATGTTCCCCCTATGCATGATACCTATACCTTTGGTTTTACCTTTGGAGTTATCACCGAATATAACTTGAGGACCGTTGGTTGTACGATAGTTGATCAAGAGATCCTTTGAGCCAGTCATGTGCCGTGACGACCCACTATCGATGTACCAAACTGAAGTATCGGTGTTGGCTCTAGGTACCTGCATTTAAAGGGCAGTTCTAATTCTTCTTAGGTACCCATGTTGTTTTGGGTCCTTCAACGTTAGTAGCTTTGGTTTGAATTAAAACTTTCGGAACCCATATTTGCCTTGTCTTCATTACGGGAAGATTAGCCTTCTTGGGTTTCGGTTTGTGTTGTGTGTGCTTTTTGGGTGTATAGTAATATCCTCGATTATAATCGTAATCATAATCATAATCATAATTATCATAGTATCGATAATATGATCTTGACTGTCTTGGATATTGACGCTGGTATTTCCTTGGCGCTGGCTTGGGTTGCACTTTTGGTGCTGAACGCTTAGCGCTTGATTCACAGTGTTCAGGCTTACCTTTAGCCTTTTGAGCATTTGGATGAACCCCTTTTCGTGAATCATTTGCTTTAGCCTTACCCTTGCCTGAGTCAGCTTTGGCTTTCTCATTGGGCCTCGTACCGTTGTTGCTAGGTTCATTTAGCGTTTGACTTTGTGAACCTTTCTCAACAAAGAGAACACCCTTTTCTTTGTTGTTTGCAGTAACATTAGATTTATTTGGTTGTTTACCGAATTTATTGTATCCTAAACCGGTCTTTTCACCATATAATCTAGTTACCTTAGTCACATTATCTAACTTTCTAGAAGCTTTTCATAATGATGAGATGAGCTGCTCTGATTTGACAAGTTTAGCGATCAAATCAGCTTCTCTCTTGACTATTATATCAAGATCGCTTTTGAATTGAATAATCTCACTCTCAAGTGATTGGTTATTCTCAATGCATTGTTGTTGAACTTTCAACTCTGCTTTGAGCATTACTTTATCTTTTGTGAGTGATGAGATAATAGCGAGATCATTTTGATATATTTTGGCGGCCTCTTGACAATCTTTATAATATTCATTAACTTTGTCAAATAATTCATCATAAGAAAGAGGATGAGATAATTCATTGGTTACCTCTGGTAGCGATTTGTCAGACGCTTCATCTTCTCTTGCCATGAGACAGATCAACGCTGAGTCGCTTGTAGGCTCATCATCACTACTTTCATCTGATGATTCCAAGTCCTCTTCAGGTGCAGGAAATGGTTCAGATTCCGCTAGCAAACCTTGTTGGCGAAGATTGCTCCTGAATTGGTTTCTATCCACATAGTTTTGCCTTGTGGGCTTAGACACATTTGGATAAGGGCAATTTACCTGGTAGTGCCCTGGTTTCCTGCAATTATAACATAAGTTAGTTTTCATTTTTTGTTCAGTGGATAATCTCTTTGATCCAACTGGCGCTGAGAGATTCTGTGTAGGCGATGGAGGCGCTTGATATGTAACTGGCGCAACTGGTTGAGGTGCTGAGTACACTGGCGCTTGATATTGAGGCGCTGGTGCTGGGGGAGGAGTTTGAAATAAAGTTTGTCCAATAGGATTTGTCTTTTCATATCTTAGAAATTTCTTGAATTTCTTGACTAATAAGGCCATTTCCTTTTCTTCATTTGATTCCACTGGTTTAACCTCACTAACCGCTTTACTCTTATTTTTGGTGGTAGCGATTAAAGCTCCAGATTCAATCGTTGAAGTTGTTGTGTCGCTGACTTCACCTAACTCGAATTCGAATGCCTTTAACTTTGAAAACACATGTTCTGGAGTAAGAGTCTCCAAAGTTTGTGATTCTCTCATAGCAACTGTCTTGATCAAGTATTTACTTGGAAGACTTCTAAAAATCTTATTGACCATTTCCTTGTTGGTCAATTCTTTATCTAATGACGCTAACTCGGTAATGAGCAAGGTGAATCTTGCGTCCAATTGTTCTAGCGTCTCACTGGGCTGCATTTTGAAATGCTCGAATCTTTGCATGGCTATGGAGAGCTTGTTTTCCTTCATTTGTGCCGAACCTTCGCACACAATGGCCAACTTATCCCATATTTCTTTGGAGGTTTTACATTGCTTGATCCTGTTGAACAATGCATCGTTATCTCCTAACGCTGAGTAAAGTGCACTTCGTCCAACATTATCCAGATTAGCTATTTTTATGTCCTCTGGCGTCCATTCTATCTTAGGTTTCTCGACATAACCATCTGGAGTAGCCTCGGTCGCTCCAGGGGCTCAAGTTACAACTTTCATAATCTGAATAGGGCCGTCTGTAATCACATCACACATTTCATTATCGTACGAACATAAATATGCGAATGCTCTAAGTTTCCAAGAATCATAGTTTGATTCTACCAACTTAGGCATTTTGTTAAAACCTATAATGAGATGTTTTAAAGAGAGTTTTTAAAAGCGATTAAATAAAAAAAATGGATCTGAACAAGCAGTTACACTCGAAAACGCTTAGGTTTCTACTTCAACCGCTCTGATACCACTTGGTGGTCCCAAGTGGCATACGAAAGGGTCTAGAAGGGGGGGGTTGAATAGACCCTGAAGTCTTTTTGACTTCAAAAATATCGTATCACTTTAAAGGTTTGAACGCTTTGAATGACTGAGCGCTTGGGTCAGACGCTTCAGAAAAAGTTAACTTAGACTTAGTGATTTTAGCAGTTTACCAAAGTAGGGCAACGCTTAGATCGCTTAATCAGGGTTAGCACAGTGGAAATGAGTTTTAGCGTTCTTTTAGTTAATTTAATCGCTTTGCACTTTAACTTGTCTCTTTCAAAGATAAAAGATGTAATAATAATAATAATAAGACAAATAAGGTAAATAACACAAGATATATAAGGTTCATAGGGTGGTGTAATCCCAGCTACGTCCTTTTTCTCCTTTTTCACTTGGAGGAATTTACTAGAATGATTTTCGAAGAGTCACATAGAATCTTCTACACGATAGTAAAGGGTGAAAATGATCTTGGGCTCCTTGATCACACAGACTTCAGCACCAATGAAGATCGTCTTCTTCAAGCTTCTCTCACTCAGAAATACTGCCTGAAAGGGTTCAACAACTTTTCTCACTCAGATGAAAGGTTGAGGTTTGTCACTAGGGTTTTGTTTGTTTTTGAAAAGATTAAACAACTTGGAATATCTCAGTTGGAATTTGAATTTCTTCTTTGGAAGATGTTTGAGATAATTGTGACTGTCTGGAATGTAGATAAAAAGCTTGAAAGATTTGGCTATGGAGTTTCTAAGCTTTTTCTCAACAAGTTTTTCTTGTGTTTGTACGTAATTGTCTTTTGTAAAAATTGTATCTCTCTCTTTAGGGTTTGCTGGGGTAAGGTATTTATAGGCAATTTCTTGGGATCTGTCCGTTGGACACATGTAGGAGCGTGCCTCTCACGGGGCGCGTGAGTATACCTTTTCTCTGACATTCCTGAATGTTCACTGAAGCCGATTGGACGGGAGCAGCTGAAATTCTGAATTTTCTGACAGTCTGGTCAAAAGGTGGCTTGTCCACAAGTCACATTAGCTTATCACAATTAATGCTCTTATCAGGCATTTAATGCATTTTGAATTTAATTCCCGTTGGAATTAAATATCCGTTGAATGATTGCATTTAAGTCCTTCATGACTTGAGGATTTATTTCAGGTGATTCTGATATAAGTCGCTTGAGGGATTTCGAGCGCTTGATCCATAAATCCTGAAATGAGATCTTTTAGCGTTTGACAGACGCTAAGAAGAAAATCTTTATCTCCAGTTGACTTCAGACGCTGGTCTTCAACTTCTTCTCTAATAGACTCACCTAGAATTCTACTAGAGATTCAGTCACTAAGACTTAGTCTAAATTCTACAAAGATAAAAATTACAAGCCTATAATAAATTACAACTTTCAAACGCTTATACATCATTTTATGAAAAACAGAAACTTACATTGTATTTTTGGGGTCTAACATTAAATCCTATCTTGTCATCATCAAAACATCTAACATGAAATTTCCTAACAAATCACTTGTCAAATTGTCAAACATTTTAGGACAATTTTGCAAATCCTCCTCAATCACATTTGTCATCTCCTCCAAACGATCAGACTCATAATCATTCATGTTGAAATCCTGTGATGGATATGATGTACCACCCAAATCATCCAACGGGACACTGCTTTCACCGTGTCTTGTCCAACGTTTGTAGCTTTTATCAATTCCATTACACAACAAATGATCTTCCAACTCACATGGACTAATTCTCTTTCCAAAACAACAACGTAAACACGGGCAAGTGATCCTAGTTCGATCTGGTGCATGGTCAACCGCAAACTTTATGAACTCTTTCACCCCTTTCTCATACTGTTCCGACATACGATCTGCTAAAATCCAACTTCGATCCATTTTGATTCTGAATTAATTAAATTAAACAATTTTATTATCAGTTGATAGTTAAATTAATTAAATAATTTTCATTTTAATTTATTTTCCATTATTCTAGAAAAAATTCGGCCGAGTAACAACGCAAATTTTTTTACCAAGTTCTCGACTTAATCTTCACCCGGGTAGGTTGCAACCAACAAAATTCGGATATACACAAATATTTTTCAATAAATAGGCAAATCTCAAGAATATACACAAATATACATACACCCACACATATACAAATATATATACATACACCCACATATACACAAATATACATACACCCACACATACACAAATATATATACATACACCCATATATACACAAATACACTCACACATACACAAATATATATACATACACCCACATATACACAAATATATATACACAAATACACTCACACATACACAAATATATATACATACACCCACATATACACAAATATATATACACCGACACATACACAAATATATATACATACACCCACATATACATACACCCACACATACACAAATATATATACATACACCCACATATACACAAATATACATACACCCACACATACACAAATATATATACATACACTTATATATACACAAATATACATACACTCACACATACACAAATATATATACATACACCCACATATACACAAATATATATACACACACCCACATATACACAAATATACATACTCAAATATTTAAATCTATATATACTCTATGTGTGTGTGTGTGTATATATATATATATATTTATTTATCTAAAAGAAAGTACCTAAACTAAATGGACCACGGCAGCGGCGGCGGCGGAGGTGGGCGGCGACGACGGCAGCGGCGGCGGCTACTATGTATATATAAATATATAAAGAGTTTAATATATATATATATATAATATATACATATATATGCACATATATATATATCTAGAAAGAGAAAGAGAGATACCAGAGCGACGGCGGCGGACGGCGGACGGAGCGACGGCGGTGCGAGAGAGAGAAAGACAAGTAGATCGAGAGTGAGAGAGAGAGAAACCGAGAGAGCTAGAGAGAGAGAGAGAGAGAGTTGTACGGTGGTGGTAGCGGTTCGTGGCCCAACCGCTGTCACATGTGTCTTTGTGATAGCGATTCGGCCAGAACCGCTGTCACATGTGTATTTGTGACAACGGTTCGGCCGAACCGCTGTCACATGTATATTTTGTGACAGCGGTTCTGGCCGAACCGCTGTCGAATTCATTTTTTTTATTTTTATTTTGTTCTGACATCATATGACAGCGATTCGGCTTGAACCGCTGTCATAGGTCCGAATCGAGTACCCCCTATTACAGCAATTTTTCAAAACCGTTGTCATAGGTACGCTGTAATAGGGCTTTTTTGTGGTAGTGTAGGGGACCAAAATCGGATTGTGTAAAATTGGGGGACCAAAAATGAAATTTTCCCTCCCATATATAATTTACTAAGTAGGCTACTTTATTCAATTGAATATAATTTGATGCTTCTCCTTATACTAAGTAGGCTACTTTATTCAATTGAATATAATTTGTTCGGTCCTGATTGTTTGTGTTTTCAAATTATTTTTTTCATTTTTATTTTCATTTGAAAATAAAAATACACACTTTATGCTGTTTTTAACTGAAAATATTCTCATTTTTACGTTCCCAATAAATTTTAATTATTTTTTTAAAATTACATTTCACATCATTCATCTATCAATTTCTTTTTATCACTTTTCTCTCTCATCTCCTTTCAATTTTCTAAACCTTTCTCTCTCCTCCCCTTTAAATTTTTAAACATTCAATTTTCTTTTTATTATTCATCTAATTATTACTTTTCAATCATTTCACACATTACAATCACCAATTTCAACCATTTTTAAAAGGGCAAAATACACTTTGTACCCCTAAACTATTTACTTTGTCTCATTTAGGTACCTGAAGTATTAAATGTAACAAAATGGTCCTTGAACTATCAAATGTAATAATATGATCCCTCAACTTAAGGAATTGTTTGGCTAGTTTTTTAAATTGATAAATAGTATAATACAAATGTTATTTTTGTACATTAAGTACTTTAAATATTTTTATTTAATTTAATTTATTTTTAATTTATATTTGGCGTCTATTTTCGTTGAGGATTGGGTACAATTTATTACTCATTATTATTTATTTTATTTTATTATTCATGTACCCATGCCTTGGCATGAGTTGAAAGCTAGTTTGAAAAATATTTTTAAAATGATTAAATTTTAAAAATATAAATTTTAAATCATAATTAGTTTCAATTATCGATATAAAATTCTACATAAATAAATTTTTAGATGAATATACAATTGATTTTTTATTGCTCTACAAGGTTAAGGACAATTAAATTCAGAAATTTATTAAACTAAATACTAATTTTTTTGGAAAGAAAAGATAGTGAAATGAGTTTTTGGGATTGAAAAACATTATAAAATATTTTTTTGGTTATGAAGTTTATTTTAGGCAGATTTTAGAAAATTTCCCTTAATAAATTATATAAAAATATTTAAAGTACTTAATATGCAATTAACATTTGTATTATACTATTTATCAATTTAAAAAAACTAGCCAAACAATTTCTTAAGTTGATGGACCATTTTGTTACGTTTGATAATTTAGGGACCATTTTGTTATATTTAATAGTTCAGAAACCTAAACGAGACAAAGTGAATAGTTCAGGGATACAAATTGTCTTTTGCCCTTTTTAAAAACACAATCAAACATACCTATTTTTTTAACTTTTCTCACACGTTAATCGAAAAACTCATTCCTCCATACATTTTAAAAAATAACGGTTGAAAATGAAATGAAAACACATCCAAAACGAGCCTTACTTCTCCATTTTGTCCTTTAGATATATATGAACTCCAAGTCTCATCTATAGGGCTGGGCAACAATTTTCTGAAACCGCCCGCACCGAACCGCACCAAACCGTTTTCGTCAAATCGTTACGCAAACCGTGGTTTCGATATTTAATGAAAACCGCACCGCAAAGTTGGTTTGGTGATGGTTTTGGACCAAAACCGCACCAAACCGAACCGCAAAACCGCCATTATTTTATATATATATATTTATTTATATTTATACATATGTATATTTATATACATATTTATTTTTATTTTCTAAACATTTATTCATTATTTTACATGAAAATTATGAATTTGTTATTTAATCATATTGAAGTTGATATTGAGAATTAAATTTCATTTGCTATAACTAATTATTCATTTTGAATTAGGATTAAAGTAATACTAGATTAGATATATCCAAATAACATGAACCGAACTAATGAACACCTCTATAGATTGATACCTTAAGCCCTAACCCCTAAGCCCTAAGCTCTAACCCCTAAACCATGAACTCTAAACCCTAAACTCTAAATGCATGATAGATTAAATAAATAATTAAATAGAATGAGTTTCTATGTAATATGGACCAATAAAAAGTATATAAAAATTATTGAAGTGTTCACCCAAGATGCATGTCCATATTTTGTTGAAGCATGGACTTGGGGAAATAAATGAAATCTTAGATATACAAATTTATATACTACAAATATAATATCTTTTTGAACTTTAGACAAATTAAAATAGGTACTTCAAAATGTTATTTAATTGATTTTTGAATATTGTGATATAGATGATATGTTCTAATTGAATTATAATTTGATAGAGATAATTTCTCAATAACTTATAATGCACGTATAACACATATCTCGTCTCATTCTTATAAATTTGAGGTGAGTTTAGAAACGAAAATATAAATTTAAATTTCATCTTCAATTGGAGACAGTAGATAAAATTAAAATTTTATATTAATTCAAAATAAAAATTATAGGTAAAAATTAAATTATATTAAAAAACTGAATTCATATTCATCTTAAATTCTTAATCATGAAACTAAAAATGATTAATATTAGAACAAGAAAACAAGTTTCATTCTAAAAGATTCGAGTCTGTGGCTTCTAAGGCTTTCAAAAGGCTAGCGAGCTTTTTCATTTTTTTATATATATTTATTTTTATATTATAAATATTAAATATTAACTATTAATAGGTTGTTTTGTAAGTTAAAAGTACCGAAAAATTTGTATTTCTCTTATTTTATTTTAGCTTTGTAGACCAACTTTCGTATTGTTTTCGTTTAAGTCTTGTAGGCTATTTCATTATTATGTATGGACTGTTTAGTAGGACGACTTAGTTCTATATTTTAAATTTTTGCGAAATTTTGATTATGTTATGTAGTTTTTGGATAAATAATTTTTGTTAAGCATAACTTTTATCTTTGTGAAATATTATTATTAGGTTTAGTTAGGTAATGTTTAAAAAATGATACTTTTATGCAAATATCCTGAAATATTTATTTTTAGTTAGATAAAAAACGTAAACCGCACCAAACCGCCCAAAACCGCTCCAAACCGCCCCCTTGGTTTTATTTTTCAAAGTGGCAATTTGAGATTTCTCTACCAAAAAATCACACTTGGCAATTCGATTTCAAATTAGTAAAAAAAAATCGAAACCGCACCACGAACACCCCTATTTATTTATGCCCTTAGTCCCAAGTAGGAAAAAGCCAAGAAGCGTCCAAACAAGAAACAACTCACCAGGTGCGTGCGTAGAGCGCACCCACGCGCAGGTTAGAACAGACCAAAAGTCACGGTAATTTCTAGAACCGCAAATTTCCAATCATCCACAATTCCCTCTCCTTCTGCTCTCTCAGGAGTCCACCCCCAACAACACTCTCTGGTAATTCCTACTCGAATCGCCTCTAATTTCGCAATTTTATTCGATTTGTTTTGTTGTTTTTGATGATTTATTGGTTGTTCTTCGTATAAATTTCATGTATATATATATATATATATATGTATTGTGGTGTTAAGTTGTGGAATCGCGCGGCGGATTTGTATGCGGTGTCGATAGTCTGATGGTTTGTATGATTTTATGGAGGAATTAATTGTGAAGAACATGTTTTTTTTTTTTTATTTTGAGGTTTTTATGCAGTTTTTGCGAAATCGGACTTTTGATTTTCTGTTATTTTGATTACATGAAGAATTTTTGCAAAATATTGTGTTTCTGTTATTTAAAAGAATTTTCGTTTTGGATAGAGTAACTTTTGGTGAAAATTTCTAGTAGGTTTAGGTTGGATTTGTCTGGTTTTGTTACATTTATGTGTACTCTCTTTTTAAGTAATAGTGAGATGGAAGAAATGAAAGGAAAAAAATAAAACAGAGTGAAAGATCTCTCCTGGTTATGTAAAATGTGCTTTCAGGCATGGATTCTTGATGGATTAATGGATGTAAAATTCGATGAACTTCTATATATTTTTGTGAGCGTAATTGTCGAGAGCCATAGGCTACACAAGGCGTTAAGCTCTGTCGTCGTCTTGCCAATGTGTTCAATTTTTTGTTTTTTCAAGAAAAAGTTAAAACATAAGACAAATAAGATTTAGAGTTTATCTTACTACCATGAAGTTTGGAAAGGTAATCATCATTGCTTTTCTCAAACTTTTCTGTGTCAATTTTATACTGCTGCGATCATGGCATCACACACTGCTATACATTTGCCGATGGAGCTTTTCCTGTAATTTATGAAATTCATTACCGAAGCAACATCTAGCACTTAGTCAATGGTATAATTATGCTATTTATGGCATATATACAATGTTTCAACGTGGTTTATTTTTATGATGTAAAAATTAAAACATATAGCCTAGGAGATAATCGTATACGCGATTGTCAATAACTACTTATGGATAATTGGTCAAAAAAACCCATTATCTTGATTATAGACTTGGTAAATTTTTGGTAAGTTCCATCTTAAGTTCAATTTGGTGTGGGCACAAGTGGAGCTTTATGTCATGATTTAGATTCAGTTACATTTTTTAAATTATCGAGTTAATAGAACCTCTAACTTTAGCTAGTCCTTTCCATTTACACTCTAGCTTGTGAACTTGTTATCTATCCTTGCTGTTATGGTTAAACAATTAGCCTCCGAATGCAGGAGAATGCAGGTTGCAATATAAGTTTATGTTCTTAACAACTAACTTCATACAAAATCATGTCAAGTGGTGGAAACACTCATTGGTGCTACCAATGCTCCCAACCAGTTCGACCCCGAGGCCGTGATTTGGTTTGCCCATACTGCGATGGAGGCTTCATTCAAGAACTGCCTGAGTATATGGGTACTCATTCTAGTGATGCTTTGGGCTTTGGTTTCACAGAACCTCCCCATGATCCAAGAGTCAGCATTATGGATGCATTTGCCACTTTTATGAGGCAGAGAATGGCGGGAAGAGACCCTACATTTGACATTAGAGCCCGACCGGGGTTGCTTCAGGATCGAAATATGGGAACGGGTTCCCGCCCGCCCGGCCCGTTATTAATATTCCGTGGCCAGCACTTAGTTGGTATGCCGGATCCCGACCCATTTGATGCCTTTTTCAATGGTGGGCCCGGAATGGGCCATAGACGGGCTGATATTGCTGATTTCTTAATGGGACATGGGTTAAATGAATTGATTGAGCAGCTAAGTATGAATGATAGGAGGGGCCCAGCTCCCGCACCCCGTTCAGCCATTGACGCTATGCCCACCATTAAAATTTCCCAAAGGCATCTTAATACAGATGCACATTGTCCAGTCTGTAAAGACAAATTCGAGTTGGGCTCCAAAGCAAGACAAATGCCGTGTGATCATATTTACCATTCGGATTGCATTGTTCCTTGGCTGGTTGAACATAATTCGTGTCCTGTTTGTCGTATTGAGCTGCCTTCTGGGAATGCTAATCCTAACTGGCATAGGAGAAATGGGAATCCAAACAGTAATGGTGCTAGCAGCAGTAGAAGGGATAATAATAATACTCAGAATCAGAGTCGGTGGAATCCATTTTCGTTTTTGTGGCCTTCGAATTCGTCAAATCAAAATGGTCAACGTCGTTCAGAATCTGGAGGGAATAGTCCAAATGAAGAGCATAACCGGACGAGGTGGCCATTTGACTACTGATGTTGTATCTGGTTGTTCTTTCATCTCGCGCTTTATTTCTCTCACTCAGTTGCGTTTCTTTGTGTGCTTTGAAAGATTGGTTCATCTTCCTGGCTGTTAATGTTTGAAATGATTTCTGATGTCTTTCGGTTAAACTTATATGACATGTTATACAGGAAAGATTCATACAAACTGGTATTCTGATGCATCCTTTTGTGAAGAAGGTTTCAAATTGTTGAAATTTCTATGTAACTAATGTGTAAAAGTGTCAAATTGGTTCTTGGCTTTATTTATTTTGCTTTGTTTGGGATCCGTAACAAATCCAAGTTTCTTGGTCTGAAGAAAATCCAAGGACCGGAATCCGAAAGATGAAGTACTTTTACTTTATGAGGTCTCAGAAACTACAAGCGTCCGAAAAACATGTAACCTTTAACCGTTCCTTTGTCATGGCGGACCTAAATTGTCAATGGTCGCCATCTTCTTCAATCTTGAAGCGAGATATTCTGTTGAATCACGCTTAGATCGCTCTTTTTGTCAAGTAATTCATATGCAGTTTCGATAATTGAAGTTCAGATATTTATAGGCCTGTTTGCGAAAGCTTAAGAAAAACACTTTTTAGCTTTTTGCTGGATTTAAGTTGTTTTTTGCTGTTTGGTTTTACTGATGCTGATTCTGTTTCATTGAAAAAAAGTTGAAAATAAGCCGAAACTAAAAGCAGGTCTTTAGGTACTTCTACCAGCTTTTATTATATTTTTTGTTTTTTAGCAAGTTTTGCAAACACACTCAATTTTAATTTTTCAGTTATTTTTACAATTTTTTTTAAAATTCAGCACTTCTTTAAAAGCATAAGCTCTTGTAAACTGGCTTAAAATCACAATTATCTTTGCATGTGTCTAATCACATGGATGGTTGTGGCTGTTTTCACAAGAATGATTTCATTTCTTCTTGTTCTACGGTGTGATTCCATTGGACCCCGTCGATCATACATTGTTGAATGCCACGTATGATGGCAGAAAACACCTCAATCATTTTAATCTAATGGTGTAAGGTGGACCGAGATTATTGATTCTAATCTGCCATAGAATCACCCCGTCCTATGGCTATCTTTGGTTCGAAATCCTGATTGCATGCTCTCCAGTGTTAAGCACTTTGCACTCTAATATAATCTGTTTCAGAACTGCACGAGTAAATTCAAGATTTTAATTAATCTAGTGGGATTATGATACGACTTGACTGCAATTATTTAAAACCAATTCTCAAATAACCTAACCAATCAAGTTGAATGATGAACCAAAGTCCAAAATTACCATACATTAGCCAAATTTGCCGTTTAATGGTTGTTAGCATTTATTGAAGGACAAATAAAGAGAATCGAGGAGACCAGATAGTCATAAGATGTTTATTGCGTTAGAATTGGAAATTGAGTTGGGTTTTGATTGAATAGACATTCATATTTGAATCGAATTTTAAAAGGATTTTGATTGAGATTATAATTCTTAGTAGAAATTTAGTTGAGTGTTGGATTGTGACTGAATTAACATTCGTATTTAAATTGAACTTTAAATCCAAACTTGTATGAGAATATACTTCTTATTGTTAGACTGTGACTAAATTGACATTCGTATTTGAATTGAACTTTAAACTCAAACTTGTACGAGAATTGACTTTTTATTGATATCAAACGTCTTCCCATACGAGAGTAATCCAACATATGCCTCAACCTCAAAGCAAGCATTTGGGTTTGGATCTAGGTTTACTTTTGGGTTTGGGTCACAGTTTAGACCCAAATTGGGCCTAGACCAAAATTTTGAGTTCGGTGCCCTCAACCGCTTGCCAGCATCCATTGGTTCTGTTTCATCCATACTTTTTTACTTTCTTTGAATATTACCTACCCATGACAGCCCTAATTAAATTAGGCCTAGCTATGTATTTTGAACTCATACTTCGATTCAGCACTATTGAAGCGCACATCCAAGGACGGAACCAAGATTCAGAGGTAGGGGGGCGAATGTAAAAATTTGAGAAAATTTTAATATTTTTAGATTTTAAAAGGTTGAAATGTTAAAAATAAAAATTTATAGGGACAAAATGTGAAAAATTAAAATTTTGTATGGCAAATTTTTTTCTTCTCAAAATTTGGGTTGGGGGGGGGGGGGGGGGGGGGGATGTTGGTGGTTGGCCCCCGCTAACTCCCCTCCCTCCGTCTATGCGCACATCAACATAGACTTTTAGGTTTTAGCTAATTTAACAAAAAAAATAAGACGGCATTTAGATATTAAAATTTGAATTTGTGGAGAAGATTTTCAATTAAGAATTATATGGAAACGCAGACTGATTTGATACAAATAAAATAAGTAGAATAGGCGAAATGGACCAACAAGTTAACACAGTTGATAGATAGTTGAGTTCTTTAAGCATTTGTTCAGGGTTCGTTTCTTGGCGGTGTGTATGAAAAAGATTTTGTTGGGAGAGACAAAATCCACTTCGGTGATCTCTACGCCTCGAAAAGAAATAGTCTCCAGCACCGATTGAGAGAAATCCTGGTATATACCAGAAAAAAATTAGGAGAAACGAGCGTCAGAAAGAACATGAACGACCATCAAATAATTATGGATATATATATATATATAATATAGGGATTGAGGACAAGAAATAACAGGAAAGTCCATCAAATAAATTGATTTTGTTTTGTTTAGGCCAGTAAATGAGTTAAGTTGTTGTTCAAATTTATTTGAATTTTTATCGAGATTCAGAATTTGTGTTTGAACATGGTTTGATTGTTAATCGAGTCAAGTTCAAACTAATTTTAATCGAAAACGAGTCGATCTCCAGTAGCTTAATTTTTTTGCATATATTTTTATCATTTTTTACTAATTGATCGAGGTTGACTCTCCTTTCAAACTTATTGAACACACAAAGGTTGTTTAAATTTAATTTGATATGTTAACAAATCGAACTCAAATGAGCTTTTGCCAAATAATCTCGATTAAGTTATCGAGCAGTGTGATTCGTTTTTGCGATTAGTTTTGCTTGTCATCTTTTTTAGGGAAAATTGCATATAACCCCCTGTGTTATCATTTTTTTGTTAAAAACCCTTTTATGTTAATTTTTTTTGTACGAAACCCCCTTGTGTATTAGTCTAAATCCTGCACGAAACCCCCAATTCGTGTAAATTCGCGAAAAGTAGCATACACGCGCAGTGTATTTGACGTAGGGTTGGGGGTTTTGTGCAGGGTTTAGACTAACACAAGAGAGTTTTGTGCAAAAAATTAATATAAAGGGGTTTTCAGCAAAAAATTGATAATACAGGGGGTTATATATGCAATTTTCCCTCTTTTTTATCCAAAAAAACAAGAAAGGCAAAAGGACTTGTAAAAGTACAAACTCAAGAACTCATAAATAAAATACACCCACGAGGTGCACACTGAAATTTTTTCTTCACATGCCCTCACCATAAACAGAAACATGAATTTTTGTCCCTTGAATAAACTTCATCTAACTTGAATTAAATACTTATTTTCTGCATTCAAGTTCAATGCAAATTTAATCCCCAATTCAATTCAACACCAAAATTTATTACCTCTTTCTCTCTCTACTTCTCTTTCTCTCTCTCTTCAATGGCTTCTTCCCATTCCCTTTGTAGCCACCAACTCTACACTTCATACAACCCCAAAACCCACTTCAAAAAAGGCAATTTTAATCTACCTTCTTCATTTAATCCAAATGGGCAATCTTCATATTTGGATAAAAATTATCAATTTTCAAAATCCCATTTGATGATTAGAGCCACAGCTTCTGATTCAAGAACTGGCAGAAAAAAAGTGGAGGTTTTCTCAATTTTTTTTTTGTAATTAAAGTCAATTATCTGCTTGATGAAATTTAATTAAAGTTTTATGTTATTTTTATTGTCAATATTTATTTCTAAAGATTTAAACTTTATGTTGGTTTTTTGATTGTGTTGTTAGGTAGTTTACAATTTTGAGGATAAATTTAATTCTTTTATTGTCAATATTTGTTCCTAAAGATTTGAACTTTATGTTGATTTTTTGATTGTGTTATTAGGTAGTTTACAATTTTGAGGATAAATTTTAATACTTTTATGGTCAATATTTGTTCCTAAAGATTTGAACTTTATGTTGGTTTTTTGATTGTGTTGTTAGGTAGTTTATAATTTTGAGGATAAATTTAATTCTTTAATTGTCAATATTTGCTCCTAAAGATTTGAAATTTATGTTGGTTTTTTGATTGTGTTGTTAGGTAGTTTATAATTTTGAGGATAAATTTAATAAGTTAGCAGATGAAGTGGATAAGGAAGCTGGGATGTCAAGGCTTACTCTTTTTTCACCTTGTAAGGTAAGGTAATTAAATTAAATTATAGCAAATTAAATATGTACTCTGCTTAAAAAGCTCAAATCTTTGATTAAGCTTTGTTAAATTTGGTGTTTTTGGAGTGCAGATTAATGTTTTTTTGAGAATAACTGACAAAAGGGCAGATGGGTATCATGATTTGGCATCCCTCTTTCATGTAAGTATCTTTCATTTCATCATTAATAATTTTCGATATCGAAATTTGGATCATTTTTTTATAAGTTTTAGGATTTTAGCTGTTTTATTCATAGGTAACAACAAGTTTGTGGGATTTTTACTCTTCAGGTAATCAGTTTAGGTGATAAGATAAAGTTCTCTTTGTCGCCATCGAAATCACAGGATCGCTTATCGACTAATGTCTCCGGAGTTCCACTTGATGAGAGAAATTTGGTAAAAAAAAAAATAGGAACTTTTTTTTTTAGTTCTTTTTTAATCTTCTTGTTCCTTTTTCCTTTTGAAGATTTGGCATGAAAATTAATAATTTCTCATTTTTGCAGATAATAAAGGCTCTTAATCTTTTTAGGAAAAAGACGGGAAACGACAACTATTTTTGGGTAATCTCTATGGCTGTGTTTGTTTATGTTTTTGAGTAAATTTTTAGAAATATTTTCGGGAAATGTGTATTATGGGTATTTGAGTGAAAATAATGTGACATTTGTTGTGTTTGTTTATGCTTTTAGAAAATGGTTAGATATGTCAAATCAAATGTGATTTATTATGTGTAAAATGATTAAGTTAGTTATTTAGGTAATAATTGTATGATTGAAATAGTAAAGTAAGAAAATGAAAAGAAAGAATAGTTTGGAGTAGATAAATTATTGAGTTAGTTATTTAGGTAATGGGTATTGTTGATTGATGTGTAATTATACGGGGAAAAATAAAAGTGAATGTGGAAAAAGTTTTTTTGATTGAAAATAAGTAGGGGTAATGACATTTTCCCATCCAAACTATTTGGGTTTTTGCACTTTTATAAACAAACTTTTTTTTTTTTGCACTTTTTTATCAGAACTAAACGGGTTTTGCATTATTTTATCTAAACTTGTTTATTTTTTACATTTTCTTATATGAACTACACGAATTTTTACAAAATTTTATACTTTTATCATTTTTCGGTGGAATATTAGCCGGAATTTCATTACATACATCGTATATGACCCTTTTAAGGGTAAAAATGACATTTAATGGAACTTACAGCTCAATATTTTTATCCTTTTAAGTTGAAATGATATTTTGAATAGTAGAATTCAAAATAGCGAAACCGCAACAAATTGTTGTTTCAATTGATAAAATTTCATATTTATCCTTAAAAAGATCACATGTGATATATATGAGGAATACTCCCGCTATTTGGCCGGAAAATGCTAAAATATAAAGTTTTGTAAAAATAAATATAGTTCGGATAAAAAAATGCAAAAGAAAAAAGTTTGTTTACAAAAGTGCAAAAACCCGAATAGTTTGGATGGGAAAATGCCATTACCCCAAATAAGTAATAGATGCATCTTTCTGAAAATTGTCATCCAAAAAACAGAAACTGTGTTTTAGAAACATAAACAAACAAGGCGATGAATTTGTATTGAAATTTATGTATCAATAGGACATCTTTGGATCTTATTGGCTTTATTTTGATCATTTTCTTTAATTTTTGTTGGTAGATTCATCTTGATAAGAAGGTTCCTACGGGAGCGGGGCTCGGTGGTGGCAGCAGCAATGCTGCTACTGCTTTGTGGGCAGCAAATCAGTTTAGTGGTTGTGTTGCCACTGAAAAGGAACTTCAAGAATGGTCTGCTGAGATTGGGTCAGATATACCCTTCTTTTTCTCTCATGGAGCTGCCTATTGCACGGGTAGAGGCGAGGTACGTTTAAAGCGTACGTGGACTTATTCTATCACCTTATGCTGCATAATATATTGATCGACTGCATAGTGTAGGATCATTCTTAGAAGTCCCTTTACTAGCAAACATGATTCTATTGCAGTTTCATATTGCATCTCCATTACAACTCATGGGTGAGTGTCACGTTTCTTCCTTCATTAGAATATTCTGCCAATCGAGCATGTGTCACTCATCCGTATCTTGCAATAGGATGCAATAGGAGATGGTAATGGGAAGCTGCTTCTAGAAGCTCTTTTTTGCTTTACTAGGACCCCGGGATAATCAAACCATACATGAGGTCCACCATAAGAGATGGTGGTTATTATATAGAGACTTTGTTTCGCAGGACTCCTTAACAAGCACACTGTAGTGCCTCGCGATAATTCAAGTGCTAAAAAATCTGAATTTAATACTCAACTGAACCAGATAATGAAAAACATTGATTTTAGTATTGTTTTCCAATAAAGCTAGAGTTATGGCATGATTGAGTTGCCCTAAGCTGGTTATCGCTGAACTCTGTTTAGTTAGAATAATGTGAACACAAATTCAGATTTATGATAATCTTGGAATTATTGTTTTTCCCGAATGCTTATGAAGTGATATAGCATGATTTATGAAAGATGTTGATGAATATTATGTGTTGAATTTTCAAGGTAGTTGAAGATATTCCTCCACCTATACCGTTTGACGTTCCAATGGTTCTCATTAAACCACAAGAGGCATGCTCCACTGCTGAAGTTTACAAGGTACTATATATCAGTTACGTGATTGCATCAAGTTTATATGGAATTATTCTGTCAAGATCCTCTTATTGACATTTCTCAATTTCTCAGTGCCTTCGACTGGATCAAACGAGCAAGATCGATCCTTTGACTTTGCTTGAGAAGATTTCAAGTAGTGGAATATCCCAGGATGTTTGTGTCAATGATCTAGGTATGAATTTAAGAACTGCTTGCATGTATTAATTTTCCAAAAATATACCTGACTTTTTATTAGTCATTTTCAATTTAGATGAAACTATTGTCATTTGACGTCTGTGTCCTCGTAGAACCTCCCGCTTTTGAAGTCCTTCCATCATTGAAAAGATTAAAACAGCGCATAGTTGCAGCAGGTCGAGGTCAATATGATGCTGTTTTCATGTCTGGAAGGTATATCTCATTTACCAAACTTTAGCATGAAACAAATTTCTACCATTTAAATTGGTAATTTCACTTCCATCATTAAATTTGTTTGGCCTATGTATTGGGGCCGAATAAATTAGCAATTCTGCATTCATAAACGAGATGCAATTTATTGTCTATATGTGTCCCAATATTCTCTGTGTGTATATATATATATATATATATATATTTTATCTGTAGTTTGCATACAGAAAATACATACGCACACATATATGTATATACTTATATGTGTGTGTGCTTATCTATATACCTACTTGACTGAATTTTCAAATATTATGATTCAGTGGAAGTACCATTGTGGGGGTGGGTTCTCCAGACCCCCCTCAATTTGTCTACGACGAAGATGAGTACAAGGATGTCTTCTTATCAGGTAAATCGTCGACGATATGGACTGTTTGATGGTGTGATCTGTTGTGTTATGAATCACTAATTGTATATATTCCATCCTTTAAAAAAAATCATGTTATGAATGCAGAAGCCAGCTTTATCACCCGCTCGGCTAATCAGTGGTACTCAGAACCGCTTTCAACGGATGCTTTTACCCCAACGGAGATGTCTCAATCTATTGAATAATTTGTCATTGGAAGTCGAAGTGAAAATAATATCAAGTCATAATAACCCAATTTGCTTTCGTAATTGGCTTATTTTTCAGGTGTTTCTTTTACCCTATATAGTTTCAGAGTTCAGTATATGCAATGTATCTGAGGATCTCAGCAATTAGTTACTGTTCATTGTCGAGTGTACACTACAATAATTTTCAGTGAAAGAATAGAATTAAAGTTGGGTGTGATTTTGAGGTCTTGAATTGTAATTTGTACAAGTTCAGATCTCTTTGCCAATAACAAAAGCCTATTTGTGAGTGATTCTTAGAAAGTCACGAGAAGTTGCCATGTTTCATGTGAAAGTGATTTCAGGAGAGAAGCGAATGGGTCCCGTGATAATCACAATATTATTATACAATACTCTATTGTACAGATGGTAGCAATTGTTCTGGAATATGTGTATCCAGACCTAAGAATGATTCCTCATGCATATAGCGATTACCTGGACCTCCTAAAAGTAATCTTTCGTGAAAATCGTGAACGATAGTCAAACGAGTACTCCAAGTAACACACAACCGCAACCCTAAAGGAGAACAATAGTTTTCTCCAAAGGGTTATATGCAACTACGAAAAAGATCATAGAAACAATATAAAGGAGATAAAATCAACAGCAAACCAAAGGAACTTCGATGCTTTCTCCACTAAAAAGATTGAAATTCACAACATCAACAAAGGCAAAAGCATCACAAGAACCAACACCAAATAAAAGTTCATCACATCTATAGTCTTGTTTTTTTTTTTTTTTTCTTTCTTTATTATTCTTAGAAAGTCCTCAACCATTCATCTTATAAAGTAGGTGAGGAAACAAACTGTCGGGGTAAACTAAAAATATCCCTCTCTTCAAACGGAGAAGTCCATTCCCGGGACCCACCACCACTCTGTTCGCTGGCACCCACCCCATCCTGCAACCCCGGGATCACTGCACCATTCCCATTGGATAAAATCGGTCTCATAGCAGACTTAACGCCCACACCATAACCAAATGAGTCATATATACGAGCATTATTCTGCATGGAGTAGTTTGCAGCGGTCCACAACCCGTTGGGCCTATTTGTCAACGACCCACGATCCAAGCTCCAGTCTATGCTAGTATAATCAAACTGCATCATTGACCCGCCTGTATTCCAGTCCACCGGAGACGAAGACCCGGGCGACCCGTTTGATCCTATCCCAGAAAAGAGTCCAAGGGACGAAGCGGGAGCTAGTGCTGGAGATGCACCTCCTCTGCTCCAAATCCCATTTAGCCGGCCCATGGATCCTTGGGGATCCATTGAGCTATTGCTGGATACAAACTGCTGCTGTGATTGGTACTGAAGCTGGTTGTATAAAGGATTTGAACTGACATTGGGGCTGGGACCGGGACTAAGGCTTCTAGATACAGCGACAGGTGGAGCAAACCCATTGGGCTTCACTGTTTCGACCCGATTAGGTGGATACCAACCCATTGCCGACCCGGGAGGAGATGAGCTAACATTTCCATTAGGAACCTGTTTAATATTAACGGATTGAGGTCGCTGCATGACGATGACAGGTTCTTTAACTGATCCAAGCTGCAAATTCTTCAACTCATTTCCAAAGGGTATATAACGGGCTTCTGTCTTGGCTGGGGGAGGTGAAGGTGATGTTAATGAGGAGGAGGCGGAAGGGTTAGATCCAGAATTTGGCCATCTTTTGTCTGCTGGCACAGCAATCGGTTGTGGTTTTACCCACTCTGATTTAGGTGGTATTTTTTTCAATACCTGTATAGTTTTGACCGGGGATTCCACTGAAGAACCTACTGTTGTTGGAACTTTGGTATAATTAAAATCTTTTTCGTCCCTTTTTTGTTGTATGATGGTAGATGAGGCAGCTTTAGTTGTTTGTACTCTCACTCCGTTCTGACTATATGCTGTTGGTTGTACCTTGCTGTTGGCTACTACAATAGGAGGATCACCTGTTTCTTCTGGTTTGGGAGGGCCAGCTGGCGTCTCCTCCTTCTGCGCCTTTAATATTTCTTCAGCTTTATCAAGATCGCCCTCACACGATACTATAGCTCTTTCAACCTCCTGCTTAGAAGACTTGTATCTAATTTCCATATCCGTAATGCGAGCAAGCTCTTCAGATATGTCAATTTTCAAATTACCCCCACCGTCAAGATTATTATGTTCAATATGTTTGTTGTCTTCTTCACCACTTTCGAAGAGCCATGCTACTGATTCTTCTACTCTACCTTCATTTAGAATTAAAGCCATTGTAGCCCGCTCTTGAGAGAAACCCATAGCTACAAGCTGTTGAGCTAAAGCTTCTAGCTTCCTTGACATGAGATAGCCACTGCACTTCTCATGAAGTTCTTGTGCTCGCCTCTCCTTTTGTCGTTGATGTTTCCTCTCATTCTTTTGGCGTATTTTTTCTCTTTTGTCATTGTCAGCTCCAGGGACTGCCTCCTGACGGGGGAGAGATGTTTTTTCTTTATGGTCTTCTGACTCGCCAGACCAGCTGCCATTATTGGAAACAGAATCATACTCGAGGGCAGTACCAGATGAATTCCCGTTATGGTCATCCGTCTCATCTATGTTTCGAAAACGACCATTCACATGAAGTGGACTGGTGGAAGGCACAGGTGCTGTCTCAAACGTATGAAATGTTCCCAAAAGAGGATTGTATCCACTTGCTGGCGTCCCACCGGTGGTGTTTGCATGACTTGAGGGCTTTAAAGAACTCTTGGGAGGTTCCTTGGCAGCCTTTTTGTCTTTTGACTTAGATCTAGATGCTGGAGACATATTCTCTCAACTTCAAGTTCTAATTCTGCAATACTGAAGGACAAGAAAACATTAGCTATTAAAACACGCAAGCTCAACCAGAAAAACATAATGAGAGCAATGAAGACTTGTCTTCACAATAAATTAGTTGGTTTCAACAATAACGACAATGAGGAAATCGTCCATCTATACATTGTCAAATGTGAAATTCTATCCATGGAGCACATTTGTAACATCCAAATTGGCAACAAAGATACACAGAAAGAAGAGAAGATAGCACAGACTACGAGCTGAGTGAGTTCAGCATAACAATTGACAAGATGCATGCTGTGCATATGTGCATTATGAAAAAATAGCATGGTAAATATGATAAGAAAACCAGAACAGCTTTTATTTACCATGACAAGATGCATGCTGTGCATATGTGCATTCTGAAGATAATAGCATGGTAAATATGCTGTGCATACTTGTCAAGAATAGATGAAATGCAAATTCTCCATTTAAAGAACCGACTGACTACAAAATTACATATTTAGATGCATGGCTTTCTCATAAGGGCGCTATATGTTGGTCCATAAAATTTTTATTGTAGAATATCTAGCATGTCAGTTTGCTGGCTATAGAAAGGAAAACTGAATAGTTAATAATTTTGTTCAAGGATGATAGCATAGAAGAAATCAGAAGACGACAAAAAAGAGGCTTTGGGCCATAGCAATCACGTAAAAATAACAATGAACCCCATGATACGCCAATTAAGGCAACAACACATCCTATTCAGGACAAAAAACACATCCTTAACACTGTATCACTTCCAATCAAGTTGGGGAAACTTGTCTTGATGGAATTCGCAAAAGTATGCATGATAGAAGAGAATAAACCAGAAAAGGGGCATGACATTATAGATAAACATACACATATAGCAGAAAATAAAGAAGATCAACTGCATATAGCATTTTATTTCTCACAGAAATAAAAAGGATGTAATTAACAAATACTTCCAATAGATGGATGAAAAAAATTGATGCACATTCTGTGATTAACAATTCACTTTTCTCTCCATTGATATGAATTATAGATCAACTTGTCCTGCAACTTTCTCTACTTTCTGTTGCACTCTTTAATCAACGCAATCATGAAAGTTCTTTTGCTTTGACGCATATTTACAAGAAATACAAGTTCTAGCCCTAATGAATTTACCACTGCAGCAACCTTTTCAGCCTGTAATGTTTCATCGAAATAACCAGAAACCAGAATTGAGGCGCAGTATATACTGTCAGATTCACCAGATGTGCATGTGCCATATCACAGCCATTGGGATCGTCGGACATGTTGCATCTGAGACATTTTCCTCTTTTGTAACTTATCAAAATTATAGCCATTTCTACATTTATTATTTCCACACCTAGATTACAATCCTTGATGCAACATCATCATTTGAATTCAATCATAGAGCCTTAATTTCATGCCGGATTTCAGTAGCACTATATCACATACTGAAAAAGCTTTTGGCCATGCTTCGATTCACATACTGGACAAGCCTTTGACCATGCTCCATTATCTCCCACCATCAAATTTCACCTATACTTCTTCATCGTAGTTCAGTTATTTCACTACTCGACAAATATCAATCCTAACTGCTAATCGACCATGCTCCAGCACTGCCACAAAAAATAAGAAGAAAATCCCGTCTTCAAGCGACAAAATATCACATACTGAAAAAGCTTTTGGCCATGCTTCGATTCACATACTGGACAAGCCTTTGACCATGCTCCATTATCTCCCACCATCAAATTTCACCTATACTTCTTCATCGTAGTTCAGTTATTTCACTACTCGACAAATATCAATCCTAACTGCTAATCGACCATGCTCCAGCACTGCCACAAAAAATAAGGAGAAAATCCCGTCTTCAAGCGACAAAACTCCAAATAGCATTAATGTCTCGCTTTATAAATATTGCAATACTTAAACATGCACAAATTAATTCCACGGCCTGGTCCCAAACTCAGATAAAAATTAAAATCATAAAAATACAAAAAAATTGATCCAGACCAAATTTGGTTTCTCGGAAGCAAAAGCCACCGCCTACCTTCTGAGTCAACCTTTTGCCTCAACAATTAAATTACAAAAACGCACACAACCACAAATACACATCAAAAATTTATAAGTTCGTCATACAAATTACAATCATATAATCACAAATTGACACGCTCACATCAAATCTATACATACACACCTCAATCCACATAAAAACAAGAGCAACACCACATGCAGATCAAGCAATCCGAAAACCAAAACCGCATCAATTAGCCAACAATTACAAAATCAACAATGACGAAAGCACGGCCTCAAAATCAAGAATTAAAACAATTGAACGCATTCACCAAATTCATCAAATTCCAAGCCCTAACACTAAATTGCAAACGCATAAAAATCAAAAGAAAAATAATCATAGCGATCGATCACAGAAATAGGAGAATCGCGTAGCGAAACATCACCTGCAACGGATCGAGACAGAGATATAGAGTTCCGTGCGTTGAATTCTTTATTGTTCAGAGATTGAGGATTTGATTTAATGTCAGAGAGACAGACAGACAGAGGATTCGCGAGAGAGAGAAAGAGATATATAGAGAGAGAAAGTGTGGGTTGCAATATGATATATAGATATAGAGAGAGAAAGAGAGGAGAGAGAGATAGGTAATGCGAGGCTGGAAAATAAAACTGATTCAACGGGGATTAGGGTTTTTTTATTCTTTTTTATTTTATTTTAATTTTGGGAAAAATTAATTTGCGTACAATAAAAAACATAGTAAAGACCAAAATTAATTTGGCTAAGCGATAAGCGGCTTGTGACCCACGATAAATGTTCAACCATTATTGAAGACACCATCTTGGAGAGGGACTTCTCTTTGCACGACACGAGGGATACAATTCGAACCAAGGACACCAGTGGCGACAAAGGTTCAAATACTATTAAAGACACCATTTTGGGAAGGACTTTTCTTTGCACGACATGGTAGGAGGGATACAATTCGGCCTGAGGACCCCAGAGACTACAAAGGTTCAAATACTATTGAAGACGACATCTTGAGAAGAACTTCTCTTTGCGCGACAGCGGCATGAGGGATACAACTCGGCTGGAGGGATTAGTCTTTCTCGTCTAAACTTTTGAAACTTGAAAAAATATATTACAGGTCAAAAAGCGGGCAGGGGCAGTTGGGGCTTCGTGTTTTGTACATTAATGACACAATTTACCCCTTGTTTAAATGTACAACCGGGTGAGGCACATGTTTTTTGGACTTCAGGAACGTGCGTCGCATGGAAGCTTATCTCTTGAACAGGGAATTTTAAAGAAGTAATGTCACACACCTGGTCCACCATTGCGCATAAAATTCTTGAGTGTTAGTCAAACTCAATTAATTACAATGAAATAATAAAAGTTATAGTTAAGTTGGATATAGTCAGTTCGATGTGTGTTAGATTTTTCTTAATGTTTGCTCTAGCTTCTTTTTGGTGTAGAAATTGACCTGAAATCTAAGGAGCTGCGTAGGATTGGTCGAAGATAATGCCAATGTGGACCCTATGACGGTTTGTAGCATGGCAAATGTGCTTTTGGTGAGTAATCTGTAATCCTTGTGTGTTTCATTAGGACTTTCCTTTGAGAATTTATAATAACGGTCACATGGTCGTGTTTGTGAGCTTCCACGTATATGGTCCAGATGAGGAATTGGTCCTTATAATCGAGAACCTATGTTTTGGTCTTAGCATATTAATGATTTAAGTATAAATAATTCAGTTGCTCTTTAAGGTCTAAACGTAATTATGTTCTCCTCGACAAATGTTTTAGTTTTTCCAATGACTGATTCTCATTTGCCTATCAAGTATGAGTCGTTATCAGCTATCACCCAATAAATATTGATTTTAATTTTTAGTTAATATGTACATTGATAAATTCGGTATAACATCATTTTCTCATAGAAAAATCTCCATTTAAAATGAAGTAGAAACAAAAATCTTGGGGATATAATTGAATTTTGACAAATATTTGCAAATTGGATTGAATTTACACATACACAGAAAAAATTTGAATTTTTTTTCACTGATAGAATGTGATTGATCGAAATTTGTAAGTTACACTAGCTTCACTTTTTTCTTTAATGATGTTTGATTGAAAGTAGTCATAAACAAAATAATTGATTTTATATTAACTTAAATAGGATGCTAATTATCGCTTGTACTTTGAATCTTTAGGTGTCATTTTCTTTGACAATTAATAAGCAATATATTCATAACCTCATGGGTACTTAGTACTTACGTTTATTGTGACTAATCAAATAGGTCGAATATACAATTACTAATTAATATTATTACTAATCAAAATAATCTAATAGTATTACTCATTGTCATTAGGAGGCTAACAAAAAAAAACAGGTCCCTGTATTTACGGTATTTACATGCATTTCGTTTTGCACCAAATTATATTTTATTCAATCGCGACTCGGTAGTTGCCATTATATAATATTGCAATGCGCATTATTTCCTCAATTCCTCTTAAAGTAAGTTTTAATACATTTTTATGTTGCTTTATTCGTGTAAGAATTTGTTTTACTATTTCGTGTTTTTATTTTGAGTTCACATTTTTGTGCGTGAATGAGCCTTTTTAACATGGGACATATTGGCAGTTAACAATGTCCACAATCTAAAATGTCGACCTCCGTTTCATTTTTTTTTGGATAGAGAAAAAATTTAGGTAGAATCGGTTCCGATCATCTATTAGGGTCAGGGACTTAGGGCCCTTTGGTACCATAAATCGCTTATAGAGTAATTTTGATCGACCACCAACACAGTCTTTACTTTGGCAGAGGGAATTAAACACATAACCTTTTGAGGGGAGGTGACACGTTCTTACCAACTGAACCAACTTTTGTTGGCCCATTGTATTTTGAAAAAACTACATTCCGCATGCCCCCTCCTCATTGTATTTACATATCGCTCACCAACACAACCCCACACTATCAAAGAGAATCAAACCCACAACTTTTGCCAGGAAGTGATTCATTTCTTACCAACTAAACCAACATGTATTAGCGCACCTCTTCGTTTCATTATTTGATGACTTATTCATTATTATTGGTAAAGCTGAGATCCCAAGATGTCAAAGGTTTTGAGTTCTACTTTCACTAACAGCGTAAGACGATTTCTCTACTTTCATGATAATTATTGTAAATTAGTACTTTTGCTATTTGTTGAATGATGAATGATATTCATGTTATAATTGATTTAGGTAACCGATTCTCTAAAAAATAATAATCAAAGAGCATCATTTTTTTAATCTCATCAGGCAATTACTATTATCGAAGGGAAAATTCTAAGGTGGATTGGGAGTATTGCTCCCGATCCATTTTACACCACACATTCAAAATGAGTGGGGTGATTTTCACACCTACATACCCTGTGTAAATCATCCCACTACAAGTGTTTGTGTGGTGAAAAATGGAGCGGGAGCAACACTCCCGATCCACCATAAAATTACCCATTATCAAAGGTCGGATGACTCTGATTGATTTTGCATGTATTATGACTATCAACATCAATAAATCTGGCCTCCATTTCTTTTGCGGGAAAATTGCATCAACCTCCCTTGAATTATAGATATTTTGGCAATCACACCCTTCATATTTGGTATATTGGCATGAACTTTTATTTTTTCAACTTTTTCATTAAATTTACTATCGAAAGACCAAAAAGTCCTTCACATTTGGACTAAAAAAGATTAAATTAACTAATTAGTTGGAGTATGAAAAGGTACCACTAAATTATATAGTAATAAAAAAATGAATAATAAAGTATCTTAAATTAAAAAGCTGTTAGAAATATAGCTATAAATTCCTAAAATTTAAATTAATAAAGAAAACCTAATTTAATCAGAATCCTTTTATGATCCAAAAGATATTACTTAAAAATATTAATTTTAACTCTCTCCCAATTCAACTAATGTGAAATTACATGAAAAAGTATGTATATATTGTTTTTGTTAATTTAATTTGTTGCACCATTTTTCTTATTTTTATATATGGCAATCTTCTATAGAAAAAAATGAGTACTTCTTTTTGTTTTTTCATTTTGTATTTAGTATAAATTCACATACATGTGTTAAGAATTTATGGTAATAATAAGGGTGTTCTTATTTTTTAATTGAGACCAAGAAAGAAAGGACAAACATTATGTTGTGATACTCCTAAGCTTTGAACTTTTATTAAACTATACTATTGTTGTTACGAAATTGTCATAAATTTATTATTTTTCACAAATATTACTATATCTATTTAAGAACAAAACCATGGCGGATTATAAGATGTGTATTTACCCTTTATTGGTAATTTTATTTTTATTTTTTCAATAGAATATACTTCTAAATTAGCACTTTTTTGAAAGAAGTTGTTGAATTTTATTATGAAGAAGCATATTTGAATAGTAAAATATTAAATACATAAGATTAGTCAAGTTCTTTCTTTTGTACTTCTATTTCTTTTTTAAAGAGAAAAATTAGAGTTATTCGGTTTATGAAAAATGTTTGAATTATATGAACATATTTAAGCAATAAAATTATTAGATTACAAACAGAATTCATGATTAATTAAGAGGATATTTTTTAGCAGTTTAGAGTTATATTTCTATAATTTTAAATGTGGATGCCACAATTTTTTTATTTTATTTTATGTCGTTTGATGATATTTTGATTATTTAATCGTTTTGATAATTTTTCATTGACCAAGACATATAAGTTAAAGTTAACTTTTTTTAATTCAAAAGTGAATGTATTTTAGTCATTAATTAAAAAATATATTGAAAAAAGTGAAGCAGGGGAGGTCCATGCCAAATTTGCAATCGTAAGGGGTAAGAATGTCAAACGCCCATAGTTCAGGCAAGGTTGATACAATTATCCCTTTCTTTTGTTTTTCATACTTTTTCTTATTAAGAGCGTTCATCTCTCTTATATACGTTTAGATATCTTGTATGAGAACTTTACTTTGTTAGAGTGAGTATAGCCATTATATTATTGGTTGTATTGTAAATTATTTTGAACTAAAGCAAAATGATTAGCTTTCACTATATATATATATTTGTAAGTAAATATATATATATATATATATATATATACAAAATATATTATAAAAGTACACGTGGGTTTCAAACATAAGTTGCTAAAATGAAAAAATCGTCTTATAAGTATTCTATGATGGCGTAGTACATACATATATAGAACTGGATCCCCTTGGCTGCTAATAAAAAAACTATGCTTTATTGAGAATCAAATTTTGGATTTGTATAAGCATCAAATATTAGTCCATAAAATATTAGTTCATGAGATATTTGAAAACGCACCCGTGGTCCGTGGGGAAGCCTAAATAAACTATCAACTCAATTACACAATGAAATGTACAATCTACCTAACAACATATGTTTAAAGAAATGCTTAGAAGATCAGTATCAAATCACACATTATATTCGGATAATGATTATACTTAACACCTATAATTGAGACCTATAACATAGTCAAATGTATATTTTTATTATTTGGATACTATAAAAGACTCTAATTTATTTATATCAAAACCTACATGAAAGATGACCAATGAACATGAACGTAATCATGATTTGAGGTTTGGGGGCGAATACCAAAAAAAAATATAAGGGAAAAACTTGATAGTTTAGATTTTGGGGAGCGAAATTTCAAATATTGTAGAAGCAAAAAAAAAAAAAAAAATTCATAGAATTTTTTTTTTGGTTGGGGGATGGGAGGGGGGGGGGGGGATGAATGCCCCACCAGCCCCTTGTCTTCGTCTCTGTCGAGGAATACGATTAAATTTTTTTCTAAATGTTTCGTCTCTTAGAAGAAATTATACTTTTGATAAGTGTTAATGAACATTGATATGATTTTTTATTTTTTTAATAACAATATAAGATGTTAACCAACCGATGAAATTAGATTAAATTCATTTTAAACAAGGGCGACGTAGTCGCACTGGTCTTTGCACATGAATTACATATTACTTTGTTCATTCTAATTTTGAGCTAATCTCATATCTCTAGAAATATTTTTGTAATACATTATATCAAATCTTTATATTTCGTTGCATGTTCATTGGTACCTAAACTTTATATAATTTAATTTGGAAATATAGAAAATACCATTTAGTTTCCTCTAGTTTAGAATTAGTGTAGAGAGTATACATATTAATATTAACAATTCAATATCAATAGTTCATGCAATTCTTATATATTCAGGTGTTTTGTGTTATATCCTAAACTTCATGGGTGAAAAGTACAGTTTTACCAAATTCAAAGGCGTATTGAGAAACCATGTGCGACTTATTACTAGCTGGGTAAAATACTCTTTGCCCCCATGAATTATACCTCTCGTACTAAATACCCCATTGAACTGTACAAAAATACATTTACCCCCTTCAATTGCTTGTAATTGTCTTAATCACACTCGATCAATATCTTTTCTTTTCTTTTTTCATTTTTCCATCATTTTTTCCTCTTCTTATATTTTAGGAAAAATTACTAAAACCCCCATAAAATAAATTTTTATATTCAAAAAATTCATAAATATATTTTTCAATCACAAAAGCCCATTTTACAAACTTTTTATTCAAAAAAACCCAAAAGTTAGGATTAAGAACCTTTTTGACTAAACTACCCTTCATTTATTAAGTTAAAAATCGATCAATTGATATTTTTTATCGAAATTTTTTGTTTTAAAATTTTAAAATTAATAAGTTGAATAATACATATTTTATTTTTAGTATTAAATATCTTAATTATTTTTATATAATTTATGTTTATTGTACTTTGATTATTACGTAAAAAATAAATTTTTAATTGTTTTTTAAGAAGAATAAAAATCTGAAAAATTTAAAATAAAAAATAATTTTTTTAATCCATTATTAATATAAAATTTCTAAATAAATAAATCTCTATACAAAACTATAATTGATTAAATTTTTATTATAAAGGATCAAGGGCAATTAAGTTCATAAATTTATTAACCCTAAGTCTAGGGGTTTTTTGGAATGAAAAGTTTGTGGAATGATTTTTTTGGGGTGAAAAATATTATCATGGGTTTTTTGGACATTAAAATTTATTTTAGGGTTTTTTTTTAGTAATTTTCCCTATATTTTATTAAAATTTAACCCAATTTATCAAGATTAATCATTTAAAATAATAATTGACAATATTTTCAACACTTACGTTAAACTAATTTGATGACAACAATAGTAATATTTAATAATATTCAACTAATTAATTGTTAAATCTTTGATGTATATTTTGACAATATATACATTATATCGTAATTTACTAAAATATATATATTTGGATTAAAATCCAAATAGATTATATTTATATATACATATATATATTTTTTGGTTTCCCATGGATTTCTCCACACCACATTGGGTATGAGACTAATCCCGCTTCGCGGTGCTAAGCTTGCCGCTGGCCTGAGGGGATTTGTCACTGGGGGGAGTCGAACACGCTCCCTACTCAGGAGCGTAGTGGTGGACAAGCCACTGCGCCAACCCTTCAAGTTTTTGAATATATATATATATATGTATATATATACACACACATTTAGCTTTTTCAATTAATCAAAATATACATACCTTACCCCCTAGTTTAATTTAATAAACATATATATGTTGTCATAAGAGATATTAAAAATATGTATGTTTAGTTGAATTTATATCAACAGAGAATTTGTCAAACATAATATAATGTATAGTTACTATATTAGCTCAATGTTGTGCTAAAAATATTATTAATTATTATTTTAATAAATTAATCTTGATATATTAAGTAAATTTCAACTAACGTACATGAAAAAGGGAATTCTTAAAAAGACAAAGTGATGGATAAATTAAAAAAACCAAACGAAAAAATAAGGGTCATTGAACCAAGTCCATACTATAAAATGGGATCAATGTATTTTCGTACCGTTCTGGAGTAATTTGGTACTAGAGTCTAGATGTATAGTTCAAGGGACAAATTGGGAAAATATCTATGTTAGATCAAGTTTAATGGCGTCAATATTTATATCTTTAATACAGTAAAAATATGTTATTTGCTGTCTCTATATTCACATGTGTGAAAGAGTTTACATAAAATACACAATCGAACCATTGGAGTTGGTCGGGCAAATTGTATTTCATCCTTACTAGCTTTGACCAGTCACTAACCAAATGGAAAGAACAATCCATCGTAACCCTGAAATCAATTTTCACACTCATGACGTGGCACCATATAATTGGCTCAAATTATAAATGCATTTATCCACGTGTCCACAAACTAGTGGCTAGAATTAGTCACCGAGGGAGACCCGCAGAGTTATTTATTCAACAATTATTAAAAAGAAATTAAAAATAGAAAGTAAATAAAATCGATAAAAACCCAAAAAAATAAAAATAAATAAAAAATAAAATTGAAACTGGACTGAGTAAAAGTAAAAGCTAATCGTGGGGGTGGAAGGTCCGAGAAAAGCGAATCCGTCAAAATGTTTATTCCTTTTTATTTCTGGGATTTACATTTTTTTTATTTTTAAATAGTACTATTAAATTTCCTAGAATACGTAACGATTTAGTATTTTCTGCGAAAAAATTGGTGAATTTTTTCGCGCTGGAAGCTGCTTATTAATCAGATTACATGTTGCTATATATACAAATAAGTGTATATATATGTGTGTGTGTGTGAAAGTTAGGGTTTGAGAGTTTGGGGTTTTTTGGTAACTCGAACGCCATGAGGAAGAAGCTTGACACTCGCTTTCCAGCCGTAAGTACTCTTTTGCAAAATTTATATTTTTACACTTTTTCTGTTTATTATTTTGTTGTTTGAAGAATTTTTGGAGGTTTTATTTGTGCTTTGAGTTTATGTAGGTTAATGCATATTTTTGTAGTATTATTTATGTTATGTTTAAATAATTGTGTCACATGTATGCTTTTGTAGTTATGTGGGTTTTTTTTTTCTTTCTTTTTTTCGTTTTTTAAATTAAGCTTTGATTCAAAAGGAAGTTTTAGAGCAGAGTGTAAGCCTTCTTCAAGAATTTTTTGTGAAGGAGGGAGGGACTTAGCCATGATTTGGGGTTCGGGGGTGATTATATATAAAAAAAGGTAAACCTTGATATTTTTAAATTTTGAGGGGAAGAAATTTGAATAATAACAAATTTATAGGGCAAAAAATAATTTTCTCAAAGTTGAGGTGGTCCCCACCCCCTGGCTCCGTCTCTTGAAGGAGGGAGGGGGGGTGGGGGATGGGGGGCTAATTAGTGTTTACTTAGAGCCTCAGATTCTCATGAGTAATTTCTTCTCGAGACTGCACGAACAGTGGATATGTTGAGGATTGAGTTTCGAGATTATCATGCTTAGTTGGGGTTAGTGTGGAATTTCAGTCTAAAAGGGGTGAAAAGAGGGAAAAAGAAGTTGTGGCTGTCATTCCACGGGCTCGGGTTTGTTAGCTTATAAAATTTAATTATGTGTTGTTGCCACGACAAGTTAACCTGTGGCTGACTAAATGTCCTAAATAGTTAACTGATAACTGTTTTAACTACTTATGTTGGGATATCTCATTCTTTTCATACTCCAGTTGATGATAGAGGCTTAACGTGAACAGCCGTAATCTTTTGACATGTTTACATCCATGGGTAGTGATCTAGCGCTTAACTTTGAATACATTTTTAGTTCTGTACATACGTTGTTTGGAAAATCAATAGAGGTCTGTTATTTTGGAATGCAAGGGGAAACTAATCTTTTCTACTTAGACATGCGTTTCGACCTTCTCATGGGTCTATCTGGAAATTTGTAATGGCGTAAAGGAGCACATGAAAAAATATTGGCTTTGAAGTGGATATAGTTTGTCTTGATGATTTCTCATATGTTGAGAAATTAGACCTCCAGATATTATGTAGACAACTCCAGTCTAGATGTTTTTTCTTTCCTGTTATGTGATTTATAAGTTCCTTTTGCAGGCTCGAATTAAAAAGATCATGCAAGCTGATGAGGACGTGGGGAAGATTGCTGCGGCTGTGCCCCTTTTAGTCTGTACGTAATTCTAATTATGCTGTTGGTGTTTTTCTTTGTTTTTTAAGGCTTCCCTTTATTGATGTGTTGGGATTTATCTTTAGTTTTTCTGTTCTTTCGTCGTGATATATCAGTTTTCCTGCCTGCTTATGGTTTGTTGATGATTAATATCCAGCGAAAGCTCTGGAACTATTCCTGCAAGATTTATGCGACCGGACTTATGACATTACCCTTAAAAAAGGAGCGAAAACTGTAAATTCTTTGCATTTGTAAGTTTTTTCTGGGATTTTATCTTTTATTATTTGGAGGTATTTGGTCACATCTACATTCTTCTGATAATATACTACTTTCACATGCAGGAAGCAATGTGTCCAGAGCTTTAATGTGTTTGATTTCTTGCGGGACACCGTCAGAAAGGTTCCGGACTTGGGTGGTTCAGATGCTGCTGCTGCTGCTGAGGATAAATCTGCGACCAAAAGAAGGTTAGAAAAGACATCACATAGTCGCATTCTTGTTTAGGGAGGAATTCGGGAAGATAGAAATTTATATTGCAATCAGTTTATTCAATGCAGGAAGGTCGCAGAAGATGAAGAATCTGGAAACGGGGATGAGCCTAAAAAGATACGAACGGTAAGCTAATATAGGATATTCTTAGATGTTGAGTTTTGGCATCAAATAGTATTAAATCACCCTGCGTTTTGAACTTATCTCAATTATATATATATATATATGTGCACATATAATAATCAAATCAAAAAAGAATTAATTTTGATGGCTTGCAGTGCAATATATTTCTTCCACAATTTCATATTTCTCATACTTGTGTGATAATGTTTAGATCAAGAATTTCAATGTTCAACGTGAAAGAGTTTTATGAAGCACCACGATTTGTTCCCAATTCATGCATTTGTAAGCCAAACCAATTAAATGCTTGAATAATTATTCTTTCATAATAATTTTTAAAAATTAATTTACATAGACACGCCTCCCTTCGAGGCCAAAGTACCCTTGCCAATAAAAGCATTTTACAATTTCACCCTCTTTCAATAAAAATCAGATAATAACTTCATCCCTGCTCTTTTAGTTGTCAGGTTAACATCGGGTGTCTTGATAATTTGCAATGTCCAAGGGGACTCGTGGTATTTACTCAATTAGTGAAAGTGGTGCATGTAATTATCCCTATTTTAAGATACTAATTCTTGGTCATTCTTTATGGAAATTTGCAATTTACTATTGACCTAGCTCTGGTGAATGTTTCTTCAATGCAGCAAGATACTGGCCACACCAGCAGCAGTGGTAGAGGCAGAGGTCGTGGCAGGGGAAGAGGTCGTGGTAGAGGTAGTCGTACAATAGAAAGAGAAAAAGAATCCATTCACAACGAGAAATGTGAAGACGACCCCGACATATCTCACCAGGATGGTAACAATCATGAAGAACATTTAGGTGGGTCAAGTACTATTACTGCAGATTCAAAAACTACCGGGCAAAACGATGCTGATAAGCCCGTAACAAAATTTGACCTCAACATTGACTTAAACGATAACGGGGATTCCAATGCGACATTACCCAGGGTGCCTTGTGACGCACCTAAAATGCCAGAGCCTGAATCGAAGCATGAAGATATTCCGGGTTGGTCCCTTGATGATGTAGAAAGGATGGCTATTGATCCTGTTCAACTTGCTAATTTAAATAGGGGGATGGACGAGGAAGAGGAAGATTATGATGAAGAAGGATAAGAACATTGCAAAATGCTCTGCTAATATAGGTTGGTGACTCATCTTTACTATTGTCTTGTGCTAGATGTATATATTTCGTTGAGACGAGTTCGCTAGGTGATTAGGATTCTAGGAGATAACAGATTGGGGTAGAAATTGTAATCTGGGCTGAACCGGCGGTCTACTCGTCCTCTCATTTAGGAGTTTGTACAAATTGTGCGGTTAACTAACTAACGTTTACATTATCTATGATTTGGAAATACCTAGGTTTCTATTAATTGATTATCTGCCTTTGATATTCAACTTGTTTGATTTTGAAAATGAGATTGTTTCTGTGGTACAGTACTAGCACCTTTCTTTTCTTGCCAGAAGAGTTCTCTTTAAAGATGTAATAACCCCTCCAGAAAAAACCAAAAGAACAGGAAAAACACAAGTTTGTCCTGAATTATTCTTAGGAGGTCTCGAATCCAAGGTTCGAGTTGTCCATGCGCTTCCACAGGATGTTCATCACGATACAAATGTTTGTTATCCTTTTGAAATTTGAGGTCCTTGGAGGTTGTAAGCATCAGGATCCAAGACTCTGAAATCGGGTCTCGACAAATATGGGATCATTTTGCGACATTCATCAATAACCCAAATGATTGTAATTCTCTCAAAATTTGAGGTAACTGAAGTTTCTAAGCATCATTCAATCTAAAACTATCAAATCGGTTCTCGACAATTATGAGCACATTTTGGGAGCACTTTTAATTGTAGTTTTAGACAATCACAATCTTTAAGTACATATAAACATTGTAATTCCAGACAATTACAATTATTCAGCGTAATCAGATAATCGTGATTATACTATACTCCTATGCATCAGTCACAAATATGTACTATATTATAACAAATTAACAACACATGATCATCCCACAACATATCCAAAATCCAACTTACAATTCCTTTGCAATCAATTTCACGCAGCCAAGAGAACCCCCACAATTTTATTTAACAAACCAGTAAGCAACATATACAATAATATCACGATGCAGAAGAAGAAGCGTCGAAGCAAATCAAGCGTCGCCAATGAGCTTGAAATCCTTAACTTCCTTAACATTCTTCCATCGCTGCACCAACACCTTCGCCTCATACACTTTATTCGTCGATGGGCGGCCTCGATTGTTATATAATACACCATCCCGGCGACAACCTGCTCCTTCACATTCACAACCTTCCTAAATTCCAAAAGCGCATTCTGTAACCACCACAAATCATTACCGGTTTCAAGTTAGTGGAAACTAAAATGAGCGTACTTTCATTTACAAGGAAACACTTCTTTTTCCAACCGCAACTTTTAATTTTTCCAAGTATTCTAACAAAATCTTTGTCATAATTATTTACATGTGAATTCTTTGTATCACGTTATTAATACATTACTATAAAATATAAATATATTGTGTATAGTTGACTTATTTGAGGTAATATGCTCATTATAGTTGATTCTAGTATTTACCCTATTAGTTAGTTGTAATAAAAATCAAACGCACATAATGACTTTTAATTTTGAGAATATTAGAAATTATAATATGATTAATTGTTAAAAAGAAATTAGTACGTCCAAATCGCAAAAGTAATGTATTTTTATTTATTGTATGACTTTTCCACGTGTTTTCATTATTTTACAAATTTTTTATGAACGTTTTCGGGAAGTTCTCAATATTTGAAAGCTTGAAACACATGCTAGAAATGAAATTTTTGATCCATGGATCCAACTAAAACACATAAAATCATCGATGGCGAGAGAAGAGGACGAAGAAGAAGATTTACCTGTTTGTTGTTGTGATCGTCTGACAGCGAAACGAGCAAGATCTTCGATCTCGGGGCTGTTCTCTGATCCTTCTCTCTGGTGAATAGCTCCCATTGCCATTGTTGTAATGCTACTTTTCTTGTTTAGATATTAGAGAAGAAGAAAATATATGTGCGTGGATTGGTGACAGCAACGTGAAGTGGTATTTATAGGGGACTAACGGGAAAAGAAAAAAAGTTTTTTTTTTTTTTTTTCCCCGAAATTCTAATGTATAAGGTTCAGTCGCACCTAAATTAATATAAGAACTATGAATAGTATATCGACAAGGAAAATGATCAATCATGAAATAAATGTATCATTTTGATAGATTGAGCATAATTAGACACGGATCAAAGATTGGGATTTTGAAATAATTGTGAGTATATTTGACAATCTGAATCATGATCATTTGGTCTCTCGTGATTTGTACATACAATTTAATTATGTTATGAAATAACATAATTAAGTCATGTGAACAAACTAATTTGTCAGTTTTAGGGTGAGTTTGGCCAATATTTGCATAAGTGATTATGAGATAATTGGTTCCTGCAAAATTAATTATGACAAAAGCTAAGACTTTTAGATTTTTCAAAATGTGATTTTGTAACACAAAGATGTCCAAAATAAATTATACTCAGAAATAGGGCTAAATAGTTATCAAAATTGTGTTTGAACTTCAAACGCAAATTTTAACTTTTCAACTGATGGGCCAAACGCATTCTTGAGCCAAGGTTAAGTATGCAAAAGAATAATGTCTTTATGATAAAACCACGTTCAAATCTAATTTGATCACGCAGTTTGATTTCTTTTACGGATAGTGAATCAATCACATGATATATAGAAATTGCTTTATATTAATTACTTTTTCTTCCTCTGGAATATGAACTATTAATATGACATCATCAAAGTGCTTAAGGGAAATTTTACATGGTTAAAATGCGGGACACAGTATTTGGCGAATGATGCTACATTTTTATTTTTATTTTGAAAAAATGATGCTACATTTCTTGACTACATTTTTGTCACTTCATATAAATATATGCAATGAATGCGGTCGTTTAGTTATGCATAATTAATACAATAATTAGATGTACATCCCCACACTTTAGTGTAAATTACCTAAAAATCCTAACCTTATTGATATTAAATAAGTCCCCTTCATGCTAAGACATTCTTACAACTACAATCACTGTGTTTTTATAAATTCTTAGGCTGCATATGGTTATGTTTTCTGAATTGCATTTTCATTTTTTGGATCACCAGAAAATGAAAATGCACACTTCTAGGTAAATTCTACAGAAAATACTCAAATTTTAAATCCTACTACATATTCCCCTATACAACAACCAATCATTTCACCCTTTCAATCAATTCACAATCTTTCACCATTAATTACACTATCCCACTTTTCAACTAATTATCTTTCTTACTTTATCATATTTTATAATAACTCAATATATATGTATATATATACACATACACACACATACTTTATATCAAATCATTCATATATATATACACACACACACATGCATAATTAATTCAATCACTTCATATATCAAATCCCAATAAAATTCAACTTTATATCACATCAAACACCACTTCCAACTATTTTCTAAAAACACATCCAAACAAACAATAAAAGTCAATATTTTCACACGAATTTCTATAATACACGTTTTCCAAAAAAAACTCAGAATTTAACTCAGAAAACATAACCATACGGAGCCTTACAATTTCATTACATGTAAACCTTATTAATCGACCCCTTAAAGAGGTCACATTGTAATTTGCCAAAAATTAGGGGGAGTTTTGGTAATTAACACTAAAGTGAGGGGGTGTGCATGTAATTCACCCTATTTAATATTTTCCATAACAAAAGAACATATCGTTGTATCAAAGACATGACTGAAAAATGGATCAAACTACTCGATATTCAGCTCGTAATCGATTGTTAAGACTCTATTTGAGCTCGACTCATTAACATAACTGATGAAATTGAATCCACATAGATACAATTAAAAATGGACTAGGTTTACCAACAAACACACAGGAAATTTGTCGATCCTCATGTCTCGAATTTGACTCGTCTACAAGTCTCCTTGTTTGAATCACGAACACTCTTCACCTTCACCGTGGTGGATCAGCCACCAGAGCAATCCACTTCAATATATGCATACCTTAAACCCACGGAGTCTTGGTGATACTCCAAAGAAAGAGATTAAGAGAGAACGTGTAGAGGAAAAAGAGAGAATTTTCTAAGCAGAATATAGTTGTAATCCCAAGATGAGAGGGCTCTGATATAGATATCAGATTTCCTATACAAGGAAGAGTTTCATCTATTCAGGATTCTAATAACACGAACTACGACATTAAATCCAACTCAAGGGTGACAAATCTAAATTCCCATTGCCATTTTCCCGAGTCATCACCAACTAATCCCCTTGTTGGTGTTGTTAGAATAATAGTTTACCTTAGACTAGGATTCATATATATTTGTTTCCTTTATTATCTTGTACTCTCTATTTAAGACTTTCATGCATAATACGATATACAAGGGGATTTTACCTTAACAGTCGCCTGCCCCGAATCCATTCTAAAGCTACCATCCGTTGAGTGAACCTATCTTTTGAACTCAACTCTTATTTAGAGGTGATGGTAGAGGTAGTCGAACAATAGAAAGAGAAAGAAAATCCACTTGCAACGGGAAATTTTAAGAAGACCCCGACATATCTCACCAGAATGGTAACAATCGCGAAGAACATTTAGGGGGATCAAATAATATTATTGCAAATTCAAAAATTACAGAGCAAAAAGGTGCTGATAAGCCTGTTACAAAATTTGACCTCAACCTTGACTTATAAACGAGAACGTGGATTCCAATGCAACATTACATGGAGCACCTTCTGACGCTCCTAAAAAGCCAAAGCCTGAATCGAAGCATGCATATATTTTGGGTTGGTCTCTCTTGATCATGTAGAAATGATGGCTATTGATCCTACTCAATTTGCTGTTAGGATTATGTCCTTAGATGGAGGATAGAATGTTGGGATATAGTGGAGCCGGATAAAAAATAGGATTGAAAGTCGAAAAATTTAGTCAAATAGAGTCAAGATGAAGACGAGATGGGTCGGGAAGATCCGGGGTTACGAAAGGGTCGAAACAAGTGAAGATGGACTTGGAATAGGGTGGTAGCCGCGACTACAACTGTTGGTCCCAAGTGGCATACGAAAGGGTCTAGAAGGCGGGGGGGTTGAATAGACCCTGAAGTCTTTTTCGACTTCAAAAAGGTTTCGTATTAAAATGGTTTGGACGCTTGAAATGTGAACGCTTGACTGAGTGTTTACTTAGAAATATAGACGGTTAGGTTAAGCGTCTGATGAAGACTGTTTTTAGAGAGTTAACTTAGACTTCAAGATTTGAATACTTTCACCGAGTGGGTTTAAGCGTTCAGTTCTTTAATCAGTGTTAGCACAGCGGAATGATTTTTCTAGTCTTCTTTTGAAAGCTTTAGCGTCACCAGAAGTTTCTTAGTTGTTTAGCTTTTGATTGTGTTTTACTTAATCAATTTATGCAATGATATGATATGAAAGAATTGACTGAAAAGTAAATAACACAATATTTGTAAGGTTCGTTGGGTGATGTAATCTCAACTACATCCTTCTTCTCCTTGAACACTTGGAGGCAATCCACTAAAGTGATTCTCAAAGAATCACATAGAATCTTCTACACAATAGGGAGAGATAGATGTCGATGACTTGAGCTCCTTGATTACACAGATTTCTGCTCCAAATCACTTCAATCTCCTTGCTTCTTTCACCCAGAAATGATGCAAGTATCCAACTTCGACTTCACACAGATCACGAGGCTTGGATGGGTTTTTCTAAAACGGTTTGTTTGATTTTGATGAAGTTCAAACAACTTGGAAATATCTCAGTAGGAAAGTGGTTTCTTCGAAAAGAATGTTTGAGATATTTGTTGACTGTCTCAGGATTGAAGAAAAGCAGAGGGAATGTTTTCTTGAATATTCTGGCTTTTCTGAGAGTTTAAGGAATGAGACTTCAATGCAACAGCAATTCGACTTGAAGATTAATTGTTCTTTCTCTTTGGCTTGTTGTTGAAGTCCTATTTATAGGCATTCTTGGAGAAAGTGTCCGTTTGACACATGCACAGGCGTGTGTCTCTCACTTCCGCGAGTGAACATCTTTTGTCCTTTTTCCTGAAAATCTGCTGCACAAAAGTTGGTGCTGCAGTCTGAGATAGTTGACAGTCCAATAGGGTGGCTTCTCCGTATGTCTGAAAGTGCTTATCACATTTAATGCTCTTATCAGCATTTAATGCATTTGAATTAAATACCCGGTGGTACTTAATGCTCTGAGAATATTTGCATTAAACTCCTTCTGGACTTAGAAATAAATTCAAGTGAATTTACTTCTGTCCCATAAGGAAACGCTTGATGTAGCTGGTCAATTGGACGCTTGGAGACTTTTATCTTCTTTCAGAAATCAGGCGCTTGAGTCTTCGAACTTTACCACTGATAAACTCACTCAGAAATTATCAGACGCTCAGCCTAAGACTACTTAGCCTAACAATTTAAAGTAAAATAAAACAAAGCCTAATAAGCCTATTACAAAACTAACGCTTCAAAGCTTATACAAATTTTCTACTAAAATCAAACTTACATATTTTTGGGTCTAACACAAAGTCCTAATTGTCATCATCAAAACATCTAACATGAAATTCCTAACAACAACGCAGAATGTCAACAGTAAGTTTAGTCGCGGCTACGGGGTATTTTAGCCATGACTATTGGGCGCGGATCCGAGACTTGGGGCGTAAGTTGGCATGATTTTGGATGGATTTTGATAGATTTGAGTCCTATTTTGGATGGGTTTGTTTCCTATTGTGATAGGAATTATTCTCTAAGTTGTTAATAATTGTTTTCCTCATTTGTTAGGGTTTAGACTTAGTCCACTATTATAAATAGTAGAACTCTCCTTATAATTTATTGATTCAATCATTGAGAAATAAAGATATAGTCTAGGTTGCCTCGTGGATATAGGAAATTATGCCGAACCATATTAAAATCCTCGTGTCATTATCTTTATGTTTAGGCTTAGAATATTCTTGTTTCTTGATTATTTTTCGTGCTCTGATACTACCATTCTTAACAACTGGAATAAGAGCCATATGTTGTAGATTTAGAAGAGCTCATGAGTCTAGATCTATGGGAAAGCGTTTTTGATTAAACGCGGATTTCATCGTGGGAACGATGGTAAAAGATGGAAGAATAATCAAGCTCGATCATTTTGTTGAAGGGAGCACGAATTGAGGCCGTGGTGAAGCCAGAGAAGATGACAGAGGAGGATGGGGTCTGTTAGATTACCAACCAAAGAGGGATAATCCCATTGAACGTTAACCAAAAAATATTGGAAAATCGTGGTGCCAATAGATAGGCTGATCCACAGCAGCAGAGGCAAATTTGTGATGTCGGGTGGGTAGACATGAAGCTAATAGGAGCAGTTGTGGTGCCAGAGGCAAATCTGTAGAGCCAGAGGTCATAGAGCAAATCCGTGTTGGCAAGAGGGAGCGAACGAGTGGCTGGAGACCAAGGGGTAGAGTTACGGTGCCAAGAAATCAAATCCATAGAGCCATAGGTTAGAGTGATAAAATTGATAGCCGAGACGGTAGAGTCGTATAGTCGATAAACGAGAGGGCAGGTTGTGGAGACAGATCCACGTAGAGAGATCCACGAGGCAGAGACATGACTCCGAGAGGGCACACGTAGAGCCAAAAGTGATGGAGGCAGGATGTGAAGCCGGGTAGGTAGATTCGCAGAGCCGTGGGTTCTTTTGGCAGATGGATGTGACATAGTTCGTGGAGCGGGAGGTCGAGCAGATGTGTCAGTGACCCGAGTTGTGCTGAGATGGGTCAGCCACATAGTTCTTTTGGAGTAACCTATATTTGAGAATCAGTTGGACTGAGATGGGTGTGCCACGGTATTTAAGAGTTGGCTGATCACTAAAGAATAGGATAGTGGCGAGGGTTCAAATAGAGGGAGTGATGTTCATAGAAAGTGTCCGTCAAGTGAGTGACACTAGAGGGCGGATGAGTTGATGAGGTAATGAGATGTCTCAAGATTTGATCTCCATTAGGTTTGGGGATGTGCTAACAAGATTGAGATTCACTTGGAAAAAGTGAAGTGGTGGTTCAAGTTGAGTTCGAGCTTTTGATCAATTTCCAAGCGGGAGATTGTTAGGTTATAGTGGAGTCGGATAAAAAATAGGATTGAAAGTTGAAAAATAGAGCCAAATAGAGCTAAGATGAAGATGAGATGTGTCGGGAAGATCCGGGGTCGCGAAATGGTCGAAACAACTTAAGATGGACTTGGAACAGGGTGTAGCCGCGGCTACCAGCAAGCTTAGCCGCGACTACCAGTTCAGAATGTCAACAGTGAGTTTAGCCGCGGCTAGAAGGTATTTAAGCCACAACTACTGGGCGTGGATCCAAAACTTGGGGCGCAAGTTGGCGAGATTTTGGGCGGATTTTGACAGATTTTAGTCCTATTTTGAATGGGTTTGTTTCGAATTGTGATAGGAATTATTCTCTAAGTTGTTAAAGATTGTTCCTTATTTGTTAGTGTTTAGACTTATTCCACTATTATAAATAGTAGAACTCTCCTTGCAATTGATTGATTCACTAATTGAGAAAGAAAAATGTAATCTAGGTTGGCTCGTGGATGTAGGCAATTATGCCGAACCACGTCAAAATTCTTGTGTCATTATCTTCATGTTTATGCTTAGAATATTCTTGTTTCTTGATTATTTTTCGTACTCTGATGCTACGATCCTTAACATAGAATGCATATGAAATTCAATTTCTAATTGACTTATCTTATTATTAATCAAATTTATTTTAGTTGTTTTAACATAAATTTTATTAGCATCCGTAAATAGTGTGCAATATATTGTCCATGTAATTGATGCAATATCTCTACTTCTTATAGATACGAAAATAGGCACTAGAGAGATTGATATTGATTACTTAATACATTCGCAAGTAATAAATGGGCAATAAAGACTCGGTATACTTGTATAACCTGAGCCATGACATAATAGTTCCAGTCGGACACTATAAAAGAGTGGTAGCTTATGTTGTAGACACATCAGTTGAACTCGACTCGCATTGGTTCTATCGCATGAGTTTTCACTCTGTGATTGTCATTGACAGAACTAATCAATTGGGATAGGTATAAGTGAACATATGACCTGAGAAATTGAGTTAAAGATGCACCCATGACATCGAGTCTGTCACTAGAGCAGTTAGACCTAAATCACCCGTTGGTCTTCGACCTTGAAATGCGACTTGATGGGTGAGTGGTAATCTTCACTGTTGCTAAGATATAATTTATTCTATCTCAGCCCACAAAGAATGGCAATTGTATCAATTGATGTGAAACCAGCCTTCTTGAATGGAAAAAATGCGTCCTATGTGATTATAAATAATAAAGATCAAAGTCTTTACCCAACGCATTTGGAGTTGCTAGTGTCGGACACTATAGCAAACTTAGTGATTTTGAATTATTGTAATTTAGACATATGGTAAGGTTAGTGAGTTTGATTTTACCATGACTCTCATTTGGGCTACGAAGTGGGGCACATGACTGATTAGGTGTTACCCACTTCCTTTGGATTCCTCGCATTGCCCAACAAGATGAACCAAAAGAGTCACGCTTTAATGGTTGACCAAGAAAAATAAAAAAAAATATTTCTATTGGGCTTTAGAGTATTTAATTTATTATATAAGTTAAATATTATTAATTAGTTGTTAATTAAATGAATAAATGAATTAATTAAAAAATAGAATTATTAATTGATTAATTTCTTAGAGAAATAAATTATTAAATTTATTCTTGGTATTAATTAGTTAATTTGTTGGATTAAATAAATAACTAAAATTATATAAGGAACCCTACGCCACAAGGCTCGACTGGGTCGACCCTAGGCATCCCCTAGGAGCTCCAATGGACCTAAGTCTTTGATGTGTACTTTTTACCTAAAGACTTAAGACTTTTGAGCAAGTGAAATCATTATGTTATGGTAGACCGAAAGTATTGCTCCCAGTCCACTATGCACCACAAATTTACAAGTGGTGGAGTGGTTTTCACATGGTGGTTGGGTGATAAAAACCACCCCACCACTTGGGAATATGTGCGTGGAGGATAGTGGACTGGAGCAAAGCACTCGGTCCACCATAGCTTTTCCATCAATAAGTCCTCTCCTAGACTTTTGAGTAAGTAACACTTGCAAATTTAAATAGGGGGATTGATGAGGAAGAGGAAGATTATGATGAAGAAGGATAAACACATTGCAAATGATGCCTGCTTTTTCGCCTTTGTCTAATATAAGGTTGGTAACTCATCTTTACTATTATCTTGTACGAGATGTATATATTTAACTTGGAATGATCTGCTAGGTGATTGTAGGAGATAACAAAGTAGGGTAGAAATATTGCAATCGGGGCTGAACCGGAGGCCATCTCTTTCGTCTCATTTACGAGTTTGTACAAATTGTACGGTTAACTAACTAACGTTAACGATATCTATGATTTTGAAATATGTAGGTTTCTATTAATTGATTATTTGGCTTTGATATGTAACTTGTTTGATGAAATGGAGATTGTTTCTGTGGTTCTTTTCTTGCTGAAAGAGTTCTCGACAAATATGACGTCATTTTAGGAACACTTTTGATTGTAGTTTCTTTCGAAAGTTGAGCTCCCTGCATTTTTTAAGCATCATTGAATCTAAAACTATCAAATCGGTGCCCAACAAATATGAGATCATTTTAGGAGCATGACTGTAATTCTTTCGAAACTTGAGGTTACTCAACTCTAAGCATCATTGATTCTAAAACTATCAAATCGATTCTCGACAAATATGAGATCATTTTAAAATCACCTTTGTTTGTAGTTTTCAAACAATCACAATTCACAATCATTCAGTATACACGAACAATTGTATATTACAACTTAAATATTGATACTCCTACGCATCAGTCACAAATATGTACCATAATATATAACAAACTAACAACATGTGATCATCCCACACATTATACAAAATCCAAGTTAAATTCGTGTGCAATCAATTGCCCGCAGCCAAACGAACCCCGACATTTTATTTCACAAATCAGTAAGCAACATATACAATATCACGATGCAGAAGAAGAAGGATTCGAAGCAAATCAAGCGTTGCCGATGAGCTTGAATTGTTGAAGCGTCGAAGCAAATCAAGCGTCGCCAATGAGCTTGAATTCCTGAACTTCTTGAAATTCATCCACGGCTTCACCCACACCTTCGCCTCATACACTTTCTTCTTCCCCCCATCCGCGACCTCGATCGTTATATAATACATAGTTCCGGCCACCACCTGCTCCTTCACATTCGTGACCTTCTTAAATTCCAAAAGCGCATTCTGTAACCACCACAAATCGTTTCGACATTCAGATCCAATTTTTTTATAGAGAATCAGTTATAATATACATGTTATGAATATTGAATCTAACAAATTACCATCAGTTTGACAATTATCACAGCCAACGAAGATGAACTAGCTGTTAGTGGTAATAGTACCCAAAACCTCTATAAGTTTCACTCGCTAATAGAGTTAGATTTCATCGACATTCAGATCTAATTACAGTCTGAATTAAAAATGCCAAAAGATCCATTTTTTTAGGGATAATTGCATAAAACCCCCATGTTATTTCAAAAATGCTAAAAACCCCGTGTTAACGAAATAGATTAATCAATCCAGTGTTCTTAAAAAATGTGCAAAAAAGCCAAATTTCATTAAAAAAAGAGCACGACATGCTCATTTGTCATTTATATAATTTTCATACTTTATAAAAGGTAAATAGTGTTAATTCACCTAAAAAAATCACGTATTTGGCATTTTTACACACTTTTTAGAAACACAGGTAATTAACCTATTTCGTTACCACATACTTTTTTAGCATTTTTGAAATAACAAATGAATTTTTATGCAATTATCCCTTTTTTTAAAAAATAATCAGTTACATAATACATAATATCAAATCTAACAAATACAAATAAGGGTGATTAACCTATTTCGTTAACACAATTACATTTGAATAATACAGTTTGAATTATCCTTTTTTTCTACGGATTATCACAGGTTTGACAATTATCACAGCCAACTAAGGACTAGCTGTGAGTGATAATAGAATAAAAGATCTTTAATATCTTAAGTTTTCAATTCTCCAATAGAGCTAGATTTTATCGACATTCAGATCCAATTTAAAAAATGCCGAAATTTCTCAATATACGATGAAAATCAAGCAAAAGAAGAACGAGAAAGGGGACAAAGAAGACGAATAGGTACCTGCTTCTTGTTGTGATCATCGACGGCGAAACGAGCGAGATCGTCGATCTCTAGGCTGTTCTGAGATCCTGTACTCTGATGAATAGCTCCGGTCGCCATTGTTGTAATGATAATTGCAATTATAGAAATGATAACTACTTTGCTTGTTTAGATATTTGTGTGTGGATTTGTGAAGGCAACGTTGGATGTGGTATTTATAGGGGAGGAGCGGGAGAATCGGAAAGTGTCACGTCAAGTTATCCAAAACGTGTTGATGGTTTTGTTTTGTTTGTTTTTGACTTTTTTTCTTTTTTTTGGGATTTCTAATTGATAGAGTTTGGTCGACATAAATTACTTGATTTTTTTTTCTTTGTTTGTTTATGACTTTTCTTTGATAGTTTAGTCCTAGTTTGTTAAATACGGGAATCGTCATTAAATATGCACGTAGATATTAAGATTTTTTTTTTAAAAAAGTTACAGTGAAAAATTGGCTGATTTTGTTTTTACGGAAATAGGAAATAAACGGGAGTTGTAGAAGTTCACGTACGGATGTGATACGAATACAAATGAATTGTTTTGGAGTAAAACATACGACTTATTTCTACATAAATTTGAAGGATATATTACTTGTACTCGCTTTTATTTTATAATCATAAAATTTAAATGGGAAAATTACTAAAAAAACCTTTAAAATAAACTTTTATATTAAAAAAACTCATGATAATATTTGTCAATTCAAAAAACCCACTCCATCAACTTTTCATTCCAAAAAACCCAATACATAGAGTTAACAAATTTATGAACTTAATTACCCTTAACTTTCTATAATAAACATTAATCAATTGTAGTTTTGCAATGAAATTTATTCATTTAAAAAATTTATATTGATATTTGGTAGTGATTTTAATTCTAAATTTTCAGATTTTTTAATCTTTTTACAAAATTTAAAACACATATTTATGGATACTTACCATATTAAAATCAAAATAAATTATATACAAATATTTTAAAAAAATTAATATTACAAAATAAAATTCGTATTTTAAGATTCACCAATTTGAAAGAATTAAAGCAAAATAATTCCAATAAGAAAAAATAATTGATCAATTATTAACTTAATAAATGAATGGTAATTTAGTCGAAAAAGTTGTTACTCCTCATCTTTGGGATATTTGGAATGAAAAGTTTGTACAGTAGGTTTTTGAAATTGAAAAATATTTTCATGGGCTTTTTGGATATGAAAAATTATTTTCGAAGAGTTATTATATGAGTCAGTTGACAATACTTAATATTTTAATAAATTATTAACGTTGGTAGGTTTTTAATTGTATAATACTGAATTAGTACTTATAAAATTAATTATAATTTTCAAGTTTTAAATTTTTATTTTTACCAAAATTGAAGTATTATTCGTTAACTATAATATTGTGATATGTTTTAAAGTCCTATGCCCTAAATTAAGCAGAAGACCCATTATCAAAAGGATAACTCTGAAGAGAGGAACTGGCCTAGTAGCTACACGTGTTGAGCCTATTCGATGAAGGATTACAGGGGTGCGGGGGGCTTGGCCCCGCGGTGCAGTAAACTATATTTAAGGTGAAAAATTCGGGACTATGTTTAGTTCATACTTTTGATATTCATTGTATTATGTTATTTCATTAATAGTGAATACTCGCTCCTATCCCGTGGCTGTAGGCAATTGTCGAACCACGTAAATTATTATGTTGTTTGATCTGTATGCTTTTATTATCATGTATTCTAACATATAACACAAGATTCATAACGTATGTATTGGCGGATCTTACTTTATTTTATTATACGTAATTTATTTTGATAAAATAACTTAAATATAAATTTTCATAGAAAATATATTTATATCTTAACAAAAACAAAATTTCTTCCAAAACAAATCTATCATACCACACATAATAATTACCCTTTTTTCTATTAATAAACATATCTAAACACATTTTCACTATCATATCTCTATTCTCTAAAAATTAATTTTCGTGCTTTTATGAAAAATGAGAAATAGGAAATAGCATCCCATTCAATCAGGCCCTAATTTTTCACATTTTGAAGCCCCACCGAGCACTTATTGGGCTTATCTATCCCAGTAGAGATCATGTTCCCGCAGCCCAAACAAGAAATATATACATATATATATATATATATTATTTTCTATTTTATTTTCCCTCTTTTATTCTTTCTCCTCCATGAAATTTTCAACTTCCTCTGCAAGTTCACCAGCCTCACCAAAAACACACACACAACACACATTTCACACACTCAATTGACAACCATCTGTAAATCTCGGAGCTCCAACAATGGAGGTTTCTTCGGATAACGACGAATCGCCATTGCCGTCGAGCAACGTGAAAGCTCTCATTTCATTCTACTCCACCTATCTACGCAGCCGCCTCCGCACCTTCTTCCCCGTTTCAATCAATTCCACAAGCACTTTCCTGACGAAGATCGCGAGCTTCTATGGATCACCGAAACGACGCCGCAGGAAGACTTGTCTACCCCTACCTTTGCCCTCCGCCGCCGCCGCCGCCACAGCTTCACCTGACCGATCTTCTGAGTAAGAATCGCGCTATAATTATATCGTTGTTTTCGTTTGTGTTATTTGTGTTGAATTCGTTTCTATTGCTTTAATGAAATTGATGTGGTGGAGGGAAATTGTTACGAACAAACGCGAAATAAAAGCATAAAAGATTAAACGACATAGCAATTTACATGGTTAGGAAATGGCGTGCGTCGCTACGTCCATGGGATAGGAGGAGAGGATTTTACTATTATCGAATTCCAACATAACAGTTCTGCTTTAATTTGGGCCAGAATGTAAGGAGGAGCAAGAATGTAATATTTAGTGCAATAAAACTTTTATCTAATTGTGTGTTTTTGGGGAATTTTGGGCAAGGATTTAATATTAGATCGAAGGAAGCTCTTAGTTAAATGTGAGAAAAGAAAGAAAGTCAGGTTGTTTTCTTTTTTCGCCTTTCAAAGATGATTGTAAAGATTGTTTCTGTTTATGTGTATGATCATAGTAGATAGTTTTCATGTTCGTTATTTAGTTGGACTGAAATAAGAAAGAATCATTGGGATCGAATGTAAATGTATGTTGTTCGATGCTCCTCATGCAGGATTACGCCGGAGGCATCCAAAATTTTCGATGTGTTGGAGGATATCATCGAGCAAGCGCTTCAGAATTTGCACAGAATTCAGAAGAATTTAGCATTTTGGCAAGCCAGAGCAGAGGTCAGCTGTCAGCATGAATAAGTGTTTGTGCTGTGGTGGAAGTGGCATTCATTTTGGCAACCATTTGTTTTGCGCTTAATGTATCTTCATATTTCAGGGTTCAAATTCGCAGAAAGCATACTTCATGATATGTGAACGAGGGCCTTATGCATTTATTAATGGCACTGTTCAAATGATACGCGATTGTCTTGCTGATGGTTCTAGCATTCAGAAGCTCCATTGTTCAGCATCTTCTCATATATCTGAGAGGATTAGCGTATTGAATAGTTTGAGATATTCTTTGGCTACATTTTTGGCAAAGGTATATATTTGATTTTATCGTCTATTACGCTGGTAATATATTTTTGGTATGCATATATATTTCTTTGATCTATTTACGTACATCTCCTTTGATCTACCCCCTTTCTCATGGAAAAATTTGTAGATATCTTTTTTAGATAAAATATTCAGAGCTCTTCATTTTTCAGTTGTGTTATCATGGTTGGTTAGAACGTCTGTGTAAAAATTGATCTTCCTTACTCAGAGAAAGTCTGAAGACTTATTTCCAGATCTCTTTACCCAATCTTATTCTCTAGGTTTCTACAAGCTGTTTCATACTGAGCTGCTTCAAAAAATTGTAAAACTTGGATCTCTTGTTTTTGTTGACTTGTTAATTTCGCGAACTATGTATGAAAACTTTCTAGAAAATGTCACACTGAGGCAACAGATACTTGATTTAACATAAAAATGGCTATCACACAGTTTTTACTAGGTAAAAATGGGGGAAGTTGTAGGCCTGTAGCCAAAATAAACAGAACCGAGAGAAACATTTTTCTCTAAATTTCTTTGCGGTATCCTGTTATTTGTTTGCCTGATAAACCTTTTAATGTTTTTTCTTGCATTTTGCCACAATTAAACACCATCAGCTGATATAAAGATTCAGATATTTGACGAAGATTCTATGATTAAATGAATTGGTTATCTTCGTACTTCTTTATTTTCTCCCCCAGTTTAACAAACAACGGCCCTTGTTCAAGCAGGAAGTCTATGAACACATGCATATGCTAATGGAGCATGAAGCTAAATAATTTTTCAACTCCTCCGAGATTGCTTTAGTTAATATTGTTTGTTGGATATTTATCCGTGTTGGCTTTCATGAATATATTTAGAATTAGTTGAGAATGGACACAGGTTTATATGGAAGTTGACAGAGTTGGAGGGGACCTTGTTAAGGATCCGGCGAATTCATTGCCCGCATTATTGGTTGCTATCAATGATCTATTTTTAAATTTGGAGGCTTCCATTGGCCATTTTCATGCAAATCGTCAGGTAATCCATAGAGTTACATAATGTGACATTTTATCCCCATCAATATCTTCCTAGAAGTTGGAATATTATTTGACATATCTTTCTGTTATATACATGGATAGCCTTGGTAAATGCAGCTCTTATAATTCTCCATGTACTGCTTTTTCAACAATATTTTTTATTGTCCATTGAGTGTGCAGAGTGGCTCATCAGTGGATGGAAGCTATTCAGTTCCCCTGATGTTTGCAAAACTTCCAGAAGTAAACCAGGAAGGTTCCCAGTGGACAGATTGCGAGATTAGAGATGCCGTCAACTTGATTTATGAAAACCTACGGAGATTGGACTCTTATTTGTCTGTGATTGTAAGAGTTTTTCTCAAACACAATTCTCATTGTTGCTCCATTTATATTTGTTTCTCTTTTTTTCTATACACTTTGAATTCCAATTTTCTGGTGCATGCAAGAACCATGACCTTGTAATTAAATTCGTGTGTTAAACTGACAGATTTTTCGATAGGTATCTAAGTTACTGTAATAGCACCTATCGCGTGGAAATGCTATTATCTTGAATTGAAGGAATGATTTATCAATAGGATTCTGGCAATATCTAATAAAGTACGACTTAGTGGTCTATACACATATAATTGTTACTTTAAAGCACCAAAACATCAGTAAAATTATGAATAATTTTTCCCTAGTGATTTTTCTCTGAAAGTCTGAAAGCCCTTGACATTTTCAATTTTAGCGCAAGTTCTGGTTCATTACTATATGGCACGATTCATATACACATATAATTGTTACTTTAAGGCACCAAAACATTAGTAAAATTATGAATAATTGTGATATGACCATAGGAGAACCCAATCCCAAAAGCTAGCTATTGAGATGGAAGAGCCCAAGGTCATATAAACCCCACATGGGAATCCCATAATTCCGATGTGGGATCCAAGTCTGATACCTTGCAATTGGGATCGTAACAAATTGTTACACATATAATTGTTACTTTAAGGCACCAAAACATTACTAAAATTATGAATAATTTTTCCCTAGTGATTTTTCTCTGAAAGTTTGAAAGCACTTGACATCTTCAATTTTAGCGCGAGTTCTGGTTCATTTCTATATGGCACGATTCATGCATTCTCATTGCGCATTCTGAGTACCTTTAGACTTACATTTCTACATGATTTGACCTCATTTAGGTTTCCAAACATCGCAAGCCAAAGAAAGTAACTTTGTACTGGATGCACTATAGCTGTGGGGCTTTGGGCATTTCTGTTTGTTCATTATGGCTTCTACGTCATAGTAAGTTGATGGGAAGCTCTGACATTGACAATTGGATACGTGATGCAAAAGATTCAACCATAAGCTTTTGGAATGATCATGTAGAGCAGCCTGTAAGATTTCTTGAGTGCTCTCCAACTTATCATTAGCAGATATTTTTTTATAATTCACGTGAGCTGGGCTCCTGGGCGTGCTTTCTTTTCCCACTGTTTAATTAGCTGATATCGTTGGATGAATTCTATTTGAAATAGTAACTTGTTTGCTTTTTGGTGAATTCTGGTAGTCATTGATGCGATCTTATGTTTAAACTGTTCTATTTTTGTTTTGTTTTAATTTTGTACATCAGGTTCTATCTATAAGGGATGAACTTTTTGAGACCTTCAGGAAAAGGCAAAAAGGTGTAATGGAACGTCAAGAAGTGCAGCTGACTTCAGACTCTCTACATAGGTTAGCCGGTTCAATACTTAATAGTTTATGGGAAGAAAAAGTCAATTTTTTTAATATTCTTCTCTTGATTTTTCTGAATGCTAGATACCCAAGTAAAGTTTCAGCCAATTAGTTGCTCTACGCTCCATTTCTCTGAACATGCTTACATCCAAGTGGGCTTTGTAGTAATTATGCCTTTCATGAGCTTGTAATGTTCCTATGCAAAGCCGTAAAACTTTATTAGTTTCCTAATTTTCACTATAGATCGGCAAGAGCTGTCTCGTCATTTTATGACTTGTGCTAGCTGTCATCTTGTAAACTAAGTTTCCGCTGGTCGCTTATGTACTTTAATAGTTAATCAATAACTTATCACCTCCTGAGAGGAGTCCCACTCCCAGTTACAGACTGGACGGCTACGGTTGTCATGAATAGTCTATAGCACCCTTTGTCCAAGAATTTCTCACCAAATCGAAAAGAAATATCAGGTTTTAATGTGAATTGGAGGATTGTCCAAGGTTTGGATCCAAGCACAGGGACTATGAGTCCCTTTATTATAATTTCATTTTAAATATTGTGGTGACATTGTTAATCGTGTCATATATTAGGTTAGATTGTTGACATTTCCTGTAACACTGTTCTATTTACTATCATAATATGTGTTTATGCATATGCTATATTCTTCTGGCTAGGTCATGTTGCATGCGCTCACTAACTTTATATGTCTTCTTAGTGCTCTAATTTTCTATCAGTTCATGGAGAAAAGCATTGTAGTTTTTCATGTTACAATTTACGCTATGTGGAATATATTACTCTTGACATTCATACCGTCTCTCCGGTGAATTTCTATTTGCAGAATGCTGCTAGCTTTCAGTGAGCAGACAGTGGGTAAAAAGTTTCCAGAGCAGGCATCTGACCAAGAAATGCTTGAGATCGTGATGACCAGGTAGACCCTCCCCCTCCCGCTCCTTTTCTTCTTTTCCTTTTTTCCTTTTTTCCTTTTATAAAAATGTTATGATTTGTAAACAATGTTGCAACATCTCTATTTGTAGTAGCATGAAGTGATTCACTTGAATTTTTTTTCTTGTTTTTTTTCCTTGATTTTTCATCTTGTAAGGAGTCATAGTTTCTTTAATTTCTTGTCTTCAATTGCTAATAATCCTTTTAGATAAGAGTTATTAGACAGAACACAGTACTAAACACCTTCAACTTTTTATTTGATGGGCAATATGTTATTTTTTCAGTTGTTTCATGTTCTCTGTGTACATTACTAAATAAGATGGCCAATATATTTTTCATATGTTCGTCAATGCCGAGCAATATTATGAATCTAATTGTGGTCACACGAATCTCCAACCTAATTTAGTTCTTGGATCAGTCACATCTTTTTTTGGTCAACTATGTCTTAGATTCATAATTCTGTCTTCTTAAGATTTAGGTAATTTTACATTTTCCTGCATATTTATGATATTTGTTTCATTAAACTTCTAATATCTATATTTTTTTTTCCCAAACAAGTTTTTAGGGTCGTGTGCTCACTACTCATGTCCCTTTTTTTGTCAATTCAAGCTTGAGCATGAACTGGTGAGGGAATTATTTATTCACTTGAATGTGTAGGTACGAGAAAGAACTGATGCATCCGATCCAAGGTCTTGTGGGTGGAGAGCTTGTTCGCGCTCTTCTCATTCAGGTAACATATCTTACTCAGTTCTTTTGCAACACAAAAAAAAAAAAAAAAGAAAAGAATAAAGAGAACAACATACTTTTAGTGTTTTTTTTTATTGCTGAATAGAACATACTTTAGTTGCAGTCAGCAGTTTCTGGTTTTGTCACCTGATAAAACTTTTTCCACAACAGGTTCAGAAGCTCAAGCTGGATATTGAAGAGTGAGTTAGTTCACTGATATCTTTCTTACTCCAGCGTGTATTTTCAACTTCGAGTTTATCCCTTACGATCAATTTTTCAAAACAGAGCAATGCTTGAGCTAGATCAGATTTTGAGGGCCAACGAAATCAACTTTGCTATTCTAGCTGCCTTGCCAGCTTTCTTTATCTCCCTCATTCTAGCCATGTTGGTGCGAGCGTGGTTTAAACAGGTAAGCAATTTTTCTTCTACTGAAACACCATATGTTTTATTACTGTAAAGTGTAAACTTCGTGTTTTTACTTTATACATCTTTTTCAAAATTAAGGACATCCACTTTGTTGTGTATATAATCATATAATCTTCTAAATCACTATGATAATGTTATTAGGGATGAAATATATTTGAGTTCTTACTATGTATAAATAAAGAAAACACTATCTCTATTGCATCTCAGATATACTTATTAAATGATTCATAAGCTTTTGTTGATTCATTATTTAGGTGACAATGAGGTCTCATGTTATATTGAGCATGTGGTTTGGGCTTTAGTTAATTATGAGTTAAAATTGGAACAATTATCATGTGACGTGCTGAGTTTCATAATTGGTATGTTGTTTAGAAATCTGACTTGTTATTATCTTGTTAGGATACGAGAGCTGAAGGTAGAGGAAGAGTTGCTCGTATTCAAAGACGACTACTGCTAGTCGAAATTGAGAGAGCTATAATGCAGTTTCAAAATTGTAATGATCAAGGACTGGTATGTGCATCCAATATTTGATCGTTTTACTTCATTTGAGCATTAGCTTGCAAAGATCAAGGATCGATATGTACATTCTTTATTTGATTTTCGCACTTCATTACCACATATCCTTAAGAATGTTTTGACCAAAATCTCTTCTTTAACAATTGAACTTAATAGTAAGATAATATTCGGTTTCATCTAATTTTCATAAGCCAACATTATACCTTGAGATATGACGCTAACTATAACACGAGTTTGTCCTACTTCTAAAGTGTTTTTTGCTTTATCATTTTAACATAATAGTGGTTTATTTATGGGGATAGTGATGTGCACACCCTTTCACCTATTTGGTAATTACGATGAACCACCTGAGGTATTGCAAATTATCAAGACACCCCTGTCAAATCCTGAGAGGATGAAATTGTTCAATCTTTCACTGTGTGTGAAGTTGTAATATGTTTTACTAACTGGGGAAATTTTTTCAAATCTCGGGGTTTTTTCGTAATTAGAATCTCAAGGAGGAGTCTTTGTGGGATTTACTTTTATTTATATCTGTCATTTTGAATATAGGATTTTTCATTTTTGCAGGAAAATGATGCTCAATGCATGTACGGTCTGGTATTGTGTTTTCTTGATTCCCTACACTGTGCTGTGGAGAGACACGCAAAAGCAACGGGCGAATGGATATGGTTAGTTTCTTTCTTTCAGTTACATGTGCAGATGTGCTAATATTCAAAATGAAGAGTTTTTCTCCCACCATCCCTCCAAATCTAACCATATATCATTTGAACAGTTTGAGACAGGATATTATTGATTTGGCGAAGCCAGGCCTTCAAATCGAACATAAACTCAGTATTGCATCGCGAATGGGACAGGTGTATGACTGCTTGCTCCCGTCATCCCAACGCCAATAATTTGGCTGTTATTCAGAAGTGGAGTTCAATTCCAACTGAATCTTGTATGAAATTTTGTAGTAACGGGGGTACCCTTTTTTGAAATTTGTTCTTTTAAAGTTCCTAATTTTTGCTTTTGCTCATGTTTCCACTTTAGCATGTACTTCACTTTAGAGATTATCCTTAGAACTTAGAAGGCTTAGAATCATATATATGATGGGACCCATGTGGGGGCCACATTACACGCGATATTTTGTGATTGTTCTGGGACCCGACTCACCATGAATTCACTAGTTTGGGTAAAATCTGTGAGCCTCCAGAGCGCTATAGTAAGAAGCCCATGTAAATCTATCATCTATGCCAAGTATGCAAGTGGCTTTCTGCCGCTATATCCATTTCTTTTTTCTTTGACTGTAACTGGAGTTACGTGTAGGAAACCCCTAAATTAAGGGTAGGCATCGACTAGTCGAGTCGCCTCATGAGTCTCACGAGTGAGTTCGAGTCAAGCCTAACTAATGAGTTGAGCTCTGACTAGTTGTACCCGTTTGGAGGCTTGCAAGCCTGTGATAAAAAATAACATTATATATATATATATATATATATATATGATATATTTAGTAATATATATATATATATATATATATATATATAACTGAATGTGAAAATAATAATATATATTACCCATAATTCGTTGGTCTAGTGGTATCCGCCTTCCATTTTATGTGAGAGGTTCTGGGTTCGAATCTAAGTTGCCACAAGTTGTGGCTTTTTTCTCTTTTATGGAGTTAGATAGAGTTTTTATGGCTCAGGTTATGACTATCAAATTGAGTTTGTTGGGCTAGATATTTAGGGTAATACTTTTGTTTTAAATTAAAATAATAATAATATATATTAATAGAAGATTAAAATTATATATTTTTTAATTTTTTTCTGAGCAGATTAAGATCGTTCCAGGACTCAAGCTTGAATAAACTCAAACTCAAGCTGAAAATTTTAGGTTCGTCGAGTTCGAGCCAAGCAATTTAGTTAGTCTTAGTTTGAGCTCGGTTCTTGTGCACCCTTACCCTAAATAATAAATATTTGTTTGTCAAAGGTCATTTTCACGTGTAAATAACGAATAGTTTTCTAGTCAAATATAGATTTTTTTTTTAACAAAACCAAATATTGGCATGCCCAAACATTTGAAATTCAACGCAATTTCTCTACCCTTTTTACCACCTTTATTTTATAGTTATTTATCCGTATCTAACATAAAATAATTAATTCGATTATTCTTTATGTCCAGATGCAATGTTCTGAAACTTGGATCGGACGTCGAATCGAAAAAGTGATCGGGTCACAGGTCACCGGTTCAATTTTCGGGTGAACCGCAGTCGAACCGGTGACGTCATAATTATGTAACTAATAATATATATTATTATTAATAATACCATAAAATAGTACAAAAAATTATATATATATATATATATATGTGTGTGTGTGTGTCATATATATTGAATTATATATAATATAAAATTAAAATAAATAGCCTAATTATCAATTAAAAGAAAGAACATGCAACTATAAGAAAAACAAGTAAAAAAAAAGAAATAGGCCAACTTACCACGTGTCTTCTATTTCATCAGCTAAATGACACTGCAAAAGAAAAAACATATATAATAAAAGTATATAAAGGCAATAAAGACTTTTAACCTAAACCCTTCTCCTCCCTCATTAGTCACTACGCGCCGCCTTTGCCTTTCTTCTTCTAATTTCTTCTTTGTTTTTGTTTGTTTTTTTCTTCCAATCTTCCTTTTATCTTTTGTCTTTGATTCCTTTTTTCCTCATTCAAACCTCAACTTTCAACTATGATATTTACATATCAACTTAAAAATTGAGATTTAAAGAAGTGGAGGAGAGAGAAAAGTCAAATAATACCAATTGCCTAATACATATAAGAAAGTGACCCCGCCGATTCTAGCGACTCGCGGCCAGTTCAGCAGCTGAACCGCCGGTTCGAACGGGTCTTGACCAACAAAGCCGGTTTTATGCTCTAAGCGGGTTTAACATTCAACTAGACCGTTTTTGGGATCGATTCTCGGTTCTTCCGGTCCGATCTGGATTTTTAAACCTTGTCCTCAATCTTACTGCATCATTGGCCTATAACTATAACTAAATCCAAAAAATATATGGGGTTTGATTGTGGTGGGCAACAGTGGGCCTCATAACTACTAAACAGCCTAGTAGTATCAATTTCCACTTTCATGTGAGATATATTGGATTCAATTAGAAACCATCGTAAATTATGATTTTTTCTCTTTATTTAGAGTTTTGTGGGTTATGTGTGGCCTATAGTTAAAAATTAGCGCCCGAGTTTGTCAGGTCAAGTATTCCCGTCTAGGATTACTAAAAACAATGGCTATGTATGTTTATGTTTTTTTGGGAATATTTTCATTTTTTGAATTACCAAATAATGAAAATATCCAAAAAATAAAAATACACACTCCAAGCTAAATTTTACAAAAAATACTCAAATTTTAAATTTTACTACACATTCCCCTGAATAACTACTTCTCATTTCAATCAATTCATTCCCCCTCTTTATTAATTATATAATTCAACTATTCAACATATTCTCTTTCTTACTTTATCATAAATAAAATATTATTTTAATTTTTTCTTCTATCATAGTTACATATATAATTAATTCAATTAACTTTATATCATATCTACACAATTTTCAAAAATTTCTCAAAAACACATCTAAACAAATAAAAAAAAATAATATTTTCACCCAAATTTTCTATAATACATATTTTTTAATAAAAACTCAAAAAAAAATTTCGAAAACACAAACTAAGGGCCCGATTGGATGGGATGCTATTTCCAATTTTTCATTTTCCTTAGAAAAAGTAAGATTTTTTTTTTTAGGAAGTAGAGATAGAATATGAAGTGGGTTTGGATGGTTTTTTTTAGTAGAAAAAGTGTAATGATTAAGTTTGATATGATATTTTTTTTTTAAAGAAAAATTGATGTGATAGGGTTTTTTTTTGAGATATTGATATGGATGGCTTTTTCTATAGAAATTTTGTGATATGAGTTAGATGGAATGACACATGGCATCCGCTCATTGGTTGATTAATGTGTTTTTAATTTTATTTTTATTTTTTGGATAGTGGGTGTGGTTGCATGTATATGTGTGTGTGGTATGTACCTGATGCCAAAGGGGTGGACACTTTTTGGTTTTTCTTTTTACCATTAGCAGGTGGGGCCGCTTAATTGCATGGAGGTAAGGTGGGTAAATGGTAATATATATACGTGGTTTATATATATATATATATATATATATACACAATTTTGACCGTGTTAAAGGGGATCTAGCTACTTTTTTGGGGCACATAAATGCATGAAAGTGGGTTGTTTTTGGTAAGTACTTCTTTATTAATTTTACCGAATTAAGTTTAGCAATCTTTGATTTACTTTGTATATAAAACTTGTTTGAAGGATTTTCCAATCATATAACTTATATAATAAGAATTTTAAAAACATAAACAAAAGTTATAACTTTGTACATACGCACGCGAAATTTAAAAAATGAGTTGAACGAGTATTTGTTCAGTCTATTTGAATTACAATCTTTTTTGAAAATTTGTATTTGAACTTATTTGATTATTAATTGAGTCAAGCTTAAACGAGTCTTAATCGAGTCGAACACGAGTCCAGTTTGAGTAGATTGAATTTTTTGTATATATTTTTATTAATTTTAACAAAATTGAGCCGAGTTTCAAAACTTATCAATCACAAAAAGTTGTCGAAACTTGATTTGATACATTGACGAGCAGAGCCCAAACGTTAAGCGATCGAGATCGAGTGGAGTATCGAATAACTTGATTCGTTTTTTACCCTTATATGCACCATCAAATTCTTTAATTGTAAACACAAAAAGTTAAATAACTTAATAAAATAGGTACTTTAGTCGTCACATGTAGGTTTTTATACGATAATAATTGACATAATAAACTAATGAACCAAATGAAATTACAATGGATATATTAGCCATGGTGATTTAATTTAATATTGTTTTACTAATTTCATCAATTAATATTATGAAAATAGAAAATGTCTTAAAATAAAATTAAAATCACCTAATGCAACATTTACACACATTAAATTAAATAAACATAAAATGATAGAATTTACATGTATATTAGAATTAACAATATATAAATGGAGATAAATTTGTGTTGAGTCTAATCTATCAATCCATAATACTGTAGAGACCATGCTTTAAATACATTTTCATACGTTTTGTTCACTTTCCAGCCGTTTTTTTTGACTTTGTCTCTGAAAATCAATTTTGTATATGATATCTTCTAGCATTTGAAGAGTTATCACTATTCATATTTCTTATAAAATATTTTCAAGGGGCCCATCCAAATGCAATTCTCATAGATTTTATCTGACAAAACTTGAAAAATGGGAAATGCAACCCCATCCAATTGGGCCCTAATGGTCTCATAAACGTGTTTTCCGAGTAGGTGAATTCTCGGGTATAAATCTCCGAGATCTCCAACACATACACACACCACCTTGAACACAACCTGCTCGTAAAAATGTCTGAACCAGAAAACCTGATCGATTTTCTACTAAACAAAGGCAACGGAGTAAAAGGGCTCTCTCAAATCAACCTCAAAACAATCCCAAATCAATTCATCCAGCCCCCTGAAGAACGACTCGACCAAATCCAACTCTCAACCCATCAATCCATACCCATTATCGATGTATCCAACTGGGATACCGATCCGAAAGTGGCCCTATCAATCTGCGAGGCTGCAGCCAAATGGGGTTTCTTTCAGATCATCAATCATGGAATTCCAATTGAAGTTCTCGAAAATGTTAAAAGGGCTGCTCATAGTTTCTTTGAGTTGCCAGTTGAGGAGAGGAGGAAGTACTTGAAGGAGAATACTTTGTCTAGTAAAGTGGTGCTGAAAACTAGCTTTAGTCCTTTGGTTGAGGAGGTTTTGGAGTGGAAAGATTATCTTATGCATTTTTGTGATGGTCAAGAAAGTGAGGATTACAAGTTATGGCCTCATGTGTCAAGGTAATTGTTGGGGTTATTCTATGTTGGATCGAGTCGGAGTGCATATTTTGTGTCTATCTGTTTCACACAAGTGTTTGAGGACTAGACACAATCATCGTGTGTGTGTGAGAGAGACACTAGGACTATGGACTTGGTCTAGCATAGATTTTTACGCAATTTGTTGCTTTATGATTATGATTGGTTGATTCTTGAGCTGATAATAGTGAGATTTTGATAGTGGAAGTAGCTGAATGAAATCGAGTCGCATAAGGTATTGTTTATTTTTGTTCGAAGTTCTATTGAGTTTCGAAAATTGTGTTAGTAGCTGAATCGATTTGAGTTGAATAAAGTATTGTTCAAATTTGTGTCGGGTGTCAAAAATTGTGTTAGTAGCTGAAATGACTCGAGTCGAATGATATATTGTTCAATTTTATCCGAATTTTTATCGAATTTCAGAAATTGTGTTGGATCTTGATTTGATTGTTAGTTGAACTGACCTTGAACCAGTTTTAATCGAATGTTTTTTTCAAATGAACTTTTGACGATCGATTTAACTTAGTTTATTTTTAGTCATAAGCAATGAAGAAGATTGATGCATTTGCTGTAAACAATTAAGTGTTCTTTTTGGCTATAAAAGATCTGTTGTAAAATGTGTGTGAAGATGAGCAAGTCCTAGAAGTAATCACATGAAGGGTATATAAGTTCATTTAAAATGTCAAGCATGTGAATGTCCAAGCAAATAGTTTGGAATGGATCTGAGAAGAATATTGAAAGTAAAAGCACACACAAAATACAGAGTTTACATGGTTCAGATCCAAAATCGTGCTAAGAACAATTGACACGCGAGTAGCGCTTTTGCACCCTTGGATCCTTTACGATTTACGACTAATCCAATACCAACTGTTGCTTGTTTGACCTCTATACCTAATCTAATAAACATTTTGTCACTTCTCTACAGAGATCAAGTTCTGGAATACGTAAACCGGACAAAACCCGTTATCCAGAAGCTTCTAGAAGTGCTACTCAATGGTATCAACGTGAAGCAAATCGACGAGGTAAAACGATCCGCCCTCATGGACTCGCTTGCTGTTACCCTCCTCTATTACCCCATTTGTCCAAACCCGAACCTTGCAGCCGGAGCAGGTCGCCATTCTGATGCATCATCAATTACTCTCCTTCTACAAGACGATGTAGGTGGGCTTTATGTACGGGCCCCAGAAGGCGATAAGTGGATCCACGTGGCGCCAGTTGAAGGGGCGCTTGTTGTTAATATTGGAGATGTGCTGCAGATTATGAGCAATGACAAGTATAAGAGCATGGAGCATCGTGTTTTTGTTAGTGGGAGTAAGAATAGGGTTTCAGTTCCTGTATTTGCTAACCCTTCGAGTGATTCAGTTATTGGTCCTCTGTCGGAAGTGGTGGAGGCGGGAGAGAAGCCGGTGTATAGAGAAGTTGTGTACTCGGATTACTTCAGTTATTTCTTTAGTAAAGGCCATGATGGCAAACAAACAATTGATTACGCGAAAATTTGATATTTTCGTGTTCGCTACTTCGATTCAATATAATGTTTACTTGTATAGGATTTTCATCTGGAGATGTTTGTCCGCAGAATGTGATTGTTATGATCTTGGTGTGTTCTTGTTGTAAGATTCCAAATTTATGGAAGAGTGTTTTTTCTTAAAAGAAATTCTATTGTTATTGAATAGAGAAAATTACTTAAAGACGCCCTCACTTTAGTGCTAATTTTTGAAAGCAGACTTTTTTTAAATTATATAAACTAATTTTTGAAAGCTCCTCTAACTTTTTTAAAATTATATAAAGTTTTCCTCATGTTAAGATATTCTTACAATTACATTGTCTGTGCATTAAAAAATTCTTTCAATTTTTTCCTGTTAAACTTTACAAATAGACTCTTCAAAGGGGTTTCACTGTAATTTACCAAAAATTAGGATTTTCTTGGTGATTAGCACTAAAGTGAGGGGTGTGCATATACTTCATCCTATTGAATAAGTACGGATTTGGTTGGCATTTTATTGAGTTTATGGTTCTATGTCACTATGTAAGAATGTCCTAATTGGAACTAAATTAGAAATTATTTAGCTTAAGATGTTGTAGGATTTAACATGGTTTGACCAAATATGGAGTGATGAGGAACACATATTACAATTTACGTGTCACTGTGTATAAAGTTGAAGAGTTAGTACACATGCGAGCTTAAATCTTGTCAGATAAGAACAAACTTAATCACAAATGTAGGAAACCTAACCCTGCCGCCTAACTTCCTGTCGCCACATTGTTGCTAGACCTATATCATGGTGATGGGGAAATTCTAAGGTGGTCCGTTGAAATCAGTCCATCTAATACTGTTCGATGCAAGTGATTTATGTGCTTCTTCCTATTTTTTCTACATCCAATGGTGTTTGATGCATCAACTCCATTAGACCCATTACATTTTAGAATCATCCTTGGTGATGAGCCTCCACATTGGGCATTCTACCCCTTCTTTTCGGTTCGTCTCTTGATTCATCTTGAACTTCTTGATTCTTTGTATTAGGCTCCACAATTGACTCAATTAGACGTGTCGGTTCAAGGATTACACGACAAATTTATGGTGATAATAGAGATAATCTTAGGATCAAATAATGAAATTAAGAGTAATTAGTTCTTCCTTAGCAAAGGATATTCTACATCTAAATGACTTCGCACGAATTTGTTGGATTAAAGTTGGTTCATCTTTCTCTTATAATTACAAAACTTATACATCTGTGAATTGATATCACATGGGGATGTAGCTCAAATGGTAGAGCGCTCGCTTTGCATGCGAGAGGCACGGGGTTCGATCCCCCGCATCTCCACCGATCATTGATTTCTTTTTTTCATTTTTTAATTAATAATAGCTATTCATTGTTTTTCAATTTCTTTCTTCTTTGGGTGATATCTTATCTTAAGTTACAAGCATGTTTTGCAAGCAAAAAATGGAAAATATCCGCTTCTTGTGTTGGATATTAGATTAAAACATAGTTCCTAATAATTTTTGGCTCAAAATAGATTTCAAAGTATTTCAAGATTCTGCTTACCGTTAATATAGATTACGTTTAGTTACATTCGATGAATATTTGTGCTTATGTTGAGACTTCTATTGCTATGAACTTTTAAACATGATCAGATATGAGTCTCGGGAGCTTTGAAGAATGATTCAAATATGAAGATGCACTTAACATCACACATACAAAATAAATTAACATTCAATACGAAAGGATATAACACTGTTAATATGTAGATCAGAATTACTCCAAATAAATTAAGATCTAGGAGCCAAGTTACAAGCCGTCTCAACAAGATCGTAGCTAAGATATACCCAAAAATTAAAATTACAAGCAAAAATAACAATCATGTATAGTAACCATCGATTGCCTACATTGCCGCAACCCGAACACTTTATAGTTTTAAGTTTGTATTATTTCATGTCAATTCAAAATGTGTTGACCACTTGCAAATTTGAAATCCTAGCAATTTGTTCTTGATTCCTTTAATATTTTGTGATAAAAAGTATCAAATGTAAATAAAAATTAAATAAGAATATACAACCACAACATATGCTATTGAAAGTTTGAAACCCTTTTAATTATCAATTGCAATATTTATGAACTACTACAAGTTGAAAATATGTATTTCTCGCATCAATTACTATGTCTATCTCAATCTATTCGTTTCTTCAGATAGCAAAAACAACACACTTCACATGTCATTTTTAGCAGGTCATAAAATTTTGAATCTCAATACAATCACAATATTTCATATGATACAATCACGCAAAGATAAACCATTATGAATTGCAATTATAATATGACTTGAAATCTCGTGACCTTTTAAAAAATCACTTCACACATTAACATCCAATCTTATTATCAAAATATCATGCACGTAGATTCTTATTCTCCTTAATACTATAATTTAAAAAAGAAATAAATGAAAATTATCCCCCCCACATCATATTATCGGAGAAAAAAAAGTATATATTAACAAAATTCAGATAGTGAAGTAATTCACTAAAACGGTAACTTTCAATTCAAGGCTCCCTTCTAACGGCTAGTAAAATTCACAGAACCTTTTCCAAATCTGAACCGTCCTTTCTTCGGCAATCCAACGGATGGTATTCAAAGATGAAGAATATGACCGTTAAAGTGAAGATCTCCATTTTTATATATCTCCCAACGCTCAGCCTAAATTCCTCTTTCTTCATCATTCTTCTGCGAATAATCAAACAGAGAAACTGCGCAATAATAATTCCTAGAGAGAGAGAGAGAGAATTTTAGAGAGAGAGAGAGGGAGAGGTTGCATTGTGGCGACTGAAAACCTAGAAGAAGGAGAGGCGCGCAACGGCCGTCTCCAGGTGTTTCTGTCGTCGTTTTGGGCTAGTCTTGAAGGTGTTTTTGGTGTTTACAACAATAATAGAGACGAAGACGAAGAATCGGGAATCGAAGAAGAATTAGTAGATTTAGAGATGGCTTCAAGAGCTGTTGTTGTTCCGGATCAACCAAGAGGTATGTCGCCATTGATTCGCTGTTTAATTTTGATGTAATCTCTGTTACCCTAATTTTTCGTATTTGTTTCCCCCCGATTTTGTTTGAGCTTCAATCGTATGACTGTCTTGTGGTTTTGGTGATGATTAATTTGGATATTTGCTTTTTTTTCTCTTTAAATTCAGTTTTTGACATTTTGGTATAATGTTTAAGATGAATTTGTGCGATTCTCTGGGGATCCGATTCGAATGGCGTATATTTTCAGTAATCTCCTTTTTCACGTGACCATGATTTTGATGAACATATTTGTTCATTTCTTGGATTTTCTTGTGATTATTATTGACATGGAATTCTTGATTTGTGGGGTTTTAAGGCTTCTGGTAATAAAAGATTTATATATATATATTTATATGTAAATATTCTTGTTTTTGGTAATTAGTTGGAGGAGTAAAGCAGAAGAATGTTCAAGCAGAAGGTAGAAACCGGCGGGTTCTTAAAGACATCGGAAACTTAGTAACGGGACCCGCTGTCGAAGGAAAGCCTCAAAATCAAATCACTCGCCCAATAACAAGGTTCTCCATCTCTTTTGAGATTAACAAATAAGTTTGTAGATTAACACCAAATGAGTTCTTAGCTTTGTGCAAAGATATATATTACTCGAGAATTTATCATTTTTCCCCCTGTTTTTCAGGAGTTTTGGTGCTCAAATATTAGCAAATGCACAAGCAGCAGCTGAGAAAAACCACTGCAAGGTAAATCTTGAGGATTTTGCATCTTTAATCAGATTATTTTTCCTATTTTTGTTTTTCAGAACTGAATAATATTAATATTACATTTGCAGAAACCACTGTCTGAAAATGTGAATGGTTTAGTGGCAAAAGCTGGTCCTGCAAAAGCCATAATTAAGAAAGAACCCACGATTAAGCCGAAAAATGATGCAGTGATTGTCATTAATCCGGATGAAGAAATAATCCACAAAAGTGGAACAAAAGCTAAGGAAAAATCATCGAAGAAGCTCGGAAAATCTCTCACCGGAACCCTTACTGCTCGAAGCAAGGTTCAATTTTTAGATAATAACTTTTCGCTGAACTTATTTTCATTGAAGCCAATTTTTATTGCAATTTTCTCATTTAATTTGTTTCATCTTTTTCCAGGCTGCTTGTGGGCTTACCAAGAAACCAAAGGATCCAACGGTAGATATTGATGCTGCAGATGTGGACGATGAATTGGCAGCCGTTGAATATATTGAGGATATCTACAATTTCTACAAGCTGACAGAGGTAGTTCTCAATTCTCATCCCTTCATTAGCCTTTTTGATTATCTCAGCTTTCTTTAACTAATTATATTATAATTTGATGTTATTCAGGAAGATGACCGAGTTCACGATTACATGGATACACAGCCAGATATCAACATCAAAATGAGATCCATTCTTGTGGACTGGTTGATTGAAGTTCACAGAAAATTTGAGCTTATGCCTGAAAGTCTCTACCTTACAATAAATATAGTGGATAGATTCCTTTCGGTTAAAACCGTTCCGAGGAGGGAACTCCAATTGGTTGGAATTAGCTCGATGCTAATTGCTTGCAAGTACGAGGAGATATGGGCACCGGAGGTCGATATTTGTTAATTCTTTTGAAGTAAATGTAAATTCAATCACCATTTTGCAATTTTTCACCATTTTCCTTTTTTTGGTGATGTTTTTATCAGGTTAGTGACTTTATAGCCATATCCGACAATGCTTATGTTCGAGGGCAAGTGCTTCTGATGGAGAAAGCGATTCTGGGGAAGCTCGAGTGGTATTTAACAGTTCCAACGCCTTATGTATTTCTGGTTCGATACATAAAAGCTTCTATTCCAGCTGATAAGGAGGTATTTTTACTTTAGTACTTTTTTTTTTGCATTTTCAGCTGATTTTTTGTGTTTTTTCAAGTTATATTAGCTGACCCTCGAGTTTTTTTATTGTTGTTAGATGGAAAACATGACGTTTTTCTTTGCTGAACTTGGTCTGATGAACTACTCAACCATCATAGAGTACAACCCTTCGAAGCTTTCTGCTTCTGCAGTATACGCTGCTCGTTGCACGCTTAATAGGAGCCCTCTTTGGACTGAAACTCTGAAGCATTACACTGGTTACTCTGAAGATCAGCTGATGTATGTATGCAAATTAAATCACATTTTTATCCTGGTTTTGCTTTATCGAAAATTATCCAATTTCTGAATTTCTTTGAATTATCAGGGAATGTGCAAAGCTTTTGGTGAGTTTCCACTCGGGTGTAGCTGAAAATAAGATGAAAGCAGTTTCAAGAAAATACTCTAATCCAGAGAGAGGCGCCGTAGCTCTGTTTCCTCCAGCAAAAACGCTTCTTCCAGAGTTGAGTTAGAATACGAAACAACGCTTGTCTTATAAGTGGCTTGCAGTTTGAGATCATTTGGCTGTTATGATCTTCTAACATGTGATTTGTAGATGTGAGATATTATTAAGGATTGATTTGTTCAAGTGAAATTCGTTAAGTATTTAGTAGCAGCTTTTAAGAGCCCTTTTGAGTTGATTTACTCCTAGTAAAATCATTTATGTAAAAACAGTATTTGCTGGTTTTGTTTGAGCTGATGTTTTAGTAATATGATTCTGTTTTTTACTACTAGCTTCGGTGGTTTCTGTTTACTTTTCCACTCCACGTTGATAACATTTTGAAGCGATAGTTTGAAACGAAAGAGAATTTGTTTACACGGTTCCAAATCAAACGGTCACAATCATTATTAACATCAAGGTCCCAACTCGTATGATTTGGGTCTGGAAACACAACTAATATATTTAAGAATCTTCGTCTGAGAGAGACTTTGTGTTCACACATAGCATTCCTAATCAAACGGTCACAATCATGTAACATCACCATAGAGGTACCGACTAGTGCAATCTAGGTCCGACAACACCACTAACGTATTCAAAAATCTTCGTTTGAAACAATGGTATTGTCATCATCTTTTCCGGTAAAAAGCCTTCTTAAGCACTTACGGTGGAAAGCTCTTGGATTGCGTGCAATAATCTCGGTCCATTCTTTTCTTCTTCCTCTTTTTTTTTTTTTTTGGCTAAATGTTCGCAACTCCCCAGATCCTCTGTTACATTTGTGTGCAACATAAATGCATGCACGGATGGTTATGATAAAATGTTTTAATGTTGAAAAGAAATTGAAATTGCTCACTCCACATCCTAACCACCCTTGTAATCGTCTGTTATGTGTATCTAAAGTAATAAAGAATTCAAAGTGCATCACCTTGTCCACACTGTGGAATCATCCAACTCAAAACTTCGGCAACAATATATATAGAGAGAGAGACTTGGAACAAAATGAGTAGCATCTTTCATTATAAGGCAATGCAATACACATACTTGTCACGTATTCCTTTGCTTACAGAGATTTTATCCCATGTAAGATGGTCAAGAGAAAAGAGTATCTTCATCATTATTTGAGATTGATTCTTCTTTATTACATCAAGAATCTACTATATCATTCACCTTTACCTTTCCCGCGCAACATCCCCTTTTCTCGTGCCTCTCCTCGACCAAAACTTTCTTCCCACAACATACTTTCCCATTCCCCTCCTTCCCGAGCTCTTCCCGTCTCTCCATAAACTCCGAATTCTCTTTCCAAACCTCTCCATTTGTATAAACTTCCTTCTTCCATATTGGAACCGACGCCTTTACTTCATCAATCATGAATTTACATGCATCCAAGGCGTCCGCCCGATGAATGGCCGAGATCGCTATGAACACACTCGTTTCCCCAACTGGGACCGGACCTAGGCGGTGGCCCACTGCGATCGAGTTGAGGTCCCATGATGACCTGGCAGAAGAACAAATTGATTTGATGCAACGTATTGCCATAGGCACATACGCTTCATATCTCAGCTCTAAGACGGTTTTGCCCTCAAAAGTATCTCGGGTAGTTCCGCCAAAAGTGGCTATAGCACCACATTGTGGTGAATGAACGTAATTGATGTATTTGGTGATGTCTATGGGGATATTCTCATCCAATATCTCGATTAGATTTCTCCCTTCGTCCGCCATTAGGACAAAATGTTGAGTAAATAGTCCAGAAATTTACTTGCGGTAAAGGTGATGAATATCAGGGATCGGAATGCAAGAGTAAACAGTTTAGGAGCTTAGGGGCAAGCACCGAGCTATCTTCTCGAGTGAAACTGCAAAGAGTAAAGGCAAATAATCACTTGGACTCCTGCAAATTGGAGGTGTAATTCATGGATATACCGTGAATCAGAAATTTAGCGTTTTGTTCTCTCGTTCAAGGCCCAACTCAAAATTTTCTTGTTATACCCTAAAATCAGTATTGGATTACTGTAGTGACACCAGAGTTTGAAATAACTAACAGAAAAACAAAAGACCACTGTTTACATCCATGTCTTATGCTATTTACCAAACAACGGTACATTATAACGTATACAGACATTTTGCTAAGTTCAGCAAGCTTAAAGCAACTCAAGTTCACTTCTTACTGACTCTCTGTCACAGACTATAAACTGGTCTTTCCTAATGGTATTCTGCTTATAATACTCTTCCAAATCTGGTTATAAATAACCTCAAACATTTTGTTACCTCGAATGCTATATGCGAATGGATTACGAGCAAAACTGAATAGGAAACAACTTCGAATCATCCTTAAATGCACAACCAGGATATATATCCAGAATGTATTAATTATCCAATCAAGAAGAAGGTAACAACTTAATCATCCTTTTTGAGCTCATCTCTTCTAAATTCACAACATCAAATCAAAATTTCACCCATACAATACAAGCAGTGATTTATTTAGGTTAGGCTTTTCATTTTTCCTTTCTACAGTATTATTTGAGATTAACAAAATTATATTATATTATCCACACAGAACAACGAAAGAATAAAAATTAAACCAAATTAACGGCAAATAAAAAATAAAATTCATACTTCCATACACACAAAACACGCATAGATAGATATATAGATAGATATATGCGCACAAGATTAATCCTGCTACATTCAGACCAAAATCAAATCCAACTTCACATCTCGGCCGGATTTTATTTCCAAAAAAAATTCAATTTTTGATCCAAAACCATACAAAATACACGTCTAGAATGAAATTAAAACAAACACATAAAAGCAAAAGCCTCATTGAATTGATTCTGACCTTAATTAAGAAGATGAGATATGGCAGCCATTAATTTGAATTGAGAATCTCAGCAAGCAACAAAGTCAGCTACTAATATATTATCAGATTGCTTGTGCGTTTCTGGGGTGTGTATATATATATATATATATATAGGAAATATTGCATTTTGGGTCCTATATATTTGGCCTTTTTAAATTTTGGTCCAATTCACTAGGGATTCGTACATTATGTCATGTACCTTTGAAAAAATTTCACATTTGGTCCCGATTAAATTTTTCATCCGAAGTTTAATGGTCGATTCCGTTAATTATTTAATCAATTTTATTGGGGAGAATTCGTACGTGAATATACTCACATACTTATTATATTGAATATCACAATATTTCTATTCAATATCACGTATTATTCACACATAAAAACTCGCAAAAATGATGGTCAAAATGTCGATTTGACGGAGTTGACTGTTAAATTTTAGATGAAAAATATAGTTGGGATTAAATATTAAAATATTTAAAGTTATAAGATATAATGTGAAAATACTATAATTAATGGGACCAAAATTGAAAAATACCGAATATAGAAAACTAAACATACGATTTTCTCTATATACATATATTCATTCTTCTATGGATCGGTAAAAATGGGTTGGGCCTTTCGTCATGGGGGGCTTCTGGTGTGTTTGATCTATTTATGGGCGGGCCTATTTCACAGTCTTTTGGATCTAGACATTTTAGGCCCCGATTGGATGGCACGTCGTTTTCCATTTTTAAATTTTTCAGAAATTTTTTTCATTAAAAATACATTTGTTTGATATTTACTAAAAATTTCTCAAAGAAATGCTACACGCGATTTCCCTAAAAAAATCTCAAATTTCTTTGAAAAATAGATTTCTCCCAAATTTTTCTCAAAAAGTCAGAATTTTTACTATTTATGATTAAACGACTCACATGATAATTAAAAGTACTTTATACGCCAATATCTTAATATAATCATCAAAATAATTACATATCTTTATTTGAAATGATGTAAGTTACGAAATAAGATCCATGTTGTATATATTTGGATGCCTTAATGGATGAGTTTAATTTAAATATGTCTAAAATAAAAACAAAACTCATTCATATCAATTTTCCAAAAAAAAATAATTTTTCTTACAAAAAAGACATCACATTACACTTAATCATTATATTTTTTTCTATATAAAAAAAAACCCATCCAAACACACTTTCTCCATCATATCACTACTTCCATAAAAATAATTTCTCTTACTTTATCTATAAAAAATGAGAAATGAAAAATAGACGTCTATCCAATCAGACCCTTATTTTGCAATTTGTGGATTTTGTTTCTTTATTTTGGCCTGGGACATAATCAATTATTATTAACATAAGATGTTCAGTTAAATTGTTGCATTACTAATTATAGAGTTGCTGCTAGTATTAAGAATGATAGAGTTGTTAGTCTAATGGTATTAGCTTCTATTTTTTCTTTTTTTTTTGGTATACACCAGGGTTTCCCCCAACCGAACGCCAGAGACTATTTCCCTTCGAGGCGTAGAGATCACCGAAGTGAGTTTTGCCTTTCCCAACAAAGCATTTTCCACATACACCGCCAAGAATCGAACCCTAAATAAATACTTAAAGAACTCAACTATCTACCAACTGTGCTGGACCTTGTTAGTATCAGCTCTCACTTTTATGTGGGAGATTCTGGCTTTAAATTCAGGCATTTTCTCCTTATTTGAAATCTTATAGGGTATGTAGGACCTACAAGAATGATTTGGAAATTCTCTCAACGATTTCTATTTAATTGCATTTTTTATTTTGTTTTCGCACACCAAAAGTTGCTATTGAACTAACTTTATTTAATATTATTTTAAATAAAATTAACTTTGAAGTATCTTGTAAAATTTAATTGTCATTTCTCTCTAAATATTTAAAACATAGTGTATCTTTTATCATTTTAAAAGCTTCTGCTTCACTTAGCCTAATCTCCTATTTTATATTTCCGGCAACAGACTTGAGTCATACTATTTAACAAACCCCATCTTATATACATCATATACACAATATTATTAGTCTAAAAGATGTATAATTGTGTCAAATAAAAACATCTAAAGTTTCAATTCGAATTTCTATAATTTACTGTCCCGAAACGTATATCGATACAGATATTTAAGATCTTGATTATAGGATACGCCCACGTTTTTCTTCAAAATTATAGATCTCCCCTTGGAATGAGTTTTGGCCTTACAACTAATACCAAAATGACCAGTTTACCCCTAACCCTCGAATTTTTTTCCTTACTTGACTTTGATCAATTTTTCGGACGAGCATAGGCCTGTCATGTGCCTGGCATGTGAGGACTTCAAATGTAATGTTTGTACATTGTAGAATGAAATTGTAATATTTTTTGTAAATTCATAAAATTGACCGTTTCTATGATTTAAATAAATAATTTGATATAATTAAATAATTTAATTCTAATATAATATATTTATTTAAAAATATTAAATTATATCAAAAAATCAAAAAAATTGAAAATTGAAGAGTATTTAACCTTATAAATAAAAAATTAATGAAAAAATAACCAATATAGTTATTTAAAAATTATTAAAATTACGTATATAATCAAACAAATTTAATCCAAATTTTATCGAATTTTAAAAAAAATTAATAAGAAATTTGCATGTGCAGGGGCACTATAAATGGTTAGGTAGGGCTCATTCACTCACAGAAATCCCCAACTCTCTCGTAAACCCTAAACGTTTCTCTGATTAATTAACAAACTTGTCGTTGGACATCCCTTTGGAGCCGGGTCAAAACTATCAAAACCATCCCAACCCGCACCGCGTACAACACTCCTACTTATAATACGAAGAAAGGATATAGGTGATTAGGGTTGCTCATGTTTTTATTTATTTATAATTTAAGACGGGGATACCTAAATATCTAGCCCAACAAATCTGAGTTGATAGTCATAATCTTGAGCCATAAAGATTCTATTTAGCTTCATAATCATTATTATTAAGCTTAGCTTTTCTTTCTTCTAATTTATGTTTCCGATTAATTAACTAACATGTCGTCGGACAACTTCCCTGTGGAGCTGATATTTGAAATTCTGTTATTGTTGCCTATGTTAACTCTTATACGATTAAGGGTCGTCTCGAAACAATGGCGTGCCCTAATTGATAGCTCAACCTCCCAAAAATAAAGAGTTCGTACATTATGTCATATAGCACAAAAATGGACTCATTTCGATATCCGGGTGAAGGAATACGGCAAGTAAAAAGGAAATTTTAGAGCAAATTTTTTAAGAAAATAATGATTTTTTTCTTGTTTTCGGCTCATTTTTCTTCCTTTTTCGTGCATTCATGGGTTTCAACTTGAACTCACAAATTGTAGAGTTTCATATAAACTTTGTAATTGCACAAGAATGGACTCATTTCGATGCCCGTGTGAAGAAATACGGCAAGTAAAAAAGCAGCATTAGAACATTTTTTTTAAGAAAATAATGATTTTTCCTTATTTCTGGCTCAATTTTCTCCCTTTTTTGTGCATTTCTGGGTTTCAACATATAAATTGTAGATTTTCATATAAACTTTGTAATCTCACAAGAATGGACTCATTTTGATGCCCAGATAAAGGAATACATTAACTAATAGAGATCATGTCTCAAGCGGGCCTATTTTTTCCAAAAAAATAGACGGACGGGACTAAAAGTGTCACATTTGACTCCAATAGGACCAAAAGCGTCAAAACAGATCATACAAGACTAAAAATATTTTGGCCAAATTTCAATAGGACCAAAAGCGTCAAAACAGATCATACAAGACTAAAAATATTTTGGCCAAATTTCAATAGGACCAAAAGTGAAATTTTGTAAAGGTGCAAGGAGTGTGAATTCGAGTGCATCCATTCTATGTTGGATCGAAATGTATATTTTTTTTTCTATTTTGGTGCTACTCAAAAATGTATATCATATGTTTTTCTTTCATTTTACTTAACTGCAGTTCATTGTTTATGGTGATTGTTTATGTTTGAAGGGAACAATCTTTAATATATTCGGGTATATTAATCACAATGATCACTTCTTAACAATAATGCAATGATTTTTGTCCATCACGAATAATTTTTTTTTGATAGTTAATTTGTTAGAAAAATAAGGTCGAACAACTCATACGAATAATTTCGTATAACCTCCAAGTCGCGTAAAATTTACGCTCTCTTCAAGACAATATTCGCCCCATACCAAGTACAAACGAGTTATATAGTGAATTTGTCCCAAAATACAATGGAGTTCAGTTACAAGAACTGCTGTTTGTCTGCGAATTGCACTTTCAAAGACAAACCCGAATACTCAAAAGATTTCATAAGCCCTTACTAATTTAATATCAGTGGCTGGTGGAATAAGAAACTAGTAAAGCAAACTTTTTGGTTGGTCTTGAGAATGAACAGAGAACAAACGGTGGGGGTGGAGAAATAATTAATTGTTCCTTACACTTCTTATTTGATTATTTATAAAAAACTCATGGCCTTTCACAAAGAGTTGCATCTTTTCAGTTTTGACAATGGCTGGAACGTAACATTTAAATAAAAGTCCACAATTTAAGCAGAATTCTTATAAAAAGTCACAACCGTTGGTATAAACTTATCAACAGTAAAATCTATTTTGAAAATTTCCAACAATCCTCCACCATTTCCAAAATTGCTAAGATTTAATTGAAAATATCTAACATAATTAAATTCAAGTAAACGAATACATTTCAAAATAAACAAGAAATATATAGGCATCATCATAGACTAGTATAGAATTTGGAGGAAGATCAAATAAATCACTATATAATCTCTTGGAAAAATCTATGCTAGCTATACGGAGTCCAATGGTCTTAATGCTCTCGGTATTAAAAATCTATACTAGACCTGATCCAATGGTCCTAGACTTTTAGTGTTGTGTCTCGAATTTCCTTATATTCTTGATCAGAACTTGCACTTGATTCCTTTTGTATTTTCTGATCATGTACTCCATCAAGAAATCGACAATGCCATCCTCAATCCCTCTGGCTGCAAGATAATCCCTCCAAAACTCCTGCCGATTGTCTGCCCTGCTTATTAAACATCAAGAAAAGAACATTAATAATTACAAACTTAAAATCAACATCATCAGAGTTTGTAATCAAAACAGAAAATTAGGTTCAGTGCTTAAAGAGTGAAACATACTTTCTTCTAACACACATCCAGAGGACCTTGCAAATTTTAACAAAGATACCCCCACTAAAATTTCCGATCAATATTACAATATGACCATTATGAGTGCAAGCAGCAGTCTCCCAAATTTTTCCGTTTTCGTTGGAGATTTTCACAAATAGATACAACTGTGGTTCCAAAGTTCTAAATTTTCTTCTTTCAGGCCCTTTTTTCTCATCATCATCATCATCATCACAAATATTTTTAGGTCCATGTACACGGACTTCGATTTTCTCTCCAGCAAGCTCCCTTGTCAGTTTGATTATTCCTTCACCAGGAAAATCTTCGATTTCGAAAGGAAAATTCGTTTGCGATTGAAGCGCCTTTAGATCTCGACTTACTAGAATGTCGCGCTCGCGCTTGGCCAATTTGAGTTCAGATTTCAAAATTTTGATATATTCCTCCTGGTTAGCTATGTTCTGGAAATCTGCAGGTGTAGAGAGATATTGGTTCGACCTACGAACAAGCCCGTGCTCCTCTCGAGTCAGGGCGGCTGTAGAGAAATATTGGTTCGACCTACGGACAAGCCCGTGTTCCTCTCGAGTCAGGGCAGCTGTAGAGAAATATTGGTTCGACCTACGAACAAGCCCGTGTTCCTCTCGAGTCAGGGCAGCTGTAGAGAAATATTGGTTCGACTTACGAACAAGCCCGTGTTCCTCTCGAGTCAGAGCGTTGGTACTAGATCCGGTGAGAATCCTTGGAGAGGCCATTGCACGAAGAGCAAAAGGAACAACTGTATGAGAAGTTTTGCGAATCATAAAAGACATAGCCATCGCTATGGTTAATATTGTATTGTTTCACACTAAATTTAGGTTTTTGGTTACGTACAAAAACGCTTCAAAATTAACAAAGGGTTTAAGGATACTTCAACTGTAGGAATTTGCCTTTATTATCAATGAAATATTGCTTTCTTGGAAAAAAAGCCATCAAAACATTTGCATCCAATTTAAGTTTCCATTAACTACGGGACTCAGTCGCATAGTGAATGGGTGGCATAGTATTTTCTGTCTATATATGTGGCTGAAAAACATATTTAAGTTACTAATTTGAAAAGCGTGTAAATTACTTACTCGTTTTCAATAAAATTTGCAGTTTTTCTCTATCGGTTAAAACGTAATAAAATATGTTCGAAAGCATTAAACTGCTCGAGATCAATTAGTGTTCGACATGATTAATTAGAATTCGTTCGAGTTTGATTGAGTAGCAATTGATTAGATTTAAATAATAAATATTTATCATAAACTTCTAATCTATCCAGGAAAGTGAAATCATAAACCGAAAATTAGTTAGATAAGAATACTAGATACCTCCATACGTGGTTTGCGGGTTATTGCGTATGGACAGGTTTGCTTTGCTGGGTGACTGGCGGAGATTTACCCTGGGATTTCCAAAAAAAAAAAAAAAATACTAGATACTACTATAAGATAACGTTTGACTAAGGAAGAATTGCTTTTTTGGTACATTAAAGGGTCTTGTACGTTTTTTTTTCATACAAAAAAGAGTCCAATTGGCAATTTTGGTACACTCTGATAATAATTTGGCAATTACAGTACAAATTCATTCCAGCCGTATTCCTTCATCCAGGCATTGAAATGAGTTCATTCTTGTGCGGTTACAGAGTTTATATGAAAATCTACAATTTATGTGTTCAAATTGAAATACAAAAATGCACGAAAAAGAGAGAAAAATGAGCCGGAAGCATAGACAAAGTCATTATTTTCTTTAAAAAATTGCTCTAATGTTTCCATTTTACTTGCCGTATTCGAAATGAGTCCATTCTTGTATGGTCACAAAATCTATATGAAGTTTACAATTTATATGTTAAAGTCGAAACCTAAAAATGCACAAAAAAGAAAGAAAAATGAGCCGAAAATAAAGAAAAAATTATTATTTAATTAAATAAAGGATTTAAAAAAATACAAATAAAGAAATTTTTATTTTTAAAAAAATAAAAAATTGTGTTTTGTGCTATTTTTTCTGAGTTCTGCCAAAACTAGTGATATTTTTGATTTTTTATTTAAATTTGTATTGTTTATTTAAATTTCCCCCGAGTTGAAAGACGAGGGGTTGGTTCAGTTAAATGTATGTACTGTTGGCCGTCAAACTTCGAAAAGAGAGATTCAACGAGAAATTTACAATGAATATATAGCAACAAATTTTCATCGTTTGGCATTATTTTGCATGCTTAATTTGTTGTCAAAAGAGTTCTCTTCAATAGTAATTTTATCTTACTTTTGGTAGTTTTGAGGCATATAATTGCCAGTAGAAAATTTTGCTGCAACAATATAAATTTGATTAGAATTAAGTTATCCATGAGATGTTCTTTATCATTACTAATATTTTTTCCAGAAAGTAAATATCTTTAAATTCAAACTAAACCATATGGATGAATAATCTTGGTCCATTGATAACAAAACAAAATTCTAGCCCCTGGGGCTATAAAACACTGTTTATTTTTTTTACTAATGTTTCAGCCGAACGTTGTTGGATTTGGAATCCAATATATATATATATGGGTAATATGTGAAAGTCGTATATTAATAGTCATCATATAATTGAGCCAAGATTATGCGATCAATTAAGATATATGGTATTTTGGGTTCTAAAGCAATTAAAAAAAGTATGGGATTTTATGGAATATTATGTGTAAAAGCTAATTATTTTATTTCTTCTTTTATGATGGGCAATATTGGAAATAAGAATAATAACTTATTATAAAAGGATTGTGGTCCCCAAATCATACGTTTCATTCTATTCTTCTCTTACCCATCTTTAGAGAGAATTGAGAGACTCCAAGAGAAATTCAAAGAACTACGTAATGATTTGGAAGACCAACCACGAAGACTCAAGAATTCAAGAATTAATCTGATATGGCTAATTAAGATACACTTCCGCTTTTCGTTCTTTGATTTTTTATGATTGAACATGAACGTTCTTGGGATTGGTGAAAGTTTTCACCGGTTAAATTAAGTTCCAACAAGTGGTATCAGAGTGGATCATGTTTAATCAATAAGAATCGTTATCTTTTTTTTTGTTTTTTGATGATTTGTATGTGGTGCTTGAATTTGATTATTCCGAATATGGAAGAATTAAATTCAAGATCTATTTGGTTTTCTTTTTGCGGTTCTTCTTTGTATATTTCATATAAATCCATGTGAATTAAGAAGTTTTATGATATGATTTACTTGTTTTGATGTGTTATATGGATTTATGAGGTTAAGGTTTTGATTTAGTTGAATAATTTTCGCAATTTTCGGACTTTATATGCGAATTTTTTTTAGAAATTCGCATGGAGGCGCAGCTGAAATTAGGGTTTCAAAAAAAAAATTAGGAGTGCCACTGCGCGTCGGATCTGTGGTTGGCAGCATTCTCCGGGCCAAAATTGGGATTCAAATATTGGCTCAATTGTCTCTTTTGAGATATATAGCGTTTGAAGTTGATTTAATTGAAACAAGATGTTGCCAAAGTAACCTCTCTTGTGGAGATTAACTCGATTTTGGATATTAAAAGGTTTTGTGTCTGCAATCCATGGGGTATTTGATCGGCCCAAAGAAAGGTCATTGCTTAATTGGGTTACATATGCACTTGTGGTAATAAATATGTGACCATTATTCGGTTTACAAGTGAACAATGGATTGGCCCAAAGGAAGATCAATTGTTTGACATGACTTATCATCAATATTTGATTACGACAACAAGAATACAACTTACAAATTAATGTTTCTGTCCAAAGACTAAATGTTAGTGTTGTGCGCAGTATCTTGTGATGGAGTTTTTGCCCTTATTTGATATTATATGTTTTATGCTTCGGTACTTATGTGAGTTTGTTTTATTGTTTGTATGTTCTTTGTTCAGTTTCTAGTTCTGCTACAAATATCTCTGCTAGTATAAATTTCATACGTATGTCGAATGGCAGGAATTTTAAGGCATAGTAAGAGAGTCTGTTGATAATGATCAGGATCAGGCTTCCATACCTGACATTATTTAAGAAGCAATTCTGGATCAAGACAATATCAATCAACTCCATGTTCAGGTTGTTCCAAAAGAATAAACTCTACAACCTCAAGAATTAATGCCTTTAAGGAGATCCACTAGAGAGAGAAGGAACGTAATTCCAGATGATTATATTGTGTTTCTTCAAGAACATGATTTTGATATTGGAGTGATGGAAGATGATCCAATCAACTCACATTAAGCCATGGAAATTATTAACTCTCAAAAGTGGATCGATGCCATGAATGAAGAGATAAAGTCTATGATGGACAATGAAGTGCGAGACCTGGTTCCATTGCCGAAAGATGCGAAACCTATTGGTTGCAAATGGATGTTTAGGACCAAAAGGGATTCGAAAGGCAATGTGGAAAGGTACAAAGCACGTCTTGTTGCAAAGAGCTTTACACAGAAAGAAGGTATAGATTATAAAGAGACTTTCTCTCTGGTTTCATCCAAAGACTCTTTCAGGACAATAATGGCATTAGTGGCATATTTAGATCTTGAGTTACATCAGATGGATGTTAAGACTACGTTTCTCAATGGCGACATTGAAGAGACGAGTTATGTGGTGCAACCAGAAAACTTTGTATCGGGAGATTCAAATAAAATGGTTTGCAATTAAAGAAATCCATCTATGGGCTTAAGCAAGTGTCTTGTCAATGGCATCACAAGTTCCATCAAGTTATCACCTCATTCGGTTTTGAGATGAATGTAGCAGATGATTGTGTGTACCACAAGTTCAGTGAGAGTAAGTATATTTTTTAGTCTCGTATGTCGATGATATATTCCTTGCCATTAATGATATAGGTACTTTGTGTGAAACCAAGAAATTTCTAGCTAAGAACTTTGAGATGAAATATCTTGATGACGCCTCTTTTGTACTAAGGATCTAGATATACAGAGATCGCTCTAGGGGTATTCTTGGATTATCACAAAAGAGCTATATCGAGAAAGTTCTTCAAAGATTTGGCATGTAAGATTGTAAACCAGAAGACACTCCTATTGCTATGGGAGATAAGTTCAGTCTAAGTCAATGCCCCAAGAATGACTTTGAAACTAAGGAAATGCAGAAGATTCCTTATGCTTTAGCTATAGGGAGTCTAATGTACGCTCAGGTATGTATGCATCCAGATATTGCATACATTGTTGGGATGTTAGGGAAATATTTAAGTAACCTAGGAATGGATCACTGAAAGCAGCCAAGTGAGTCATACGGTATTTACAAAGAACAAAGGGATACATGCTCACATATAGAAAATCAGATCAGTTGGAGATTATATGTTATTCTGATTCTGATTTAGCTGGATGCATTGATAGTAGAAAATCCACTTCGGGCTATGTCTACCTGTTTGCTGGAGGAGCCATATCATAGAAGAGTGCTAAACAAACACTCGTAGCCTCCTCCACCATGGCAGTGGATTTCATGGCGTGTTATGAGGCATCCAGTCATGGAATATGACTGAGGAATTTTGTCACTGGACTTCAAGTTTTGGATGGCATAGAAAGACCACTTAGAATACCTGTGACAATAGGTCCGCAGTGCTGTATTCTAACAACAATAGGAGCTCAACAAAGTCTAAACATATAGACATCAAGTTCCTAATTGTGAAATAAAGAGTTCAAAGTGGGCAGATGGCTATAGAACACATAGGTACAAACTCCATGGTTGCGGATCCGTTTACTAAAGGGTTACCACCAGAGGTCTTTCATGAGCACACTACTCATATGGGTGTGGTAGCACTTGAGGATATTCAGTTTTAGTAGGAATGTGTGTCTTTTATTTGTTTTTGGGTGTAGACATTTGCATTTGGTTATTTGGTTTATAGTTATTTGGATTATGGTTTATGGATATTTTAGTTATTCCGGAATAAAAATTTATGGTTTATGTTTATCTCACTAAGGTTTAAGGAAGGACAAGTTGAAAATATGCATGCTAGGATCGCATGGCATGTAATAGGTTTGGTCACAATTATATGTGATGAAAGACGCTTTAATCCTATGTTGGTATCATTGATGGACCGGATTGTTTGGAAAATTGCTTAAGGTAATGATGATGCAATTTGGAGTACTCATAATATTATTTAATACATGGTTATAAGGTGACACATATCATCCAAGTAGGAGATTGATGGCTTTGGAATCCAGTATATATATATGCGCAATATGTGAAAGTCATGTATTAATAGTCATCATATAATTGAGCCAAGATTATGTGATCAATTGAGATACATGGTATTTTGAGTTTTAAATCAATTAAGGAAAGTATGGAATTTTCTGGGATATTATGTGTAGAAGCCAATTATTTTGTTTCCTCTTTTATGATGGGCTAAATTGGAAATAATAATAATAACTTATTATAAAAGGGTTGTGGTTCTCAAATCATACGTATCGTTCTATTCTTCTGTTCCCCATCTTCAGAGAGAATTGAGAGACTCCAAGAGAAACTCAAAGAACTACATAATGATTTGGAAGACCAACCATGAAAACTCAAGAATTCAAGAATTAATCTGATATATGGCTGATTAAGGTATGCTTCCGCTTTTCGTTCTTTGATTCTTTATTATTGAGCATGAATGTTCTTGGGATTGGTGAAAGTTTTTACCGGTTAAATTAAGTTCCAACAAACGTTTCTTATTATACTATGCGTTTATTAATTTCTACCTTTTTTCTCATATAAAAATGAGATTTTAATAATAATTATTTTATTTGTACCTTTCCTTATTCATATGATAGTGAGATTTTATAAGAATTTCTCTATTCCTTTTTTTTTTTTGATGATGCAATATAAATACTATTAGTTATAATAGTGCAATATATCTATTATCCATATATATAGCCGAGCGGCTTCGATTACAGTTACATGAATTCGGCAAATATTAATTTTGGTAATTTTGATCTTTTAATTGTTGAGAAAAAAAAATTCATTGGTCAACTTCCATATTTTGATTTGGAATATCAGGATTTATCTCTTGTCTATAGGGATAATTATGAAGTTTTGGAGTACTACCATCTTACTTTATCTCATATTAGTATTTAGTTTTATCTCATATTGTGTGTTGTAATTTTATTTTATTTGGAAAATATTGCATGATATCTATAGTTCATTGGTAAAATTTTAGATAAATCACAAGTTGTCATTGCAAATTAATTCTTTATATTTTCCTTACATTTATTTCAAAAAATCAATATGTCATCAATTCCAAGGTTTTTCCAGGAGAAGTATTTACAAGGACCACATTGGTAATTCTCAGCTCCACCTGCACCATATGTTTTCACCTTTTCTAGCTAAATTCGATCGAGATATGTTCATATGTATTTGCTTGGATCTAAGTTTAATTATCCATGCATTTTACATATGAACTTATTGTTTCGCGTGAAAAACAGACTAGAATAAGGAGGGATTTCGAGTAGACGATCCCTGTCTCGCGATAATCTCAACTTAGAATTATTTATCGACCCCTGTCTAAATAGGCTACCGGTGGTCCTACGTCTTAAACGAAAAATTGATTAATGTATTCGAACTTCTCTTCATCTTCTTCGAGTGGACCGCAACGATTGAAAACTCAAGTCAAGTGTACAAATCATCTCTCCGATACTTAAATCTGGATAAAAAGACAATTTATACCTCCGTAAAAGTCTCCAATTCTGAAAAGATTACAGATAACTGCAGATACATGCTTCGCAGCCGCATCCTAGCAATTCTCGATAAGCAACTATTACATTTATTCTACGGCTACTCCTAATTTATGCTAAGAGTTACTCCTACATTAAACTATGAACTACTCCTAAGGCTAGGGCTAATTCTAAGAGAAATAAAATGTAGAAGTTTTTCTTCTGATGATCTGATCTCCTCTTCATGTCCGCGGCTCGTCTATATATGGGTCTTTGAGGAACCCACGTTCCTTTTCTTCGGGAACCGCCTTCAACCGTCTTCAACTGCTCTTTAAAATAATTTCAAATTAGCGCGCCTCTGCAGATGATTGGAAATTAGGTTCATTATGGACCTAATTTCTTTCTTTTCGAATGTCTACAATTCGGGCTATTGGGCCTTGTAATTTCGACAGCCCAACTTATTTGATGGTGTGCTACTCGAGCACTCGCTCGAGCTGGAACTGAGCAACCTACTCGAGCTGAAATGGTCGGAGTGCTCGAGCACTTTTTATCGAGCACTTTTTATGTTGGAAAAATTCTAGCGCGTAACGGACGGTGTTTATGAAGATGCAAAATGATAATGAAATGTCGAGGCAAGGGTTACCCTATTTCCTTAAGACAATATTGCCCCGCACTTGGTGGTCACGGACTACGGCAATTGTCTCCCAAGATACAACGACAAACGTCTCGAAAATAGTACCACTAAAAATATTCGAGCCTAGCGAACAAAATACTTGTTCCAAACTCTCTCGATGGACATGTATGAATTAAATGCACATCTAAACATTTAATATGCAAACTTATTCTTACAATATTAAAATAATATTTAAGAATATTTAAAGTACTCAAATTAGTACTAAATAATTCTTAAAATAATATTTAAGAACTTCAAAAATATTTTAAATGCTCAATTTAGCATTTATAATATTCAACACTATTCTTAAAATATTAAAATTAATATTTAAGAAATAAAAGAATATTCAAAGTACTCAAATTAGTACTATGAATAAAAGAAAGATGAGAAATGTGATATTGGTGTAAATAAATTCAAACTATGGGGCTATTTATAGAGAATGAAAGGTTTTGGGTCAACAAGTGTGACTTTTCGGATTTCTGCAGAAAGGCCCAAAGGTTGTGTCTTTTGGACAAAATGCCCCCTGATTGCACCTTTTCGGACTTTTCAAATTAGCCCCAAGAGTTGCAATTGTTCAAAACAACCCCTGACCTAAAAGACAAAAACCGCCTGACATGGTTATGATCCGGTGTGGCGGGTGCACCGTACACCCGCCTTTCAACCTATAACAAGCCATCTTTTCCGGGAAATGATTAGGTGTGGGCGGTTGCACCATCCGGCTTGCAATTTCAGCCCTTATCTTTCCACATACTTTAATTTTGACCCCAAAACTTTGAATCGTGATTTATTAAGTCCTTTCAAATTGGTCCCTCAATTTTCCAATTTGAACATTTTAGACTACGAACTAAATGACTATTTCTTATACAACCGTGTCCGTCGATCGTATAATTGAGATCATTTATTCGCCTTTGTTCACATCAATTATTGATTCCAATTACGAGAAACATTTTAAGTGATACACTTTGCTAATTAATTTCTCATTCACCCGAAATCGGATTTGAGTAATTAAATACTCTAAATTTATCTACTCAAAACGTAGATTAATTTAAGCCAAAGACACTCCACTCTCAACATGTGGAATTCACTTAAATCTCTAATAAAATCGCGCTAAATACAATTTACTCAATCAAGATTTCCAATATTTTATAGTGTAAACACTTATCTAGACCGAATTTAGCTAGAAAAAGTGAAAACATATCTTTTCGTGAGAATTGAAAAAGGAAAATAAAATATAATAAGAAAAGGTTAGTCAGTTGTTCAAAGTAAACAATGACCACCCTAGATATAATAGTCTAACTTGGATATTTATGCGCTTTTCAAGAATTTATATTTTTCTTCAAGAAAATTGTTACGGCTCTCCCTTCCAAGCTTATTTATTACTGAAAAAAATATTTTCTTCAAGGTGGATGGAAAGTCCTTCGGTGGTGAGAATAAAAAGACAAGGTTAAAAAATGAACCGAGCTATTTAATTCGAGTTTGATCGTTAAAATCTCATTTGATATCGGTTCGTTTAATATAACAAATTCGAACACCTTTTTTTTGTTCGATAAGATATGAAACTCGATTTGACCTCGAGCTCGTTCGATTAAAAATCTTTAAGTATGTGTAAAATAATCAATCTACTTGAGCTCGACTCAATTAAAACTCGTTCGAGCTCGGCTCAACTAAAGATTAATCCAAGCTCAAACACAAATTTTAAAAGGTCGATAAGAATTCTAACAAATTTGAACACTAAAATGTTCGGCTCGACTCGACTATTGAGATAAGAGTTTTTAAATTTGTGATATAATATAGGCACGTTCATTAACTAAGTTTAAAAGTATAAGTTCAATATAGTAGTGTTCATGGTTTGTAAAGGCTATGCGCCAACCGTTACGGTCAAATCTCGTTAATCAAAGTATGTATTAGAGACTTAGAGTATGTATTAAACATTTCACGGAAAACTCTTACCTACCCAAATACCTACACCAAAACACAACAAAAAATATTTTAAAAAAATGGTTGAATCGCTTTTATATTGAATATATATTTTTTATTATTTTTTGTTGTATCTTGGTATAAATAATTGAGTCTCACACTGGGTGTATGTAAAAAATTTTCACGCCTCACCACTTCACTTTAACAACAAAAAACACCTCTAAAACCCTTTCTCTCACCTCCTCTCAAATCCCAAACCCTAACTCTCATTTTTTCTATCCACCCAACCCCAAACCACGATTATCAAGTATGGAAACTATCGTGTATGTTGTTGATATAGCAGCGGATGCTATCCATTTGGAAATTGCAGATTATTTCGGCCAACTTCGGTTCAACAAGATGTGGATGCGCCGGAGATACACACTCTGAGGTGTGAAAGCAAGACAAAAAAGTTTTTGTATTTTTTTTTTAAAAAAATTTGGCTTAAAACCCTAACTTCATGTCGACTAATTATTTCGTGTTTTTAGTTTAATTTATGTTATTGTTGATATGAAGATTCTTGTATTGAGTGAATATCCTGTTGATATAATGGTTTTTTTTTTCCAAATCTGTGTTTGTGTTTTTCTTTTAATTTCTTGTCTTTGATATAAAAATTCTATCTTGAGTGAATTTCTTGTTGATATACTGTTTTTTTTTTCCAGATTTATGATATGACCTAAACTAACGGGAGATTACACAGAAGAAGCTCAGAGGATTAAACAGCCAACTCGATTTCCCGAAGAAAAGGGGGTGTGTGGTACTTTTTCGACAAGTCCCGCTAATAATTCCAAAGCCCCTACAACGACGACCTCCGACCCTAGATTCATGCCTAGTTTTATTCCTATGAAACAGAGTGGCGCCTAGTCGTTGAGACCGTCAATTAATCCTGGAAAGCAACTGATAATTCACAATACACACACAGTCACAATGAAGAAGAAGAAGCCAAAATTGGTTCAAAAAAGTGCATAAATCATTTCTTTGATTTTCTGAGCATTTATATACTTGCAATGCGAAAAATTAAATGAAAAACAAAAGGAATAATCGCCTAACAACTAAGCTATGAAAATGCCAAACGCGTGACCCCATGTCTGTTTTTGCTGAAATCTAACTAATCTTGCTAGAATGACATCAGCTATACATCAGCTCAATTAATCCCCAAATTACTTTCTAATTGCAAACCCTAATTAACTAAAACAGAATGTAAAATGCGATATGATAAAATGCTGAAATTTGTCTTCTTTTCTTGACTTGGCGATGATATGGCAACTTCTTCCCAGTTGGACCGCTAATGAGTGTCCATGTGTCTGACCCCACTTCTTGACTTAAATGGCTGACTGGATAATAACTTTTTCCCACACTTTTACACCTGTATATTTATGTATAATATATATGTATTAAGATTTTATACCAAAAATAAAAAAGGTTATATCATCACCCCTTCCCCCTAAAACAATCATTGTCCTCAAGGATTGAAATAAGTAAATTGAAGCTGAAATTCATGCAAATCTTCCCAAGAACTATCTTCTTCAGCTGAGTTAAACCATTTGACCAACACTCGAGTGATGGCCCGATGATTCTTCTCAGCCAAACGCCTGCCAAGTATTTTTTTCAGGCTCAAGAACTAAGTGTTCTTGCGCAGTTAATGATATAGATAAGTTAGGGTGGCACTGATGTGAACCAATCTTTTTCTTCAATTGTGACACATGAAATGTATGGTGAGTTTTGCTGCTTTCAGGTAATTCTAAAGTGTAAGCCACTTTGCCAACTCTGTGTAATACCCTAAAAGGCCCAAAGTATCTTGGAGAAAATTTGTGATAAGTATGAGGTTTCAATGACATCTGTTTGTAAGGCTATAATTTGACAAAAACCCAATCACCAATATTGAACTCCCTTTTTGTTCTATGCTTATCTGTTTGTGATTTCATTTTGTTTTGAGTAATGAGGAGATGTTGTTTCAAAACTCTAATGGTAGACTACCTGTGTTGCAGACTTCTATCAGCTGTGTCAACATCAAAATGTAAAGGAACATAAGGGAAATGCTCTGGTGGAGATTGGCCATAAACTGCTTCATAGGGAGTCATTTTAGTGGAAGAATGGAAGGTTGTATTGTACCAATACTCAGCAAGTGGTAACCAATATGACCATTCCTTTGGTCTATCTCCCACCATACACCTTAAATACCCTTCCAAGCATCTGTTGACCACTCTAGTTAGGCCATCTGACGGAGGGTGGTAAGCAGTGGAAGTGTTCAACTTAACCCTCTGTAACTTGAAGAACTCCTGCCAAAATTTACTAAAGAAGATGGTATCTCTATCACTGACAATGGACTTAGGCATACCATGTAATTTAAAGACATAGTTCATGAAAGAGATTGTGCTGCTGTTAGAGTTGTATAAGGATGTTTAAGTGGAATGAAATGGGCATACTTCCTCAACCTGTCAACAATGACCATAATAGTATCCCAATCACTGGACTTAGGCAACCCACTAATGAAGTCCATAGATATCTCCTCCAACAATTTATCAGGAATTGGCAAAGGTTGAAGTACGCCTGGTCTTGCAACAGTTTCACTCTTGTTAGCTTGGCAAATGACACAATCTCTAACCCAATTATACACATCCCTTTTTAAACCCTTCCACTACATGGTTTGCTTGATTTTCTGTAAAGTATTATGGACTCCAGAATGGCCCCCAACAGGGCTGTTGTGATAGTGTTGTAAAATTTCATGCCTCAATTATGTGTCTTGCCCTACCACAATCTTTTGTTTCCTAGTAAGAATACATCCTTGCCATTTATACTTACGTTTAGAGTTAGGATTCTGAGTAGGTGTAAGAATAAGCTTTTGAACTCTGTTATCCCCCTTCCAACTATCTGTGATCCTTTGGAGTAAATCAGTTGACACAACAGTTAAAGTGCTAGCTATCACTCTACCTTCTTCATGCTCAGAATGCTCCTAGATAAAGCATCAACTACAACATTGTCAAACTTTTTCTTATAAGTGATACTGCAATCATATCCCATCAACTTGGCTAACCACTTTTGCTGACTTGGAGTAGATATTCTCTGTTCCATGAGGTATTTTAGACTTTGGTGATCTGTTTTGATGGTAAAGTGCTTGCCAATCAGATAAGCTCTCCATTTTTGTATAACAATAACAATTGATAGCATCTCATTTTCATAAGTGGATAGAACACTATTTTTGGGCCCTAAAGACTTACTCATATAAGCAATGGGCCTTCCTGATTGCATTAGTACAACACCTAGTCCACTACCAGATGCATCAGTTTCAATTATAAATTCTTGGTTAAAATCAGGCGGTGCTAGAATGAGTGCTTCTGCTATGCTCCTTTTCAATTGATCAAAAGCATGTGTAGATTTTCTGTCCACTTAAAGTTATCCTTTCCAAGAAGATCAGTGAGTGGCTTGGCTATATGTCCATACCCTTTAATAAACTTCCTATAGTACCTAGTTAACTCCAAAAAACCCCTCAACTCCTTTAAAGTTCTTGGTAAGGGCCAATCCACCATTGCTTGTATCTTAGTAGGATCTGCAGTAACCCCTCACTTGTGATAATATGTCCCAAGTACTCAATCCTATCACTGTCAAATATGCATTTGCTCTTTTCTTACAAACAACAGGTGTTTCCTAAGCACAAAAAAAGTTGTTCTCATGTGCACCAAATGATCTGCCCAACTCAAACTATACACCAAGTTATCATCATAAAACACCAGTATATACTTTCTTAGATGATGCTGAAAAATTTTGTTCATAAAACTCTGAAATGTAGAGGGAGCATGGGTGAGCCCAAAGGGTATCACCATGAATTCATAGTGGCCATGATGAGTCCTAAAAGCAGTTTTGAATATGTCTCTCTCTCCCATTCTAATTTGATGATAACCAGACCGAAGGACCAATTTAGAAAAAATCTTGGATCCAGTTAGTTCATCCAGTAACTTTTCTATCAGTGGAATAGGAAACTTGTCCTTAAAAGTTTGTTTATTTAATGCTCTATAGTCTATACACATCCTCCAACTTCCATCTTTCTTTTTAACCAATACAACTGGAGAAGAGTATGGACTAGTATTGTCCCTTATCACACCAGCGTCTAACAACTCCTTCACTATTTTTTCTATTTCTTTTTTTGGATAGTAGGGTACCTGTATGGTCTCACATTCAAAGCATTGGTGCCCTCCTTCAGATTTATCCAGTGCTCATGCCCTCTGTGAGTTGGTAAGGTTTTCGGTTCCTCAAATAAATCATTGAACTCCAAGAGCAATGAGTGTAAATCATCCTGCATTGTAGTGGAGCCTCCTGAGTGAGTGATTGTATTCAGACTGCTATCACCTTCCTCCTTGTTGTTAATTACACTCACACACATCATAGAGAGTTGTCCAGGTTTGTATAATAGATTGCTCATCTGTTTGGCTCCAATTAGTTTCACAAAACTTGGTTGCATACCCCTCAGTGCTACCTTCTGCCCTTTTATAGTAAACTCCATTCTGAGCTAACTGAAATTCCACTTGATGTCCCCTAATGTCACTAGCCACTGTACTCCCAATACTATATCATAACCACCTAAGGGCAAAATCAGCATCTCAGTTATGAATTGAACCCCTTGCATTCTCCATGTGAAACCCTAGCATATGTATGAACTCTAAATCTTGCTACAATCTGCTACTGGCACCGGAAATGGAGTAGTAGCCTCTAATTTGCAACCCAATCTTTTTGCTGCTTGCAAATCCATGAAGTTATGAGTGCTACCTGTATCTATCAAAATGTGGACTATTTTACCCTGTGATGATCCATTAACCCCTATAGTCCTGAATCATGAATGCCAGTCATGGCATTCATTGATACATGGTAATTTGGAACATTATCTTCTTGCTATATTGATTCCTCTTTCTTCTCTATTTCTTGCTTTTCATTTTCTTCCTCTGTATTCATCTCATCAAAGTAATATTCAGGGAGCTCCATAATGTATAACTGTTTCCTCTTACTACAAACATGACCTAGTGTGAATTTTTCATCACACCAAAAGAAGAGTCCCTTAGACCTCTTTTCATCCATTTCTTGGGGACTTAGTCTCCTAGATGGAATAATGGGTGAATTTCTGTTATTGGTGTAGTTGGGTTTCTGGTGTTGAGGGTTATGGTTGGTATAGATGTGGGTAGGTGGATAATCATGGAGGCTAGATCTGTGAGTGGTGGGAGCGTATGAAGGTTTACTGGAGTTGAAACTAAATTTAGTAGGTTGGGGCAAGTTATTTCATCTCTTTGGATTCAGATTGTTGTTTTGTTCTTGGAGTTTAGCTAGGCTTATGGCTTCTTGTAGGCTTTTGGGTCTAAACATACGCACGGGAATAGCAATCTCAGTTTTAATTCCACCTAGGAAACAACTAATTGCATAGGTTTCTGATAACTCCACACAATTCATGAGCTCATCAAATTTGTTTAAATAATCTTGAATATTACCTGTCTGTTTGAGATTTATCAGCTCTGCCATTGGATCATCATAAAGTATTACTCCAAACCTGTCACTTAAAGCCCCCACATAATCTTCCCAATTAGGTAATTCTCTTGTTAACCTCAATTTTATGAATATCTGGTGCCACTGCAAAGCCTTCCCCTCCAAGTGCATCGCAGCTAATTTCACTTTTGAATCAGATGGTGTCTCATCCACGTCAAAGAATTACTCACAATGATGCGCCCAATCCCTCAGATCATCCCCAAAAAACTCAGGAAACTCAACTCTAGAGCACTTAGTAGGTTTTTGATACCCATTCTGCCAACCATTCACTCCCTTTGCAACTTGAGATTCACCCCTTGCATCACCTGAAGTCCCCTGACCCCCATTGCCTGTATGGTGCGGGTTATGTTGAATAGTAGCATGGATATCAAGGATCAGAGATCGCAGCTCCTCAATGGATTTTTCAGTGCGCTCTGTACTCAACTTCAATCCATCAACATCCTTTTGCAATTCTACAATCCTAGTGCCTTCAGCCATTGATGATTAAGCCCTACCGAACCTAGCTCTAGATGCCAATTGATATGACCTAAACTAACGGAAGATTAAACAGAAAAAGTTCATAGGATTAAACAAAAGAATTAATACTGGAAAGCAACCTCAAATTCAAAATATACACACAGTCACAATAAAGAAGAAGAAACCGAAATTGGTTCAAAAAAGTGCATAAAGCATTTCATTGATTTTCTGAGCATTTATATACTTACAATGAAAAAAATTAAATGAAGAACAAAAGCAATAATCGACTAACAACTTAGCTATGACAATGGCAAACGCGTGACCCCCGTGTGTGTTTTTGCTGAAATCTAACTAATCTTGCCAGAATGACGTCAGCTATACATCAACTCAATTAATCCCCAAATTACTCTCTAATTGCAAACCCTAATTAACTAAAACAGAATGTAAAATGCAATATGATAAAATGTTGAACTTTGTCTTCTTTTCCTGACTTGGAGATGATATGGCAACACCTTCCAAGCTGGACAGCTAATGATTGTCCACGTGTTTGACCCAACCTCTTGACTTAAATGGCTGACTGGATAATAAAATTGCTCCTGACTTCTTCCCACTCTTTTATACCTATATATTTATGTATAATATATATGTATTACGATTTTATATCAAAAATAGAAAAGGTTATATCAATTTGTGTGCATGCATTCATGTCACGCGCTCGTCTCCATGAGACACGACCATATAGGCTGATTGTCATTTCCATTATTTTAAAAGGCAATCATGAGGCTCGCTTTGAGGTGGGGTGTCACCAAAATGGCTCGAGGTATTGGAGGGAGACGCAACTCCTGTGGAGCGTATGCCCCTGGTGTTTGGCTGTATTTTTTTGCGCACCATAAGTTGGGCGTGATGTCACGGACTTAGCCTCGATGTTAACGTCCCATGCGATGCTCACTATCAATAACTCTCATAATACTTGATTTTAAACTTAGTTGGTGTATAAATGATACTCTTACTTCAATTTATACTAATCCACTTCCCTAATGGACGATAGAGATTCATTTGATCCTACGGATAGGAGAGACTCTTTAAAGCACTCTAATAATATTCCTTGAAATATTCTCTATACTATAACCTCCTATCATATTCACATGGTTCTAGAATGGTCTACACATTTCTATGACATTCTATATACTTTTACTACTATCTATAATAGTATAAAACATTCTACACAATTTTACACAATACTATATCACTCCGTAAGGATCTACATTCTTCTAGTGTATTCTAGTACACAAACTTTTTTCTAGAATTTTTTAGACCTTTCCAAAATACTCCAAAGAGAAGATAGAGAGGAAAACGAAAGGACACTTTTTGAAAAGGCCTCTTTCGTTAGGGGCAAATCACATCTCAATCGTAGAACAGTGCTTAACTGGGTGGAAGCATTTGACGAGCTATGTTTTGGGTCTTGTGGTAGATCCTCAATAGGTTTGGGAACTTACTCTATGCTCTAGGTTATCAGCATAGACTCTAGACTGTAGTCTATGAGCAAAATGACACGTCCTGGTGGTCTCAAACATTTCAAAGTGTCAGGCCCTGACTGTATGCCCATGTTGTTTCAACCTGAATATAATAATTTTGGTTCCTTACTGACTTATTCTAACTCTCAAGCCAAACTCCACCATATTTTGGAGGAAAGCGTGTTAATGAATTGGATAATTTGCAAACTATGTTAATGAAATGGAATATTTAGAATTGAGAGCCGATGATGAAGATAATGATCTTAAATAAGAATTTCAAGCAGGAGTTGAACTTGAACTTTTAACTCGCATGGTTCAATATATATATATACATACTTTTAACTTTCTATCTTAATCTTTTTTTCTTAATTTTTTTCCCTCAAGTTTTGTAATTTTTCGCTAATTTGAATCAATTTTTAAAGGGATATTAACTTTGTTCGTCCCTCATGTGTCGCCAAATTCTCACTTTAGTCCCTCTTGTAAAAAAAAATCACTTTTGTCCCTTATGTATATAATATGTACCCCGATTGTCCTTTTTTCCAAATTCCAACTTATTTTCTCTGGGAAGCATAGCCCGTGAGTTTCACTCACTTAGGGAAGGGGTATAATCAACTTTCTCCCTTATTTTACGACATAAGGGACATATTTACTCTAACCACAAAATAAGGGTTTAATTTACATCCAGATTAAGAAAGGGGGCTGTCAATTTCTTCATTCACTCGGAAAATTGCAAAAAAGCTTCGTGGAAGTGCAATTTGGTGCCTCCAGAAATTCATCGCTGCAAGTCATCTAAGCTTCTCTGTAAATTTCATGCAGAAACACGTGTGTTTGATCGGCGCTGCCTCTTTTGCTCCTCGCCAGAACTCTGGCGGTGAAAATCGGTGCCATCCTCCCTGGCACCGCGCCAGAGTACCCATGCAGACCGTTGATCAGGATCAAGTCCCATGCGACGTCGTATATTTGGTTCGGTATGTCGTTTATGGTCGATTTGCAGTCCGAGAACAATCGATTTTGCACTTGCTTACTTTCGTTGAGTATTGCATGTTGTACGCTTCGATTGATGCATCTTTCTCTTCGAGTTTGGAGACTAAGTATGCTTCGGCCGGAGGAGGAGGCGTAGTGGAGGAGCTCGTCAAAATTAGGTTTTGGTAGCTGAGATTTGGATTCCAATGTGGTGTTGATGGCAGCATTAGCGGCGGCGAAGGTTTCTTTGGTGGTCAAGAGAGTGAAATCGAAAGTGAAGATGAAAAAGAGTATGAATACGGCGAGTCAGGCGTGGTGGGAGGAGGCGGTGGGTCCTCTGCCGCCGTCGCCGGACTTGTGTACGGTGGGGTGGAGGACGATGAACTTGGTGTTTGTCTTCATGTGAATGTATAAAAGTGTTTGATAAAATGACTGAGAGAAGAAATGTATATGCTTACAAATGGAGGAGCAAAGTAAAGGGAAAAAGTCGATTATACCCCTGCCCTAAGTGAGTGAAACTCACGCGCTATACTTCCCAGAGAAAATAAGTCGGAATTTGAAAAAAAGGACAATCGGGGTACATTTTATATACATAAGGGACAAAAGTGATATTTTTTTACAAGAGGGACTAAAGTGAGAATTTGGCAGCACATGAGGGACGAACAAAGTTAATATCCCATTTTTAAATTATTTTATATTTTTTAATATAAAAAATAAAAATTTGAGGGGGCATACGCTTAAAATTCGAGGTGTATAAAAAATTAGTTTTATGGTCTCCTTCATTGTATTCTTATCGTTATTTATGTTAATGGATCGGTAAATATGGGTTGGGCTTTAACATAATGGGCTCCCTTTTGTGTTTGATCAATTTATGGGCTATATTTATGTCTGACCGTTTATCATTTATGGGCTCCATTTATGTTTGACAATTTATCATTTATGGGCTCTGCTGTTTTTTTTGTTTTTTTTTTTCATATATAATTAACTGACCACTGTTGCAATCAACCTGACCACTGTTGCAATCAACCAACATTATTATTAATGTAGAGAGAAAAAACCCACACTTCAACGTCGTTGGAAATATAACCCTATATCTTAAGGCCTCAATTTGTGAATTTTATTTTGAAAGGTAATCCGATTACTAATTGTGTGAGTTTGTAATGTCAAGATGTTGGATAATTTATTCTCTCCAAAAAAAAAAAAGGTTTGAAAGGTAATCCGATTACTAATTGTGTGAGTTTGTAATGTCAAGATGTTGGATAATTTATTCTCTCAAAAAAAAAAAAAAAGGTCAAGATATTGAATAATTAAGTATGAAATAATTGAATATTGAGAGAATGGTGAAATTGATTATGCAAAAATTTGAATTTGTAACTGGTCAAGTTGTGATTTTGACCGTTAAAATAAAATAAAATTCAAGGTTATATAAAAGAGATCAAACACTAATTCAAGTGACATGTGTAGTCAACATGTGTTGCCTCAGTTGGTAAGGTAGGGTCACTTCCCTTCAGAAGGCTGTGTGTTCGAATCCCTCTGCCGACATGAGAGCTATGTTGGTGGGCGATCTGTAAATTTCCAAATAGACACCCCTGAAATGGACCGTCTATTCATGGTATGCCCTGGCCCTGGTAAGAGACCAGAGCCGAACCTACCTAAATTTTATGTACCAAAAAAAAAAAAAAGTGACCTGTGTAGTTCAAAACTAAATTTTGATCTCTCAATCACAGGACCAAGGAAGCTTTAATTTTTTTAAAAAAGTAGATTAAATGACAATAACATTGTTTTGGATAAAATTTCCACAAGAAAATGGATTTTTGAAAAAGAAGGCCAATTTTCAAATAAAAAATGTGTTAAAGAATTATAATCATCTATTTTCTCGGGTCATGTTAAATATATTGCACTTTCATATGAGCTTTCAATACTTTCTAATTCATACAATTACATTCATATATATATATTGTAGGGAAAATTACTCAAAACCCCCTAAAATAATTTTTCATATCGAAAAAACTCATGAAAATATTTTTCAATCTTAAAAGCCCATTCTACAAACTTTTCATTCCAAAAACTCCAAAAGTGAGAATTAACAATTTTTTGGACTAAACTACCCCTTCATTTATTAAGTTAATAATTGATCAATTATTTTTTCTTAATGTATCATTTTGTTTTGAATCTTTCAAATTGACGAATCATAAAATACCAATTTTTTTTTGTGATATTAATTTTTTTAAATATTTGTATATAATTTATTTTTGATATTAATATGGTAATTATCTATAAATATATGTTTTAAATTTTTTAAAAAGATTAAAAAATTTGAAAATTTAAAATTAAAATCATAATTAATATCAATTATCAATACAAAATTTTTAAATAAATAGATCTTATTGGATAACAACAATAGATTAATTTTTAATCTAGAAGGCTAAGGGCAATTAAGTCCATAAATTTGTTAACCTTAAATATTGGGTTTTTTGGAATGAAAAGTTGATGGAATGAGTTTTTTGGATTGACAAATATTATCATGGATTTTTTGAATATAAAATTTTATTTTAAGGGTTTTTTAGTAATTTTCCCTATATTGTATAATTTGCGCAGAGACCACTGTACACAATGGTTCAAATCCTATAAATCTTCAAAAACGTCATTTATAATTTTTCATATAATTTTTACAAATCAAATATCTACTATTTATTGGGACTAAAAATGAAACCAAACTATTTGAGATCGTTCGTTAAAAGCTCATTTGAATTCGATTCGTAAACTTCAAGCTTGAACAAACTTTTATGTGTTCGGTAAATTTGAAACTCGGTCCGATCTCGACTCGATTAGTAAAAAAATTATTAAAAATGTGTCATGCTATTTGAGTTCGACTTAATTAAAGCATGTCGGAACGCGACTCAATTAACAATCAAATTATATCGACCTCGATCTCAAGGTGCTGCCTCGAGGCAACAACTACGGATGTCACTAGGCGATATCAAATACAAATTCTAAAGCTTAATAACATTTCAAATAAATTTATATTCGACCTCAAGGTGCTGCCTCGAAGCGCAATCTTGAGACAACAATTATGTCACTAGGCAATATCAAATACAAATTCTAAAACTTAATAACATTTCAAATAAATTTATATTCAATTAGACTCGATTCATTTAGAACAATTAGATTCGACCAAATTCAACTACGACAATAACTCCTTAAAAGCTTGCCTACAAATTAAGCATTCTCTCTCGTAGTTAATACAAGCACGCTTTTAGGGGTTTCCTTCTATGTTTTCACAAATTTACTCCTTGTATATTTAGCAACTTCCGTCTTAAACTTCACCCTCTTCCCCTCGCCACCGACCACTCCACTGCTGCGCCACCGCGAGCCGCCGCCGCCTACCGCCCACCGTTATACTCAATCTTTCCACCGTTGTTTTTCTTCATCGCAGCTTCTGAAAAACAAAAAGCATTAGAAATAATTCGAGAAAACCTTTCTTTTCGATCGTATTTACCCAGTCTTAAACCCTAATTTCAATTTTTTGTTCAATTTCCTCTCGAAATTACCTAATTCTGTTCAGATTCTGTCTTTTAATTTGGATCTAGACCTTGATTCGATCCTTTTTTTCGATAAATCTAGAAATTGTTGAAAGAAGAGGCGACGGAATGGCGATAGCAGCGCCGGAACAGCTGAATATAAGCGAAGTGCCGGCCTGGGGTTCTAGAAGCGTCGATTGCTTCGAAAAATTGGAGCAGATTGGTGAAGGAACCTATGGGTATACATACATACATACATACACTATATATTCTTAATTTCCGTAATTTTTATGGTGTTTTGTTTCCTTCTAAAAAAAATTGAATTGATGTGAAACATTGTTTTTTGAACAGAAATTCTAGACCTTTTTCTGATTTTGAAGATTGAGAAATTTATACTCACTTGGTTTAGAAATATGAATTGCAATTATAGACATTATAGTGAGGCATGCTTCTTGTTTCATGATTTGACTGGGTAATGTGGATGAATTGCCTGGTTTGCATAGTATTTTCTATGAACTGTTTGTAACGTAAGGTTTGGAAAATCAAGAGAGGATGAGTGTCACTTATTGATTATTTTTGCCAATTTTGAATTGATAGTGAAAGCAAGTGTTAAGTAAGCGTATGAATTCATTTTTCTTTTTCCGTATCTAAGATAGACCAATTTTGTGCTTGCAGACAAGTTTATATGGCAAAAGAAATCGAGACAGGGGAAATTGTTGCTTTGAAGAAAATTCGGATGGACAATGAGAGAGAAGGGGTATACTTTTCTGGACTTGGTCTATTAGTATTAGCTATTGTTGGTTCGGTGCTAGCTAATACCTGTTGAGGATATGGATGAAACTAATGGTTGTTAATCAACCAAGAAACCATTTTATGGTTGTTAATTCAAATCCTTCTGTCACTGCAGTTCCCCATCACGGCCATCCGTGAAATAAAAATATTGAAGAAGCTTCACCATGAAAATGTCATCAAATTGAAAGAGATTGTAACATCTACAGGTGATCTTATGATTTGTGTTCTGATCTGTTATTTATTTTATGCATCCTTTGATTCTCTGTTATATATCTTCCCACAACTTGACCCTTTCCTTTTTCGGTCTAAATTATTGGATCTGATGTTTGTATTTGTTATCCAGGTCCTGAGAAGGGTGAGCAAGCGGCACCAGGTAAACATCTGATTTGCGTTGCTCTCTTGTCTATGAGTATTGTATAATTCTTTGTAAATTACTTATGCTTATAGTGGCAAACAGTGTAAGTTGCTTATGATTCCAACTCAATTTGTCTGATGGAAACTCTTTAATGACATTTATTCGACATCATTTAAGACTGATTGGTTCGGACATTTGTGTTCTTTCCTGGTCTTACAGATGGTAACAAGTACAAAGGCGGAATTTATATGGTCTTTGAGTACATGGACCATGATTTGACCGGCCTTGCTGATCGGCCTGGAATGAGATTTTCAGTGCCACAAATTAAGGTAATGCAGTGATTGCATACATAACTATTTAATTTACCAGCATATAGATGCTTCTGATGGAAAAGAAGAGTGACAATCAAGTTATTGATTTGCACTTTTTCTCTCTTCTTCTAGTGCTATATGAGACAGCTTTTGACAGGGCTTCACTACTGTCATGTAAATCAAGTGCTTCACCGTGATATTAAAGGTTTATATTCGATCTAGAATTTAGCTTAAGGTTCTTACTCCTTTGTGAAACTAAAGTTAGCTATCTTCGATCTTGGTTTACAGGTTCGAATCTTTTGATAGACAATGAAGGGAACTTGAAGCTTGCAGATTTTGGTCTAGCCCGGTCGTTCTCAAGTGATCACAATGCTAATCTCACAAATCGTGTGATTACTTTATGGTATAGGTAAGTTTTGTGGCCGTCTACGACGTCATACCGTATAAGTTCTGTCAGTATTTCGTAATTGATGTTGTTTAGTTTGTAATCTGCTTAAACTTATATTTTAGGCCACCAGAATTGCTGCTTGGGACCACAAAATATGGCCCAGCTGTTGATATGTGGTCAGTTGGTTGCATCTTCGCTGAACTTCTGAATGGGAAACCAATCTTTCCTGGGAAAGATGAGGTTGTTCATTTTCACTATTAATTTTTCACGGTAGTGAATTCAACGAAAGTCTAGAAATGTGTAGTTTTGTTATTCTGAAGATTGTAATTATGCGTTTTAATTTAGTATACTACTAGTCCTTGCTTAAGCGCCTGGCTCTATATAGTAATTTAGGAGCAGAAGCAGCGATGCAGTGATTTAAAATTCTTGAACAGTCTATGAGTTTCCATGGGCATGTAACCTATAGTCTAGACCTTAAATCACCTTCTGCTATGTTGTATTTTATTTTATTTTCTTGACATGTCTTTTAACATTCTGCCTTTTGTGGTTTCTTTTTTAGCCGGAGCAATTAAATAAAATTTTCGATATCTGTGGAACTCCTAGTGAGGAAATTTGGCCTGGGGTCTCAAAGATTCCTTGGTATAATAACTTCAAGCCGTCAAGGCTTGTGAAAAGGCGTCTCAGAGAGCAGTTCAGGCAGTAAGTAGTCAACGGTGGTGATCTTTTGAATTTTTTCTGTCAATAAAATGGATCTGACACATTAAATATTTTATCTTTAGCTTTGATCGCCATGCCTTGGATTTACTTGACCGGATGCTGACTCTTGACCCGTCTCAGGTATAGTCTCTCCAGTCGGTTTTGATATTTGTTCATATCTTTTTACCCGTCTGATCTTGGCACTTGTTCTCATATTTTGCTATATGTTATCTAGCAGAAGCTTATTCTATGTTCACCTTTTTGACATTATTTTTTCCTATGATTCTTTAATTATTCAGAGAATATCAGCAAAGGATGCTCTGGATGCCGAGTATTTCTGGACAGACCCCTTACCTTGCGACCCGAAGAGGTTTCAATCTCTCAAACTATTTTATTTAGCGTATCAATACCTTTTGGGTAAATTACATTGACACCCACTGTGTGAGAATTACAAAAAACAGAGGTTTGAGAAATTACCATAACTTTTTGTCAGTAAAAAACAAATTAACAATGTCACCCTGCCAGGAATAGGCAAAGTACAATTTCACTCCCTGTTTATCGATTATTTTTTTCGAGTTGTGATAGGACAAGGGGTGTGGTAATTTGCAAAATCTCATGAGGTTTGTGGTATTTATCCAATAATTGAGGGGGTGTGCATGTAATTATCTCATACCTATTTTTACCCTTGATTTCTCTGCGCCATCATTCTTGCCTCACATTCTACCGTGTCCACCAGTTTGCCCACATACGAATCTTCACATGAATTCCAGACAAAGAAGAAGCGTCAACAGCAGCGCCAACACGACGAAAACGCAAAGCGACAAAAGCTACAACACCAACAGCAGCATTCTCGTCTTCCACCAATTCAGCAATCTGGACACGGACATGCTCAGATGCGACCCGGCCCGAACCCACCATTGCATGGTTCACAACCTCAGGCAGCTGGAGTACCTAGCCATCATTACAGTAAGCCACGTGGGCCTTCAGCAGGGCCGGGAAGATATCCTCCCAGTGGAAATCCTTCCGGAGGGTACAACCACCCAAATCGTGGAGGCGGTAGCGGTGGTGGTGGTTATGGCAGCGGCCCTTATCCACCTCAAGGACGGGCCCCACCGTATAGTTCTAGTGGGGCTATGCCTGGTGGTGGGCCCCGAGGAGGTGGAGGTAGTGGGTATGGATCCGCAGGCCCAAATTACCCACATGGCGGCCCCTATGGGGCTTCTGGAGCTGGACGAGGGTCAAATATGGGAAATCGCAACCAACAATATAATTGGCAGCAATGATGTCTCTAACTAGAACTGTTTAATGATAAAAAAAAAAAGAGCGAAATTTGCATGCCTTTTGGCTCGATATGGAGTGTTCATGATGGGTTTACGTTACACTGTCCCGATTGGCTATTGCAGATATGATAGGTGGCAGTGTGCTGTGAGGAAGAAGGTTATCTGCTGATATACATATGTGAAAACCTAATTATATCAAGAAGTAGACTAACATTTTTTCTTCTCAGTAAGAAGTGGAAAAACATGCATAATTGTTGTGATGTATGAGTACCTATTTTCTGGTTTAGAAGGTAATTTTCTTCTGTAGATGGTTATAACTTACGAGTATGAGATCAATATTAGTGTCAATTATACTGTTGTGGTATATTTTGCTGCATTTCCTGAAGATTCCTTTTTCTCTCTAGAGGGATTAATGAATGAGAAATCGTTTCGATTGTGCTTTCTTTGTGGCTGTCATCGTTCTTTTACAGGGTAAATTATGTAAACATTCCTTACGTAGGATCTTAAATACGAAAAAACATCCCGGAGCTCGAAAAATCATTATAACCTTTTTTGTCAGTAAGAGTTCATTACAATTTCACGCCCTATTGGTAAAAATCAAATTACTTCTTCATCCTCTATTTGACAACTTTTCCAGCTGTCAGAATCTCACAGGGTGGTTTTGCTAATTTACAAAATTTTAGGGTAGTTGCGCGGTAATTATTCAAGATATGAGGAGGTGTGCATGTAATTATCCTCCTTTTAATGACAATTTGTTATTTTGTAGAAGGGCAAAAGAAGCAATCATGTTTGTCAAGCCTCGTGTACCAGGGGTGGAGGCTTGCAAATGATGCTCCAGCGTGATAGATTTTGCTAATAGCTACTTTGTGTTCGTACCCGTTTCATGATCAGCAATCGAACCAAGTTGTTGATGGACTGAACCAAGTTGTTGGTGGACTGAAAAGCAAAATTTCAAAAATAATGGGCTAATGTTAGCAATTATTTCGCATTCGTTCTCGTCACTTAAAAAGAAATTGAAATAGTAAACTTATCGTAATTACAAGAGACTTTGAATGAACTTTGTAAGTTCAGCCGGCTGCTATAAACTATCACACTGATTGTTCCAATGTAGCCAAGTAAAATAATATATTAGAGTTTCTTAGACTGAGTTTTCCATGTTTAACAACATTGTGTATTACAACAAGTATAAATGAACCAAAAATCTATTACATTCTCAATTCTCAAAGTCGAAAAAGACGAAGCCGTGATCTATATACATATTCTCTTTCGACATCCTAATCATAATAACAAGATGCAGAAACCTGTACCTCTTCTTTTGCTGCTTCTTTTCTTCAGCTTTTCGATAATTTGCAACGCTAATCAGGCGAGTTACCTTCACAGACACCTCAAATCTAGAAAATCGCTGATATCTTCAGATTCTTGGACGAAATTACACACAGAATCGGAATATTCTCCCGTGTTCTTGGCACCACAAGATGGATTAATGCAACAAGACAAGATTGACAAGTTGCCAGGGCAACCTGATAATGTGGACTTTGATCAGTATGCAGGATACGTTACGGTTGATCCGACGGCTGGGAGAGCATTGTTCTATTATTTCAGCGAGTCTCCAACAAATTCTTCCACTAGTCCTCTTGTTTTGTGGTTGAATGGAGGTAAAAAAAGCTTTAAATTTCAAAGGGATAATTAAATGCATACCTCTTTATTTACTGGATAATTATTACGAGCCTTTTATGATTTTGAAAGTTACCAAGACATCCTTATACCGACAATTCAAAAAACAACGTTGAAATTGTAATATGTTTTAACTGGAAACGATGATTTCTCAAACTCAGGGGTGCTTTTTAGTTACGGTCTCACGTAGGGGATGTTTATGTAATTACCTAATATCGAATGCTAATCAATTCCTAACAAGAAGCTAGAGCATTGAATCTCATAACCAAAAGTAAAAATTATTTGAAAATTTGACAGGTCCAGGATGTTCGTCCTTTGGATTTGGAGCCATGGAGGAGTTGGGGCCTTTCAGAGTTGATAGCGATGGCAAAACTCTCTTCCGGAATACTTATGCGTGGAACAACGGTGAGCAAGTAACAAAAACGAACGATTTATCGTATTTTACGTGATAAAATGAATTTACTGACTGATTGAAACTGAATCAGTGGCAAATGTGCTTTTCCTGGAGTCACCTGCTGGTGTTGGTTTCTCATATTCAAACACATCTGCTGATTATAACAACACTGGCGATACGAGTACCGCCAACGATGCGTACACTTTTCTAGTAAACTGGCTCGACAGATTCCCGCAGTACAAAACCAGGGACTTTTATATCACTGGAGAGAGTTATGCTGGTCATTACGTACCGCAACTGGCTTACACCATACTGCTCAACAACAAATACACTAACCAAACCATTATTAATCTAAAGGGCATCGCTGTATGTTCGATTCACACCAATTTTTTTTCTTTTATTTAATAGTATTCTATTATTGACCTTATTGTTGGAAATCTTTTAGATTGGAAACGCATTGATTGATGACACGACCATGGGATTGGGATTATTCGATCATTTTTGGACGCACGCCTTGAACTCCGATGAAACACATAGAGACATCTTTAAATTTTGCAATTTTGTAAACGATACCGCATCTGAGCAATGCGATAGTGTTGTGGATAAAGCATTTGAGGAGCTTGGAGATATCGAAATAAACAACATTTACGCGCCTATCTGCTTAAACCCGGTGCTAAAAAACGCCTCCGGTGGTTCTGTAAGCCCTCGTACCAATTCGTCGTCTATTACATGCACAATTCATTTAGTTGTTTGTATCAAGAAATTAACTGTTTTACAATTTATTTTTTGGAATAAGTTACATGCAAACCCCTTCACTTATTGAGTAAATTACCATAAGTCCCCTAAAGTTTTGCAAATTACCAAGACGCCCCTGTCAAATCCTGGCAGGCGACAACTTGATAAAACGTGGTGCAATTGCAGTATGTTTTTTTACTGACAGAAGGTGAAACTGTAACATGTTTTACTACTGACATGGGAAATTATTGTAATTTCTCGAATTTCAAGATATCTTCATAATTACAATATCATGCAATAATATCTATATAATTCACCCTTTAAATTTTAACTCTATGATCAGGTGAACTTCTTTGATCCTTGCTCAGATGTATATGTAGACTATTACTTGAATACTGCTGAAGTTCAAAGAGCTCTCCATGCAAAGCCTACAGCTTGGACTGCCTGCAGAGGCTATAACTGGACAGATTGGCAAAGCAGTATTTTGCCAACAATTCAGAGTCTCATAGCTAGTGGCATGAGAGTGTGGCTATACAGGCAAGTACTTAATCATTGTTGCTTGATGGGTCGTTTTTAGGAGCTCTCGCAGCTCGAGTTAGGGGAAATTGCAATAATCATGTGATGGGATTCAGGTTGAATTCATTAGACACGGATGATTGTGATTATATGTGATTCAGACTAGTAGAAAGACTCGCGAAGAATCACTAGACAATGTTCGTCTTTTGCTTCTTGTCGGTTTCTTGGTTTGTCTTTACTAACAGCTTGTTTGGTTCAAGGAATATAACAAGAAAAGGAAAAGGAAATGGAAGGAAAACCAATTTTCTTTGTTTGGTTACTAGAGAAAAGGAAAAGAAAATGAGAGAGAAAACTTAATGTTAATTTGTGTCAATTCCTTTTCCTCGCCACTTGATGAGGAAAGTGGTGGAAAACAAAAAGCTTTTCCTTTTCGTTTCCTTTTCTTTTCTTCACCAAAATCCTTGAACCAAACAAAGCGCAAGTCTCGAGAAGATTATTAATACTAGTTAGGGTATGCATGTCCAAAAAATAAAATTTGATAAGAATAGTTTTGAATTAAAATTAATTTAGTTTTAGTAAAAGGCGAGAGAAGAGAAGAAAACGAACAAGGAAAAAAAGATGAGTAATAAAAGTTGAGTCATTAAAAAATAAGAGAAAAATGTAGGAACCCCATCCCTACCCCCCAACCCCAACCCAAAATATATATATATATCAATTTTATAGATCATCTTATTGCCGTTAAGCCATCTTATTAAAATATATGAGATGACACTATAACAGTTACATTGTGTATGGACACCTGATTCAGCTATCTCTTGTCACACGGAAAATCGTTCTCCAAACCTTTCTTCATTTCTTAATAGTATAGATACAATACATGAAAATCGTTACCCCATATTTTTGTTTTCTTTATTTCGCTCTATCGGGCTACACCATGGCTCTTAGTGACTCGATAGGGTTTGTAGTAATCACAAAAGCCATCTCTAAGATTTGGTCTAAGTACAAGTAAACCCCATCAAATTTTTAAAATTTTATTTTCTTGTATTAATTGTTTCACAGTGGCGATATAGACGCAAACGTTCCAGTTACAACCACGAGATACGCAATCAACAGCCTCAAGCTACCAATCGAGACTTCTTGGCGCCCCTGGTACCTCGACAATGAGGTGAGATACATACTACTACGTTAATTTACTTCATACTTACGAGGACCAATTCAACTACTCGATATGAATAATATTTATAATTTTCGGATGATAGGTGGGAGGATATGTCGTCGGGTACAAAGGATTAACATTTGTAACAGTGAGAGCAGCTGGACATCTTGTTCCTAGCTACCAGCCTCAAAGGGGTCTTACCATGATTTCATCCTTTCTTCAAGGGATCTTTCCTCCATCATCTTATTGATATTTCATTCAAAAAGGTCAAGTAAAATCACCTAGAAATAATTTTGGGTTGAAAATAAAACTACTTCAAGCTAGTGTTTGTTGAAAACTTGTAGGATACACAAGATATTTTTTTGTAAGATTTGGGGTTCTTTTTTCCAAGAATCTGATTGAAATATTTACGTCATGGTGTTTGAGTGAGCGTATAAGTTCCACAAAATATTTTTAAGAGGTTTAGAAGGTTGGAAGCTCCGTAAAAGTGTTCGAATAATTTTTGAAAAGGAGCTAATAAGCTCCAAAAATAATAAGAAGGCTCTTGATTGATCCCATTGCTTCGAGCTGAAAAATTGAAGAAGAATTAGGGAAAAACGCGACTAATATTACAATTTACTCCTTATAAATAATAGGGTGAATTACGTGCACTCCTCATTTTAGTGTTAATTACCAAAAAAAAAAAAAATCTTATTTCTAGTAAATTATATGAGACCCCCTCAAGGGATCTATTTGTAAGGTTTACAGATGGTGCAACTGTAAGAATTTTTAAATTCACAAAGGGTGTAATTGTAAGAATACCTTAACACGAGGGGGACTTTATGTGATTTCGAGAATGCAAGAGTTTTTCAGTAATTGGCCATATCATGAGGGGGTCTGTAGGTAAATACGATGCGAAAAGATTTCCAACCAACATGAGTATTTTCTTTGGACCCAAAATATTTTTAACGGTCAGTAGGAAACACTAACTGGGCACTAGCCACAAAACTTCAAATATTAGACGAAGACAAACATTAAGGGTAGATGTAATTTTTCAAAACATATGAAAAAATTCATAATTACGCCTTCCATAAGGGGAGTAGATATATATAATTAACCCTAAATAATGTGGCGGGAAACCTACATAAAATAAAAATGGACTTTATGTCATTGAAATTTACTATAGTCACTCTTAACAGCATTGGATGTTGCCCTCAATTAGGTGAATTATTTGCACACCCCCTCATTTTAGTGTTAATTACCAAAAAAACTTTTGATGTTTGGTAAATTACACCGAGATCCCACAAAGCGTCGATTTATAAGGTTTACAAGGGGTGACATTGTAAAAGTTTTGAAATACACCGGGGTGTAATTGTAAAAATGCCTTAATACAAGGGCAACTTTATATGATTTCAAAAAAGTTGGGGAGTTTTGGTAATTGACCATAACATGAGGGGGTACTCTAAAAATTACTCCTGATACCAGGACCCAAAAGACAAGCAATCTCAGCAAGCAAAATCATATATATAGCTAAAAACATACCCAGAAGTTCAAACATATTACAACCAAAAGTAACAATTCGGTAGAGTAACTGACCATGAATACCAGTACCGCGAGAGCATAAGAGCGTCAAAACACTACTAGCATAGCATAAATACTAGTATAGTTAGCACACAAATGAGCCAAAACACTAAATATAGCTTAAACAGCTATATACTAAATAAAAAGCATAATTAATACTTAGGGAAATTCTCATTTATGATACCATAAATGCCCATGTATACACTTTTTGTGTCAAACATTTTCAAAATCTGAGAATTTGATCAGAGACGAGACTTTCACTGAGTTTTATTTTTTTTCTCAGGCTGGGTATTTTTCGATTGGGAAAATTATTTTTTTTAGTCCGTTAGCTTGGCTTTCCTTGCGTTTTAGTCCTTTAAGTGACGCGTTGCAAAATTGGTCTGTTATCTTCTGACTTTTTGTAATTTTAGTCCTTTTTGTAGTTACAAAATTGGTAAATTTAATCTGTTGATTTAGTCAATGGCATAGTCAATTGGTAAAAATTGGGAAATCCGATTAGGCAAATTTTCAATGTAATTTTACGTTTTGAAATGCGTAAAGCTATCTCCTTCATGCAATAAAGGTTTTGTGGTTTTGTGTTTTTTAGCTTCTAGTTGATGATATCTAATAATAATGTGTGGTGGTGGTATTGATCAGTATCGACGGACTAACTTTATCAATTTTTTAAGTACAAAAAGACTATAATTACAAAAAGTCATAACATAACGGACTAATTTTGCAACACGTCAACTTAAAGGACTAATATGCAAGATAGACCAAGTTAACAGACTAAAAAAATAATTTTCCCTTTTTCGACGGGTGGGATCTGAGATTGGCACTTGGTGTTTTGAGATTGGGCAAGGGCCTACTGCTTGAGAGAGTTGGATCAAGTTTTCAGATGGTTATGGCTTTTCCGGTATTGTGGATTGAAATGTTTTGGGCTATTTAAAGTAGATTGGTTTGGGCTTATCTTCGAGCTAGTAGGAAAGTCTGTATTGGGCCTAAAGAAGGATTTCACATTTGGGCCAAAGACATCCAGAGAGGAAAATGAAAAATGGGCTTCAGAAGAGACAAAATCCTTTGGGCTTAGATAAGAAGTTTGGGTGGGGTGGGGTGGGGTGGGGTGGGGGTGGGGTGGGGGTAATTCTAGGGTGGACTGAAAGTGTTGCTCCCAATCTATGTTACACCAAACAAACATTTGGGGTGGGGTAGTTTTCACAGAGTAGGTGGGTGTGAAAATCACCCCACTTATTTTGAATATGTGGTATAAAATGAATCGGGAGCAACACTCCCAGTCCACCTTAGAATTTTCCGGGGTTGGGGGCGAAGGATTTTGGTTCCTTAAACATTCAGAGGCATTAGATTTTTCAGAATCAGAATCTCTACTTTCCAGAGAGAAGATCTTTAGTAAATACTTCGAAATAGAAAGGACGTGTCAGACAGAAAGGTTTGAGGGATACTTTGAACGAGACTACGAGAGAGAAAACCAAACCAGGAAAAAAAGAAAAAAAAATTGGTATCTTCTAATTTTCTTTTATTATATCAACACATATTTAAACATTCACAATATCAACAGACCATAGCAACATTCACAATATCTAGAACAACTAAAATCCAATATCAATATCCAAACAGATCAGCACATCTAAGCATTCACAAATACCAACATCCACAATATCTAGAACAACTCAAATCCAATATCAAAAATTTCTATCAAAAAAAAAAAAAAATCCAATATCAAAACATATCAACACGTATCTAAGCATTCACAATATCAAAAGAATATTACAAGATTCACAATATCTATACAATATCTGAACCAACTAAATGTACATTATCAAAAAATTATCAGTATGTTGTTGAAACTAAATGGAAACTAACCCTATAAAAAATGTCTCAATTATCCACAATGATCATCCTCCATAGTAGTGTACACCTCATCAGGCGCGACCCTTCGAGCATAAGTCGAACGAGCTCTATTCTGTTCTTCCAATGACTCTACCCGGCAACCAGCTAATCCGGGAACAAGAGCAGCTTGTCACGTTTCTGCCATTCTCAAGACCTCTTCCCACAAATGAGGTTCTAAAAGTTCTTACTCTCTACACTACTTTATATTTATAGTAGTGAATGGAATTCTCTAGAATATCTCTAGAATGTGTGTAGAGAATAGTAGAAGTGTTCTAGAATAATCTTTGTAAATATTTTAGACTAGAATTCTCTAGATTTAGATCGAATTCGTTAGATTAAAGCAATTTCATCCGTCCATTCTCAAATGGAGTTGTATAAATAGGTGGCTAGACTTCATATGTAAAGCATCCAGCAAATTGAGAGCAATAATAGTTAGAGCATTCTAAAATCTTCTCTCTACTTTCGAGACTTAAATCCCGAGCACGCGAGCACGAGTTTATTCGAGGCTGACTTAACGAACCTTACAAGAGGCGGGGCGATGAGCTAAGTGCCGCACGAGGCATTACTAGCAAGAGTAAGTCTGTGACAAGCAGCTCCAAAATACACAAAACTTAATATTAGCCATCGAATAAATTAATGCTATAAAGAGTTACCTGCAAATTCCATACTAGCAACTGTGATGTTCAAGAGCCGTCCATTCGGTAGGTGGTGGACGTCCACAAAACGGTGCAACCACTTAACTCCAATCAACCCTGACAACATCACGTGGGATTTTGTGACCGTGAGACGAACTCGTGCACTCAAACCTGAAAAAGAACAACAACAACAACCGTGAAATTATTAGGGTTTTAAATCTAAAAAAATATTTTTGAAAAATGGATCCAAGAAAAGAACAAGAATAGTGAAATTAGGGTTTTAAACCCAAAAATAATAATTTTATGAACGAATCCAAGAAACTGTTATTCTTACCCTTACATATCTTATGTTGTGTATCACCGGAGCTTCCACTGCTGCTCGAACCGAAAGTGGATCACGAAATTTTGCCAAAGTGTACTCTGTCTGCCTAAAAACATTGTCCACATGTGAAATGGTCAACAATGTCAAAATGGGTGGCATAAGCCGGTATGCCAACGACGTAGATGAACGGTTGCATACGTTGATTGATTTAGCGTGGATAGAAAATTAGGTTTAGAAGATTGGGGTTTTTTCTTTTTGGGGGTGTGGTGAGAATGAGATTAGTTTGATACGTTTAAAGGGATTTGGCGCGAAAATCCACAATCCTCATCTGAGTTGGCTCGACTCGCACATCCCTATCCCTATATAAATAAAAACTCAACCATTAGACCACGTCGTGTCTGGAAGTGAACACTCGAGTCAATTGATTCGTAACTCATACCTCCTAAAATTGAGCCTTATACTCTAACCTGACAAAATTTTGTCTTTTGTCAGATGGAACAAAATTTACTGTATCTATTAAAATAAGTTTCTATATCTACAAGCTCATTACTGCATCTAAGCTATAATTATTAGTAGAGACTCAACTTTATCTTCCTATATATTTGACGAGCATGTACTATGTGATGAACCATTTACGTTCTCCAAGTGACGGGAATGTGCTGGCAGTAATTTCCAATAAAGTTTGTCTATGTCGAATACAATACATATACTTTTCATGTTCAAAAATCAAGTCCAAACTCTGTGTCAATATAGAAGTAACATTTGTTTGTATTAATCGACATTTTGTAGTATATTAACATTTTTTGTACCCATACACTACAAGTAAGAGATGATTACCACTAGACCAAAACCTTGGTGGTATTGTAATATATTAACATTTGTATACCTACATGGGTATGAAAATGATCTTAAATCTTAGCTGAAATCGGCTTCGGGATCACTCTCCTCCCGACAAGGCAGAATGATCCAACAAATGAAAGAAATGATCGATTTTGTCAAGCAAATGGTTGCAACATCTCAATTGGACTTCCCCGCAGCCTAGCGGCTACCCTCACTCAGGCTTTGGGGCCGAAGTCAGACCTAGAAAGAGAAGCCCAAACCTGGGTATCGCCTTGGTGTGGTCCATAAAAGTTATGTCGAATTGTGATACGATTGAGAAGGTCCCTCTTTTAATGATGAGTTGGATCACATCATGACAAGAAGAAACTCTTTTCATTCCACGTATGTATGGCAGAAATAAGCAAAATTTCATTTGCAATCTAACTTTGCATAATATGCAACGTTATTTGATCAAACCCAAAATTTTCTAAGAGTTAAAAATAATATTAGATTATTTATCCATTCGAAATTTCGATGGAAGTTCGAAAGTTTCTAAAATTCAAATCAAAACTCGAAATATCTCAATTTAAGTAACATTAAATGTTTTTATATTTGGTTTAAAGATTTTATGTTAAAAATAATAGTTAAATTAACTTTAAATTTTCTAGATTTTTATTTGAGAGTATGAAAGTTATATCAAGTGTGAAAGTGGAGTTATATTATATCAAGTATGAAAGTGGAGTTATAAGAAATAGGCTAGTGACAACCATTTAAACCTCTTAGCAACTTAAATATCAATATGATATGTTTGATTATACGTAACCCCGAAAGAAAAATATATATTAGCTTATGCATGTTTTTTGGTTGTGTTACATGAAAAACAACAAAATTTCAAAAGGTTGTTCTTTTTAATTTCAATGTTTAGTTTGCACTATCATTGAAATATAAGGTGGTTTGTAGACAAAAAGACAAATTCTAAAAGCTATTAAGATGGCAATGAGACAAAATTCTGAAAGTTAAAACATACATATTATAGCCAAATGAAATATCCCCTAGTACTAAAATGTCTCAGTCTCGAAACCTCTTCTAGAGCCCCATTTTTTTGAACAAATACCCATTTCTCTCCCTAACCCATTTAATGCTTATTCTCATTTTAGTACCTCTTTGCAGAGATTTTAATCAATGTGGATTGTTTATTTTAATTATTTAAACAATACTTTCACTTTTGTAGTCTAAATCATCATTAATATTTAAGTACTCTTAATATTACCATATAATTAAATTTAAAATAATATTGAGTTGCTAATATGTCTGTTATAATATATGAGCAAAATAGACCGTAACCCCCTGTGATACATGGAATTATTCAAAAGCCTCCCTGTGATATAAAAATTCACAAATCACCCCCCTATGAAAAAAATAAATACGCAACTAACCCCCCTACGCGCTCCACGCGTGAATATTGCGAATATTTGTAATTTTTTTGACTTTATTGGACTTTTTTGCCCCTAATCTAACACCATTGAATCTTATATGATAAAAAACGGTCAAGATTAAACATATATATTTATCATTCAATAAAAATTATCTATATAATATATTACTAATAATAATAATTAATATATACAATATAGTTATAATATATATATATAAGTGTGTATGTATATAATTGTACAGTCCACCACCATCTCCAACCACCATCACCCACCGTCACCATCACCCACCGCCACCACCACATCACCACCATCCGCTACCTTTCTGTCACCACCACCAGAAGGCTTAAAACCACCACCAGCAGCAGGCCAAAAACCACCACCACCACCTGCGGCCTTCACAACCACCACCACCAACGGACGACAACTCCTCCGGCAATGTAGAAAACCAATTTCCGCCGCCGTCTTCGACAACTCCACCTCTGCCACCATGGAGGTCGAAGCCACGGCCACTCCATCGAAGATTAGTATGAACCTAAATTATCAAGGCCCGACTCAGTACCCCTGACATCAGCAACCTCCACTTATTTCGTGCAGACTCACTCCGATATAGTGGCCCTTACCTCCTCATTGTTTTAACTCAGCTCCTCGGCCTGCTTCAACACAGCTTCATCGGGGGAAATATAGAAGTCGCGGAGATAAGGTCGACGAGGTTCGAGTGGTGAGAATTTGGGAGGAAAGCGGCAGAGTGGTGGTGGTGGTGTAGTGCAGAGGACTGGTGGTGGAGCTGGTATTAGGAATTAGGGTTAGGTTTTGGGGAAGGGGATAGAGTTTGTGGAAGAAGGTGAAAAAGGGAAATTTAAATGTAAATGTAAAATAGGAAAATAGAAAAATATAAAATAAAATAGATAATAGATTGTAAATATTTTCGAAAGGTAAGGGTATTTTCGTCCTGACAAGATAATTTGCTTGCAAAATTATTCGGGGGAAAAATTTTAAAAATCTTATATATGGGAGTTTTTTGAAGAATTTGACCTCTCTAAATATATCTTTCATTGTGACCACTTGATTAAAGAGCTCTAAATTATACAACACTTAAGAATATAAATAACTCAAAAAAAGAAGATAAAAGTTCAAGAGCGAATGCTCAAGCTTTTGAAAACTTATATATGAGCTCAAGCTCCGCTGATTAAAGAGCTCGAGCTCTACAGGTCGACATATGTTACAACTTACAACCTTTATGAAGATTCAATCACTGGATCATCCTATAGAATTGAGGCGTATTGAGCCTTATTTCCTTTTTCTTTTACTTCCGACCACTGACAGATGTTACCCTAACAACCGAGCCCCGACAGACATGGGTACATAATCACAATTCTAGATCAAGGCTTGTCCTCCCTTTATCATTCGATGAGCTCTTCAAGCTCATTTCTGGAAATAACTCATTATTTTTTGTAAGCTCTCATATATATGTGCATGATTTTTATCTGCTGAGTCTATTTTTTCGCCCTTCGGGTCACCTGTGTGCCCTCGGCCAAGTGCTCATTTGTTTCATCCGTCGTTCAAGCATCATATGTTCGTACACTCGACAAAGGGTTCATCTGTTGTGTCCTCATTGGGTCAAAATAGAGCCTTATTTATGATTTAAAAAAATCCACGTCATGTTTGACTTAACCTAACAGACTACTACCCCACGTACGCTATTCTATCAATATTTTCGCACATAAATGCAGTATATTTACGAAATGAGAGTTTTTTTTCTTTCTTTTTTGTCTTTTGCATGATATTCCTAAAGTCTCCTCAACCAGAGCCAGAGTATGTTTCAGCCAATGCAAAGGTGACGCGCGTTTCATAGTGTTCTAATGTATTACTGACTGTGAAAACTCATCTGTGGCATGTTTTGCAATCGGGAGACTATGCTCTTGGTTATGACTTGTGTGGTTTGAGCAGTGATTCTGCTTATGATCGGTACGAAAATGTCATTATTCCAAATGTGATACTTGTTGAAAAGAGTGATAAAGTGGCGTGATATCGGGATTTAGATAGTGGCCATCCTTTTGCCAAGGGTCAGATGATCTCAATCAAGCGTTGCAGGGGACGTCAAGGTCAATAAAGTGTTGTATCGTAAGAGGGTCAAGTCAAGGACGTACGAGGCTCCCTGAGATTACCCAAAAGATCATAACTGTCTATATGAAGGACCCACATAAGATCTACCATACATACAAGAATAATTATGATTATATTCCTGAAAACTGAAATCCTTAAGCTCCAACACAACAATTACCTCTCTCCATCCTGTCGTCGTTTTCCCTAAACGATGAAAGAAGATTGGAATTTTATATTACTTTGGTTCATTTCATGTTGTCTTAGCATTCTGTATCTCCTCACCAAAATCATCGAGCCAAATGTTTCATTTATGTTCCTATAACGTAAAGACTTACAAGCAAACCTGCAACTTGTAGCAATGCCAAGTTTTTCATACAGCTAATGGGAACACGAACAGCTTGTTTCTTGAGCAATGCCAGCAGCCATGTCATAGCTATTCTGCCATGTATCTATAGGTGCATCAGCTTGTGCATGAGAAACATGCCTAGGATGTTTTTCTCTCTTGTCCCCCTTTATTTGCTTCAATGCATGCTTAAGTGCGGGTAGCAATGCCTCCATACATTCAGCAACAGCGTTCGGGTTTCCCGGCATGTTAATGATCTGAGTACCGAGCAAGATTAGAGAACTCGTATTTAAGGTGGGAGAAAACAAATATACAGATGTTAGAAATTGCTAATATATTCTTTTTAATGTATTCTGCAGGGTTGTAGGGTTGTGTTTGAAGGATTTGCATTCGAAGAAAATATTTGAAGGAAGAATTGCAAATGATTTCATATTGGGGTTGATTATCGAAATCCAAGCATGATGATCTGAAAAATAGCTCAGGATAGCATCAAACATTTTGAAATAACCTCAATAAATTTGCATTACAATGAAATTTTAGCTCTCAAATCTTTCAATCCAAACACAACCTAAGTAGTGCTTCCCCTGATTTCAATTCTCGACAATGGCATGTAAAAACTTCATTACTGCAGTATACGAAGTAAAAATTATTTATGAAATAATGTCTGCAGATTGTTTCAGAGATTCACATTTTTCTTTTTCGAGGAGTCATAGATTAGTAGGATATGCACAGGCATCAATCATCTCATAATATGTGACAACTAGTCATAACCCCATGCCAAAGCTGAGCATACTGATTAGTGTAGAGAAAAATAAGCAAAAGGACATATCTATCACTACTTAACTATTGTTTATATCTGCACAATTATATGATTATCAAATCACATTAATTTAGTTAGAAAATAATAATACATGATATGTAAGCTTAATAAATCAAATATTAAAATGTAAGAGGATTAATAAATACCATTACTAAGAGAACTAGTAATAGAAAAGTTAGTTTCTCATTTCAATTTAAATTATGTTAGTAACTGCGTGTTTTAGAATGTCTAAATTTAGATAAAGATAACTATATTTATCCAAATTCAATATATATATTTTGTGTGGGTGTGTGTGTGTGTGTGTGTGTGTGTATATATAATCACTTGTGTGGTACAATTGTGTCCAACTAAGTTATCCACATGTGAGCTTACTTGAATATTTGTGTTTTATTAGATATAGATAAGAAAAAATTCACAAAAATCAGATTTCAGGGTTACCAATGTCGATCCTCTTATTCCAGCTGCAGATCGCGATAGCATTGCAAATGGTGTCACCTGCTCACATGATCAATCACACAATAATTAATTTAACCAATAGTGTGCAAAATATTCAATGTGAAACGACTCAAGCCTATATCCAGAAAACATTACACTGGTATGTCCACAATTTGCTTCGATTAATTTCTATTTTAGTATCATTATAAGTAGCCTTACCGAAGGAGAAGCAACCAATAAATGGGAAAAAAAAAGTACCTTTAAGCTCTCTTGCATCATAACATAAAGTAGACCAGGTGTCTCCTTGTGTATCACATCTTTCGTAGCTTCGGGTGTAACGTCCCGTGGGGTGAATCCAGTACCACCTGTTTCATTTCACATTACTAAGAGAAAAGATAAGTAGAAACAAAATGCATATCCTATCCAGGTTCCAAGTGTGTTAAACGGGTCGGGTCAAAACATGATCAGAAATTCGGGTGAGATCAGGTATATCCGACTGCAACCCAATGCGCCTGTGGTTTGGTTAACTCTAGGGGTGCACATAAGCCGAGTTTGTCCAAATTGCTTGGCTCAAGCTCGAGCTTGGGTTGAGCCCAGCCGAGCTCGACATAAAAAAGAAAAACAATATATATACTGTATTTATATATTATTAATTTTGTACTGTATAGATATATATTATTAAAGATAATCATAATAAATATTATACATAAATATATATTTTACATATAATATATTATTACATATATTAATAAGTAAATAAATAAATATTATTTTTTTATGCCAGCTCACAAGCCGAACAGGTATAACTAGTTTGAGCTCAGCTCATTGGAAAAGCGTGGCACGTTAGGCACGGCTCGTGCTCGAATCGAGTTATAGTCTAGCCGGCTCGACTTGATGTCCATCCCTAGTCAGTTCGCAGTCGTACGGATAGGGTATTGTGACAATGAGTATTTTTCGGGTATGGGGCCGGGTAGGGTAAAACCCTACCCATTGACACGCTTAAATCAGCAAAGAAAATTTTACGCACTCACCAAGAGTAAGAATGAGATCCATATTATCAACATCACTCCATTTCTCCAGCAATTCCTTGATTTTCGGGATTTCGTCTGGGACAACAGCTGTTGCAACAACCTTCGCTCCACCTAGTTTTTCCGATGATGAGTTCACAACGGATACTGCCCGTGGACCACTACAATATTATCTCTCATATTAATCCACAAGATAGGGATCAAAGTTAGGGATGAATCATATATACCATACTAAATAGCTAATGAAATGAGAGCACAGCATAATACCAATATAACCGAAGAATAATAGGACATAGACAAAGGCAAATTAACAAGATAGGAGATTGTTTAAAATGTTAATAAAAGAAATAAAGTACTAAATAAAATTCGATATAAAAATCATAAAAACATGTCTTAGTTATTCTTTAGTAGTCTATTAGTATTGAATATTAAGGGTAGTCTTTTTTTGCCAACAAGCCTGTTTATGATTTAAGCTTAAAACTTTCCAAAATAAACAGTTTGGTTCGAGATAAAACATTATATATGGCTTTCATAGAAATCATCGGTATTAAACCAACAAATGGGATCAACTTAAAAGAAAACCCATAAATGGAATTGCATTCAATCTGCTGAATGTTTGTTGCAGTCTTTAGTACATCCATGGTCCTCTTTTCCATGGAGTCATATAAATTCTGCTCTTGTTCTAGCATCAGCAAAGTGATCTTTCTGGAATGATGATCCAGAAAGATGTATCATGATGCAACTTCTTTAGCCCAATTGAACGAAAAAAACAAATAGCACGGTCCACAGAAGAAGCGGTATTACAATACAAGAAAACAAGTATCAGCAAATCCGTGGAGTGCATGACCAAATCAGCAAAATATAGCCACTTGTAAATAAAAATTAATTAACAGGTAACAATAAACGTACTGGAAAAATGAAAATATAATGAAGCCAAGTACCTTCGATCAGGCCCGTTTCCTGATGCAACCGTGTCACTCACTGTAAGAATAGCCACTCTAGACTCAGAAACTTCAGACCTGCCTGTATTGATACCGTTATGATTACTTTGTTTTGTTAAACCAACTGGATTTGATGATGGCAAACTGCTAGTTCCAGCAAAACCAATTAAATCAGATATAATAATTGCCACCACAGAAGTCCCAGCAGGAATCACGTCGCCTGTGGGTGGCAATTCCAGCAAAGCATTTGCTGATTTCATACTCAAGAGCCGACTGCTAATTTGGTGACCAGTGCTCTCAGCAACAAATCTGCACTTATCAAGAGAGGAAACTAAAATTTATCTCCATCCCGTCTAGCATAAAAAGTGGTGTGAAAAAGGGGCATAGTTGAGGACATTGGACAAACTTTCAAATGCTTATGTCCGGAACAATTGGAAGATAAATCACATACACAAGACAATATTTACGTTGTTCGGCTAATAATGCCTACGATCACAGCCGCGCTAGAGATTTAATCGAGTTCTGGGTACAGATTACACAAGACATGCCTAATCTATTTATAGTTGGTGTTCAGGATGACAGTCCATTAGCTTATACATGCATGCACACACCCCATACACTCACATATATATATATATATATATAGAGAGAGAGAGAGAGGGAGGGAGGGAAAAAGAGGGGTATACAAAAATAATAAAGGAAGAGAAAACTCTTACCCTGAAATCTCTTTACCATCACCGAATTCCCACCTGACAGTGGCGCGATGAAATTCTGGACGGACGGGATCTGTCTTAATCGACTGCTTAAGACGAGCATGTACTCTACACAAACATATATATTGAGTAAGAGAACATTATCGGTTGATAGGATGATTATGTAGTACAGAATGAGTCAAGAACAAAGATAGAAATATGATATAGAAACAGAAAGCGAGAGATTTACAACAATCAGAAACCTTGGGAGGTGAGGTTGGGTCCATCCAGAAAGATGGCGAATTGCAGGAGCCACAAAGAGATGGAAACAGACTAAGCAGCTCACTGGGTTTCCAGGTAAACCATAAGCGAGAATCTTATTTTCAGCTTTGTTACCAGAAAGGATCTCAGCAAATGTAAGAGGCTTTCCAGGTTTCATGCAAACCTGAATGGAAGATCAAGCCAAAAAAAGGCATTTTCTTAAGCCAAATTCGTAGGGGTCCATGAATTTCTGAATCACATGCAATAAGACAAAGAGGTATGAATTTGACAGTGGAGGCAAAACCAGGAAGCAAGAAAATTGCAGGAACTACCTTATGAAAATGTAATTTCCCGCTCTTTTCAAGTAACGGCTTAACAAAATCCCGGTCTCCCATTGAAACTCCTCCAGAAGTTAATAGAATATCAATTCCACTAGAAAACGCTCTATTCAAAATCCTCTCGATTTCTTCTTCATTGTCGTGAGCTATACCAAGATCGAGAATGTCACACTGCTGCTGCGCTGCAGCAGCAAGGAGCATGGCACGGTTGGAGTCCCTAATCTGCAGAAGAACAGGGGATGTTTAGTAGGAAACGTACAGTTTAGGATACACTAAAAAGAAAGTCGACAAGTCCAATCTCTATAGTGAATTATAGTCCCTGAAATTTCACCCAGCAATATTGAGTACCAAAAGAAAAGAATACGAAAGAAAGTAACTAAGAAAGAGAGGGTGGGGCGCTGAAACACGAAATTAAGGGTGGGGGGGGGATTGTCCAGAACAGACAGACAGGCATCCTAACAAGACGTGAATTAAGCATGAAACTATTATCGTGTAGCTTTACATTTTGGTTGTAAAGCACAAGCTCATACAAATTAAAGGACATAATTATAAACACATGCACCGAAAGAGAGAAATGCACACATGCAAACAGCAGAGAGAGACGAAGAGAACAAGAACAAAAAATATGAGAAGAAGAACTCAAGAATTATATGACAAATCAATTTATCAAAAAACAGCTTTGTTAATGCTCCACAAGACCATCATTTTTCAAGTTTCATATGACGGGATTGTATTCTAAGAGGACAAGCTTATGTGATGAACTCTACCAGTTCACTAAAATGAATGTTCTGCTTAGACAAGAAGTGATGACATGAGCATTAATAGACCCATGACAACTCAAAACTCATACGGAATCATAGATAATAATCTCAGTAAGACTAAAGCGTATTGAAAATTTTCCACTACCTGGCCACGATTCAAAGACTCATTTGTAGGTTCAACAAGTTCATCGCCTGTGGAAAGCACCGCAATTTTTGGGGTAGGATATACCTGAAATATAGATTGTCAATAAGCTTTGAAGAAGTTCCTTCTGCATAGGAGCAAAAGCAGGGATATTTGGAAGAGGGAGAGAGAAAGAGACGGTATGATTTAGAAAAGGAATACCTTCATGGCTATTATGCCAACAGTGGCAAGTAGGCCAATTTCTGCAGCATCTAAACGTTCCCCAGATTTCAATACTAAATCACCTTTAGCAATATCAAACCCCTGCAAACACATTTATGTGGAATTCAACTGTGGCATGTGGACACAAATATAAGAGGCACGGGTGGCATCACAGTAGCAGTTATGAACATAAATACATGAGATCAATAGATGTTAATGCGTCCATTGATATTGAATGCCTATGTTTAACCTGGCAGGATCATTATGTACAACAAAACGAAAGTGTAAAAGAGAAGAAATTAGAGAAAAGTGGATCCTATAATTGTGAGGAGATTACTTTCTTAGTCCATACAGCATTTAGACAGAAACGTTGGTCACAGTTGAAGGATTATATTACTAGTATAATAAGGAGTAAATGTTGTTTGTTAAGTTTCTGAAAATTGTTCTAGCGCAGCCCAAACAGAAAGTAATATATTCAGTTTAGATGGATGAAGGATATCCTTGCAATCTCACAGATGCCAGATCTTTCAACTAGAAGACATTTCCAAAATTTTATGGTAGCATTTTAGACAATCAGCCAGGTATTTCATTCTGATTCAGAAGATGCTAAATAAAATCATTGAGAAGAACTACAAAATAAGCCACAAGTCTTGTGACGGGTGTAGAACTTCCAAACTGAGAACAGTAACAGTTTTTTTAAATCTCACATCAAGAAATAATAATCATAATATCCTTCTTCAGGAGAAATATGTAATTGCTGTTAAGAGTGACTACATAATAAATTTCCTGTCACGGGAGGTTCATCACAATTCTAATACTTCAAGACTCCTTAATGAAATCTATACTCTAGATATTCATTGTGTAAATAAATACACAGAGTGACCTTGTCAACTTAATTCGGTATAATTAGTCCTCATGGGGCTAAAGTAGTCTAATGTAATTCATATTATTAAAAATGGATTTAACAAAATGAACAGCGTCATACCACTGGACGAATATCAAGTCCCCGTGTGACCTGTTTCAATATTCGTACTCGCTTTGAATCACCAGATGCACTATCTACTAGTGCAGTGTCCTCTACTTGCACAACAGCATCAGCGCCATTAGGTATTGGCCCTGAACAAAAAAAGGAAATCTCATTTCCGTTTTATTTAGGTTGCACTTCATATTATTTAACGGGATCCTGTTTGGACTTTGACCTTCTAATTCCACTTAAGAGGGCTCAATTCCATGTTCTGAATATAGAGATGAGAATAAGGGTGTGCGGTGTGGGTTAGGCAGGTTTTATCAATATTTTGGCTCAGTCAACTTTGCAGTTCTCAGAATTTACCCCCAAGTTTGTCAAACAAATGAGAAAACCGCACTCTCCAGTCCACTTGGTATTGGGGCTGGTTTTGCAACTTTCTGATGTGTCTAACAATGAATGCTCTATAAACCATAGCCGTTTTCCAGCTGCCCTTGACTGCATTTATGTGCTCCACAAATATTTGCACAAAAATAAAATCGAAGGCAATAGCATACATACACATGCATATGCATATTACACATGCATACACAAATGTATCTATATATGTATATTCACATACACATAAATAGTGGATGTAGCTTCTTGCAGTTTATAAAATTATAAACCAAACCGGGATGCAATTTTGAAACTCTCTTTTCAGTTATTCTGACACCAGCCCTTCCAACCCTTAATCCAGTGATTGCAATGCAGGTTGGGTAAATCGGTTGGTGCAAATTGATTGATCAGCCTTAGATACAAAGAGTATGACATTGTAAATGGCCTCAAAACTCAAGGAATGGCTTTAATGTGTAAAGAAGTAGTGTACCATGCAATGAGAACGGAAAAGAGAAAGCAAACAAAAAACAATAGATCTTCAACACCAGAAACTCACCTCCGGTTGTCACATATGCAATTGTTCCAGGAGTCACTGTGACGTCAATACCATCATCTCCAGCTCTTGACTCGGTAATTACCGGATACTCCCCAGGACCATCTGAAGCAACTACTGCATACCCATCCTAAAGAATCGAAGAACATTATAATGATTTCCAGCAAAACAATCAGATAGAAACACTTGAAATTTTAAGTACACTCTTAAGCATCAGGAAAGCTCATATTCATTGAATTAGTATCTACACAAGTTAACTGCAGCAAAGAACAAGAGCAACAAAGTGAACCGCTAAAGGCTTAACAAAAAATAAAATCAGCAAAAATTACCTAGTGGTAAAGATAACTAATAGATGAGTGCTGAAACAGTAATACAATGAATCCAGAGCACCGGTGGTCTTCCTTTTTGGTTGGGTCAAAAGGTAGAGCAGAAAAGGAAGGAAGACAGAAGATTGACATGCAGTTCTCTCACATATGCTTTGCATACCGATTAAGATCATAGTAATTGCTTTGACAGACACGTCAAATAAATACATGGCACAACAAACTTGTCTCAATACATTTCAACAAAGTTACGACAATCATTGAACATTCATCAACACTAATTGGCATTGCTTAATTTCAAACAAAAAGCTTTTATTCTTCTGGAGGCTGAGGTTTCAAAGAAACCATCGCACACGCCTTAAGAATTGCTACAGTAGGCCTCAATAATATAAGTCATTCAACACAAATTTCGATAGACTCGCCCGATTTTGATCTAAACTGAACATCTCACTACAGAATCCCTAGCTTCCAAGTCCACTGCTAACATTCATTCTTTCACTCATCTAATTAAGTAATAGAGCTCACAAAAGAGCTCCTCACACACTCAAACACACACACGCATTTCATCCAGAAATAAGCATTTTCTAAAAGCCACACCTAAAACACACCCATCAATAAAACAGTAACAATACCCTCTTAAACCCCAAGTAAAACCCCCACAAGAATCCATTTCTAAGCATAAACTCCCAAATAATTATTTCCAACCAATTACACCCACACAAATAAAATTCAATCAACACAAACCCATATCTACCCTTCCTCAAAGAATCCCTAAAAACACCTAAATCCAACTAAAAATAAACAGATACATATATACCTATATATATATAGAGAGAGAGAGAGAGAGACCTTGATAGAGGCAGGGTAAGGAGGAAGAGGGTCGCGAGCGGCGACGTCTTGCGCCAAGATTTTGCCCAATGCCGCGTGGATGGGCACCGTCACAGGCGACAGCCTTTGCGCAACGCCGAGCACTATTCGAAGCGCCTCTTCCACAGAAACCATCTTGCTAGTAGTATTAACAGACGACAATTGAACTGTATTAGCTTCAGCCATTTCAAAACGCAATCTATACTCTGAAACTGTGTGGATGCATGTACATGTATGTACCTGAGGGTGGGTGAAATAGAAGGTGCAGTGTTCTTTGACTTGTCCATTCCATCCATTTGTTCTTTGCTTATCTGTTTTCAATTTGTCATTTGGTCCCAAATAGGGCAGCAAGGGGTTATTCGATGGTTCGGTAAAATCTGGTTTGAGTTCGGTTTGTTAATATTGGTAATTAAAAGTTGAATAATTTTTTATGTGTTTGATATGTTTAAAACTCGATTTGATTAGTAAAAAATAATAATATATATTCAAGAAAAAAGTCAAATTATTTACGCTCGACTCGTGTTCGCCTAAACTAAAGTTCATTTAAGCTCGACTAGATTAACAATTAAAATTTAAAAAAAAATCAAGGTTAATAATAAATTAAACAAGTTTGAATAACAAATTATTGGACTCGAACTCCCAAAAAAGAAAAAATAAAATAAATTTGGATAATTAGAACTCACCCCCACCTAATATTTTTTTTATTCAACATTTAGTCAACGTTTTAACTCAAATGACAAATACATCCATAGTCAGGATCTAGAATCTATACTATACTAAATCAATATCTATATTTATATTATATTATACTAAAAGTGTGGATATTTTAGTATTTGTTTCAATTGTGATTTTACACTTCTACCTTCAATTATGTATTAAAAATGATTACAAATTAGTCCATATTTATCCCACCACTAACCTGAAAAAATGAATGGTCATAAAAGAGAAACTGAATGGTTACCTCACACTAAATTAATTGCCATTACTATATAAATTAATTATGTATTAAAAAAGAGTACAAATTAGCCCATATTATTTTATTTTACCATTGACCTAAAAAAATGAATGGTAGTAAAAGAGAAACTGAATAGTCGTCTTACACTAAAGTAATTGTCATTACTATATACACTAGAATTCTAAGAGTCATATTACGAATTCTATATAAGGTGGAAATTAATAGCAAGCACTCATTTTCATTAATCATGCCGATTTAGTATAGATACCAATTGTTAAATGATTTTTTCAAAATTGCGCTTTGTTTATTTGCATCCATACATAACTATGGCGGTATTGGTAAAGAGACTGCAAATGCAATCTATAATGTGTACAAGTTAACTATGGCGGCGTTCGCGAATAGGTTGCAACTGCAAAATTTCTTTAAGAGATGCACTATTATAGTCTGAATGGGATCAACCGATCAACTGTTAATTCTCGTGCAACTTAGACTCTAAATCTATCTTCTTCTTTTTTCAGTTTTATACTATAGTTAAATACATTATATATCAACATGTTTCGTATGAACAAGTTTGAATTAAATTTTTTCTTTATATTTCTAGATATAATACTTGAATATTGAAATTTTTTAGCATATAAATTTGTATTCTATGTGCAACGCACGTACACTCTACTAGTTTCATAAAAAGACCAATTATTATTTTTGGTACTTTTTCTTTTATGATTCAATTTTAAATCTCATGTCTATCCGCATACATCACCTCACACTAAATTAATTGTCATTACTATATAAATTAATTATGTATTGAAAAGAGTACAATTTAGCCCATATTATTTTATTCCACCATTGACCTAAAAAAATGAATGGTAGTAAAAGAGAAACTAAATAGTCGTCTTACACTAAATTAATTGCCATTACTATATGCACTAGAATTCTAAGAGCCATATTCCGAATTCTATATGAGGTGGAAATTAGTAGTAAGCACTCACTTTCATTAGTCATGCCGATTTAGTATAAATATCAATTGTTAAATGATTTTTTCAAAATTGCGCTTTGTTTACTTGCATACATACATAACTATGGCGGCATTGGTAAGGAGGCTGCAAATGCAATTTATAATGTGTACAAGTTAACTATAGCAGCGTTCGCGAACAGGTTGCAACTGCAAAATTTCTTTAAGAGGTGCACTATTATGGTCTGAATGGGATCAACCGATCAACTGTTAATTCTCGTGCAACTTAGACTCTAAATCTATCTTCTTCTTTTTTCAGTTTTATACTATAGTTAAATACATTATTTATCAACATGTTTCATATGAACAAGTTTGAATTAAATATTTTCTTTATATTTCTAGATATAGTACTTGAATATTGAATTTTTTTAGTATATAAATTTGTATTCCATGTGCAACGCACGTATACTCTACTAGTTTCATAAAAAGACCAGTTATTATTTTTGGTACTTTTTCTTTTATGATTCAATTTTAAATCTCATGTCTATCCGCATGCATTGATTGATATTGCAACTCCCTTTCTATCCCATGGTGATCCCTAATTTGACAAAAAATGTGTACTTATTTACAACTTAATACAAAAGTCACATAAGGGTGTTTGACTAAGCTTATAAGCTTATCTAAACATCTCAACAGATGTTTTAGAGCTTATAAGCTTTATAAATTTGTTTGGTAATATTTTTTAAAAAAGAGCTTATAAGACTAAAAAATAAGATGTTTGAGTCTTATGAGCTGTTTTTAAAAACTCAACTCCACTTTTTTTTTAAACATCTTATAAGATGTTACATCTTATAAACTCCTAAAACATCTTATAGGATGTAGGAGCTTATAAAATGTTTTGGATAAGCTTAGCCAAACACCCTCTAAGTATATTCTATATATTTCAAAAATGACAATGCATAGTGAATCATATATGTTTTAGTTTGTGTTTGTAAATTGAACTATGTTTTGAGAATGTGACTGGTTCAAAAAAAGAAGTAGCTTTTGAAGTAAAAGTGAAAAGTATCTAAAAATATTAGGGAAAAACAGAAAAGGTTATAATGAGAGTGAGTTGCAGAAAAAATGTTGATCATCAACTTTGTCATAAAAATGACAATTTTTTCGTATTCAATTTTTGTTGAGGCATGAGATGTCGGAAACAACTTCAAAAAAAAAAAAAAAAAAACATAAGAAGCAAGTAAAAGCACCACTACTCGCTTGGATTATGGTTTTTATCTTCTTAACCTAAAAGTTTACAAGCAAGTGCAGTGTTTCCAAACACTCGAAAACGCTTAATTCCACCGAGAAGCTCAAAATTGATTCTCAGCTAAGCATGCAACATATACAATGCACATACACTTCGAAAAATCGTAGATCGCATTGTCACATGTGTACACTATGACTATATGGACATGATTCCCACACATTTCTGACACAATGGAGTGTTCATAAATTAAACAAAAACAAAAATATTGGACACGATATTGACACAACTAATGACGTGTCAAACATATTTTCAACATTGAGGTCCTTTTTTCATAATTAAAATTGACAAAGTTTAGAGGTATGAAAATTATTATGCTAAATCTAACTTTATTTGAGAAATAGTATAGCCTTCTTTAAATTTTGTATTTTCTTAAACATTTATTTTTTAGCTTCATAATATGTTTTTCAACAGCAACATAATCCAGATATTCTGTTCGCTGCGCAAATATGAATATTTGTTTCCTATACTCATCATCGATATTTCCATAAATGCATTAACTAATTATATACACGTAGATAATCAGATAGTCGTATTCGAATATTGTGGTATCCTCTATTTTGCAAATCTCATGTCATTTGTATTGTAGTATCCTTGTTTGGATCTTGGATGCAAATACTGTCTTAGAGGGTGTTTGGCTAAACTTATAAGCTCCTCTAAACATCTTATAAGATGTTTTAGAGCTTATAAGCTCTATAAATTTGTTTGGTAATTTTTTTAAGAAAACAACTTATAAGACTAAAAAATAAGCTGTTTGGATCTTATAAGCTGTTTTTAAAAAAGTAACCCACCCCCACCTTTTTTTAAACATCTTATAAGATGTTACATCTTACAAGCTCTTAAAACATCTTATAAAATGTAGGAGCTTATAAGATGTTTTGGATAAGCTTAGCCAAACACCCTCTTAATCATTTAGAACATAATTTTTTTTACTGTATCTAAGTTGTTAGTTGTTACAATTTGAAAATTGTGATTCTTCTATAGATTTTTGATGTTGTACACTAAAGACACCACATGACATGAGTAATGACATGAATTGAGCGTCGGAATGTTACATAATCTGAATGCTTTGATGTATTTAATACCGTATAAATACAAAATTAGGAAAGAATAAATAAAGAGGAAATATTATTTGTGGGGAAATATTAAACAAGAGCCAATTCAATGATATAGAGACTCAGGTTGTTAAGGCTAGAGAAAACCTGTGGCAGATACATGAGCAGGTCAACCAGACTCCACTGTCTGAAGAGTTACAGAATCTAGAAAGAGGGGCAAAACAACTACTAAGAACAAAAATTGAAGCTCTAGACAAATATCTAATTCAGAAGTCAAAGGCAATCTGGATTCAAAATGGGGACCAGAAGACCAAATACTTCCATATGGTTTTAAAGAAGAAGCAGTATAGAACTAGAGTTGTATCTATACAAGATGAAGAAGGAAATCCGCTGACTGATTACAACAGTTTAATGACTACTATCAGAACTTGTTGGGGACCAATAGCCACACTCAGCCTGTGAGGGAGAAAATATTTGAAGCTAGAACTAGATTAAGTATGGAGACTCAATGGGACATGATTAAGCCTTTCAGTAGAATTGATATTAAAAAGCCCATGTTTGAAATATGCAGTACCAAGAGCCCTGGGCCAGATGGGTATGGGAGTGGGTTTTTTAAATCAGCTTGGAAAGTGGTTGGTGATGAAGTTACAGAAGCTATTCTGGATTTTTTTTCAAAATGGGAGGTTGCTTAGACAGGTAAACTGCACTTTACCGTCTTTGGTACCAAAAATGGATAATCCGGTTATGGCAAGCGAATTTAGGCCCATTTCATATTGTAATACACTTTATAAATGCATATCAAAGCTCTAAACTAGCAGATTAGCTATGGTGTTACCCCAGTTGGTGTCTGACAATCAAGGTGCTTTCATCAAAGACAGGTCTACCATAGATAATGTCTTGATAAGTCAAGAATTTATTTGGCTCTACAACAAGAAGAATGTCACTCCCAGATGTTTGATGAAAATTGATCTAAAAAAGGCATATGACTCAATGGAATGGAGATTCTTGAAGGAAATGATGGATGGGTATAGATTTCCAGTGAGATTTAGAAATTGGATTCTGGACTGTATTACTACTGCTTCATTTTCAGTTGTCCTAAATGGAGAGACACAGGGATTCTTTACAGGGCAGAGAGGATTAAGACAAGGAGACCCTATATCTCCCTTGTTGTTTGTCCTAGTGATGAAATATTTAACAAGAACTTTGAAACTAGCTACACAAGAGAGAGGTTTTAGATTCCACCCAGTATGCAAAGCTCTGCAACTAACCAATATATGTTTTGCGGACGATCTGATGGTTTTTTGTAAGGCAAATACACAATCACTTAAGATAGTATGGGATGCTTTTCAGAGTTCTTCTAACACTACTGGTTTGTGTGCAAACCAAGGTAAATCAAATGTATATATAAGGGGAGTATCTCAAGAGGTTAAGTAGCAAATAATACAGATCACACACTTTACTAAAGGTCAGTTTCCTATTAGATATTTGGGGGTTCCACTCTCTCCTACTAAATGGACAAAAATAGATTGTAGTACTCTGGTGGACAAAATCAATGTTAGATTGGCTTGTTGGGCCTCAAGACATTTGTCATACGCAGGAAGAACTCTACTCATAAATTCAGTATTGTTCTCTTTGCATATATATTGGTCTTCTATTTTTATACTGCCTCAATCAGTGGTGAAACAAATTGAGAAGAAATGCAGGGATTTCTTATGGGGGAGCAATGAACAACATAAGAAGATGGCATTGGTAAGATGGGAAAAGTATGTTCAAAGAAAGACAAGGGAGGGCTTAGTATAAAGTGTTGTAAAACCTGGAATGTAGCGTTAGTGGGGAAGCAGTTGTGGGCACTAGCTCAGAAGAAGGACTCTTTATGGGTAAAGTGGATACACAGTGTATACTTAAAAAACACGGAATTTTGGGAGTATAACATACTAATACATTGTAGCTGGGTTTGGAGGAAGTTGGACAAAATCAAAAGAAGAATCAAAGCAGGCTTTTCCCAAGGTGTGTGGCTATACACAAAAGATGGAAGATATACTATTCAGAGTTGCTATAATTGGTTAAGAGGAAATCAGACAGACTTTAAAGTAGCCAGATTTATATGGAGTAAAATGAACATACCTAAACATTCGTTTATTTGCTGGTTAACTGTCCAAAAGAGACTGTTAACACGAGTTAGATTGAAGCAGTTTTTGAGATCCCAGATTCTATGTGTATTTTATGTGGGGAAGAGGAAGAAGCTGTGGAGCACCTATTTTTCCAATGTTCATGGTCTCAAATGTTCAGACACAAAATCCTGAATTGGTTGATGGTGAGGTGGTGTCCAAATCAGTTTGGTAGGGGGGTTTGCTGGTTGAGGTACGCATTTAAGCTATGGAAATTTAAACAGAATATTGTTTAGGCTAGCATGGTAGGTACAATTTAATGCATTTGGATGGAGAGAAGCAACAGAATTTTTGCACAAAAAGAAGGTAACAACGAGGCTATCTTTGCACAGTTAAAACAGGAGATCAGTACGTATACATATTACAGGGAATAGCAAAAGAAAATTAACAGGAAGAGATCAAGCTTATTTGGATCATTTATAGATATGATAGTGGTGTTTTTTATAGTTTTGTAGTTGCTAGGCTTTGAAGATGTATTTTCTGATATGCTACTTGTAAATGGTTGTTTGGTGGGTAATAATATTTTTACGTTTACCTAAAAACTTTGATGTACAGATACTACTAAAAATGACCCTGTGTATCCGTATCATACTTGTATCTGCCATGGATATTCCCAAATACCGTATTCGAACCATTTATGAAGTGTACGCAAATAAAAAGAAAAGAAAAAATGCTAGATACTGTATCCGACATGCCTTGGATACGAAGCAAAATATTTTTTAATATTCTACAATTCTTTTTTGGGTTAAAATAGGAAAAGATATATTATCCCCAGTCTTTAGTTAAAAATTAAAACATAAAAGTTACAAAATGTCAAAAAAATTTAAAGAACTATACAAAATTTTATTTCTATCAATGAATTTATCGAATCTTTATTTATAATTATTACACATGCATATACAAACACATATACTCGACATATCATATTCAAAATTTTAAGATTTGCCATATTTTATATTTGTATCACATCATATTCCTATCTGTGCATCATAACCATATAGTCAGGTAGTATTACTACTATTTCGAGATAATATCATAATATTCTGAAAAATCATATGTCACATCGGTATCAATGATCTCAATGTGACAGATTATTGAATGGGGGTCTTTTAGTATATAATCCCTATTTGCATAGAACTGCCCTATTATCCGCCCCCAAAAAGAAATCCAATGCTGGTCCAATTTCTCGTCCCTCTTTTTCCCCCAATCAATTTCCAATAAACCTAAAAAATCTCATAAATCAAAACCCTAACCAATTTTCCCTCTCATTTCCTCTCGTTCTTTCCAAATCACCTCCCCCAATTTCAATCGCCGATACACACATCGGCATCCCAATTCTCTCCGGCCAAAATCAAGTTAAAATCCCCATCGGAAACTATGTCAGAAACGCCGGAAAGATTGCCGAACCAGAACCAATTAATCTTTCCGACGAGTTCCAGCTCCATAACCGAGACGATAAACGGGTCGCACCGTTTTGTGATCCGCGGTTACTCTCTGGCCAAAGGGATGGGCATCGGCAAACACATAGCGAGCGAAGATTTCACGGTCGGAGGGTTTAAATGGGCGATTTACTTTTACCCCGATGGTAAAAACCCGGAGGACAATTCCACTTACGTCTCGGCCTTCATTGCGTTGGCGAGCGAGGGCACGGATGTTCGGGCGCTGTTCGAATTGACTCTTGTTGACCAGAGCGGGAAAGGGAAGCATAAAGTGCATAGCCATTTCGATAGGTCGCTCGAGAGCGGGTATACGCTTAAATACCTTAAATACCGTGGCAGCATGTGGTAAGATTGTCGTGTATCTGTGATGGTAGAATATGGTTTATGTTAATTGTAATGGCTATTTGATTAAGTTGATAACTTCTTCTAGAATGTGATTGAATTTTGTGATCCAGTATAGTTGCAATCAGTAGCTAGGACATATTGTACAATGGAATGTGTAATCAAACTCATGTGAGAGTGTGTATAAGATTAGACTAGGTTGGTATTATATTTTAACTTGATTTTCTTGGCACGGAATTGTGACGGTTGAAGTTTTCTTTCCTGAAGCATCTATTTCGAGCTGCAAAAGGAAAAATAGAAGATATCAGTTTGCAGCTATCTGCAAAAGGAAATTCACACTAAAATCTTTGTAGGATGAAAAAATTGGGGAAAAAATCGATAAAAGTCTTAGTGCAGGCTTGAGTCAGGGTTCTTGAATAGGAGTTTGGAATCTATGTTGCAATAACCAGAAAGGAAATGCATTCATCGCACAATAGTGTCTTTTCTCTTTTCATATGTGCAACTCCACCAATTATAGAAAGAGTGTTATTCATCTTCGAAAATTAAGTTTACATTCGTGTTTTCTTTTATTGAGATCAGGGGATACAAGCGGTTTTTTAGAAGATCCATGCTGGAAAGTTCTGATTATCTTAAAGATGATTGCTTGAAGATTAACTGCACTGTCGGGGTTGTCGTTTCTGCTATCGACTGCTCTAGGTTACATTCCATTCAGGTCCCAGATACTGATATTGGCACACATTTTGGTATGATGCTGGAAAATACTGAAGGTTCTGATATTATTTTTAATGTGGCTGGGGAGAAATTCCAAGCACACAAGTTGGTATTAGCTGCCCGTTCGCCCATATTTCAGTCTGAATTTTTTGCATTGGATAGTGATGAGCTAGAGATTATGGTATCAGACATGGAACCTAAAGTTTTCAAGGTGAGTAGATTTCATAGTTTTCATCCGCTCTTGGTTTGTTAAAATTATATTATTACCTCTTAACCGGCTTCCTGTACTTGGTTAATTTTCTACTTTTGCAATGTTATACTTTTAGGTTGACGGACTGACTTATTTGTCCTTTTATGTAAGTAAAATAGCATGCTGAAGTTATTTGATGCATGACAGGCCATGCTGCACTTTATATATAGAGATACCTTAGTCGAAGATGAACCGATTGCATCTAGTTCTTGTTCTGCTCCTTTGGTAACCGACACCTTAACTGTAAAGCTGCTGGAGGCAGCCGATCGTTATGATTTAGGAAGACTCAGACAGATGTGTGAATCTCATCTGTGCAAGGATATATCTGTAAATTCAGTTGCTCAAATACTTGCTTTAGCAGATCGTTATCATGCTGCAGAATTGAAAGCTGTTTGCCTTAGATTTGCTGCTGAGAATCTGGCAGGTATTAACTTGTGTCCATTTTGGTTATTTGCTCGTTGTTAAACATTATTATTTCACATTGAAGAAAAAGGAGATTTTCCTTTGGTTATCCGTTTTTGAACCCCCTTCCTCATGGTAATAGTCATTGTCCTTTTGCTATTTTCGAAGTGCGATATTATGGCATATATGACTTATGTGAATTTATCTTCGTTCTTTTACATTAAAGGTGATATGATGGACTCTCTTTGTCATTCAATACAACCTTGCTACATTTTGAACTTCTCTTTCATGATATATGAATTTTATCTTTGTTCTTTTACATTAAAGGTGATATGACGGACTCTCTCTGTCATGACATACAACCTTGCTACATTTTGAACTTCTCTTTCATGATATTAGTACTCTATAAATCTTAAGATGATAAAGTTAAATTGGTCGTGATTTTCTGAATGTGTATTGGTTGTTTTTATTCACATAATATCTTAACATGCTTCTCCTGAGGAAGGCACCATTATCCATTTTGTAAGATGTGATGACAAGTGAGAACATTCAGTCGTTCATGCGATATTGCCTGAACTTGCCAAACTGGTCCTTACATGGCAAAATTGGTTTGAGATTTTATTGATTCCCGGTAACATTGTTTACAGTTACCGCTTTCGTTGAGTTATTAGGGTCACTTCGAGTGTAACTGGTAATTATTTGCCCATTTTCATGAAATTTTTTAAAAGAACAAAGAAGAAGTTTGTCGAAAATTTTAACAATTTTGTTAACGTAATTGATTATATTCTTAAGATTTTGTTTCTCTGATTAATCATATAATCTCAACATATTGATAAGAGAGATTTATTTTGCACTTAAGTATTAGATTGCTTTTTAACAGATTTTTTTGACTAAAATTGATAATGTCAAAACTTGCGTTTTCCTCATATCGTCGATGGTAAACATCCCCAGAGTTTTGACAGAAATATAATGGAACTTTAAAGCATGACAATTTGGAACCTACGAAACGGCTCCACCTTAAAAAATAAGTTTGGGGATCATCAATTAAGATGAGCTGGGCCAAAGCAATTATGTAGTGTTTCAGCGAACATATCTCTATAATTCTGTGTCCCAAAAAAAAACTTGTTTATTTGCTCTCATCTTACATCTTTCTTGATTCTGTTGTAGCTGTAATGCGTTCGGATGGTTTTGAGTATCTTAAAGAAAATTGCCCGGTTCTACAGTCCGAGATTTTGAAGACTGTGGCTGGTTGCGATGAGGATTGTAATAGTGCTGGTGGCAAGTCTCGAAGTGTGTGGGCCCAACTCTCCGAGGGTGGTGGCGATGCAACTAGCCGGAGGGTAAGGCAACGATCTTGATCTTGGTTGTAGCAAATTGATACCTGTTGTTATTCCATAATGTATATCATGTAACAATTGTACTTGAAAGGAAAATGTTTCTTAGTTATTGAATTTTCTTGAGAAATGTCTGAGATATTACTTTAGATTGAAATTTCTCCATGTTCAGGTTTCTTACTCGGGTTTGGGAGTAAGCTTATCTCCAAGTTGGGCCAATTACATATGAATTGGTCCATAACAATGGATTGTTATTAGGGATAGCTGCATGACACCCCTTCACTTATTGGATAGTTACCATGAATCTCCTGAAATTTAGCAGATTACCAAAACAATTCATGTCATATCCCAACAACTCAAAAAATATAGGTAAAGTTTAATTATTTTTTTTACTGTAGAGGGTGAAATTGTAATTTATTTTTACTATCAGGGGAAATTATGGTAATATTTCAAATATCAGAATGTTTTATTTGGTATCGCGCATGAAATTTCTTATGCAATTTATGCTTATTATTATTAGGTCATGAGACTCCTCGTTGTGCAATAAAATTACAATCATTTCTATAGTGACACGTCCGTTTAGTGCAATAAAATTACAATCGTTTTATTACAATCGTTTCTATAGGCACACCCCCACTTAGAAAGAAGGGTCGAAGCTTTTCAGTCTGTAGCTTTCCCCATCCCGAGTCCCAGGCAGCGCCTGTGGGGGGCATGTGCCACTAGAAATCGGATTTAAAGCTTTCACCTCACCATTGAGCCACCACATGAAATCAATTATACGCAAACAATTGTGACTATTCCGCAATCCTAAAACGGGTGGAACTTTGAGATTAATAAGAATGTACAGATTGCTCTAAACCTAGCCAGCATCAATACTGTTTCTACACAACCACTAGTTCATTAATTAGTTTCTTTCCTGATTTTTCACAAATTTATTGCCTGTGTTCCCATTGTCATCTTTGAATGAATTTGGAGCAGAGAAACCAGAAACCTCTACACCTACTTCCTCTTTTCTTCTAAAAGGTAACTTCTCAATGGCCTATAATTGGGGCAACTAAGGACGATTATCAACCCGGTCGTCACAATTTCTTGGAAGTTGCAAGAAAGTGTCCACTATCTGCATGTAGTACACACTCGGATTGGACTCTGTTCCATACGTTGTTTCATCATCTATTACATCTATTATGCATGCTACGTGTACATTTGTATACAAATGGTATGTGCATATCAAATAAAATACGAGATGAAACATAACTTTATAATAGAGGATTCAATGTTGTACACACCAACCCACATAAAGAGACGGACTCAGAATTCTAAATCTTGGGGCTGAGGTAGAGATACTTTAATGAAAGAACATCCAAATATTACAAATTTGACATTAAACTTTGATTACTATCAGAGTCCTTGAATGAGATTCGAATTGCATGATTGGACTACTCCCGACAACAATGGGTTAAACCGTAAGAGTCTAAAAGCGCAATGAAGAGCTTAAATCAACAAGATAATCCCAGTAAATGAAGCAAAAGTGTAACGACGAAAATCTGAATGCAAACTTTCACGAGAGACGTACAAAAATCTGCAACTATAAAACTTCCAACCTGCTAGACATAAAAACTGAATATCATAGAATTGTTCCGTAGCATATTGTAGTCCAAACCGAAAGATCTTTAGCTCGCAGCACAAAAGTCAAAACAGAGAATAGAAAAGTTGTCCAAAAAGGGCACTAAAAAATTCAAGCTTTCATCGACTGAAATGAAGAGACTAGACAGTAGACATAGGATTCCAAGTACAAGAATCACGCACATGCCCTTGAGTTGCTGAAGTAGCACCTGTATCCATTTGCTTGCAATCCCGGCTCAGTTCATCACCGAGATACGTTTCTATTGCACCTTTAAGCAAGGAATGATCCTTTGTAGGGTCTTTCATGGGACCAAAACAGTTTGAGGCGAGCAATACATCTGGCCTGGAGAAGATCATCTGGTTTGTAGTCTCGGCTTTGTCGTCATAATGCATTGGAGCAAGGTTGTTTGCTTCTTCTTTAATTTTATATCCTTCAAAATAACACAGGAATTATATTAGCAAAAGCTAAAAGGAAAATCAAAGCAAAGAACTTAGTATTGTTATCAAAATAAAATAGGGTGAATTACGTGAGACTCTAATTACAAAAAACACCCCGAGGTTTCAGAAATTACCATAAGTTCCCCATCAGTCTAAGTATACTACAATTTCAGCCCCCGTCAGTGAATGCAGATTACAACCTTACCCACTGTTTTTCGAGTTGTCTGTAGCTGACGGGTGTCTTGGTAATTTGCAAAACTTGAGGGTTTTTGTGGTAATTACCCAATAAGTAAGGGGGTTTGCATGTAACTATATCAATAAAATATTCAAACCTTGAAAGGTATCTGCAAAACGGCGTTCATCTAATGAATTAGGGGTGCTCTCACTGAATACCGATGAAGAGGAATGACCTAAAGGGGAGAGTTGTTCACCATATGCTTCCCATTCGGCCTCGTGGAGATACGAATGACCTGTCATATGGTTGTAACCATTATTGCCCTTTGAGTTTTTCATAGTTTGTGCTCCATAGAGCACTGCATCCAATAAGCCACTATTTTGAGGCGAAAGATTACACGACTGAGCGTGTTCAGTTGGTGGGGTTTGGATTAAAGTATCAACCGAGTCAGGAGAATGCACTGGGGAAGAGGGCGAGGGTGAGCCCCAACTACCCATGTGAGTTTGGAGTGAAGGGAGCTCCAGCTTCATTGCCCAATTAGGCTCCGAAGAAGGGTTGCCATTTAAACCAGCATGGCTGCCTGAAAGTACTATACTTGAAAGTGTTGCATGATCAGAAGTTGAATTATGATCACATGCAGAGGAGTATACAAAAGATTGACCAATAGGGGAAGAGCCGGAATTTTGGTATTGAATCCCGCCCGGGATAGTGTTAGTTAAACCGCAGATGAAAGGTTCCGACCCTCGAAGACGCTTGGGTGGATGCACGGTCGAGGTTAAAGATTTGTTTGGGTAAGAAGAGTGGATCCCTTGTGGTAGAAGGCTACTTGGAGAAATATCAAGTAAACTACTCGAAGGAATATCAAGAAGTGATGCTGAGTATATTTGTTGATTGGGTTCGAAACCTTTGAAATCTGGAACGTCGAAATTGGTTACTGGGATGAAGCCCGGGTGGAGCACTTCACTAGATGAGAAAGTATTGATATTTTCAGTTTGTTGGTTTTCATTTAATGCTTGTAAACAGATGTCGGGTGGATAGATTGGTAAGCCGGCACGTTGTCTTCTTTTGATTCTAGTGTTCCAGTAGTTCTTGATCTCGTTATCTGTGCGGCCCGGTAACTGAAATAGAAATAAAAAGATGAGATAATGAGAAAGAACAAGTAATCTGCACAAAAAGCAAATACTCAGCACTATGGCTCTTGAAGGGTGTGAGCTGTGAAGTTATGATACTGCATTTGATTATTGCGCACTTCAGTGTAAATCTTTATCACACATATAGATCTAAAGACTTGTGTAACAAGAAAGGAAAACTAGATACAAGCATTTGCATGCATAGGAGGGAATGCCAAGTCTAAACACATTTAAGCCCAAGTCCATCGACATCATATTATCAGGTCCGTAATCAACAGCTACCAAAAAAAGTGTACTTAAAGCTAACACTCAAAGAAAAATTAAAGAAATACAAAGTATATGTTATTCTACTAAGAAAACCATATTATAAACAGTAAAGAAAAAGTAAACGTCTCACAAACACAAAACACATGCACGTAACAAGTCCTTTCCATCTCATAGAAGCATAGTACAGACATAGTGAACATTTTAAGTCCATTTCTTTCAATTCAAAAGAAATGTAACCACTCCACTTTCTTGAACCTTGTGTCGTGTTTGGATTGAAGGATTATGTATTTCAAATTCATCAGTAAATCCATGGAGCTTGTTTCGTGGAATTCAATTAACAATGGATTTCAAATCACTTGAAACTCATTTTGAGCTACTTTTTCAATCACTATGGCGGAATCCAAATCCACTTAATTTGAAGTCATTGGAGAACCTTCCTCAAAATCACTTGCAAAAAAAAAAAAAAAAGCATGTTTCCTCCAAATCCACCAATCCAGACACTAACCTTAAGTCATTACTAATTGGCGTCATTAAGCTTGCAAAGGAAGTAAAGGATATAGGAATATGGGAAATAATCTCAGATGTCCGCAGTATTCGTAATTGCATTTGACGTGGAAATTATGCAACTCATAGTCAAAATTGATCATCCGTTTTCAGGAAAAGAAAAAAATATGTTTTGCACCATAGCGTGTCATCATGGTAATATTCCTTTTTAAATTCCTCTATGACAATGGCCATCGTGTTACAACCTTAACTACTATGCATGTGCCCGCAACAATAACCTTTGCAAGAAATGGACCGCCAAAATGCAAAAACAGATATATTACAAGAGAAAATATATTTTAATAATATGATTAAATCGAGAAGGTGAGTTGAAAATTTTATGCTCACCTCAACAGCCATTCGAGCCCATTTATTTCCCATCTTGGCATGAAGTTCAATTATACGGCGTTCCTCCTCTGGACTGAAAGCGCCTTTTTTAAGATCTGGTCTAAGGTGATTTGCCCATCTCAAACGACAACTTTTTCCACAGCGGGCGAGCCCGGAATGCTTCTGAACTGCATTCCAATTACCCTCTCCATGTTTGGTAACATATTCAACCAAAATTGCATCTTCTGCAGAAGTCCATGGACCTTTTTTCAGTTGACCATTCCCTCCTACATTTCCTCCGCTGTTAGCATCATCAATAGATGGTGAATCTACACCGTTGATGGGCATAATCATTTCTTCGCTTTCACTTGTCATACTCATCTTCTACTTGGTCAAAAATAAACAAGAAAAAAATTAATTACAGCAAACAAAAAGCAAAAGTATAACGCAATTCGAAAGAGGTGATTCTGTTTTAAAATTGAAGAATAAATGGTTATCATGATGCAGAAAAAATGACAAACTTAAGAAAGAGCCAATATTAACAATTGGCAACGACAAAAATTGTCAATGTAAAGTGAAACCGGCCACGGAGATATACAAGATAACGGAGACAGCAAGCGACAATTTTGAATTCTTTGACAGACCAATCACATTCAAAGAGATCACGTAAGCCCTCAAAACCACTTCATATATCACATCATCAAAACCAAATGAAGGAAACAAAATTAAAGCCCCATCTAATTGTTTTGAGTCAATCCAAGTAATTATTTCGAGTCAAATTTACTAAAGACGTAAGGCGAAGAATCAAAAAAGATTTAGCGACCAATTCCCGGGTGAGATATTTGATTAACGAGGAAATGAAAGCACATATTCACTGAAAAGAGGAAAAGAAAAAAAATTGAAATCTACAATAACGACCAATATTTAAATGACCAATCATGAGAACGACAACCATAATACACACTTGTGATGATTTGAACGAATAGATATAGCCACCATGTTTCCTAATCCCTCATATTCCTCAACCAACAAATATAGTGAAAACTAGCCATAATTTCACATTACTTCTGAAATGAACACCAACTACACAACACGAATAACGAATCGACAAACAATACATACAGAGAGAAACCAATCCTTTATCCCTGCAACCCACAAAATTATTCCCAAAGACTACATGCATGCTACAATAAATGGATTTTCTCTAACAACAGAAACATAATTACAATAAAGTTGTCAACAGAGGGTAAAATATAAAGCAAAAACATATGCAATAAGTTTCCAGTACTTTAGATCAGTCATGCACAAGATCTCAGTTATAATTTATGGGAAGTAAATAAACACAAAGCTCCATCTGCACTATTAATGAAAAATAGCATTTATTCAAGCATTTATATAAGCATGCTAAAGACATTAATTGAATAAAAAGAAGCAATAATTGACATTATATTGTCTTATATATATATATTCATTACCCTGTATTCAGAAGACTTTGAAGGAAATGCAGCGCACTTGTGCTGAGCCAAATAATCAGTCACTCAAAAGATAATATCCAAGAACCCTATTTTACTTTATTTGTATTTTCTTCTGAAAAAAAAAACTAAGAAACTTAATGAAATGGGAAAAAAAAGCCTCAAAAGCCAAATCTGAGGCCAAATTATAGATACAACAAGCACAATACCAGGTAAAAATTTGTTGAAGGGCTCTCAAAACCAGAATAATGTGAACTAGAAAAAACCCAAAAAAGCTAAAAGATTTAGAATACTAAAATATATATATATATAGATAAATATGAAGAAAACTCTGTGATCAGTGAAAAATGGATGAAAATGACACCAAGATCCACTTTTTCACACATAAGGAGAGAGAAAAAATGAAAAAAAAAAGATATACAGAGAGAGAAAGTGAGTGTGAAAATTGTAGATTTAGAGAGATGCATCAGCTGATAGGATGGTCAAATTTGAAACAAAATATTGAGAAAAAAAAATAATTAAAAAAACCCAATATAGAGAATTAGATGGCAAGAAAAGAGGAAAACTAGATGAGAGATTTTAGGGATGAACAACACCTCAATTTTTAAGATTAGCAGATCAAATAAACACACAAAATTTTTCACTTTTTTCTCCCTTTTGTAGCCATTTTGCATGTTTTTATTTGTTTGTTAAAAATTAACTATATAGCCCACTATAATTTCCCCCACATATCTATATCTCTCTCACTATGTGATGTGTGTGCTGTGTGAGAGAGAAGGATGAACTGAAAACCCAGAAAGCCTAAAACTCTGATATTTATATGAGAGAGAAGGAGGTGGGGGGTGGGGGTGGGGGTGGGGGGGGGTGGTAGTTTGAGATTTTATTCTACTTTGCCAAATTCATGATTGAATAAACAATGATTAGAAGTTTCAGTAAGTAACTTCTTTTTTAGTACAATAATAATTTAGAGGTGTCATACTAGTTAATACCAAAGTACATGGTTCTTTTAGTATATTTTAAGGAGTATTGTACTTTTTTAATATGGTATGTTTTATACAAATATTAATGTTTAACTTCTACTTCTATAGTACCAATGAGGTTGGTTCGAATGATAAACAGATCGATTTTGTTTAAATAAGGTTTCGGATTCGATTTTTTGTGTACGCAGTTACCCCGTTTGGAGACTCACCCACCAGGCCAGGTGTGCGACCCGGGTCAACTAACAGATTAATCCGGTAATACTCGGGATAATGTGGTAGGCAACAAAAAAAAATATATATCTACTTCTATGGTTTATATTTAATATTTTATATTGTAAAAGTCAAGCAATGTTATATTAAGATCGTTGAAATCGTGGTACTTATCAGGTTGTTTAAGAGTGTTCAATTATTTTTAATTAAGTAGAGTAACTAGAGTTCAATATTGTGTTTAAAAATAAATTGCAAATATCATTAACCCGACGTTCAATTTTGGCTGGAAGTTGTAAAAATCAAGGGAAACTATTTTATATTTCAAAATGACGTTTTATCTCATATTTTATACTATTTTAATGGGAAAAATTTATATACATTTCAAGTTTATATATTTTTTTTCTAAATATGTTATATATTTCTAATGAATAAATACATGAAGTATAAAATGAAACACTAATTTGTAACAGATAATTCAAATTGAGGAAACATGTATATCCCTTCTTTTTTTTTTTCCAATTTTGGGATCAGATGAAGATTTAAAAAAATAAAATATTTGAGAGCATTATAGATTTCCTTGGATCATCTATACTACTTTGGATAAATTGTTTTAAATTATATTTCATTACATTTTATAAGTGCACACCAAATATATAAAATCAATAATATGCCATACAAAATGAAATATAAAATAAGATACAGAATTAGAATCACATATCCAATTGCATCTAGGAGTGGTTAATAATAATATCTAACTGATAAAATGTTGGAGTAGGGATTCTGATAATATTGTAACTTTCAACTCAATTAATTTTACATTTGACAAACAATTATGATATCTCAGATTGAAGAAAAATTATTGAAGTCCACCCTTTGGCTTTAAATTAATTAATGCTAATCTGGTTTTGAATTAAATGAAGAAATTACCTAAACTTGACGGTTCTATTTCGGAAATCAAATATATTTGGTACTAATGATAAAAACAAAACGAAAATGAAGCAAATTTGGTTAATAAATTGGAAGCTCAGATCATTCCAGACATGCGAGAAATTTTAGGATGGATCAGGTTCAATGGAGTCGGTCTATCAACTACCATTATATGCAGTGCAGGTGATTTTGGTGTATTTTACTGTTTTTTCTTTACATTCAACGGTGTTTGACAGACCGGCTCCAATAGATCCGGTCCTATCGTAGAATCACCCCAGACATGCAATAAATTGGTTTCGTGTTGCCATTAGGGGATTTACCAACTATTTAATGCAGTAACAAATGAAAGAAATTATACCTACTTTAAATATGGAAAGCTTTAAATTATCACGTTTTTAACCTATGATACATCATGCATAGTTGGACTTTGCATATTTGGAAAGTGCAATTAGTATAGTCATTGAAAATGTCATCATATTTTCATGTACTTTTTTTTGAGTAGTTGTTACTCACGTTAACATAGTCTTATCGGGAGGGCTGAACTAAAAATGTTATTAGCTTCATCTTTAAAACTCAAGTCCTGAATTCCTTTGGAAAATTAAAGGGAAAAAAAATCACAAATACTAGCCGATAAAGATATTGTGTGCATGTATAAAAAATAAAATTATCAACAAGATTTTGAATAAATTGATAGAGAAGAAAGGAAATAGACAAAAGAAATACATAGAGATGATGGAATGTGTGACACAAAAGGAGAGAGGAAAGAAAATGTGTGAAAGGTGAGAGACGTGAGTGAAAAAAGATAAAAATCCTATGTATTGTATGACTCATATCACAACTGCTTGTCGGACTAAAATCACCTCAAATCCATGCTATTCAATTTTATAACAATATAGATATGTAATAGTACATTATAATAGTTGAATTCCTAAAACTATATTTCTATTCAACGCAAGATAGCGAGGACTGAGCATGTTGAAGCTGAACATGGGTAACATACGATTTGCGAGGATATGGCTTCCTACTTGGAGGGCATGAGTGATAGATAATTTTGCTCTCTTACCAATTAAGAATATACTTTTAGGCGATATGTTTATGCAGTTCTTAAAGTAACGACATCATTACTAACTTTACAAAGAATTGAAGTAGGGGTCTATCAATTTTGTAGTGTCTTAAATAACACTTTACTTCAAGATGTGACATATGAAATCAATACGTTTTATTGTAGATAAGTTTTTAAATTTTGACGATAATGCCAATGTAACTCCAATTTGACAATGTCAAAATTTTGCTTAATTACTAACATAAATCATAACTACACAAGTTTCCAATTGGCACTTGTATGAACGTACACTCCCTGATCAATAACTCACAAGGTTAAAAAAGGAAAAATTTAATTAAATATACACATTCATCAATGACCAACCCAAATATACTTGAAACCCTAATCCACATCTTAAAGCCTTTCAATTCGGTAATATCAGTTTGGGCCAAGTCAAACCCATATTGTAAAGTGGGCTGCATAATATTGGGGTCAAAAGTTATGAATCCATTAGTTGGATTGATCCATAAGTTGCCTATGAAATTAAAATTGTGTTTTCTTTTGCAACATCAATTTCTTAAGAGAAAAAGGAAATTGGTATGAGTAGAAAGAGTTCTGAACGCTTAATCAAGAAATCTCGAATTCGAATTCTAATGTATACATAAATTTTTCTTATAAAATCTCGCATTAACACTTGATAATACTTTGAGGGATAACTATACTAGCAGACCAACTAAAGCCCATATTGTGAAGTGGGCCACATTTTATTGGAGTCTAAAGTCAAAAATCCATTTGTTGAATTGGATCTTTACTACATTGGATTGACCCATAAGTGCCCATGATAATATAAGTTGTGTTTTCTTTTACAACAGTAACTCAAGAGACCAATGTCGCGTCGAAAAAGTTCTGCACGTTTAAGTAAAAAGTTTCGAGTTTAAACAGTTTATATATAAAAAGTCTTCTTGAAAATTATGTAGTTTTGAGTTTGAATGTTTGTGTATACAAAAAGTATTTTTTGAAAAGTCTCCTCTTCACATACACTTAAGAAAGCGCTTTGTTGGGAAAGACAAACCCACTTCAGTAAGCTCTACGCCTCGAAGGGATTAGTTCCCGGCATCCGGTTGGAGGAAACCCTTGGTATAAACCAAAAAATAAATTTTTTATTTCTAAGATCAATAAACTAAGGTTTTATTGTTCTAGCCCATCAGATTCAACGGAAACAATGATAAATAGATACGAATACAGCAGAAAAAAAGAGGGGGGAGGGGATCAAAAAAAACAAGTAGAGACAAATTTTATACAGTTATATACAAGTCGCTACCCCCTGGGTATTTCTTTAATTGAATTTCGTTTTATTAGAAGGAAGTTTCTTAAAAATTTCCGCTTTCTTTAAAAGAATATTACATACATACCCCCTCACTTATTGTATAATTATAAAAAACTTCCTTACATTTTTTAAAATTATACAAGTCCCCCTCATGTTTTTGAATTTCTTACAATCACACCTCTGTATATTTAAAAATTCTTACAATTTTATTCTCTATAAACCTTGCAAATTGACCCCTAAAGCCCTTAAGGTGTGTTGTGAACGCTTAAACAAAAAATCTTGAATTAGAATTCTAATGTATACATAAAATTTTCCAATAGAATCACATTAAAACTTGATAATCCTTTGAGGGATAACTATAATTTCGGACCAACTAAAGCCCATATTGTAAAGTGGGCCACATTTTATTCGAGTATAAAGTCAAAAATGCTTTTGTTGGATTGGATCTTTACTACATTGGATTGACCCATAAGTGCCCATGATAATTTAAGTTGTGTTTTACATCATTAAATTCTCAAGAGACTAATGTCCGATGGAAAAATTCACTTGGATCGAGTTTAATAATCCTAATATCTAACTTTCTCACACAATAAAGTACTACCCTCACACGCAATTGTGTGAAAGAGATAGATACAGAATATACACTCATACTATTGGATTCAATCTGACATAAAATTATCCTTGTCGGATGGTTGAAAAAATTCACGATCTTCAAGGAAAGGGTTTCAAGTCTAAACACTTGTATATATAAAAAGTTTTCTTGAAAATTCTAGATAGTTTCGAGTTTGAATGTTTGTGATACAAAAAGTTTTCTTTTTTTTAAAAAAGTCTCCCATTGACTTACATTTAAGATAGGGAATATTACACCCCCTCACTTATTATATAATTATCAAAAACTTTTTTTATGTTTTAAAATTATATAAATCTCTCTTATGTTTAGGAATTTTTTACAATCACACCTCCTCTCCTCTTCTCTGTATTTAAATATTCTTACAATTTTATCTTTATAAACTTTATAAATTGACTATTGAGGTTCTGTTGGTAATTTCTAAAAAGTGAGAGATTCTTTTATAATTACACAATAAGTGAGGGGTCTTTATGTAATTTTAGAAATATATACATATACATACATATATATATATATAAAATGGGAAATTAAATTTTTACAAACCCAACTACAAGATTTTTGTTATCCAAAAACAACATGAAATGTGTGCCACGTACTCTCCACCCACCATTCCTCTTTCACCTTCCTTTTCTATGATTACTATGGCCACCTATCCACATTCCATAAGATACATATTCATTTTAACAATCTAGATTTGAACCTGAGAAAATAAAAAAAAAATGGAAATGGCTAGCCATTCATTTTCATGTGCAAAGACCACTTCTTTATCTCCAGCCCTTTTTGCAGCTAAATCAACAATTGCTGCCCATAAATCTGTGAATTTTTTGGGTTATAATTGCTTGCCCAGAAATTTAAAATGTAATGTAAAACAGTTGAAGAATTTTGGTGCTATAAGGGCTTCTAATTCTGAAAGTAGTGCTACAACTGATGGTTCTGTTACATGGCTTCTGCAACCCATAGGTCAGTAATTAACTATCTTTCTCCTAGTACTAGTGTGTGTGTGTGTGAGAGAGAGAGAGAGAGTATTGTTCTACTGTGTGTAATTAAGTGTGTTTTGGTGTGATCAAGACTGAACATAGTGTGCAAAAGATCAGGAGAATGTAAATTGATGTGTTGTGAAAATTGGGTCGGGTCTGAGTGGTCAAACCCTGACTAAAATATTTCGAGAAACGGGTTAAGGGACCTAAGAAAATAGATTAGTTCTCGTACTTTTAGATAATAGAGATTGGCAGAGGTTTTAGAGTGATTCAATTATCCCCGAATGATTTGATTATTTTAACTGGTCGAACCCTGGCTAAAATATTTCGAGAAATGGGTTAAGGGTAGATTGAGTTCGACCTACGACACAACAAATTAGTTCTCGTATTTTTCGATAATAGAGATTTGCAGAGGTTTTAGAGTGATGCAATTATCCCCAAATGATTTGATTATTTTAGTATTTGTAGAGATGCTTGCTGGCCTTGGTCCTGATGGTTCTTTAATATCTTATTAATGAATAGGATTAATGGGCCATTTCTTGTAACTCACAGCCCTTTTTTATAATAGTCCACATGTATACTATAAATTAAGATTAATTATCCTTGATTTAAATAATGACACATCATAAATAGAATGGAAATCAAGAACTTGGTAGAAAGTTGGTTAGGGTTGTAAACGAATCAAATTGAACCGAGTAAGTTATTGTTTATGCGTGTTTGAATTATTGGTTCTGTTAGATGGCTTCTTGAACCCTTAGGTTAGTAAGCTATCGTTCGTCTTAATTATTGTTATACTAATGTGTGTTGGGGGGGGGGGGGGGGGGGCAATAATTTATTATTCTACTGTGTGTATGAGTGTGTGTTTTGATGTGATCAAGACAATGTGCAAGAGTGAAGAATGCTAATTGGAAGCTAATTAAGTGGGATTATGCATATGAAGCAAATATGGCAATGAATACTTGCTAACAAGCACATTTTGAATATTGTCTCTTTTTGGTTTCACTTCTGCAAATGATTCATCAGAAAGTAAGTTGGAAAATGTCAACATAAGATTAATTTCCTCAATTTTATGTGTGAAAGTGAGAATATGTCTTGCAATGTTTAAATAATCGAGTTGATTAGTTGGTTTGACATTTGAAAATACGAAAATATAGGCTTTGCTTGTTTATGTGTTTTTAGTAAATATTCTGAGTTTTTTTGGGAATGTGTACTAGGTGTATTCATGTGAAAATGATCCGATGTGTATTTGCATTTGTTTATGTTTTCAGAAAATGATTGTATGTAGGAAAGTATGTATAATCAAGAGAAATAAAAGAATAGTTGAAGTATGTAAAGCGTCGATGAGAGAGCGTGAAGTTATATGGATGTATTGATGGAAAGATAGTTATACAAAGTTATCAGGAATGAGAAATTGAAGTTGAAAAAAGGTGTTTTTAGTTGAAAATGGTTTATAGTGAGGATTTTTATAAAATGGTAATGAAAATGATGTTTTGAAAAGTAAACAAACGAGCCCTATGTTTGCCTACTTGTTTGCGTACATATTATAAGTTTTTGAAATGAGTTGTAGACCTTCAAGTATAGGCTGTTGCTTTCCAAAAATTTTGTATATTCGGATCTCTACGAAAAACAGGAAAAAAAGAAAAAATGGCAAAAACAAGTACATTTTGACATTTTAGTGGTTAAGAACAGAAAATGTTCTAAGAAAATAAAAGGCAAAGATAGCTTTGGAGTCGAAGCATTCGCGGAGCTTGATTTCTATATCTGCATAATTTGTTTTGCTCAGCAGAGTTTATCTTCTGCTTATTTTCATTATTCAATCATCTGATATAAAATAACAGAAGCCAAAATGATGATTTCTAAGTTCATTCCGATGACACGAAATGTAGTGTGTTCTTATTATTAAGGTGTAAGCCTACGCTATTATACGTTCATAAAATCATACGTTGCTACTTGCTAGGTGATGGCGATTCAAGGCACATTGGTTATAAAGTTGCAAGGCCTGGTGCATTCGAGATAGCTTCTGTAAGTATTCAAAATTTTGATTCTCAGTGCTCGAGAATTTTTTTTATTGACTGGTAAATAATTTGACGTGATTTAGGATGTGGTAACTGTCGGACGTGTTCGTGAGAAAGCAGATCTTGTGATTCCGGTTCCTACAGGTACTGAAAGTTAAATAATTTAAAATCTTTTTACTTGTTCAATTTTGTAAATTTTCAGTGATACAAGATGTATATATATTCTTGAATTTTTCTTCGGAAATTTTGTAAATGTTTTTGCTCAATTTAAATGATCGAAATTTGGCATGTCTTTCTAATTATAAAACTCGAAACTTATATTCAGCTCTCACAATTGTACAAGTCCATTATGCAGTTGCAAAATATACCAAGAACTTAATCCATTAATTAATTTATGTTCTTTTATTCTTTTTTACTTAACTTGTTCACGATGAATACAGTTTCTGGTTTGCATGCTCGGATTCAGAAGACGGAAGAGAATCTTTTGATTACAGATTTAGACAGCACAAATGGTACTTTCATCGACGAAAAACGGCTTCAGCCTGGGATAGCTTACGATGCATCGCCTGGAAATCTCATTACATTTGGTATGGACACACTAACTTACTATTGTTTTCCTTTTACATTTCTCTCTCCATGTGATTTATTTCGTGTTTATGGAAAATTTGATTTTTTCACGATGAATAAAAAGTATAAATGCGAAAAATAAAGCGTGAGTTGGATGTAAAACACCATATTAGAATAGATGATTCGAATTTATTTGTTGAATTTTCTTTTTCCTCACCAAAATACAAGGTTCAATTCAAATACAACATAAATGTTCCGTCTATGGAATGTGAAGAAGTAATGGTTAATTACTTCAATAGAGGTAAATAAAAGGAAAAGAGAAATGAGAAAGTACAACCATATGAAGCCATAAGAACATTTTTCTTTATTATTTCCTCACCAAAATCCAAGAACTAAAGATAGCCTTAATCCACATTCTAGGGCGGAATGCACGAAACCAAACAAACTCTCATCTTGTTAAGTATTGCAAAGAATCTCGAAGGGTAACTAGACAGTTATGCAGAGAAGTGACGAAAAATGATGGTTGGGTCGAAAAATATATGCTAGCCCAAGTCCAATAGTTCTAGTGACGGTCTCTCTCACACAGTATGATGTATTGTGTGTGGTCCCTATGTATACTTATGTGAAAGAGATAAGACACATAATAAACTCTCGGAGCATTAGACTCAGTCTGACATAGAATTCCCGGGGTCTAACTTTTCACATACCCTGCAATAATGCCCTTGCAACTACTTAGGAGATCAGGTCTGGGCAACGACAATTATATGATGAAACTCACGTGTGGTCCACCATACTTCCTAAGAATCACTCTAACTCTCGTAGTACTGGACTAGCCCACTATAATTGTAGATTAAGTTCATTTCGTAATCTAGATTTTTATTCGTGACTTAATCTTTTCTACGGATATTCTCAGGCGACACCAATTTAGCTATATTCAGAGTTTATAAACTTGAGAAAGAAGATAACACTACCGAACCCGAGAATTCCGGGGCTAAAGCAGCAGAGGATGAGCCAAACCAAGCAGCAACTTAGAGTCTTCAAGCTGATCTTTTATGGTTTTATTCTTGGATTTGACTGCACAATCTTTGTGCAACAGCTTTGGCAATTTTTTTCATCTTCTGTCGGTTCTTCGAAGAATATATGTGCATTAGCATATTTCATGCTGATCAAGAAATATTAGGTGAATGTGAATCTCTATGCTGGACATTATTGATTAGCTCTGCTAGCTGCAAAAATTCTATGGAACCATCGAAATGCACAGGTGGAATAAAAGATATCAAATTTCTATCAAAATAATTCGAAGTTCCAACGAATAAGAATCCTAATGAACTTAACAATGTTCTAATCGCCAACTCATACTTGATCCAATTGCATTTTATGGGGAATGCTACTTTTTTTCTTTTTCTTCTTATGTGGCTTTTATCGTTTGTTTAAGTTTGTAACAATGTGATTAATCGCCAATTCATACTTGATCCGATTGCATTTTCTAGGAAGGCTTAGACCTCAACTATATTTTTTTAATTTCAATTTTACTGTTTGTTTAGGGTTGTAACTATATGATTAACCGAGGTGGAAAATAAAAATCGAATCTAAATTGGAATGGTCTTTCTTTATTGTCACAAGGAAGAATAGATTCGAAAACTTGGGAATCCAACTAGAATAAGACAAGTATCGAATACAAGACTGTTTTTTTTATTTTATTTTATTTCTTTCACCTCTATTTTCTTATTCAGGGGAATTTTACATAGAGTATTGGTGTGGTTTTGAATCACCACTTTTTTAAGCTTAAAGTGATCATACTTGGAAGGCTTTGAGACTTTGGTACTCGGATGATCTCCACCATTTTCTATGCACATGAGTGGGGGAGATTACCCAGAACCTAAAATCTCGAGGCTCAGTAAGTACCACTCAGCATAAAGCTAAACCGACATAAAAATTTTGCTTTGCAGTATGGTAGTTGAGCTCTCAATTTTTTTTTTGTTTGGGGGGAGGGGGTAGGTGAAGCGCTCTTTAATAACCTTGGTATTTCAAAATCCTTTTGAAGTAAAACCATGTAAGACCACCCAATATATTATATAAGTACAATTATTTATGTCTTTTAGATTTTATGTAGATTAAATCACGTAAATTATTATGAAACTACTATTGTCAAAATCTCTAAGTCAAGAGCGCTATAAAGATTAAACCAGCTGTGGCACTTATCAGTACCCTTATTTTATCAAAAAGTCTTATTCCATTTAATCCAAATTTATTGTCTCTACTTTTCTTTCGTAGTGATTTCATATTACATTTTTTCAAACGAACACTCAATCCAAATCTAGCCATAATAATACTTAATTCTCTCATAAAATCCACCATATACAGATAATTTACGTAAAGTAAAATGACAACAAGACTCCCTAAAATTCAATACATGCCTTTGAAGTTTGAACACTCATAGGAGGATCCTTGTGGAATAATGAAGGAATAAACTTTTTATCCTTGCAGATAGATAAATATGCACTTTTAGAAACTTAATAGGGAATCTTTGTAATTACAAGAAACTTATGATGCACGGACATGTTTGTTTACGGACACGACACGGGTCACAGATACGTGAATTTTTTTTAAAAATCAATACACAGACACGGCTAAGACACGAATATACATGTGTATTTTTTTTCTCTTAATAGCTGGACACGAACATGACTCTTGTCCAAAATTATACGAGATAATTTTTCGAAATGTCCGTGCATCATACCGAGAAACTAAAGCGATGGTTAGTGTAGTATACCAAATTTGTAAAATTGACCCACCGAACCCGACCCACCACTAGAATTTTCGCTTCGAAAATTACAAATACATGCAAAAATAAAAAGAAAGGGCTAATATTATATATCGTATTATCGTTAATAATTCCTCTCATTTCCTTCAGATTCAGCCTCGAAATTAGTCGTTGTTTTTTCAATTTATGAGGTATATTTCCACGCAATTTCAGTCGCACCCTAATTTTTGGTAATCCATATATCTTTTCATTTGTTAATTTTGTTTCCTCTGTATTTTTTTTATAATATCTATAATTTATCTGAAGTTTTAGGGTTTCAAATTTTCTCCTAATTTTTCTTCGTAATCCTCCAAATATAGTCTAATTCGCATCGAATTGTGTTTGTATCACTACTTCGATTTCATTTTTTGTAATTGTTTAAGCGAATCAAACAATCAATTCGATCTAGGGTTTGAGTAATTAGGCTGATTTTCTGGTATTTGAGGGTGTGATTGAATTGAGGGTTTTGTTAAACTGTGTTTGAATTGTTAATTCTTAAAGGAGGGTGATAATTCAGAAGTTTTTGCCAAAAAGGTTTGATTTTGGGGGGTTGGAGATTTAAACTGATTGAGGAAAAGCATTTTATGGCATTTGAATGCCAACAGGATACAAATATCTGCTTGAAAGACACTTCAACAAATTGTTTGGATAATCTTCGAATCGAAAAGGTCGACTCCGATCAACTTGTTTTGATTAAAGACAAAAACTTTGAATCATTAGAGCCTGAAAATCCTGATAGTGTGTCAGAATCGAATGTCCAAACTGGGATACGTTTCAGTGAACGTTTGCCAGATTATAAGCGGTCATTTGCTGACCTTCCTCCTGCACTGATATCTGAAATATTTAACTCCCTTGATCCGAGAGAACTCGGAATTGTGTCGTGTGTGAGTACATATCTGTATGGGCTCGCCTCTGAGCACCATGTGTGGAAGGAGTTTTACTATGAGAGGTGGGGCCATCCGGTAACTTCTGTCGATTCTGGGCCGGGATATTCAAATGAGAAGTCATGGAAGGAACTTTTTGTGGAGAGGGAGTTTCGAAGCAAGACATTTATGGGACGTTATAGCATTGACACGCTGTATGGGCACACTGAAGCTGTTAGGACCATATTCGTGTTAGTTTCTAAGAAGCTAGTATTCACCTCGGGTTATGATCAGGTAGTAAGAATGTGGCACATGGAGGAAGGCTTGTCAGTCGCATCGTCCCGTCCTCTAGGTTGCACCATTCGTGCGGTTTCAGCTGATTCAAGGCTTTTGATAGCCGGGGGTACAGATGGGTTCATACATGGTTGGAAGGCGGAGGATAAGAACCCTCTCTTATTTGACCTTAGGGCCCCACAAAATCAAAATATGGAATTTCGGGTTTGGGAACATGACGGGCCCATAACTTGTCTTGCTTTGGATTTTAGTAAAATGTATAGTGGTTCTTGGGATATGACTGTACGTGTTTGGGATCGTTCTTCTTTGAAATGTTTAAAAGTCCTAGTGCATAACGACTGGGTTTGGAGCCTTGTCCCTCATGATACTACAATAGGGAGCACGGCCGGGTCGGGTGTCTACATTTGGGAAGCTAATACCGGGACTCAACTTGCTATTATCAATAGTGCTCATGTTGGTAATGCATATTCTTTGGCACGAAGTCACACTGGAAAGCTTTTGTTCACTGGAGGAGAAGATGGTTCTATACACATGTTTGAGATCGCCGCAAATTTTAAAAAATGCAATATGCGTAAGGTTGCGACTTGGGTTCCTCACAGTGGGCCCGTCCATTCCCTTGCTTTTGAGTTCCCTTGGCTCGTTTCAGCTTCTAGTGACGGGAAGATTTCACTTATTGATGTTAGAGAGTTGTTGAAGACAAAAAGACATTCTTCAACTCAAAATACTTCTAAGAATGTAGAACCCCCACAAAGAATGCTACATGGATTTGGGTGCAATTTGTTTTCGGTTGGTATTGGTTATGATCGGATTGTTTGTGGCGGTGAAGAAGGTGTCGTGAGGATTTGGAACTTCTCACAAGCTCTTGAGATTGAGGAACGGGTTCGGACTTTGAGGGGTATAAGGCTTGAAAATAGGATGAGGCGTCGTAAACTTCAACCAGAAACGAGTGGTAAAAGTGAGCAGAGTGAACAATGTTCCGTTGCTGCAAAGAAGAAGCAGATAAACAGCGATAAGAATGGCTGGCATAACAAGCGCAGAGTAAGCTGGAAGGTGAAAGCGTAATTGCAGGTTTATAGTTTCTGATTGTTGTTGTTACACTCTTGTTATCTTAGTGTTAATTGATTAGTCATATACGAAAGTATAGCCTGATCAGCCTTTGTAGTCTTTAAACTTTGTTGTTTACATGATTATTTAGATTACAGACCAACGTTTTGAGTTGGTTGACATAACTCATTTTCTCTTATACCCTCAAGAATTATTGTGTGTTTTATTTTGAAAATTTTGGTTCGGTTTTCGTTTCCTTTTTGAAGAAAAAATCGGTTTTCAGTTCGTTTTTTACTGCAGCCAGTTAACTTAACCGAAAACGGAATATTATATATATAATCAGTCCCTTAGATTACAATGTGATTTCACAATGTGAATTTTGTTTGCAGTGGAAAACTCTCTTCGTAGAATAGTCAATGTGTCTTGTGTTTGGATGTTTCAATGCTTCCCTTCCACGAAGGACTCCATGTTGAAACTCTCCTAGTTGCATTTTTAGGAGTTTCAGGGATTTGGAGTCTTAACATAATTAGGAGTGTTTACGTCTCGGTTAACGAACTGAAAACCGAGAATTCAATTCGGTTTTCATTCTCTTGTTTTCAGAAAAAAATTGATTTTGGTTTCAGAAACCAGTTGAGCAAATTGAACCAAATATTATATATATTTTAAGTAATAAACCTATAAAACCAGCGAAAATTGTGATTTCTACACATATTTTCTTCAGAAATATAAGACCAGCGGAGTTTGGGGCAAGAATTGTAATCTTTTAATTCTTTACTTTTTTTTGGATAGAATTCCAATTTAACGAACCAAACAAATTGGTTCGGTTCTCGGTTTGGTTGCTTAAGAACCGAAGGTTCGGTTAGTTGAAATTCTTCGGTTTTCAATTCGGTTTTCTTAAGAACATAAAGTTCGGTTTGTTGAAATTCGTGTGGTTCTATTCGGTCCGGTTTGGATCAAGTGCACACCTCTAAATATAATCAAAATTACTTATCCCTCAGGACCATTTATCATAGACGTGTATGATTATAAAGAGATTTGGAGTCTGAATTATAACAATTATGTTGCAATTCCTTGCACGATAGTCAAAATAATCAATTTTTAAAAAGAAATAATAGCAAGATGTAAAACTCTCTGTTCTCAAATGTATTACTCAATAAAATAAAATGAAATCGACAAATGATAATCTAAATATAGAAAGATAACTCGATAAATAAAATGACTATTTTTAGAAGAAAAAATATGCGAATAAAACTAGTACAAATCCAATGAGGAAATGTTGGTTAGGACCTAAATTGTTCGGAGATCCATTCTTCGATGGGTTTTCGGGTGATGATCCACCTGTTACAGAATTATTAAATTAATAAGTAAATCTTCTCATTTTATTGCAATTGTTAGAAAATATGGTCACTGATTGAAAATAAAAAAGAAAATCAGTAGCCAAAAACCTTTTATATAAAAAAGGAATAATTACACACAGACCCCTCACTAATTGTGTAATTACAGAAACCTTCCTTTCGTAATCGATAATTACAACCACACCCCTTCAACCCACTTTCGGGCAGAATTGCCTGCCCGAAAAGGTTAAATGTAATGTTTGTCCTTCAACTTTTCAGAATTTAAAAACTAAACAGGGCATAAACAGTAAATAATAATATCCGGACTAATATACCCCTATCACTTATCTCTTATCAAAAAATAAAATAAAAAAATCTCGTTCTTCCTTTTTAATATATATACATATACTTACACACAGCCACACATAGCGTAACCATTGTTTCACCGTATATATATACATACACACACATATATATAACACAACTCAGCTTCCTTATTCTTCGTCCACCATTCTTCTTCTTCACCCAAACCTAAACCCTAACCACCACCACCCCCTTCTCCACGTCCCGCCGCCACCGGAAATCTCCCTCCACCACCACCACCATCCGCCTTCCCCTTCCCCAAACCCACAGATCCAGACCCCGTACCTCACGACGAAGGTCGCCGGGCGGCGTCGTCGTAGAACACACACAGTACACACACTGGGTGGAGAGCGGATCTTACTAAGAAGAAGGAAGAAGAAGATGATGGTGATGATGAAGAAGAAGAAGATGAAAGAAGCAGGAAGACGAAGGGGGAAGATGGAGCAGGAAGATGAAGAAGAAGGGGTGGGGTGGGGTAAGGAAAAAACAATAATTTTTTTTGCAATTTGTTCTCAGTTTTTATGTTATTTTTTATGAAAAACTTATTCATTATTTATTTATGATTATTGTTGAATTAGTGATTTATTTATTCGATAGTTTATCAATATAATTAATTTTAACAAGTTGATGGTTTATAAAATTAATTATTCATAATTTAATGAAATTAATTAAATTTAATAATATTACATAGAATATATATAATCTGAATTATTTTTTAATAAGATTTGAAAATTTGAATAATATTAATTATTTATCAATCATTTTTTTTAATAATCTGAATATTATAATAACTAAAAAAGTTAGTTGAGTGATTATTGAATACAAATAATTGTAAATTATTGGATGATTTGTAAAAATAATAATTTAACTAAAATTAATTACTTAAATAATTGTTAAATACAATATATGGTTAATTTCTTTTTATTCTGAAATAATTAGTTTTCTGTTAATTTATTTATTTTTATGAAAAAATACTGATTTATTATTTATTTAGATTAATTAATTAAATAGTTAAGTGGTAAGTAATTTAAATTTGTTTATAAATTGTTCATTCTTAGTTATTTTGTTTAAATATTATATTTTATGAATTTTATAGTTGATTAATTATTGATTATAAGTTGATTAATTATTAATTACAAGTAAATAATATTCTTAATTGACTAATTAACTGAATAACTTAAATAATTCTTAAAGAATTTATTTATAATTTACTATTTTTAATTTAAAAATTATAATTAGTGAATTTTTGTTTGATCAATTATCAGTTATAATTAATGTTATATTGACACCCCCTGAAAAATATGTATACATTACATATATCTCCCCTAACGGGGCAATCACAATTTCTGGACTTTTTGGTCCAGGGTGGATCAGGTTGGTTTAAGGGTATTTTGGGGAAAGACCAAAAAATTCTTGATGATGTCATCAAAAATTTGCCCGCAAAAATTGGCAGGGGGTGCCCGTGTAATCCAAAAAAATCGAGGGGCTGTGGTTGTAATTATCGATTACGGAGGGAAGTTTCTGTAATTACGCAATTAGTGAGGGGGTCTGTGTGTAATTATCCCTATAAAAAATAATAAAATGACTGAGAATAAAAATTGTACCTCTGGAAGGGCTTGGCACTGGAACTCCTATTGGGAAACCAATGGCTACAGGGTATAAAACAACAGAAAATATCAATCACAATAATGAGAATTTACTTATAACCATTGTTCGTTCGTAGGAGCTTTCACAGGTTCAAAGTTCTAAGATAATAACAATTGTCTATGTAATATACTGTAGGATTAGTGATAATAATGATGAGCAAAATGAAGTGTACTAATTCTCTAAACAATAATTCAACATTGTACAAACTTTAAATGACCAAAAAAACCTTATTTATTCAAAATTCCTTTTTGTCTTTTCGAAAGCAACCACGTCTCTAATTCATTTTAACGAGTTAGTACTTGTCATGTATCATATAATGATATAATTTGAAACTAGAGTGCTCGAAGCAAGCCTAAATATATATATATATATATATAATGATAATTAATCATTTCTAACTGAATTTCATTTGAGAAAAATGCACATTACCTGCACACAGGCTAACCGAAGGAGTGCTAACCCTACAAAGAGAAGGCAGCTTAAGAGCCCTCTTTGTATCAACAGAGAATCCAACATTACTAGAGTTCCCAAGCAGCTGACACAAGCAAATTGGTTGATTTTGCACCAAATCAGCTATAGGGATGGCAATGGGACCGGGTCTAATGAGTACCCGTCCCGGACCCGTCCCTAATGGGACGGGAATGAGTCCAAAAAAATGGGACCGGGTCCGAGTCCGGGAATCGAAATTCAAGACCCGGCCGGGTCCGGGACGGGAAATGAGTCCTGTCGATTTCCCGTCCCGGTCCCGGACCCGGTCCCGTCCCGGTAGTATAATATTTTTTATTTTATTTTATATATATAATAATAATTATATCAACCAAACCCTAATACCTTATTCTCTATTTCTCTATTTGTTTTTGGTAGATGGACATATATATATAAATGGACATCATGAAATTATGTGACTTTTATTTTAATTACCGATTTACTGTAAAATTAATGAACTTATGTTGGATGTTTCAACTCCTTTTTGTTTTGTTGTTCATGTTTATTGGTGTAGAAGAAGAAGAAGAAGAAGAAGAAGAAAAACAAAAAAGGAAGAAAAAACAGTAGGGAAGAAGAAGAAAAAGGAAAAAAAAAAGATTTTTTTTTTTTTTTAAATCAACCGGGTCCAACGGGAAGGACCCGGACTCGTCGGGAAATGACCGGGTCCGGGACGAGACCGGGTCCGGGACGGGTCCGGGTCCAAATTTTTTTTAACGGGACGGGAAATGAGTCCTGCCCAACCCGTCCCATTCCCGTCCCGTTGCCATCCCTAATCAGCTAGCTCAGGGCAGCACCCCGGGTCGGGCTTAGTCAAATTACTCTCACTATCCACGAAGGTTAGACAATCAGACAAATTTAACAAATAATTGAAGCAATCTAGTGATGGAGAAGGTGCCATCAGCATCGGCCTCGGGGTAGGGGCGGGGGTGGGACCCAGTGATTGTGCTCCGATGTGTGGAAGTGCCACTAGGAAGATGACCAGAAAGACGAGTCTGCAGGCAATGGTTGTGGCGGCGGTGGTGGTGGTTCCGGCCCTCGCCATGGTTGTGGTCGTGGTTATTGTCAATAATTCTTATTGTAGGGATACAAATTAGTTAACAATCAAGTAGTGAACTACTATGATATTACAATTATTATGTGATGGATCGTGTTCGAATTAAAAGAAAGTGGAAAAATAGGAAAAATATTGTGTATGGTGGAACAGCTAGCATTGAGCAAAAAATTTGGCTTAACTTTTCTTAGGTAAATTGAATCAGCCACCCCTCTACCAAACTGTGTTTAATTAATCTGCTGAGTCTACATTTGAAGGCATTTTTCCTATACATTAATGCACGCAATTGACAATTTCTAGAGGAATTTTTTATACTCTCTCTCTTTTGCTACCCATCTTACTGTCAATTCATTTGTTTATTTGTTTTGGTTTAAATTATTTTTCTCAAGAAATAAACTTTTTTTTTTCAAAGGAAAAGGCAAAAGGAAGATTGAAAATAATTTCTATTGAATTCGAAAGTGTAGAGCAATTAGCTTTAGGTAACTTATTTTCTAATCAATTAGTATTCATATTGAACACCGACTTTAAATTGACGCAATAATGTAATCTATTTTTTCAAAAGAAAAATAGTCATTTTATTTTATTCAATAAAAGTTTAGAACGTCAAGAACAATACAACTTAGACTATCAATCTATCACTACGATGTAATTAAGAACAATTGAATCATCAAATATCAAGATTTTTCAAGATAACAAATCTTAAAAAAATAACAAACGAGCACAAGAAAACTCTTGTGTAAAAAACCAATACTCTTATTTAAGAGAGACGAAATTCTCATTCGAAAGAAAAAATAAATTCTCATTCAAGGGAGAAAATAAAATATTAAACTAAAAAATTATATAAAATATAATGTATCGCTCGTCTTCATCTAGTTAGATCCATTTCCATCTCATCAAATTTGAAGTTGGGATATACAACTTGAACGAGGGTGCTCTAACCCAATCCGCCGTCGACAGTGGTGGCAACACTGATGAGGCGACTGCTTCACCAAGCCATCATTGTCGAAGAAGAAGAATAGAAAAAGACGACAAACATTTTTACGAGAGAGAACGCCTTGAATACAAGAATAAATATTAGTTGGGGTTGTCTCTTATGAAGCTGACACAATAATTTAATTGAGATTTGGAAAAGTGTATTTTTGCAATCTTTAGAATTTGGCCTTTGTAGTATTTGAGAATTATGGGTCATTTTTAAAATATTTCGAACTTAGAGAGTTTTGAGACAAGTAGAACCAATTTTAAAACGTACGTTTCACTTTCTTTATTTTTCTTGCCCTATATGTGCTACTAAATTTTTATCCATCTATGTGCAAATTGCGCGGTCCACTATACTTTTGCCCACAAGTTTGAACAAAAGCATGATTCAATATTATTATTTTTTGATGAAAAAAAAAAAGAAGGTGTTAGTAATGGTGACCAAAGCACCCCCCGCTACTCAATATTCGAGTTCTCGTATTCACCAGCGAACAAATCAAACCAACTGAACAACCAACGCAAGCACTGACGCCATCAGAGTAGCACCACCAAGGGCAAATATAATTCCAGAAGTCGGCTGCTCCAGTCAAGATTCGAACTCATGATCTCGGCAATACCAAACCACTTGGGAGTAAGCTTGGAACCACTTGACCACCACCCTTGGTGGCACATGATTCAATATTAAGTTTTGAAATTGATGAGGAGTAATTTCGTAATTTTATCAAGTGACATGTGGCGTTACCAAAATCTGACAAGTGTGCACCAATTACAATTAAGTCAAGGGGCTAAGGCTAAGGTTTTTTAGTTTGGCCAAGGTCTCTTGGTTTGATTCAAACTTAACTAAGGATCCCAACCTCCCCAGGAGTCCTTTTCCGGACCTAGGGTAAATCCGAGGTCTAACGTGGTATAAAATAGGAGACTTCGGTTCTAGGTAGGGTATTCCTTTTTTGAAACTTTCACTTTTAAATCCGTCATCTCTCAAATTCTAACTTAAGCATCGGAGGGCCTACCCCTGGGGACGACCCCGGGGTTCTGTTTTGCAGGTTGATACAAATCGCCGGTTATCCTCGGACCTAACCTCTGACGGCCGTTCGGCCTCGGATCCCAATTTTTTTGCATTGTGAGTCCTCGGATCTAGTCCTTCGATTTTTATACGTTATCAGTAGGCGCCGTCTGTGGGAACGACGACTAGATCTGAGACCTAATGCGTCTGCGAAGAAGAAATACTGAGGCCACCGCTAATGGTGAACCTCGGAGAGATGAACGTGCTGAGGGTAGCCGTATCAACACTCGCGTATCAAATCGCGAGACCAATCCCAACAATGAACAAGGGCCAAGGGCCAATGACGAAGATGTTAACAAAGGTGTCGACGCTCAACGCTTTGCAAAGGTAGAGGATGAGATTCGTGAATTGAAGTCTTTAATAAAAGGCTTAGTCGACAAAGGAGAGTCCTTGGGAAATGCATCCCATCGCGAGGGAGAATTCAGTCGTGCCCAAGGCTCCAAGGCCTTCAATGAAGAAGAAGCTAAGGTCCGATCTAAAAAAGACCCTGGTCTTCCTGAGGCCAAGGAATGGGAAACTTGGAATATTCTAAGGCAGAAATTAGAGGAGATTGATCAAAAGGTTGGGGTGATGTGGAAGGAAACCAAGAATCCTTCTGCTAACCTCTTTTCTATCGGAGAATCTCCATTCATTGATAGGATCATGAAAGAAGATATACCTACAAATTTTAAGGTACCTGGAGAGAGTTATGATGGAACCTCAGACCCCCGTGACCACCTTGAGAGTTTCCAAGCTCTCATGGTATTTCACGGAGTGACTGACGCCATCAAATGTCGAGCCTTCTCGGCCACACTTAGAAAGAGTGCAAGGATGTGGTTCTCATCATTGCCCGGAGCATCCATTGGATCCTTTAAGCAGTTGGCTCAAGAATTCCTTAGCCATTTTGCCAGCAGTAAACAATATAAGAAGGCTTCGACCCACCTCATGGGTGTTCGTCAAAATAACAATGAATCTTTAAGAGACTTCATCCAATGCTTCAACAAAGAGGCCCTGGAAGTCCAAGACCTTGATAAATCTGTGGCCTTAGCAGCGCTCATGAACGGAGTAAGGAAGTCATCACGGTTTGCTTTCTCCTTAGCAAAAAAGCCACCCTTTGATTTGGCTGACCTATTCAACCGAGCAGAGAAATACATCAATGCCGAAGAGATGTCCAAGGCCGGAATTGAAGCTGAACGTGAATCCTCAGACAAAAAAAGAAAGAAGAACGAAGATCAAAATGATCAAGGAAAAAGAAAAAAGGTCTGGGAAAGGCTGTCCGTGTCCACTAGTTCATCTAAGGACCGGAGAAACACACAGAAGTATGATAACTACACTCCTTTAAATGAATCTAAGAATGAAATCTTGATGTACATTCAAGATAAGGAATATGTCAAATGGCCCGGAAAAATGAGGACTCCAGCTAATAAGAGAAATCGCAACAGGTATTGCCGATACCACCGTGACCATGGTCACGAGACTGAAGACTGTGAATTACTAAAGAAGGAGATTGAGGACTTAATCAAAAGAGGCCATCTCTCCAGATTTATAGACAGGGATCGGCAAAATCCTCAACCTGAGCAGAGGAACCCTAGGGAGCAGAGTCCAGACCTGCAAAATCCTCGGGGTAGAAACAATCCGCCAGCAGCTGGGGTCATAGCGGTCATAGCAAGAGGATCTTCTGGAGGTGAGAGTCAATCAGCTAGAAAAGCATACGCCAGACAACCTCAGACGAAAGAACCTCGTGGAAAAAGACCACGGACGGGAGAATCTATCACGTTCGAAGATGATGATATGGATGGAGTGCTTACTCCTCACGATGATCCTATGGTGATCACTCTAACCATAGCCAACTATGAGGTAAGGAGATTTCTCGTGGATAGTGGAAGTTCGACTAATATTATATTCTATGAAATTTTTCATAAGATGAACATCGGGCGAGAACGCTTGAGGCCAATAAAAACTCCACTTGTTGGCTTTACCGGTGAGACAGTGGAGCCTGAGGGAATAATAACTCTACCCATCACTGCGGGAGAGCAACCTCAGCAAACCACAGTCATGGTAGACTTTTTGGTTGTGAAGGTACCCTCTACATATAATGTCATCCTTGGGAGACCAGGGCTGAATACAATGAGGGCTATCATCTCAACATATCATATGCTAATGAAATTCCCAACTGAGCATGGCATTGGACGAGTCCGAGGAGACCAAGGCATGGCTAGACAATGTTATGTCGCATCTCTCAAAGGAAAAACATCTCAACGTTGTCCATTGAGAGTTTGGAACCAAAGAGTAAACATGAAAAATCAGGAGAACCTGTAGATAATCTCCTCTATGTCCAACTTCTTGAAGGGAATGATGACAGGATGGTGAAGATTGGGTCTTCACTTAATAAAGACATGAAAGCGAAATTTGTTCAATTCTTAAGGGAGAATGCCGACGTCTTCGCTTGGAGCCCCTCCGACATGCGAGGGATTGATCCTGAGGTTATTGTCCATAGGCTCAATGTGGATCCTAGCTTCAGGCCGATCAGACAAAAGAAAAGGAGTTTCGCATCGGAGAGAATCCAAGTTATGAACGAAGAAGTTGACAAACTATTGGAAGCTAAGTATATAAGGGAGGTTGACTACCCTGATTGGCTATCTAACGTTGTCCTTGTCCGGAAACCGAATGGAACCTGGAGGATGTGTGTGGATTTTACGGACTTGAACAAAGCTTGTCCCAAAGATAGTTTTCCTCTTCCGAGGATTGATCAACTTGTAGATGCTACTGCTGGATGTGAACTCCTTAGCTTTATGGATGCATTCCAAGGATACCACCAGATTAGAATGCACCCAGATGATGAAACAAAGACCTCGTTCATCACTGATAGGGGACTTTATTGTTTCAAAGCGATGCCTTTTGGGCTAAAAAACGCTGGGGCAACCTATCAAAGGCTCGTCAACAAGATTTTCAAAGATCAGATTGGGCGAAATATGGAAGTATATGTGGACGATATGTTGGTGAAAAGCTCTCAAGCAAATGACCATATAACGGACCTCGGGGAAGCATTCGATATTCTAAGGCACTACAAGATGAAACTTAATCCCAACAAGTGTGCCTTTGGAGTAACCGCTGGGAAGTTCCTTGGTTACATGGTCACTCAGCAGGGAATTGAAGCTAACCCAGAGAAAATCAAAGCATTGATAGAGATGAGTCCTCCACAAACGGTAAAAGAAGTCCAACGACTCACGGGACGACTCGCAGCACTTAGCCATTTTCTATCAAAATCAGCTGAAAAAAGTTTACCATTCTTTAAGATTCTAAAGAATGTAAAGGATTTTGCATGGACAGAGGAGTGTCAGAAGGCTTTGAGGAGTTGAAATTTTACTTAGGCTCTCCGCCACTTTTGACAAAGCCTTGCCAAGGAGACATACTTTACCTCTATCTCGGAGTCTCAAACGAAGCAGTGAGCTCAGTATTAATCAAAGAAGATGATGGGGTTCAAAAGCCAATATACTATGTAAGTCGAGTCGTCAGAGGAGCGGAGATTCGCTATCCAAAGGTGGAAAAGATGGCATTTGCAACAGTGATCTCAGCTCGTAAGTTGAGACCATATTTTCAAGCACATGCCATAGTAGTATTCACTGACCAACCTCTAAGGCAAATCTTGCAAAAACTGGAGACCTCAGGAAGGTTGGTGAAGTGGTCTATTGAGTTTGGAGAGTTTGATATTTAATATCTACCTCGGCCTTCTATAAAAGCCCAAGTCTTGGCTGACTTTGTCGTTGAGTGTACGGCGAATGAGGAAGAAGCCAAAGCCTTAGCACCGGGGACTGAGACATGTGTCACTCAAGATGATAAAACTGATATCTGGACATTGTTTGTCGATGGCTCTTCAAACCTTGGAGGAAGCGGTGCTGGTCTAACTCTAACGAGCCCAGAGGGAAATATTTTTGAATATGCCTTAAGGTTTGATTTCCAAGCATCAAATAATGAGGCCGAATATGAAGCACTTATCACAGGATTAAAAATAGTGCTAGAGGTTGGGGCCAAAAATGTGGAATCCTATAGCGACTCTCAGTTGGTGGTTCACCAAGTCAAAGGAGATTTTGAAGCTAAGGATCCTAAAATGGCCAAATACTTAGAAAAGGTGAAGTGTCTAGTAACTCAACTCTCGCACTTTGAAATACATCATGTCCCTCGGACCGAGAATACCAAAGCTGATGCTCTATCCGAACTCGCAAGTTCACCTTATCATGATCTCATCAAAAGGGTTCCAGTTGAAGTCTTACCCCACCGAAGCATAGATGAAGACCAAGTCTATCCTATGGTAGCAGAGCTAGCTGGATGGATCCAATTATAGATTATCTGAAGGATGGGAGATTGCCCGAGGACAAGAGGAAGCAAGAAAGATCTCTTATCGCTCGGCTCGATATACTCTTATTGGAGACCATCTTTACAAGAGATCCTACACCTTGCCTTATCTGAAATGTCTAAGGCCGAGTGAAGCTGACTATGCTCTTAGAGAAGTTCATGAAGGAGTGTGTGGCAATCACTTGGGGGACAGAGCTTTAGCACAAAAAGTCCTTAGACAGAGGTACTACTGGCTAACCATGAAGGATGATGCTATAAGTCTTGTGAGACGATGTGCCAAATGTCAAATACACTCTAACATCCTTCACTCCCCAGCAGTGCCAATGTCCTCGGTGTCCACTCCTTGGCCCTTTGCAATTTGGGGAATGGACATCCTCAGACCATTTCCTCAAGCCACTGGACAAAGAAAATCTCTAATAGTAGCGATAGACTACTTCACAAAGTGGGTTGAAGCGGAGCCCTTGGCTCATATTACGGAGCAACAAATCAGAAATTTTGTGTGGAAGTATATTGTTTGTCGTTTTGGATTACCTCGGGCTCTTATCATTGACAACGGGAAACAACTTGACAATCGACATTTTCGTGAGTTCTGTGCAGACCTCAGCATTGACCTCAGAACGACCTCGGTCACTTATCCGCAGTCTAATGGTCAAGCTGAGGTCACCAATAGGACCATTTTGCAATCTCTGAAAACACGATTGGATGAAGTTAAGGGCTTATGGGCGGATGTCCTACCAGAAACATTGTGGGCATATCGTACAACACAACGAACAGCAACTGGAGAGACACCTTTTAGCATGACCTTTGGAACAGAGGCGGTTATTCCAGTAAAGATTGGGATTCCCAGCCTTAGAGTCGAAAATTTCAATATTGGGGAGCACATGGAAGAGCTTAGAGCTAACCTTGATTTCATTGATGAGCAGAGGGAAAAAGCCAAGGTCAGAATGGCTGCTTATCAGCAAAGGGTGGCCAAGTACTATAACAATCGTGTCAGATCACGTTATTTCCGCCCCGGGGAGCTAGTCCTTAGAAAGGCTCAGTTTAATCACCATGAAAGGAGCAACAAGCTATCTCCTAACTGGGATGGCCCATATCGAGTTCGTGAAGTAGTAAAGGAGGGCACGTACAAGTTAGAAGACCTTGGAGGCAAGCATATCCCTAGATCTTGGAATGCTGAGCATCTGAGGAAGTATTACCAGTAGGTTATCCTATCATGTTTGTTTTCAATTCAATAAAACTGAAGATTAGCTTCATGCTATTTGCTTTGGAATTTATGACTTTTACTTTCAAGTTGCAATAAAATTTTCGATTTTCTTAATATCTATTGTGCAATGTCTTGGAACTTTCAATGAGATAGGATTGCAATGGAAAACCGTTGCCACTATCTAAGATAGGATTGCAATGGAAAACCACTGCCACTATCACAAAAGCTGCGACCAATGAAAACCGAGAAATATACCTCGGGAAAATAAAAATCCTAAATTAACTTAGGCTCTAAGAAGAAGTGGTGACGCCTGGACTGATTATCCAGCTAGCAATCACTTAAATGACTTCTTAGCAAAATGTCTGGAAAACTCTAGACCCCCGACTATTCGTCTACTGGGCTAATCTCCTAAGATAGAATAGTCGAGGCCTTTTCAGGCTAAGGACTAGGATGATCCGACCCTTGGGTAACAAGAATCCTTCCCTTATAAAATCAATTGCAAAGCACAATCAATTGATATAAATGAGAAATTTGGCTAAAAAAGTAAGCTAAGCTAAACTATAGAAGCCAATATCTCAAAAGTGATAGTCTTCACTTTCAAGTTGAAGCATCCTACATATTGTTCAAAAGACATAACAACAAAATAAATAAACATCCAGGGTCTGAAATACAGAAATACATAAAGCTAAAGACCGTAATCGGTCCAGGAAAAGTGGTGAAACTAAATCAAATACGGTCCACATCCCTCTGCTGTGCAATGTCTTCACCACCGTAATCTCGATAGCCGGGTCCGTAGGACACTGGAACATAATTAATTGTAAATGTAGGCTCTGATCATTAGTGATCTGAACTGAGAGTTGGTGCAAAAGGACGTCAGCAGTGTTTAGCTAGGTAGTGGAAGCAAAATGCAAGGACAAACAGTCAAGTGCAAAACTGGTATAATATTTTTGTTTCTTGTTTGCCATATGGCTTAACTTATTCAATTCTGATCATCTTTCAAGTGGGCCTTCTTATAAGTTTTGGTTGCTTCTGTGCAAGAAAATTTCTGTTTGTAAAAACATAAAATGATAGTATATAGTGAGATATTTTGGGTATGTATTTAAATATTATTATGCCCATTTTTTAGGGTAATTCTTAAAATAGTCCATAAATTTGATACTTCCATTATTTTCTTTTTCTTTTTTCTATTGGTTTTTTTGAGGTAAGGTTTAGCTTGAAGGAGTAAAAGTAAAACTGAAATTATTCTGGTGGTTTACTTTTATAGCCTGAGAATTCAATTAGCTGGGAGTCTCTGAGATTTGCTAGTGCTGGAAAAGGCCTATTTTCTATATAGATACAGGTTTACAAAACAATGATATTGTGAAAAATCACTTGTTTTACTTAACAATTTTATGATGACAAATTATGTGATGTGTCCGATTAGTTATATCTTTGATGGTTTTACTTCAAATTTGGCCAGGTTTCAAAGTAAGACGGATCCAGGAATGGCAATTGTTGAAGACAATGAATATTTTACTATGTTTTTTTTATAGGTTACATGAGAAGCTACAATTTACATATCCATCAACAAAAGTTCTAAACAATCATCCGGAGGTTGATCCCATATGCACACTCCTTCCAAATCATGAGCAATTCCTGCTAGTTTATCCGCCACTTTGTTTCCATCTCTCTTTGTATGTCGGAGGACTACTCCAAGGTTTTCTAAGTAAAATACGACAATCCCGAATAATATTACCAAGAGGATGACCTTCCACATCTCCATTACGGACAAGCTTACACACTACTTTCGAATCAATTTCCACCACGATACGTTGGACCTGTTTTTCCCAAGCAATGCGAAGGCCTTCTCGAGTGCCAATAACTCCGCTTTCAAGATGGTGAAGCATCCTAAATTCCAGCTGAAACCCTACAACCAAATTCCCGAATCATTTCTCAAAACACCCCCGGCATCGCCCTCTTCGGGTTTGCCCTAACCTTCCACCTGTATTTAATTTGACCCACCCTTGGTTCGGTTTTTGCCAAAACACCCTCACAGATCCATCTCCTTGCTGATTTTGGGTTTCACGAACAGCTCCTTTAAGTCAAAGGCAAGCTGTTTGATGTTGTAGATTAAATGAGACATAGAAAGGGTTTTCTCCTCAAAAAGGAAAGAGTTTCTAGCACGCCATATCCACCAAAGAGTTACCATGAACACACACATCCACGGAGCAGCTGGAAGGATAATGTTCTCTATCTCCTTTGCTAGATTACCCGCAATCCAATTATTCGGGTCTATATTCATGAACTCTCGAAATCTCGACGGAATAATCACAAACTCCCAAACCTTCACTGCTTCTTTGCAACTACGTAGTGCATGTTCCACATCTTCCTCTCCTTGATTACATCTCGAGCACCTACTCGACTCAATAATCGTTCTTTGAAATAAGAGAGCTTTGGTTGCTAGTTTACGATGATGAATAAGCCAAAAGAAGATTTTGAATTTGGGGGGCACTTAATTTTCCAAATCCAATCCCAATTCTTTCCCTCCGGATCCGTCTCGTCAGTTGGGGTCCTTCTATGCATGAACTCAAATGCCGATTTGCAACTAAATTGCCCGTTAGAGGTGCCAGCCCATATCCTAGTATCTTTCTTATCTTGTGAAAAGGGAATAATCACTTGCTTGATCAAGTTTTGGACACTTTAGGGTAGGTGTGTCTTTAGCTTTTCAAATCTCCATCTCCCTGTTTCATCAATAACACCTGCCACCATTAAGTTAATGTCCTTTTGGACAATATCCTCCTCAATTATTCCCAGATCGATTTTCGATCACACACCACCTGTCAAACCAAAAAGAAATGCTTTTGCCATCTCCAATTCTCCATCGAACCATCTCCTCCACTTCTTTAAAGTTGCGAACTATCCCTTTCCATTGGGGAGAGTCATAGGGCCGAACATTCACATCTAAAAAGTCTTTCTTTTTCAAATTTTTTTTCCATAATCTCACTCCAGATATTGCTTGATCTTTTGACAATGTTCCAACCAATTTTGCTAATAAAGCAATGCTTGTAAGTCTTGTCCCTCTAATCTCCAACCCTCCTTCTTTTTTCCTTTTAGTTACATCCTTCCACCCCACAAGGTCAATTTTTCGACAGTGACCCACAGTAGACCAAAGAAAAGTGTGATTCAACTTATCAAGTTGATCACACGTCGATTTTGGAAGCCACACGATTTGCATTGTGTAAGAAGGCATAGCAGCAGTCACAGATTTAATAAGAGTTAGTCTCCCCGCCATATTAAGTAGTTTAGCTTTCCACGTTGACAGCCGACTTTGAACTTTGTCCACAAGTTGCCTATATTCCTTAGGCCCTGATCGATGATGAATAATTGGGACACCAAGATATTTACCTAAGTCGTTGGTACAACTGAAACCAAGAATACGCGCAATCTTTCTTCTATCACTCCTTGGCATGTATTTCGAGAAAAAGACTTTTGATTTCGTAAGGTTCACTTTTAGCCCCGAAAGGCTACAAAAGTGCTCAATCATTTCTTTGATAATTCGAGCATTCGATTCTGCCCCCTAGCCATGAGGATAAGATCATCTGCAAAAAGAAGGTGGGGGATGTGCCGACCTCCTCAACACATAGCCACCGGCTGCCATGCTCCAATGTCAATAGCTTCTTCAACCATGTATGCCAACCTCTCCATACAAAGAACAAAATGGTAAGGAGAGAGGGGTCTCCTCGTCTTAGGCGACATTTAGCTTGAATCGGAGGGAGGGGTTCCCCATTCCAAAGAATCCTTGGTTTTGAGCTTTTAACACACTCCAAAATAAGACCAACCATCTTTGACGGAAAATTGAAAAGTTTAGAGTTTGTTTAAGAAATCCAATTCACTCTATCGTAAGCTTTTTCGAGATCAATTTTTAGCACCATGCCCCCTTTTTTGCTTTTTGACATTTTGAGCGTGTGAATAAGCTCTTGTATGATCAAAATATTATCATGTTCCCCTCCCGGGAATAAAGCTACTTTGGAAAGGCAAGACAATCTCTTTCATCAGCTACGCAATTGGCTAGTAATAGTTTTTGTTACCACCTTGTATATCACATTACATAGAGCTATTGGTGAAACTTTGAGATCAATTCAAGATTGTCCACCTTCGGGATAAGCACTATGAGTCGCCCAAGCCCTCGTCTAGACGGCCCGATCTAAATGCCGACATGACCACTTCCCAAACCGAAGCACCAACTACTTCCCAAAAGTGTTGGTAAAAGAAAGCCTAACAACCATCAGGTCCCGGGGCTTTATACGGGCTCATCTCAAAAACCACGGCTTTGATTTCCTTAAGATTTGGATACCTCAAGAGCTGTTTAGTTTGATCTTCATCTAAGCGTCTTTGGAATTTGCTCATGGCCACCTCAACTAAGTTAATACCCTCCCTACAGTTTCCTGCCAACATCTTCTCAAAAAAAAAATAAAGACATGCTCTTTCAAAACAACCGGATCAAATTGCCAAACGTTATCCACTTTAAGTAGATTAACAATGTTTTTCCTTCTTCGGACAATAGTCGACGGGTGGAAAAATCGAGTATTACCATCCCCAAACTTAAGTTAATTAATCCTTGATTTTTTGATACCACAAAAGCTCCTCTTGTTTAAGTGTAAGCTCAATCTCCAACATGGCAGGGTTTGGGCAGTCCTTAGTTGAAAGAATTTTTTGAACTCCTTCAAGTCTCGCCAAAGTTTGCTTCTTTCTCCCGAAGATATTAACAAAAGTCTTTTTGTTCCATTCTCTCATTTTCTTTGGAAGAGCAGCAAGAGCTCCAAAGATGTCAAAATTATCCTCCCAAATCTCCTTAATCACATTTTTGCACTCCGGATGCGTAGTCCAAACCATCTCAAAACGGAATGATCTCGAGTTTCTTTGGCCCGACGGTAACCCCAAGCAATGAGTCAAAATAGGATCATGATCCGAGCAAGTTCTCGGAAGATGAACCACAATTGCCTCCGAAAATTTAATCCGCCAATCATTGTTTGCAAGAGCTCGGTCAAGTCTTTTTTTAATCGTGGCCATATTTCCCCTTTTATTCACCCAAGTGAATTTCGGACCTTGGAACCCAAGGTCCATAAGATTACAATAATCAATCATCTCCAAAAACCGATTACACCTTGCAAGACTCGCACATCTCCCATCTTTCTTCTCATCAGCCGCCGCTAGTTCGTTAAAATCACCGGTAAAGAACCACGGGATGTCAACGTGATTACTATGCGCCTCTAAATCATTCCATAACAACTCCCTAGTTTCCCGATCCGGGCTCACAGACATCCATCCAGGGGCGGACGGAGGTGTAAGCAAGGGGGGGGGGGGGCAGTGCCCCCACTGAAATTCTTGTTTTTTTTTTTATATACAAAATTTTTAATTTTAATTTATTAATTGCATTAATGCCCCCACTCAAAATATTAAATGCCCCCTCCCCCCTCAATTTTAAAAAATTATTTTTTTACCTTACGAATGTTTTTATATTTGAATTCCCCCCCCCCTAAAGATCGAAAAATATCACGTTTTCTCCCTTTACTTTGAGTTCGCCCCCCCTAAAACCCAAAATCGTGGCTATAACAAAAGAGGTATAAGAGTATAAATTATGTCAAAAGTTGTAATTGAACCTAATTCCTTATTATATTTTTCCCCATAAATATAGCGTATCGTACCGCGGGGGACAAGCCCCCCGCACCCCCTTAACAAAATTTATAGCTATATCACAACAATCTCGCCCCCTCGGTATAATCCACGGTGCCCCCACCGAAAAAAAATTCTAGATCCGCCACTACATCCAGCTTTCCCTATTTAGAGGCCCAATAATAGCATGAATGGCTTGAGGGTTAGACTCAATAATTTGGACATTAATATGATTCATATTCCATAACATCCAAATTCCCCGTTCCCTCCTTTCCGTGGCAATTCCATGAAAGAATCTTCATTGATGAGTTGGATATATCGAAAGGTGGACTTACCCGCACGTTGACAATTCCATGAAAGAATCTTCATTGATGATTGGATATATCGATGAGTCCATACGGCCTCTCAATATGCCATCCCCTCGCTCTCTCCATCGCTTGAGCGACAAGACCCCTCGCCACCAGCTCTTGTCTCTCTATCTCGGGAGCACTCAATCGAATCTCGAGCTCCAGATGCCTCTCCCTGTTCCGTCCCACTTGTGACTGGCTTATCTCTACTGAAATTTGCCAAAATAATGGATTGATGGTTGTTATTCTCACCAATTTGCACCTTACGTCGAATTGTGTCAGGTGGTACGGCCCCAACATCTTCTTCTTTTGTAAGAGATATCCTATCTGAGGGTAAATTAGGCGAACTACTTTTTCCTCCTCCCTCACCATGAACATCATGTGTTCCATTGTTATCGTTTGCTTTTTCTTTCGACAGTGGGCTAGAGAAAAGAAATTTCAGGGATAGAAATATTTGATAGTCTCACCTCTTTAGTAGGATTGGGTATCGGGTGGGATATCAGGTATTGGGGCTATCGGGTTCGGGTTTTTGGGTATCGGGTATCGGATTTTTGTACCCAATAAGTACCCGAAAGTTTCGGGTATCCGATGGTCGGGTACCCGAAAAAACCGGGTACCCGATAAGTCGGGTATCGGGTACCCGATTGCCTTGTGCAATCTGCTTAATGAGCAGATTGCAAAGGCAATTTGAGCAGCAAAACAGAGGCTGCCATGGTTTATTTTTTTTCTTTTTTTTTTAATTCGAATTTGTTAATTAACCAAATTGAAATGAATAACAAATTTACAATTAATAATTAATCAATCGATTTATAATTTATAACAATTATTCAACAATTTACCACATGAAATGAAAATTGAAAATAGATAAGATAACTCATTCGATTAAATTAACGTTGAGACCAAGTGTCCAAGTCCAACACAAGTTAAACATCAATCTAATTACAAGCCAATCACCAACACCCAACACCAAATGTTAGTGTTAGTGTATGTTTAATATGTATATATTTTTATTTTTTTTTGGGTATTAATATCGGGTACCCAATGGGTGTATCGGGTAGGAAATTCCTACCCGATATTCCCAATCGGGTATCAGGTATTACTCGATACCCGATTTTCTGCAAAAATTCCCACCCAATAGACCCGAACCCGATCGGGTCGGGTGGGTACCCGAAAACCCGACCCGTTAGCCCACCCCTACTCTTTAGTCCCATGGAAGTCAACTTTGTCTCTCTTTTGGTTCGTCCCGTTCAAATCCAACGGTCCAAATAGTCCCTCTTTTTCTTTTCATTCGAATTCAGACTAGCAATGCGTGTCCCAGTTGCTTTAGTTGACTTACTTTTTCCTTTTACATGACCAGCCTTTAATGTCTCATTTTTTGAGTCCATCTCCTTAATCTCCAAATTTCTCTTTTTGGGATTTTTATTTTCCAATGTTGCTTTTTTGTCCCCACATCCTTTTCCTCCATTAAATAACTAGTCTCACCTTCACTTCCCTTTTTATTGTCAGATGCCAAAAGAGAGAAAGAGTTTCTGTCTCTCAGTTGAGCATTTAATTTTTTCCCCTCGCCCACTTCAATTTTCCCCAAACTAGGTTGAATCCTCGTACCTTTGCTCTTAGCCCAGGTCTAGGTTTTTCAACCTGCATCCATGCACCAAACTGAGGACCTTGACTTTTGTCTTCATTCTCCTGGTCTTCCTCCATTGGATTTTTCGGCACTTCAACCCCCGGCATAGTTTCACCCTTTCCGATATCATTTTCCGGCGACTTCTCCCATCTACTTCAATCTCACTTTGTAATGGAAGTGCTAAGCTTTAGGAAATGACTCTTCCTCTTCCATCGCTTTAGGAAATGACACTTCTCGTCTTCGGTTCTTACTTTTTTGTTCACATGACTGGCCGGAGGTGGATCTTCTCCGGGCCGCAGCCCACCCAACGGGTCCATACAAAGGACCATGCAGCAAATAAGGCTGAGGGAGAAAAGACTAGAGAGAGAAATTTCGCAATGTCATTCTTTATTTTTACTATGTTTTTGAGTTGCTAAAGAACATGTTTCAGAAAATATTACTTTTGATGATGTTGATTTGTTTTGGCCAAATGCTTTTAGGTCTTTTGAATTAATTATTCATTCTTTTGGAATTTTGGTGCAAATGTTCATTAGTTAAAGACTCCGCTCTTTTATATTTTAAATAAATAAAAATGTGCTTTTAAGATTGTGAAGAATAAAAATATTGATATTATTTGTTTGGTTTTTATTTCATTTTTTTACAAAGGAGCTTGTCCACCACGGCTATGAAGGATGGTGAAAGTAATGTCAGGGACGGAGCCAGGGGGGCTGGAGGGTGCGGTCGCTCCCCTCAATTTTGAAAAATCATTTTTTTACCTTTCAAAATTTTTGATATTTGGATTTCGTCCCCTTCAAAATAAAAAAATATCATATTTTTTCCCTTTATTTTGAGTTCGTCCCCCACAAATCCAAAATCCTGGTTATACCGAAAGAGATATAAGAGTATAAAATATGTCAAAAGTTGTAATTGAATCTAGTTTCTTATTATATTTTCCTCCACAAATATACCGTATCGTACCGCAGGGGCCAAGCCCCCCGCACCCCCCTTTGACTCCTTCAACTATCTGCCAAAAAAAAATGTATACATATATCACAATAATCTCGCCCCCCCTCGTTCAAATTCCTGGCTCCGTCCCTGAGTAATGTCTTTTACAAAAAGGGCAAAAATATAATTATGGGGCACTTTTCCACCACTAGATGGGCATGGTGAAAGTAGTGTTATTTTGGTACTTGTCTACCACTCCTTTTCTAGCCGAGGTCTTCATCATGGCCAAAGCATAGGCTATGGCTACAAGCTGTGGTTATTGTATCAGCCATCCTTGCAGAAGGCCGGCACGACTCTTTAGCCGTTGTAAGGCGGTGGCAAATGTGCTTTGGCCCCATCAACCAAGTTTCTACCATTGGGTTTAATTTAGCAGTGGCCAATAGTCACATTTCTTGAAGTGATTTCTAGTATAATAAGAAAAGTTTTTCACTTATTTCAATATTATAGTTTGTCATGAAAGTAGGGTACGTAAAAATAGGAATAACTAAGTTTAGAGGATGAAATTGTCTAGATATACATGAATATATGGAGAATTATCCGAGAAAACAAAAGGAAGGCAAGAATCAAAACTTAATGAGTTCATGGATCAACTTTATCGATTAGATCTAGAAGTGACATATATATAGTTTCTTTTTTCCCTCACATATCCAACTATCAATATATCATAACATTATCGCATCATTTGGATACTTTCCTTTAGAAATAATATCATAAATAGGATGTGCGTGTTTGCATGCACACATTTAATGACTTATATTACGTTTCTCGACATTGTCCTTACAACACTCAAAATCAATAATCGGTCTTAGAGAGGAAATAAAAACAGTAATTAAGTGCTAAAGAGGAAGTATATAACATGTACATCTTTATCATTCTACCTGTATGGTTATAGATGAATTAATGGGCTCGTGTGCCTAATGATAAAATACTATTTTTCATTCTCGTGAGACTTATCTAAATGTAGCTTTAATAAAAGTGTTTATATAATACGACGTTTCAGTCAAGTGACCCCATTAAACAGAAAAGTAAGTATAGCCGGGAAGAATATATTTTGAACAAATAAATAATATGTGACTATTATATTCTAATCACCAAATGAGTAAGATGTCCACACAAAGAGAAGGAGCTCAAATGATCACCATACTGAATTTAGAGTGTTTTATAACTTTAAATTGCAATATAATTATAATGATTTATGTACAATAAGTCCACATAGATCTTATTACGTGGTGGTAAAGATTGTTACAAAACTCGAGTCTAAAACCTCATATGAACAACTCTTTTTGCACTAGAATGTCTTCTCGAATCCATACGAGACTTAAAACACAAATAGGACCTAGTTGTTAGAATATTTCAACCATTACTATTAATAATGTTTAAATAATTTTGATTTCCTTTTCTCAAAGTCACCAAACTAAATAGTTTGGAATTTGGAGGCTAAAATTACAAGAGACAACTTGGGATATGTTTGTAATTTCGTAAAAGGGGCCATTAAATCTAAGAAATATGATTTAAGATGGAAAGAGTATTTATTTTAATAACAAATAATATCTCTAAATCAAATATATTATATTTGCATAAAAGAAAATAGGAGAATGAAAATAATACAAAACATGCATGCATGGAAGAAAAGAAGTCCACAACTTTGCAACTGTAAATAGTAATACAACTAACGTGCGTACATATAAATACGTAATCTAGACTTTTCTTCAAATCAAACTTTAGTTCTCTCTCTCTCTCTCTCTCTCTCTCTCTGTGAGAAAGTCAAACACAAACACCCACTATATATACATACACATACTGTATATATATATATATATATATATATATATATACACTCACACATATAGATAATTGCATGAAATTCAGGATTGATATTTAGCCGTCGGTGTTATTTAGAGTTGAATTAAACATATATTCGAGTATTTTAAGAAGACTTCTGTAGAACAAATTGTTATGGACAAAGACTTCTTCTCTTTTTCTCTTTTTTCAAATAAATTGTGTGATCCTTAATTCCTAGAAATGCAGTTGGACAAACATTTCATTTGGGTATTTAATTAATTATCACAAAAGAATTGATTTTGGGCCGACCACATATAGTGGACTAGTAAGGATAGTCGATGAGGCTTAGCTTTACTAGTGAAGAAGCTGAAGATTCGTGTCGGTCTTTCTCTACTTTATTAATTGGTAGTAGTTAACTATTGTAAATTAATACTAATTGTTATATATTAATTGATGATTCGTATTAACGATGTAATTGATATATGTAATCGGTTCTCTAGAAAAGATTTCAAATTTTTTTTTGACACTGATTCTTTTATCAAATTTCTAGCTAAATTGATATTTATTTACCTGATGAATCTTAATTTATAGGCTATACTTTACAGGGGAACCTTGCAAAAGACTTCTTAGGTTCCACAATCAAGTAGTCCATAGTCTTCCTAAAACTTGGTTCTTTTTTTGTTTCTTTTGATTAACATAATTTTACGGCGTCGATTTTAAGAAAAAGTTTAATTTCCCCCTTCGTGGTTGACGACCAATAATAGAGTTATAGGAAACATATATAGAACTGAATCCACAACCAAACAAGAAAGCCCACCTAAAATAATTTGTTCATGGAATAGCATAACATTACAAATTTCCAAAGTCATGTTATTATAATAAATTGGGAACATTACAAGTTTTCAGAATCATATGTTATTTTAATAAATTGGAACTCGTCATCATGACTTACATCTGTATACATTATTCTTGTTTGTTGGTGATATGCAACAAATCCATCCGAACATTCTCCGACTTTTAGTCGCCCTTTCTTGTCTTTATTTCCCCCCTATTAATTATGAATATAGACGTTTTTTAGGTCTTGATTATATGATACACATTGTAAACATCAAATAATAATAATAATAATAATTTAGGAACTATTTAACAACTATTATAATCTACTAATATTACTAAAAAAATAGAGATCACATGTTGATCGAGAACTCAATACCATTGCATCCCAAGCTGATCAACTAATTGACTATCTTATCGAGGTAATATCAAATAATTCAATTTATTTTCTGAAAAAAACATATTCTAGTGATAATAAAGCAACCAACGAGACTGTACTTTACTATTTGGTTCAGATAGTAATTTTTATAGCAAATTAAAGTAGGTATCTCAAAAGTAGTTAAATAAAAATTATTTCGTTCGAAATTGTCTTGTAGCTAATAGGATATTAAATTGTGAAAATCTACACCCTTCTTCCAAGATATACATCTCCTTTTGCTGCAAGGGAGAATCATGCTCGTTTTTTTTAACTAATATATCGACTTTATTTTTCATATTATAAAATTTTAACTATTCTGGTAAATTAATTCAATATTAAATTTTTTTATTAAGTTGTACTTAGAAAAAAGTTAGGTTGGTAAGTCAATTATCTTTTTCAATAATATTAAAAAAAGTTATTAGGCTGTAATTAGAAGACGTTATTAAGTTGTACCTCGAAAAAAGTTAAGTTAGCTTATTCATTGAGTAACATCATTGCTACACTTACCAATTTATTAACTTTAATAATTTTCAATATCATGTAAAAATATATACCCATCAGTTATAATTAAAATTAATTTGGAGGATTTCTACCTAGTCTCACCACAGTGGCGGCAGTAGCCGTGGTGGTGGAGGCCACTCCGACTGTCCGACATGCCGCTATCGATGGATAAGAAGAAAAATGAGAGAGGGATTAAAACTTTGATAAGAATTAAGAGAGTTACTTTAAAACGATTTTCTTTTTGGTACTTAAGCTTTTCAATTACTCAATTAATTTTTTTATTATTTTGACTTTTACTTTTATACACTATATGGTAATCTTAGTGTGAAACATATCGTTTACACTCTATTGCAGAAGATTTTGAAGAAAGTACGTAATTGTTGGAATCATTAAATTAACGTGCGTGCACAACCAATAATGGAATTGTTTGGTTAACTTTGAAAATTTTCTGAAGTTATGAACAATGAATTATAATGTGCTTGATATTGAAGTCTATTTATGTAAATAAACATGTCGGATTTACTTTTAAATTTATATATATATATATATATATATATATATATATTCGTATTCTCAACATACCGTATTCTAAAACATTGAAATTATCGTATTTCGTATCCGTATTATATCATGTTTGTATTCTCATATCCATATTCATGCAGCTTAAATGATAAGGTATACATCAACCCAATTGGGATATGTTGTAATTTTTAACATTCTATGCTTTCATATATGACGAAATTAATTAGTTGATGAAGTATTTGGCCTCATTTATAGTTAGTATTATATTATATGATCCCATGAGTAACAACAGTTGACCCAATATTTTGGCTTGTACAATGTTAGTCTTAATAGTGGTATTTAGATCGAGGTGGCTAAATTTGCACCTGCACAGTATGTTAATAGAGGAGAATTCTTAAATACATTTCTGGTATGCATTAATTAATGGTGTAGATTATATCATATCAATATATGGTGTATTAGCATTTCAAATTCTGGGAAATTCTAGCCCGCTCCCGATTCGGCCAAACCCATGTGTATTTTATAAAATAACTTACCAATTATATGACAAGTGTAATACACTCTCCTTGTAAAATACACTTGGGTGCAGTCAAGCAGGGTCTGGGCTAGAATTTTCAATTTTTCTCAAATTCCTTGGTACTCAACACGTTATAGTAGAAGAATTTTTTTTTATTGATAGGGTTGTGGAGTCGATAAAAAATTCCTATTAGTTAACTAACCAACTTAGTTACCAGACAAGAACAATTATTAGTTGAAAATAATATATTTGATAAATTGAAAGATCGTACGCAAAGTCGAAGATCCAAAGGTTCTAGCTAGTTACGGTAGAAAGAAGTTGCATGGTCATTTCACAGCAGTTTGTGCAGCCTAAAATTGTTATTGCAGCTAGTTCTTGGCCATAAATAGTCTCATACGTACTTCCATTTGATTTGCACTGCACATACGTTCATTCATAACGAAAAATATTTTAGTGTGATCATGGGCGTAATATTATTTCATCAAATCATCATGGTGTGTCAGTTGGAAATAGTTTGTAATATGGCATCTCTTGTCCCACATAAAAAATACATTTAAATGAAGTACACTTAATAAAGAGATGTCCAACAATAAGATTGGACGAAGACTTGAAGGATATATATATGTGTATGTGTGTGTATATATATATATATAGAATTGTTAGATAAGTGTCAGAGACTCTATTCTATCCTACAAAACTGTATCAAACCAGATGTTGTTCAACCTTGTTTGAAATACAATCGACCTTCAAAATTTAGGTTTAGGGTTAGCTTTAATCCTGTCAAGCTCGAGTACGTAGTTCGATTTTTTTATACATGTTTTTATTATTTTTTACTAATCGAGCTGAGCTTAGAAACTTATCAAACACAAAATAGTTGTTCAAGTTTGGTTTGAATTATAATCGAGTTTCAAAGTTTGCGTTTGAACTTGTTTGTTAATTGAGCCGATCTCAAACGAGATTTAGGGTTTAGGGTTAGCTTTAATTGAGTCGAGCTCGAGTAGTTTGATTTTTTTTAATATGTTTTTATTATTTTTTACTAATCGAGCTGAACTTAAGCCGAGCTTCGAACTTATCAAATACAAAAAAAATATTCAAGATTGGTTTGATATGTTAACGAATCGAGCTTTAAGCGATCAAGTTCGGGTCGACTATCAAGAAGTTTGGTTCATCTTTCACCCCTATGTGGGGTCAATATCTATATATATTTTTTTAGTTTTGTTTGTGGGGGCTTACTTTCTTTTTCTTTTTCCTTTTTGGGTACACGAAAATGTATCTAACCCAAGTCTTTTTTGTTAGTCGCAATCAAATATGGTCATGTGAAAACATTGTAATATTTGGAGAAAACTTTCTTTTGGGAAAACTCTCGATCGAAATTGGCCGTATGAGCAAATGTGAGATTGTTTTACGACTTATAGATCCAATATGTTGTAAAGTGTGGTACCAAAAGTGACACTTAAGTACATTTACGGATGAAAAATGCGACTAGCCCTGTATCAATACTACATGTTCAAATTATGGCTAACATCACTTAATTAATTTGATTTTATATGAAAGAGTGTGTAATATTTTATATGCTCTCAATATCATTTAATTAACTATATAAAGATCAATATATAATGATTATGAATCTAGGAAAATTGGGATTAGTCCAAGGTTAATCTTACAAAGAAGCACTGGAGGCATTCAATGAGAAGAATAGGGAAAAAGGTCAGCTCGGGTGGTTACCAAACTAGTGCAGGTAAAATTCACATTTTCTTATACTCATATTATGGAACATGATGATGATGTGAATTGGACGAAACTTGTTTGGGTAGGGGCCCAGTTGCAAACCACAGATTCATGTTGTGGCTTGCTTGCCAGAACCGACTCAAAACTATGGATAGAGTGAGTGTGTGGAAACCTATTGATAATCTGACTTGTCTTCTGTGCAACAAGGAAGAAGAAAGTCGAGACCACCTTTTTTTCAAGTGTGAGTTTGCCAAAGAAGTGGGTGCAAGGTACTGGAGTAAACTCCAAGTTGGAAGCAGAAGAGAGGAATGGCAGGAAGTCCTTAGTTGGGTTTTGAAAGTTAGCAAAGGGTGAACACAGCTGAGTAATAAAATACGAGCTTTATTTGCCTCTTTAGTCTATACTTTGTGGATAGAAAGAAACAGACGTTTGTTTTTACATTAGTATAGTTCAGTAGATAAAATTGTTGATAGAATATGGCAGGTGATAGTTTGCAAATTTGAGATGTTTTGAGGCCCAGGTATGCCTGGCGTATGTGTATAGATGGTTTTGGTTTATATGATATGCTTACTTTCTCCAAAAAAAAAAAAACTATGTCTAATAAAATAGAAATATTGAAATTATTCAACTTTCTCACTTTTACAATTGTACTACATAAGTAATTATATATAATTATTTTTAGTAAATTTGAACAAAAATAGTTATACATTTTAAAATAGTTAAAATTTAGAATATAAAATAAGGAAGATCTCCAAATATACACAAAGTCATAACTGCAAGAAATTCAAGCAAACATACAGGATCTCCAAAAATACATAATGGTTATACAAATTTAAGTGAAATTCAAGCAAACAAATTGACAAATGTTAAGCAACCTCAAATTACAAATACAAGATCTCCACACATACACTAAGTCATAACTGTAAGAAAAACTAAACGAGATCTTTTTTTTCAAATACTCTATAAGATCATAACTTTGGAAGCAAGAGCAACAAAATACCAACTAAAATAATTTTTCCTCTCCACCTGGTTCCTGCTATACTTTGTATCCTCCTTTCTTCTGCTTTCATTTTCTTTCTTACTCTCTCTCTTCCTTCATTTGGTTAGCAACTTGTTTCTTCATTTGACTTGTGCTTTCACCTAGCTTGTGCACACATTGATGGTCATAATCAACCTTGAAAAAGCTATGGCATTTTGGGCATCGATTATATCCCTCTTTGGGGTTTCCGTCTTAGTCTGAGCTCTCCCCATGTTGTTCTTTGATGTGCCATTGGAGTTGTTTTCTATACTAAAAATGTAGGTGACACTGATCGCATCTATATAAACACATAAGCTTAGAACCACAAACAACAAGAGAGAGCCTTGATGTGGTGATAATGAGACTAAGAGAAAGGCTAGGAGAGATCAATGGATTGATTAATCAATTGATACTTAGAGAAGTTGGAACTGAGAGAGAAAGGGAGCCTAGGATGGATGATGGGAAAAAAACTCAACATTTTGAAATTTAGGTGAGAATGTGGTGTGTTTAAGGTTTACACACTCAAACATTATATTTAAACTAGTCCTGCACTCTTTTTTTCTTTTTCCTATTTGCATGAAAATGGAAAAGGAGCCAATAGGAAAAGAAGCATTAATTGCATAAGTAAAATTTTCAAATACAAACAAAAGGCATAAAATCCAACAATTAAATGAAAATAACGAAAAATGAACAATAACTTCACTAAGTACCAAGTCCTCGTAGAAGTAATCTATCTAGATAGAAATGCCCTAAATAGTGGATATCAACCTTTAGATCAGATTGAACACCACCGTCGGTTGATGATGTACATCAGAAATGAGGACACATAACATGGTTATCGATCAAGCTATCCATCAATATATCTTTCATCATCGGTGACGGTGATCAAGATGGAACACAAATGCTCTAACTTGACTTGTACATAGAATTCCCCAATGAATTCAGAATTACGCATAGTCGTCCTTCCGCCACCAAGCACAAATGTCTCATTCTAAATAAACAACAATCCGTAATTATTCAATAAGTAAAAATATATGATTATCAAGTGTAGAACAATTAACATACTTTGAGAATAGTGGAGTTGCTTGGGTGAATAGTACCAAAGTTTGATTATCAATCACAGTTACATAAGTGAAAATTTCAAATAAAAACAAAAGGCATAAAAATTCAACAATTTTGTGTTTTGGCATGTTGTAACAACTTACAACTAGTGCTAATATTTAACGCTTCACATTTTCTTATCGAATAATCAGCCATAACTCAATGTTTTTAAGCAACCCAAGAACAAAAAGAAGATATACAAGTTCCTAAATTCCTAATATCAAAACTTGGAGGATGCATAAAATCTAACAATTAAATGAAAATAACAAAAAATGAACAATAACTTTTTTTTTGATAAGAAAATGAACAATAACTTCATTGTAAATACCAATAGATAGAAATGCTCTAGATAGCGGATATTAATAGTTAGATCAGATTGAACACCATCGTCAGTTGATGATATACATCAAATTGAAGACACATAACACGGTTATCGATCAAGTTATCAATCACTGTATCTTCATCATCGGAGATGGTGATGAATTTGGAACACAAATCTTCTAAGTCAACTTCTACATAGAACTCTCCAGTGAATTCAGAATTACGGATAGTCATCCATTTGCCTTCAAGCATAAAAGGCTCATTCTAACTGTACAAACAACAATCCGTAATTATTCAATTAGTAAAAATATTTGATGATCAAGTGTAGAACAATTAACATACCCTGAGAACATTGGAGTTGCTTGGGTGGATAGTAACAATGTTTGATTATCAATCAAAGTTACATAAGCACAAATTTCAAATAAAAACTAAAGGAATAAAATTCCAACAATTTTTTGTTTTGGCATGTAGTAGCAACTTACAACTAAAACTAATGTTTAATGCTTTACAATTACTTATCGAATCATCGGACATAACTCAATGTTTTTAAGCAACCCAAAAACAAAAATAATACCTCCGAATTCCTAGATTCCTAAATTCATATTTTTTTTTAAAAAAAAATCACATTTCACTGATGTTGTGTAATACTTAATTCATGCAATTAGGGAAGATATGATTGGTACTTTCATCCTTCTCTGCCCGCCATGAAATAAGCATAAGCACTGCAATTAATGCTTCTGCTTTTGCCATTTTCATGCAAGGAAAAAAAGATATATATTGTTGCTGCTACTTGCCTTCTTTTCTCTGCCAGAGATGGGTACTACCAGATTAGTGCTCCATCTTTGTCATTCATTATGTTCATACAAATAGAACAAATGATTGATGTTAAGGATAATCAAGATCGATGCCTTCTCTCCGGCTCCCCCTATATATAGTGTATGTTAAGTGTAAACCCTAAACAAAACACCCTCACCCTCATCCTCACCCTCAACCTCTCAAGATATTGAGTTCTTCTCTCCCATTTTTCCTGTCCATTTTAGTCCCAACCTCTTAGAAGATGTGTCCTAATCTCCCTCCTCACATGCTCCTTCTTTTATAGTCTTAAGTTCCATATCCACCACCACAAAAAGGCTCACCACCATCATTGTGTCTCCAGTCAGTCCCATCCTCACAACAAGAAGGTCCATTGTTGTGTGTCGTTCTTTACTAAATCATTTTACATGTGGTGTATGCTACAAAACGTTTATTTATCAGAGTCAACTCAAAAATCACAACAAAGACATACATAATGGCATCCTCGACAAAGACGAAAACCCCGGAGAGGGGTATAAAGTATGCCGAAAATGCAATACTAGTTATGATATTGGCATTGGCCATGTCTGTGTGTACAAGGATGGTGAAAGCACTGCCCAGAAGATGAGAAAGGTTAATAGAGAAGCGAAGGAAAAAGCTAGAATAGAAAATCCCTTACTGCAACTTTTCATGCGAACAATAGTTAAAATTCACCTCATCCAAAATGTCCATAATCCAGAGCAAAGAGATTGGGGAACGACACAGAGTAAAAGTGTTCTCACTATGATTCCTTTGACAAGAAAGTTTGGGTGCATGGAAATTCAAGGCCGATATCCGGTAAGTTTATGCTAGTTTTATTTTTTTTTCTTCTATCTCTTCATCTCTTAATTAATCATCAATTTTTTCAGATTGTAAGTGTTGGTGTGAGAGGAAAAAGATGAAGTAGAAGAGATAGAAATAAGAAGACGATGGAGAGTGCTTACCAGTGTTTCACATTTGGAACAGAGGAGCATGTTGATGAGCAGGAGGAGGAAGAACAAGATATGAAGAATGGAGACTATGAGGAAGAAATTGTGGAAGGTGTGGAGAAAGGGAAAAAGGAAGCTGATAATTAGAAGTATAGAGAGACTTTCTCCTCTAAGAACGAGGTTAAATATCACTATACCAAACACCACAAAGATATGGTAGATAAAGACGGTGAACCCCTTAAGGGGTTCCGTCAATGTCCTAATTACTACAACGTATTTCCCAAGCATGCTTACAAGAATGGCTGTCCCCTAAAACCGTATGGTGGCTCAAGACGTAACATGGAGAGGAAAAGATTCCGTGGTTACAAAAACAGGAGCGAATAATAATGAGAGTGAGTTACTAGTGAGATTGATTTATTTTTAATTTTTAATTATTTTTTTATATTTTAGTCGTTGATGTTGCCGTCTTGTATTGCTTTTAATTTTAGTTGGAAGATTTCAAATGACTTCAAATGCGCTGTATTGTTGACTTCAAATGGCATGTTTGATGAGTTGCTTTTAATTTTAGTGTGGAGTTTATCTAAATTGATATTTTAATGTTGCAGTCTTTTATTGCTTTTAGTTTTAGTGTATTTCTTTCTTTTTCTAAATTTGTGGAGTGAAAGAATAAAGATTTTTATTTGATTCAGTGTTTTAAAATTGGTTAAGATACATTCAAACATCAACATTTGTAATACACTAGTGTAAATCACGTGCAACTGAATGCCAATGTTTTTTAGATAAATTTGATATTTTATATTATGATTTGTCTAAGTATCTGAATATAGCAGGTTTAACAAGGCAGTGTGCTTGTCGGGTTGAGGCACTCAACGGCTACCGTAACTCTAAAATTCAAGTATATTTTTAAATTCATTTTACCACTCTAATGATCATTTTTAATACATATGGTTTATTAAAAACATTACAAATTTCTTTCTTGTTTTTCATCATAATTCCCAAAGTAAGATATTGAGGACAATTTAAACACAATTAATGGCTCTAAATCAGATCAAGCATACAAAGATTTCGTATATAAATTGCTATTAAAATCAATGATAATATTATCCAATTTAAAACACTCATTCCATAAACCTTGAATTTAGAAAAACTCAACATTGGAGTTGCTTGGGTGGATAGTAAAAAATATTATCAATAATAGTTAAACAAGCAAAAATTTTATATATAAAAACTAAAGGAAAAAAAAATCCAACAATTTAGTGTTTTGGCATGTAACAACAACTTACAACTAGTACTAATATTTAACGCTTCACATTTTCTTATCGCATCATCGGATAACTCAATGTTTTTAAGCAACCCAAAAATAAAAACAAGATACACAAGTTCCTAAATTCCTAAAGTCAAAGCTTGGAGGATGCATAAAATCCAACAATTAAATGAAAATAACAAAAAATGAACAATAACTTCATTCTAAATACCAATGGCCTCGTAGAAGTAATCTATCTAAATAGGAATGCTCTAGATAGTGGATATCAACAGTTAGATCAGATTGAACACCATCTTCGGTTGATGATGTAAATCAAAATGAAGACACATAACATGGTTATCGATCAAGCTATCAACAACTATATCTTCATCATCGGAGATGATGATGAATTTGGAACACAAATCCTCGAAGTTGACTTCTACATAGAACTCTCCACTGAATTTAGAATTACAGAAAAAGCTAGAATAGAAAATCCCTTACTGCAACTTTTCATGCGAATAATAGCTAAAATTCCCCTCATTCGAAATGTCCACAATCCAGAGCAAAAAGATTAGGGAACGAAACGGAGTAGAAGTGTCCTCACTATGATTCCTTGGACATGAAAGTTTGGGTGCATGGAAATTCAAGTCCGAGATCCCGTAGGTATATGCTAGTTTTATTTTTTTTCTCTATCTCTTCGTCTCTTAATTGATCAACAATTTTTCAGATTGTAAGTATTGATGCTAGAGGAAAAAGAAGAAGTAGAAGGGATAGAAGCATGAAGATGATGAAGGGTGCTTACCCGTGTTTCACATGTGGAACGGAGGAGCATGTTGATGAGGAGCAGGAAGAAGAACAAGATATGAAGAATGGAGACTATGAGGAAGGTATTGAGGAAAAAATTGTGGAAGATATGGAGAAAGGGGAAAAGGAAGCTTATAATCAGAAGTATCAAGAGACTTTCTCCTCTAAGAACGAGGTTAAAGATCACTATACCAAACACCACAAAGATATGATAGATAAAGACGGCGAACCCCTAAGGGTTCGATGTCCCAATTGCTACAATGTATTTCCCAAGCGTGCTTACAAGTATGATTGTCCCCTAAACCGTATGGTGGCTCAAGACCTAACATGGAGAGGAAGAGATTCTGTGATTACAAGAACAAGAGTGAAGAAGAACGACAGTGAGTTGCTAGTGAGGTTGATTTATTTTCAGCTTTTAACGGGTTTTTTTTTCCAGTTTTATTCGTTGATGTTACTGTCTTGTATTGCTTTTAATTTTAGTTGGAAGATTTCAAAGGGCTTCAAATGCGTTGCATTGTTGACTTCAAATGAAATGTTTGATTAGTTGATTTTAATTTTAGTATGGAGTTTATCTAAATTGATTTTTTAATGTTACTGTCTTTTATTGCTTTTAGTTTTAGTGTATCTCTTTCTTTCTCTAAATTTTTGTAGTGAAATAATGAAATTTTTTATTTGACTCAGTGTTTTAAAATTGGTTAAGAAACATTCAAACATCAACATTTGTAATACACTAGTATAAATCACATGCAACTGAATGCGAATGTTTTTTAGATAAATTCGAAAATTTATATGGTAAAAAGAAGAAAGTACGAAAGAATAGTAAACGGAGCACACCACAGAAAGATTCTAAATATGATAAGTCCCCCTTGGATTCGAGAAGGAGGAAATGAAGAACGGGAACGAAACGAAATGGAACAAAAAGGAACTGCAGAGATTGATCGGCTAGATTCCATTTATTCGCCGATTTCTCTCGTGTGCCTGTCGGGTTGAAGCACTCAACGACTACCTAAACTATAAAGCTAAAGTGTATTTTTACATTCATTTTTAATACATATGATTTATTAAAACCATTACAAATTTCTTTTTTTTTTTATCGTAATTCCCAACTTAGGATATGAAGGACAATTTAAACACAATTAGTGGCTCTAAATCAGATCAAGCATACAAAGGTTTCGTACATAAATTGCTATTAAAATCAAAGATATTATTATCCAATTTAAAATGCTCATTCCATAAACTTTGAATTTAGAAAAACTCAACATTGGAGTTGCTTGGGTGGATAGTAAAAAATATTATCAATCATAGTTAAATAAGCAAAAATTTCATATATAAAAACTAAAGGCATAAAAATCCAACAATTTAGTGTTTTGGCATGAAGTAACAACTTACAACTTGTATTAATATTTAACGCTTCAAATTTTCTTATCGAATCATCGGCCATAACTCAATGTCTTTAAGCAACACAAAAATAAAAACAAGATATACAAGTTCCTAAATTCTAAAGTCAAAGCTTGGAGGATGTATAAAATCCAACAATTAAATGAAAATAACCAAAAATGAGCAATAACTTCATTCTAATTACCAATGGCCTCGTAGAAGTAATCTATCTAAATAGAAATGCTCTAGATAGTGGATATCAACAGTTAGATCAGATTGAACACCATCATCGGTTGATGATGTAAATCAAAATGAAGACACATAACACGATTATTGATCAAGCTATCAATAACTATATCTTCATCATCGGAGATGGTGATGAATTTGGAACACAAATCCTCTAAGTCGACTTCTACATAGAACTCTCCAGTGAATTCAGTATTACGGAGAAAGCTAGAACAGAAAATCCCTTGTTGCAACTTTTCATGTGAACAAAAGCTAAAATTCCCCTTATTGGAAATGTCCATAATCCAGAGCAAAGAGATTGGGGAACGACACGGAGTAGAAGTGTCCTCACTATGAATCCTTTGACAAGAAAGTTTGGGTGCATGGAAATTCAAGGCCGAGATCCCGTAAGTTTATGGTAGTTTTATTTTTTTGTTTATCTCTTCATCTCTTCATCACTGCCTAAGGGTGCATATTGTCTTTTTTAAAATTCTCCACATCTCACATAAATTGTGTAATAATTCATTCATGCAATTAGATAAGCACAAGTATTGCCATTAATGTTTTTACCTTTACCATTTTCATGCAAGGAAAAACAAGGCTAAGATGAGCACACTACTGGATATGTGCTACTTCTTTGACACTTTCATCTTATGCAAATAGGGCAAGCTTGATGATTATCAATGCCTTCTCTCCCCTCTCCCTCTATATATAGTGTGTAAAATGTAAGCCTAAACCCCACACCCATACCCTCAACCTCAACCTCTCAAAATGTTTTCTTCTTTCCCATGCTCACCATGCTCACGTTCAATTTCAGTCCTACCCTTCTTAACTATGTGCCCTAAACTCCCCCACTCACATGTTCCCTTCCTTACACTCTTCACTCCCATCACCACCCCCACCACCACACAAAGGCTTACACTCTTCACTCTCATCCTCACAACTAGACGATCCCTTCTTGTGTGTCGTTCTTTACTAAAATTTTATTATTGTGATGAACGCGGTTAAGGCTTTGAACATCGGTCTCAACTCATTTTGCACAACAAAGAAAGACACCATGAACTAATCGACAAAGAGAGAAATACCGTAGAGGGGTATAAGATATACCGAAAATGCTACAGCATTTACAATGTTGGCGTTGGGCATAAATGTGTGTTTAAGCCTGGTGAAAGCAATGAGCATATGTAGAAAAGGTTTACTAAGGAATAGAAGGAAAAGACAAAAATGGAAAAGGAAAAGGAATCGGAGGACAGGAGGCTGAAGTTACAAGAAGAACTAAGAGGGTGGTCGAACGATCGAACTTAATTTTCTTGTGTCTTTTGGAATTGGTTTTAGAGAGCAGACAACTTTTGTTAGAAAAAATATTACCGAAGGGGCTGAAATGGAAGTGGTTTGTGCTTTATTTTGTTGGAAATTGTCTTGTTTTTAGGATAAATGAAAAATTACTATTTAGACCAAAATAGTAAAAGTAGAGTCTCGTTTATTGCTTTATTATCACTAGAAGATTTTTTAAGATAATAAATTCAATTATTTGATATTATATCGATAAGATAGTCAAGTTGAAGCTTGGGATGCAAAGGTCACTACAATAAAATGTATTTGTTATAACAAAAATAAATAAATTGTAACGTAGCAATAGCTTGTCGCAAGAACTAGCTTTATCGTAACAAAGATCATAATTGTTTCCAAAAAGGAACTTTTTTGTGACAATTTCATTAGTTCGTCATGCCAAGTCAAATCTTGTCACAAAAGATGTCTTTTTTAGTAACAAATAAAATTTGTCGTCACGTAGAGTAAAATATTCATTCCAATTATAATAAATCGTGACAACTTGTTCATCTTCTGATAACAATTTTGAAATTGTTACGCTTATGTGACAGCCCGAATTTTGAATGGTAAATTTGATTATTTCTATTTTAAGCGATTTCAATTCGAGTGTGTGAGTAAGACTAAGTCAGCATGTATTCGTTTCGTTCGAGTAAATCGATGTTGTTACCTCTTTAATATATGACTTTTGACTAATAAAAATAATATAATCATTAGTGGGGCTCATTGAATTAACTTAATTGTATGTATCGGAGTCTCAAGTGGCTGGAACCATTAATCAAACGTGTTCTTTGGGGTAAGATATTAATTATATAATCAATTACCAAAAGATAATGAAGGTGAAAATTGATGGAACGACAGCTTCTGCTTCCTTCTTGCAGTCGCGGCTTTCAAGTGGAAATTGTTACACTTATCTTGTCAAGCATCTCAGCCCAAATACCCAACATACTAAAACACCGAACTCCTCTACCTTAAGGGAGTTGCTTAGGTGGATAGTAAAAATATTATCATTCATAGTTAAATAAGCAAAAATTTCATATATAAAAACTAAAGGCACAAAAATTCAACAATTTAGTGCTTTGGCATGAAGTAACAACTTACAACTAGTACTAATATTTAACGTTTCACATTTTCTTATCGAATCATAGGCCATAACTCAATGTTTTTAAGCAACACAAAAATAAAAACAATATATACAAGTTCCAAAATTCCTAAAGTCATGTGAATGCGCAAGACGAAGAGAACGACGATTCTGCACGAATTCATCAATTCGTAATAGGGAGAATTTTATTTTCTAGATTATTTGTCTATGAATACTTCTACGATTTTAGTTGTTTTTCCAATGAGTATGAACTAATTTACTTTAACTAAGGCCATGTGAATGCCAATTTTATGAGTTTATATATATGAATTGATTGTTCGTCTTAATTCTATTATTGCTTTGTGTGTTAATTTTATGTTTGTATTCCAATCGTATGCCTGATCAACATATGCTTGCTAATTAGCCTAGTTTATGATTCGAGAGAATATAGATTAGGGTTCAAAGGAATTAACACATCATCCGAAAAATATGAGGAATTGCTCCTAGAGATAGGTATAGATTTTTGAGTGTTGTTAGCCGGATTAATCCGGGGAAATTCTAAAACGTGAATGCATGGTTAATGATTTGATTCTTGAATAGAATTATTTAGAGAACTTTCACGTAATCATAGGATTATTACGACCGAGAGATCGGGTAGTAATTAATTAAGGTTTTTTCCACCAAAGCAATAGTAGTCTAATAATTCGAATAATCACTCATATATATTAATGAGTAATAACGGTTGAAGCATGTGCCTTAGTTGTTTTCTCATATAAGAATCTTAATCAATTTGTCAAGTATCGTTTTCACTTTTTCATTGTCAATTAATCATCCTCTTTTGATTTAATTTTAATTGTTTTTAACTTGTTAAGTTAAAATATGAGTCTCTGTGGGTTCGACATCCCGGACTTAAAAATCCATTTTATTACTGCACACGACCAGTCCACTTGCTGTTTTAAACACGTAAGGATTTTTCGTGTCAAGTTTTTGGCGCCGTTGCCGGGGACTTGTTTTATTTTAGTTTATAAGTTTATTGCAATTTTTAGTTTACTTGCTTGTTAACGTTTTATTATTAATTTTATTTTCTAGCTCTGAATTCCTGTGATTTGCTTCGTTATTTAAACAGGGTGTCTTTGTGGTGAATGACCCGAGCCTCCGGATAGGCTTTGGAAGAATTTGACCCCGAGATCGAATGAACATTTCGAGCAAACTTCAGGAATCGAGCTATGGCTGGAAATCTTCCTGACATCAATCTCCCAGAGAATAGGGAATGGTTTCAAAACCTGTTTCAAGCTATGCAACCAGCACCTCCGGCACCACCTGCATCAGTTCGCGGTAACCAACCCCCTCGTGTACACACTACGCCGGGGCCTGTTGTGTTCCCCAATTTTGCCACGCCGAACTTCCACATTCTACCTCACATGTTCAGCATGGTTCAGGCTGAACAATTTTATGGTGATCCGAAAGAGTCACCTCATGACCATCTGGAGCACTTCGAGAATGTGTTATCTACCATGCAATTCCACCCAAGAGATCTTGATGTCATCCGCCTCCGATTATTCCATTTTTTGCTTAAGGATAAAGGGACTTTGTGGTACAAGTCGTTGCCCCCATAATCCATTGAAACGTGGGAAGAGTTAGTCGAGGAGTTCTCAACAAGTTCTTCCCTCCATCAAGGATTAACGAGTAAGAAGCGAGATCAAGGGTTTTAAGCAAAAACGGGATGAATCGTTAGCATTCGCATGGGCAAGATATAAGAGTCTGCTTCGAAAGTGCCCCGATCACAACTATTCAAGAGACGAGTGAGTGCTACACTTCTTTAATGGAGTCCGGTCTTGGATTCATCACAGACTTAATGCAGGAGCCGGTGGTGATCTTTTGGGTCTCGATAGCAGAACAGTGTAGGCTAAACTAGAGCAGATGGCATGAGAGGATGAACTGTACCCTGAAGATGACGATGAGTTTCCTCCACAATCCCGAAGGGTTGCTGTTGCTCAAGAGGTTGAACAAGATGTTGATCTAGAGGTAGAGCCAGCCATTGGTGATGTGAACTATGTCGGAAATTCAAACAAGCCTCGATTGAGTTTCCACATACCCGAGAATTTTTTGAAAAGGCCAAATCCGGCACAAAATGCACAACAAGGCATCTACCAAGCATCGAGGCCTCCATTTAACAACAATCAAACTCAAAGGCCTGGAAATTTTAAGCCACAAGGTCAAGTTCCAAGACCTCCGACTGTCGAAGAAAGATTGGAGGCTCACATGCAAAAATCGGACGAATCATTTGCGGAGCTTCGATTGATGTTACAGGGTGTTATGATGGAATGAAAGAGATGCAGTACCAATTTGCACGATTATTGGCTGATGTGGGTGGAAGAGCACCCGGGACATTGCCGAGCGATACAGAGAAGAATCTGAAGGAACAGTGCCATGCCGTTACCCTCCGTAGTGGGAAAGAAGTGACAAATGCACCTCCCCAGCAGCCAACGTCCGAACATGAAAAGAGCAACATCCGAACATTGGAAAATCTCGAGGATTCACACACACTACCTTCACAGTCCGGACGTGGCCAGAACCCAGTCCGAACGTTGACTGGTCAACTTGGGGAAATCCACATTCCGGACGTCAGAGGTAGAACGAAATTCTTCTGAAACTTTATCTTCTTCTTTTTCTAAACCAGTTGAAATACGTCTCCCCTTCCCCCTCGTACATAAAAAGAATAAAAAAGAAATGGATAAGAGCTTTCTTAGGATCTTAGAAATTCTTCGAGAAGTTAGAATTAACATTCCTTTTATCGATGCGATTTTGCAGATGCCCAACTACATTAAGTTCTTCAAGGATATTCTCTCAAATAAGCAAAAGTGGGAAGGGAATGAAATGGTATGCTTGACTGAAGCATGCTCAGCAGTGGTATTGAACAAGTTGCTAAAGAAACTCAAGGATCCGGGAAGCCTCACAATCCCGTGTACCATCGGGCAACTAAAATTCGATCGAGTGTTATGTGATTCAGGGGCCAGCATAAACCTTCTTCCATACTCATTGTTTCGGAAATTGGGCTTGGGAAATCCGAAGCCAACCTCGATGAGTCTTCAACTTGCAGATCGATCTATCAAACACCCGAAGGGAATCATAGAGGATGTGATCGTGCAAGTCGACAAATTCTACTTTCCGGTGGATTTCGTGGTCCTAGAAATGGAAGAAGACGTCGAATTTTCTCTCATCCTAGGAAGACCTTTCCTAGCCACATGTAAAGCTATGATCGATGTAGCAAATGGTAAGCTGACTTTAAATGTGGGAGAAGAGAGAGTTACTTTTGATGTATTCAAGGTTTTAAAGCATGTCGGTGATGACGAGTCGTGTTTACGAATAGATGCTTTTGATCCTTTAATTTTGGAGCATTTTCAGGAAAATGTCTCCAACGATCCACTTGAGACATGCATAATGAAGTCGAAGGATGCTGAGTCAGCTGATGAGGGACAACTGGCAGCTGTTCACAATATGGAGAGGCGTGCACAATGCGCCATCGTGAAGAAATTTGAGATGTTGGATAAGCCACTGTCAAGCAAATCCAAACCATCCATTGAGGAGCCACTAATTCTTGATCTAAAAGCTTTACCTTCGCATCTTAAATATGTTTATCTAAGTGATAATGAAACTTTGCCTCTGATAATTTCTTCTTCTCTTACAGAGCAACAAGAAGCAAAGTTGCTGAAGGTATTGAAGGAGCACAAACGGGCCTTTGGATGGAAGATTGCTGACATTAGGGGAATTAGCCCAGCCATTTGCATGCACAAGATTCTGATGGAAGAGAACTCAAAGCCCACCATACAACCACAAAGAAGGTCAAATCCTCAAATCCAAGAAGTGGTGAAGAAAGAAGTAATCAAATTACTAGATGCTGGAATCATCTTTCCTATCTCTGATAGCTCTTGGGTAAGTCCAACTCAGGTAGTGCCAAAGAAGGGAGGTACGATAGTTTTTCTGAATGATAATAATGAGTTAATTCCATCTAGAATTGTTACAGGTTTTAGGGTTTGCATCGATTATAGGAAATTGAATGAATGTACCCAAAAAGACCATTTTCCCCTTCCTTTTGTCGATCAAATGTTAGATAGATTAGCCGAGCATGAATATTATTGTTTTTTGGATGGGTATTCCGGCTATAACCAAATTTCCATTGCACCTGAGGATCTAGAGAAAATCACTTTCACTTGTCCTTTCGGCACTTTTGCTTATAGACGGATGCCTTTTGGTTTATGTAATGCACCAGCTACTTTCCAACGATGCATGATGGCTACATTTCATGACATGATCGAACAATGTATTGAAATCTTCATGGATGACTTTTCTGTATTTGGCTCTAGCTATGATAGATGTTTGCACAATCTAACCCTTGTGTTGCAGAGATGTGAGGAGACTGATCTAGTCTTGAATTGGGAAAAGTGCCACTTTATAGTACAAGAAGGCATTGTTTTGGGCCATAAGATATCCAAGAAGGGGATTGAGGTGGATCGGGCAAAAATTGAAGTGATAGCAAATCTCCCACCACCCACCACAGTCAAAGATGTGCGAAGTTTTCTAGGGCATGCCGGGTTTTACAAGCGTCTTATTGCTAATTTTTCCCAAATTGCTAAGCCTCTGTCTAACTTGACCATGAAAGATGCAGTATTTGACTTTGATGATGCATGTATGCAGGCTTTCCTCACTCTAAAGGAAAAGTTGATCTCAGCACCTATTATGGCCGCTCCCGATTGGAGTTTGACATTTGAGCTGATGTGCGACGCGAGCGACACTGCCGTGGGAGCTGTACTTGGTCAAAGGAAGGGTAAAATCTTTCATGCTAAATACTATGCTAGTCGTACCTTAAATGAAGCCCAACTCAATTATGCTACCACTGAAAAAGAGCTTTTAGCCGTTATCTTTGCCTTTAGCAAGTTTCATTCTTATCTTGTGCTTAATAAAGTTATTGTGTACACTGATCACTCTATATTGAAGTACTTGCATGCTAAAAAAGATGCCAAACCTAGACTACTTAGGTGGATTTTATTACTACAAGAGTTTGACTTAGAAATCAAAGATAAAAAAGGCTCTGAGAATGTAGTAGTTGATCACCTTTCTAGGCTAGAGTTAGTGGGTGAGGGAGTGGATGAGATCCCAATAAGAGATGAATTCCCCGATGAGCAACTTTTTGCTCTTTCGTCTGTTTCAATCCCTTGGTATGCTGATTTTGCTAACTATTTAGTTGTTGGAATTTTACCACCGGATCTAACCTTTCACCAAATAAAGAAGTTTTTACATGATGCTAGGCAATATTTGTGGGAAGAGCCCTACTTGTTTAAAATTGGTGTAGAGGGAATTATCAGGCGATGTATACCTGAGGAGGAAATGGCATCTGTCTTGGTTCACTGTCATGATATGCCAATAGGAGGCCACTTCGGGTCGGCTAAGACTGCTGCCAAGGTTCTGCAATCAGGTTTTTTCTGGTCTACTCTGTTTAGAGATGCTTATGCTTATGTTAAATCTTGTGATCGAGGTCAAAGGGTAGGTAATATTTCTAGACGACATGAAATGCCTATGAACACTGTGCTTGAATGTGAACTATTTGATGTGTGGGGTATTGATTTTATGGGTCCCTTTCCTAGTTCGTGTTCTAATAAGTATATTCTTGTTGCTGTTGACTATGTGTCTAAATGGGTCAAAACCGAGGCTTTACAAACTAATGATGCTATGGTTGTTCTTAGATTTCTTAAGAAACGAATTTTTACTCGATTTGGTACCCCTAGAGCAATCATAAGTGATGGAGGCACACATTTTTGTAACAAGCAATTTGAAAACTTGTTGAACAAATATGGTGTTAAACATAAAATCTCGACCCCTTATCACCCTCAAACTGGTGGGCAAGTCGAAGTGTCTAATAGGGAAATAAAAAGGATTTTAGAAAAAATGGTAAATAGCCATCGAACTGATTGGTCTCTGAAATTAGATGATGTATTGTGGGCTTACCGAACTGCTTTTAAAACCCCTATTGGCAGATCCCCATATTGTCTTGTATTTGGAAAGGCTTGTCACTTACCTGTCGAACTTGAACATCGTGCGTATTGGGCTATCAAATTCCTTAATTTCGATGCAAGTGTTGTAAGTAATAAGTGGATACTTCAACTAAATGAGCTCGAGAAGTGGAGACATGAGGCATTCGAGAATGCCAAGTTGTACAAGGAAAGGACTAAAAAATGGCACGACAAGCATATTTTGTCACGGGAATTCGAGGAAGGTGAACTGGTGCTGATGTACAACTCAAGACTCAAACTTTTCCTGGGAAAACTCAAATCTCGTTGGTCGGGGCCATTTCGAGTCACACTAGTGTATTCGTCGGGGGCTGTGGAGCTTATTACTGATGACGGACAAGTATTCATGACCAATGGACATAGGCTGAAACACTACTAGGGAACTGATTGGAATGCAGACACCTCGTCTGTCACGTTCCAAGAGCCATCGACTTAATTCGAGTCTGTACAGTTGAGCTATTGACTATAAACAAGCGCTTCTTGGGAGACAACCCATGTTTCTTGTTTTTTTTATTTTTGTTTAGCTTTTAGTTGCTTTTGTTTTCGCGTTTTCATCTTTCGTTGTTTTGTTGCAGGAAAATGGTTTTATATAAAAAAAAAAAAAAAATTTGGTACTGACTCCCACGTACAGACGTGACAAATCCCACGTACGGACGTGGGAAGTTACGGGAGAAAACTCACTACTGTCTCCCACGTCCGGACGTGAGAATTCCCACGCACGTACGTGGGGATTTTCAGAAAAAAAAAAAAGAGACGAAATTTCGAAAATCAGATTTTAAAAACCCACGTTTTTCTTTGTCTTTTTATTTCTTCTTCCCCAAATTCTTTCTTCACCCAACTCTTTCTTCCCCAAAATCCAAATCCCTAATTTTCAAATCCCTAATTTCAAAATTCCTACATCAAAACTTCAAATTCTTTAAATCCCCAATTCCTCCACCACCACTAACTCAACCCCAACGCCGCCTGCTGCTCTCCACAGTCACGCTTGGACGTGCCATCTTACGTACGGACGTGGAAGACACAGCTAAGAGCAATTTTCAAAATTTCATATTTCAACTCGCTTGTGCTGGTAGACAAACTTATATCATCTTAGTGAGCACATGGAAAGCGGAGTAGGAGAGTCCGATGTCTGTTGAGCATTCTGATAGGATCGCCTCGATTTTAAGCTCAACCGACTACTCCTAGGTTTGCTTTTTAAGCTTTCCGATTTTGTAAGTGTTCCTTTTACCCTTTTTCATGGTTTGATTCTGGATGTAACATTGAGGGCAATGTTAGTATAAGTTTGGGGGTGTAAGGGTAGTACTTATAAAATTTATTCATGTAGGCGAATCTCGAGAAAAATTTAAGCATGAAATTTTTTTCCCAAAATTGATGCAATGAAATTGATTAACGTGAGTTCAATGGCATAGAATTTTTTTTTAATTTTTTGTGGATTTTAATGCAATACACATGTCTTTACCTTGCTTGTGGGACCCTAGATGAGAGTAAAATTTCCTTAGATGAAGCACAAATGCACGATAAGTCGATGGTAGAGGAGTTAAGTGGATAACCATCCAATATTAACTTAGATTCTTCTTAAGGTCATAAGTTGACTAGTTGATTCATATGCCTAAATAATGTACTGTCATGTTAATTTGAGCTTTGCTCAAGCCAATTTAAGTTGTAAGTGAATGAAAGGTTTAGTTTTATTTCGTGGCCTTTGGCACTCGAGTGATTAAGTCTGTAAGGAGTGTCTGGACACTTAATGCCCTAAAACTATCTAGTTTGGGAGTCATTGATCCAAAGCTCGATAAATGGGTGTCATAGAAAGCCTAAGGGAATAAAACATTGCACATGACCTAACCTTAATGAATTTGAATGTAAGTTTCATGTAAGATTAAAGTCTAAATTGGAAGTAATGAAATTTAAGTGGCTATGGAGTTTTCTATGAGGCTTGTGCATTATGATTGATCGAAGGTTAATAAAAGATGGGATTGATGTCTGAAATTTGGTAAGGATGCCACTTGATTATAATGTCTTAGACTTACAATCACTACACCCTTTGGAGGTTTTTATTCGAGTCAAGGTGTAACATGAGTGAGTCTTTGATATGTGTATATAATTGTGAGCTTTAACGGTCAATTTTTATGCCATTGTTTTCTTGTTGATTAAGTTGATTTGTGTTGATAAAGGGACTGAAATTTGGTTGGATTTTGTGGGTATATCATATGCAAACCCTCACGAGACAACACTCATCCTCCTTTGGTAAAATTAAGGTTTAACGGCCTGTTGCATACGCTAAATGCAATCGTGATCTCTACCAAAGTGAGCTTTGTTTTGTTTTGTTTTTTTTCTTTATCGTGGTGTTGTGTAAGTCTTAGTTTTCTTTTGTTTAAATTGCTCGGGGACGATCAATGTTTAGTTTGGGGATGTTGAAAAGCTTGAGTTTTACGTGTTTTAGGCCCCGATAATTGTTTGATTTAGAGTCGATTATGAGTGATTTTTACCACTTGTGGCTTTGATATGTTTGTTAAATGAGTACAGGGGTAAAAACCTAACAATCGAGCGAAAGGAGCAGAAAAACACAAATTTTCTACACTGCCTTCACAGTCCGGACATGGCCAAAATCCAGTCCGGACGTTGACTGGTCAATGTACGGACGTGGGGAAATCCACAGTCCGGATGTCAGAGGCAGAACAAAATTCTTCTAAAACTTTATCTCTTTTTTCTTCTAAACCAGTTGAAATACGTCTCCCCTTCCCCCTTGCACATAAAAAGAATAAAAAAGAAATGGATAAGAGCTTTCTTAGGATCTTAGAAATTCTTCGAGAAGTTAGAATTAACATTCCTTTTATCGATACTATTTTGCAGATGCCCAACTACATTAAGTTCTTCAAGGATATTCTCTCAAATAAGCAAAAGTGGGAAGGGAATGAAACGGTATGCTTGACTGAAGCATGCTCAGCAGTGGTATTGAACAGAAACGGTATAATCATCGGAGATGGTGATGAATTTGGGACACAAATTCTCTAAGTCAACATCTACATAGAACTCTCCAGTGAATTCAGAATTACGGAGAAAGCTAGAATAGAAAATCTTTTACAGCAACTTTTCATGCGAACAGTAGCAAAAATTCCCCTTATTGGAAATGTCCATAATCCGGAGCAAAGAGATTGGGGAATGACACGGAGTAGAAGTGTCCTCACTATGATTCCTTTGACAAGAAAGTTTGGGTGCATGAAAATTCAAGGCCGAGATCCGATAAATTTATGCTAGTTTTATTTTTTTTCTCTATGTCTTCATCTCTTAATTGATCAACAATTTTTTTCAGATTGTAAGTGTTGATGCTAGAGGAAAAAGAAGAAGTAGAAGAGATAGAAACAAGAAGATGACGGAGGGTGCTAACCCGTGTTTCACATGTGGAACGGAGGAGCATGTTGATGAGGAGGAGGAGGAACAAGATATGAAGAATGAAGACTAGAAGGAAGGTATTGAGGAAGAAATTGTGGAAGATGTGGAGAAAGGGGAAAAGGAAGCTTATAATCAGAAGTACAGAGAGACTTTCTCCTCTAAGAACGAGGTTAAAGATCACTATACCAAACACCAGAAAGATATGGTAGATAAAGACGGCGAACCCCTTTAGGGGTTCTGTCGATGTCCCAATTGCTACAATGTATTTCCCAAGCGTGCTTACAAGTATGACTATCCCTTAAAACCGTATGGTGGCTTAAGACGTAACATGGAGAGGAAGAGATTCCGTGATTACAAGACCAGACACAAAGAAGAACGAGAGTGAGTTGCTAGTAAGGTTGATTTATTTTCAGCTTTTAATTTTTTTATTTTTTTTATTCGTTGTTGTTGCTGTCTTGTATTGATTTTAATTTTTGTTGGAAGATTTCAAATGGCTTCAAATGCGTTGTACTATTGACTTCAAATGGCATGTTTGATTATTTGCTTTTAATTTTAGTATGGAGTTTATCTAAATTGATGTTTTAATGTTGATGTCTTTTATTGCTTTTAATTTTAGTGTATCTCTTTCTTTCTCTAAATTTGTGTGGTGAAAGAATGAAATTTTTTATTTGATTCAGTATTTTAAAATTAGTTAAGATACATTCAAACATCAACATTTGTAATACACTAGTATAAATCATATGCAACTGAATGCCAATGTTTTTTTAGTTAAATTCGAAAATTTATATTATGATTTGTCTAAATATCTGAATATAGCAAGTTTAACAAGGCAGTGTGCCTGTCGGGTTGAAGCACTCAACGACTACCTAAACTCAAGAACTCTAATATATTTTTAAATTCATTCTACCACTCTATTGATCATTTTTAAAATATATGGTTTATTAAAAACATTACAAATTTCTTTTTTATTTTTCATCGTAATTCCCAAATTAAGATATTAAGGACTATTTAAACACAATTAATGGCTCTAAATCAGATCAAGCATACAAAGATTTCGTACATAAATTGCTATTAAAATCAAAGATAATATTATCCAATTTAAAATACTCATTCCATAAACCTTGAATTTAGAAAAACTCAACATTGGAGTTGTTTGGGTGGATAGTAAAAATTATTATCAATGATAGTTAAATAAGCAAAAACTTCATATATAAAAACTATAGGCATAAAAATCCAACAATTTAGTGTTTTGGCATGTAGTAACAACTTACAACTAGTACTAATATGTAATGCTTCACATTTTCTTATGGAATCATCGGTCATAACTCAATGTTTTTAAGCAACTCTAAAATAAAAATAAGATATATAAGTTCCTAAATTTCTAAAGTCAAAGCTTGGAGGATGCATAAAATCCAACGATTAAATGAAAATAACCAAAAATGAGCAATAACTTCATTCTAAATACCAATGGCCTCGTAGAAGTAATCTATCTAAATAGAAATGCTTTAGATAGTGGATATCAACAGTTAGATCAGATTGAACACCACCATCGATTGATGATGTAAATCAAAATGAAGACACATAACATGATTATTGATTAAGCTATCAATAACTATATCTTCATCATCGGAGATGGTGATGAATTTGGAACACAAATCCTTTAAGTCGACTTCTACCTAGAACTCTCCAGTGAATTCAGAATTACAGAGAAAGCTAGAATAGAAAATCCCTTACTGCAACTTTTCATGTGAACAATAGCTAAAATTCCCCTCATGTGAAATGTCCATAATCCAGAGCAAAGAGATTGGGGAATGACAAGGGGTAGAAGTGTCCTCACTATGATTCCTTTGACAAGAAAGTTCGGGTACATGGAAATTCAAGGCTGAGATTCCGTAAGTTTATGCTAGTTTTATTTTTTTCTCTATCTCTCCATCTCTTAATTGATGTTCGAAATGAAATTTTCTTGTAATTTTCTCATTCTTATGGAAATGGTTTGAACTTTACTAATGTTGGAAGTAGTCAAATAAATATTATTTTTTTGGACATTCATTATAACCCTTTTTGGGGTTTTCGTCTTGGTCCAAAGTCTCCTCTGTCTTTCTTTGATGTGTTTTTTGAGTTGATTCTTATATTAAAAATATAAGTGACATGACCACATCTATATAAATATATAAGCTTAGAACCACAAACAACAAAAGGCATAAAATCCAACAATTAAATAAAAATAACAAAAAATGAACAATAACTTCATTCTAAGTATAAATGGCCTTGTAGAAGTAATCTATCTAGATAGAAATGCCCTAAATAATGGATATCAACAGTTATATTAGATTGAACACCACTGACGGTTGATGATGTAAATTAGAAGAGAGGACACATAACACGGTTATCGATCAAGCTATCAATCACTATATCTTCATCATCGGTGATGGTGATGAATTTGGAACACAAATCCTCTAAGTTGACTTCTACATAGAACTCTCTAGTGAATTCAGAATTACAGATAGTTGTGCTTTCGCCAGCAAACATAAATGTCTCATTCTTACTGTATAAACAACAATCCATAATTATTTAATAAGTAAAAATATTTGATGATCAAGTGTAGAACAATTAACATACCTTGAGAACATTGGAGTTGCTTAGGTGGATAGTACCAATATTTGATTATCAATCATAGTTCCTAATTTCGGTTGTAATTTTAGCCTCATTCTATTGCTTCTTTTTCCTTCCTTATTCTCTCCTCCGATTCTTTATCATGTTGTTCCCTCATTTGGGTTGTGCTTTCAACGAGCTTGTACATACAATCATGGTAATGGCCAACATCAAAAATGCTACTGCATTTTGGGCATTCCGTATATGCCTCTTGATGGCATTCATCACATCCATAATAACATCGTGAAGAACTACACACAACAAGAGGCATTTTTAATGTTGTGGTGAGAATGGGACTAATGGGAGCCTTGATGATGCTGGTGAGTAGGGATGGCAACGGGCCGGTTCCGAGTCGGTTCTTGAGGATCCGGATCCGGAACAGCATAAATTTTTGGAACCCAAAATTGGAACCGGAACCGCCAGGACCTGCAACCGCTAGGACCCGGAACCGCTAGACTCGCGGGTATCCGCAGGTACCTGCGAGTATTATTCATATCTTGAACTATCCAATTCGGACTCTTTACCCATTCATCTAACTTTACTTTTATATTACTAATATTTGGAAAGTAAACATTAGAAGTAGGTTACAGAGTCCCAGAAAACATCTCAGTTGCTCGATAAAAAAATTTCAACCTTTCACAAATTTCAGTTGCATTCACCCAATCCTCGTCAGTTGGTAGCCTACGGTAGTATTTCTCCCGATCTTTAACTCGTGGAAACACATCCTTATAGATTATTGCAGTTTCGAGCATCAAATAGGTGGAATTCCAATGAGTTTTAAAATCAATAGACAACTTTTTAGTACTGCCCATTTCCAACTGACGAGCACAATCCTCAATTTTTTCTACTCTAGCAGGTGAAGCAATCCAATAAACCACATAGTCCCGGGTTGAATAACAAATCTAAGAACTTAAAAGCTTCAAATATTCAAAATACAACTCTGTAAGACCCAAGAGTCGTCAATGTAATGTCCAGTAATCGCCATAAATCCTCTCTTGTTGTTGCTTGATGTCCACATGTCAGTTGTGATGGCAATTCGACACTTAAGCTTCTCCAATAAGTTGTGACACTTGAACCTCTCATTACTATAAATCTTCATAATATCATTTTTAAGAGTTTTTCTCGACATCACCTGAAAGCTTGATTTGAAGCTACCAACGAACCTATGAAATCCAACATGGTCAACGATACTAAGAGGATAATCGTGTAAAACAACCATCATCGCAAGTTCACGTCTTGTTTCTTCTTCATTGAATGTTTTATGCTCTTGGCTTCCAACGACTCTCTTGTTTGCCATCGACGGGCTTTGACGAACACCGCTACCTCCGGGCTTTTCTGTATAAGATAAATTATAATGTTTTCCTACCCGTCAACCTTAATTCTATTGAAGTGAGCCCATACGTCTGATGTTAGCTTCCTTTTACCAGAGACAATCTCACTTCCCACTTCAATATCTCTACTATTATCCCCTATCTCCATACTACTATCTTGTAAATTGATGGATGGTAGAGAATCACGTTCTCCCGGTTCCATCTGCAAATCGAAAGGCCAAAAATTATTAGCGTTTCAAATAATGCCACTAATTATTTCTAACTATTAGTATTAGTTTTATACCTTTAATCACCCAAACATACTCTAAGATGACTCGAATTTAAATTCTTGAGATATGTTTGCTGTGTTCGATTTCACGTTCATGAATTACTGTGATATAAATTTATGCAGATTAGCAAATTCTGTAATATGATACTATTACAATTTACAAATGCCTCAAATGTGAAACAGTAAATGAATTTCTTGATTACAAGGGAGCATTGGGCCAAAATCTATACTTGAAAAGTCTTTGCCATGGCCAACCTCGTTCCAGTTCTCACATTCGTCGTAGCCATTTGCTTGAGGCATTTAAATCTATATCCTATTCCTAGTTTCTTCTCAAACTATTTTATACTATATTCATTCAACATTTACTTCATTGTATTTATACATATTTCAGGGTGATTATAGGGAATCCATATGATAAGATGAAATTGAAGAGAAAAATAGAGAAAGAAGAAGGAGTAATCAAGCACATCTCAAGAAAAACTAACATTGGACTCTCACTTCATCACATAATTCTCTAACATAAAAGGGATATAATTAATTGGAAAAGAAGAACATTAAAGAGATAATATTTCAACTAGACATTTCAACAAACACTTGGTTGACATACCAAATATTCGGCTAAAATTCTAGATATTGGAGATAATCACCCCTAGTGAGTGCGCCGCCGGAGCCGTCGGTAGAGAGAGAGAGATGAGAGATGGTTTGAAATCGTGAGTTGTGGAAAATATTATATATACTACCTTATATATTTTCACCTGCTAAGTTAAATTTTCAATTTTTTAATTTGTTTAAAAAATGAAAATAAAAATGATTCCGGGTTCGGTTTCGGGTTGAACCCGGAACCGAACCGGAACCGCTAGGATCCGTTTAAACTGGAACCGGAATCGGAAAGCAGATTCGGGGCCAACCCGGATCCGTTGCCATCCCTATGGTGAGCCTTGATTTGGTTTTGAGGATTTACTTAGATGTATGCTATGTGTACAATTTGTTTTTTTTACAATACATAAATAATGTAAATTTTGTAAATTAAATTTGACATTGATATAAGCAAATGGGATAGAAGATGAAATATATTGTGGAATAGAAACTCTTGATTGGTATAAATAATATAGGTGAAGTGCATTACTATTAATTGCCTCGATTGGTATAAATATGGGTCATTGCATGTTTGGGACTTTGTGGAGCCAATTTCTTCTATTGTTGTATCAACGTTTCAGTGTGTTTTCGAAACAAATTAAATAATTCCCTGAAAAAGAGCTTATTTTCACCGATTTAATTATTACGATGACTAAACTATGGACAATGAAAAATCTAAATTGGAAGAGCTAGGATCCCTAATTTGTTTCTATTTTTATTTTAGTTATCATATTATTGGGTCAACATATATAGAAACTTAGCTAATTTTTGCCTTGTTAACAATATTCCGAATTAGAGCATTTGAAATAAAGAAGTGCGAGGGCCGATGCTAGCATGAAATGACGTCAGCCCTTCCTTATATATATATATATATATATATATATATATATATATATATATATTGTGAATGTGGTGTTATAGAAACTATATGTGTGCGTACACGCTAACCTACTTCAGTTCATGCATGTGCCAGGTGGCTTAAATCTTTGTACATGCGCATGCAGTTGACCACGTGCCCACATGAATAGTCATCCTCTATTTACAGGCCACACTGTTGTTTCAATATTTCTCATTACAAAATCCATAATAATCCAATTATCGTTGTCTAAAACGGTAGTTAATTAGTTATCAATGGAAGTTGAGGCAGGTAGAAATATTGCTAGGGTTTTAGTATGAATTTAATTTGTTGTCTCAGTGCGAGTAATTGAGTTCTTTTATATTTTGTTCAAATGCAATGATGTTTAGTATTTTAGTTTTTTTGTATTCGTATTAGTCTCCAATATAATTAAGTCATTTAATTATATATATATATATATACTACGAAGCTCAATTGCCAAGTGTATATATATATATATATATGGCAATTGAGCTTCTTTGTGCTACGTACCGTTTTGTAAGTTGCTTGGTCATATAGAAAATTATCTTTTATTGATTTATATTGCCTTTAATTTGCATTACCAACTATAATTGATGCCAAAAGAAAAAAAAACTAATACCAATAGCTCAAAAATTAAAAACAACTCAAAAGAAATTGAACCAAACGTACTTTTTTCACCAATGTCGTTTCTTGATATGGGATTAAGGGTGAGTTTGGCCCAACTTTTGTAGAATTGATTATGGAATATTGTCTTGTAGAATTGATTATGGCAAAAGTTAAGATTTTCAACTTTTGCCAAATGTAGTTTTGTAACGCAAAAATATCCAAACGAGTTTATAAGAAAAGGGGTCAAACACACCAAAAATTGTAGTTACGCGCGAGTACAAACGCAATTTTTAGTATTTCGAAAGCTGGGTCAAACCGCCTCTAAAGTTCTTATTTGCAACGTTGATTTGTCTTAACGTGAATAAACATGTTTGTAGATCGGTCCCTAAGCTCTGATAATGTAGCAATTAAATGTCTTTTTCAAATAGCGATGTAGTGTGGTAAAAACCTGAAACTAGCATCAAACCATTTAAGCGGGGCCATTTTAACCTGAAATCTTGAGCCATGATTATATCAAATTGTCGACAACAATTTGGTACAGTGCAATTTAAGCAATTATATATTATTTTTGAATGATTTCTCGCATTTTCTTTGGATCTTTCCGCTCATAAATAAATCTAATGCTTTGTCAATTTCTATTGTTATGTTCACACTCAATTTTAAATCAAACTTTTGGTAATTACTTTAATTATTATACTTATGCATCTTTTAGATTAATAATATTCTATATATAATATATATGTAAAATGAATCTTATTAAATAGTATGATCAAAACTTGTTACAAAAATATGAAATAAATATGAATTGAAAGTCAAATAATAATCAAATCTTATTAGAACTTCATTAAAATGAAGTGTACTACAAGTTTAGTGAAAAATGTGTGTGGTTGGGATGAATGGTGGGTAGGTGTGGACCAACTTGAAATACTATTTTTAAATAATAAATTTTTAAAATGTATAAAAAAAAAATATTCAAAATTTTGAAAATTTCAGGTTTCGGAGAAAATTTCGAAAAATTTAGGCTGTGTTTGTTTCTGTTTTCAAACAAATTTTGGCCAAAACTTGTTTGCTTTATATTTTTTTGACCAAAAATGATTTTTTTTTGTCAAAAAATTTGTCAGCTATTGTCTTCCTATTTGTGTCTACTTTAGGACGTCTATTAATTACATCAACTACAATATATATATGTATATATATATATATAACCATAAGATTACAATCATTTAAAACTTATATTATATTATATTTTTCAATCATTAACTAATTATAAACACAACTTTTCAGACAAAAATTTATATGATTTGACTGCTACAGTAACTTTCGTCTCTTATGAAAATAAAATCAAACACGAAATCAAACACATTTTCATCAAAATACACAACTCCCAATAAAATTTTTCACCAAAAAAATTCCCAAAATCAAACACAGCCTTAGGGTTTCGGGCTAAATTTCGATGGATATTTAACAAAGGTGTTATATATTATTTTTAAGTTTCGTGAAATTTCAGCTTTTGGTCAAAACTTTCGGGAGATATGTTGCAAATTTCGCTTCTAGAATCCGGAAAAGCAAAATTTCGTGTCAAAATTTCGAGATTTCGAGGGAAATTTAAGAACATTCGTCAATATCCTAACACAACACAAAATTTGTTTTCAAGAAAGAAAATAGAGAACACGTGAGCAGAGAGTTTTAACTACTACACATCTATATTCAACTTAATCTTCCATAGTTCTAGTTGTTATCAGACAATTTGTCACTTCACCTATTTCATCTACAGATCTAAGCAGAAAATTATCTCAGGAAATTCAAATCATTATTTGATATCGCAAATTAGCACTACGGCAAAAGCATAAGAGATGATCACGGACATATTAGTAAACTAAGAACATATTACGCACAACCAAAATAGAAGATATATCCAAGAGGCGATATAAATCAAGGCATCACTTTATGGCTAGTGATGCTGAAATGTTGCAATTCATGACAAATAAACAACCCTTACAGCAAAATCACCCCCTAGCCTCCTTCCCTTCTTAACCCACACGAGATCTTCTATTGTAAAATGGTGTTGCATTGCGTGTTGCATATCATGTCTGTCCGACAAGTATATATAAGTATTTTACACACATGTCATTCATATGTGAAATGCAATAGGAGATTGCAATAACGTTTTTGTAGAAGACCCGATTTACTTAACCCTCCCTTTTATTTTACTATATAAATGAATTCATAAAGAAAGCTAATACCAAGGAAGAGAAGGTAAATTAAGATGAAGCAGAATTAGAAGGAAAGTGAAACACCACTATGGTTATGAGGATCTAAACTGACTTGTGAACTATGATAGAGCAACTTGTCACTAATTATTATGTTATGAAAATGAATATATGTCCTCCACTCTATAATAATAGATTTTTATTATTTTCAATGGGACCTCTAATTTGAACTAAACATAAAAAGAATTACCTTCGGTGAAAAAAAACGACAGAAGACGTCAGTGCCCCATGTCACGTGGTTCGATCATCGGTGCTGCAGAAGGTGATTATTTTTCCTTTTTCTTTTCGTTTATTTTCTTGTTTCTTTCTTTCTCATTTTTTTTTTGTTTCTTTTTTTGTGGTTTAGTCTTTTTCTTTCTTCCACTTCTTTTTCTGTTGAAGAATGACTCATTTCAAAAGAAGAGTAAAAGTCCCACATAAAAAAACATTTGAAGTGGAAGGCTCTTTTGTTGTATAAAAGTGGGTCTTCTTTTCACCTTAGAAGATATCCCAAATTGCCTAAGTCTTTTAGCAATTTCTTCTTTCTTCCTCTATAGTTTGTAATAGTTTCACTTTAGTCCTTTAGTGAAATATTTTGGTGGGGTCCGAGGACGTAGGCTAAATTAGCCGAACCTCGTTAAATTTGGTGTTCTTTATTTTGTGCTATTCTTCAAGTAGCCATTGTTAGTTATAGTTGTAGTGTAATATTGTGCTATTAAATTCGTCTAGTTAATTCTGTCTAGGAGGTTGGGTTTTAAGCGCGACCGTTGTGACGCCTCCAATCTTTCCTGGAAATTAAATCTAGTGTGGTTTTCTAATACAATATTTCCCTCGCTATTTCTATATTTGGTGGAATATGACTCTGAGTTCCACAACAAGTGGTATCAGAGCTCGGGTATTCTGAGTATGCTCTGTGGTCGCAGTTTAATCTGATCTTCCACATCAAAAAAGTTTTCCCGGGCTATTTGGCTTTTGCATTTGGAGGGCTATTGAAGAATAATTTGTAACAAAAAATGGAAGTTACCTCAAAAGCATCGTCGTCGTCCATTTGGGCGAGAACCACTGTGGCGAATACGCGATTGGCAGTGGAATCTTTTGATGGCACAGGCCATTTTGGTATGTGGCAAAGCGAAGTTGTAGATGCACTCTTTCAACAAGGTCTATACTTAGCTATTGAAGAAAAGAAACCAAATGATATGGAGGAAAAAGATTGGAGTATGATGAATCGGTTGGCATGTGGAACAATTCGTTCGTGTCTATCCAGAGAGCAGAGATATGCGTTTTCGAAAGAAAACTCGGCATATAAATTGTGGATGGCACTGGAGGAGAAATTTCTGAAGAAAAGCTGTCAGAATAAGCTCCATTTGAAGAAGCGGCTCTTTCGCTTCACATTTGTTTCGGGTTCCACTATGAATAGTCACATTACCAGTTTTAATCAACTGGTTACCGATTTGATCAATTTGGATGAGACTTTTAAAGACGAGGATTTGGCTCTGATGTGCTGGGATCCCTTCCTGAGGAGTTTGAGTTTCTTGAAACAACTCTACTTCACGGGAAGGCTGCTGTATCTCTTAGCGAAGTTTGTGCTACCCTGTACAGTTATGAACTGAGAAAGAAGGACAAGCAAGTTAGTTCAGGCGGAGATGCAGAGGTTTTGTTCGTCAGAGGTCGTTCACAAAACAAAAACAAAGGAAAGAAAGGGAGATCCAAGTCCAGGCATAAACTAAGCAAAGACGAGTGTGCCTACTGTCGAGAAACAGGACACTGGAAGAGAGATTGCCCAAAGCTGACAACTAAGGGCAATTCTAAGGCCGTGGCGGAATCGAATGTAACCGTGTGTGATGATGCCGAATCGGACTTCTCATTGGCGACATCATCCAGCGGTGCTTCTGAAGTATGGATGCTGGATTCAGCATGTAGTCATCATATGACACCACATTTGGATTGGTTCTTTGATTTCAAAGAACAGAATGACGTTGTCTTCACAGCAAATGAAGCTCCTCTTACTACACTTGGGATTGGTTCAGTTCGCTTAAAGAATCATGATGGATCAATCATAACCCTAAAGGGTGTTCGGTATGCACCAGAAGTGAGGAAAAACCTTATTTCCGTTGGAACTTTAGAATCGAAAGGTTTTGAAGTAAGAGCTAAGGATGGGGTGATGAAGATCATCTCTGGTGCACTCGTGGTAATGAAGGGAATTCGGAAGAACAACAATACGTATCACTACATGGGTGGTACAGTTGTGGGTGCAGTAGCAGCAGTTACTGTTGATGATCGGAATTCAGAAGCAGTTAGGCTATGGCATATGCGCTTGGGACATGCAGGTGGAAAATCCTTGAATCTCCTCATAAATCAAGGATTGTTGAAAGGAGTGAAATACTCCAAATTGGAGTTTTGTGAACATTGTGTTCGTGGGAAACAGACAAGGGTTAAATTTGGAACAGCAATCCATAATACTGAGGGTATCTTGGATTATGTTCATTCGGATGTATGGGGTCCCTCAAAAACGAGTTCTTTGGGAGGGAAACACTATTTTGTAACCTTTGTTGATGATTTTTCCCGGAGAGTTTGGGTGTATACTATGAAGACGAAGGATGAAGTGTTTGAGGTATTCCTCAAATGGAAAAAGATGGTGGAAACTCAGACTGATAAAAAGGTCAAACGTCTCCGTACAGACAATGGTGGAGAATTTAGGAGTGGTCCATTTCAAAAATTTTGTGAGGATGAAGGCATTGTCAGACACTTCACTGTTAGACATACACCACAACAGAACGGAGTGGCAGAACGCATGAACCGGACTTTGCTGGAGAAAGTTCGGTGTTTGTTATCCAATGCTGGGTTGGGTAAAGAATTTTGGGCTGAGGCTGTGACGTATGCGTGTCATCTCGTTAATCGTCTACCATCTACTGCTATTGATGGAAAAACACCATTTGAGAAATGGTTTGGAAAGCCTGCTGCTGATTATGATTTCTTACATGTGTTTGGTTCCGCTGCATATTATCATGTTAAGGAATTAAAGTTGGATCCTAGAGCAAAGAAAACAGTGTTCATGGGGATCACCTCTGGTATAAAAGGCTATCGCCTTTGGTGTCCAGAGACAAAGAAAATAATCTTTAGCAGGGATGTCACATTTGATGAATCTACCTTGTTGGAAAAGGTGAATGCAGAACAGCAGGATGGTACTCCCAAACAGGTGGAGTTTGAAAAGTTTGTTGTCCCAGCAGATCAAGAAACTCTTGATCATTCTCCTACGGTAGAAGGAGATTTTGAAGAAGAGGAAGTTCAACCCCAAGAACTTCCACAGCAACTTGAATCAATTGCAACTAGCAAGCCAAAGAGGACAATCAGAAAGCCTGCTCGCTTTGATGATATGGTGGCTTGTGCATCTGCAATTGCCGCTGATGATGTTCCTACCACTTATATTGAAGCAGTCAAAGGACCAGAGAAAGATAAGTGGAGGATTGCCATGAGTGAAGAAATGCAGTCCCTTCATAAGAATCAAACATGGGAACTGGCCAGTCTCCCGAAGGGAAAGAAGGCAATTGGATGTAAATGGGTATTTGCAAAGAAAGATGGGTTTCCTAGCCAAGGTGATGTTCGCTACAAAGCCAGATTGGTGGCCAAAGGTTACGCTCAGAAGGAGGGCATTGATTATAATGAGGTGTTTTCTCCAGTTGTAAAACACTCCTCCATTAGAATTTTGTTGGCTTTGGTAGCACAGTTGGATTTTGAACTAGTTCAGTTGGATGTAAAAACTGCATTTTTACATGGAGACTTGGAAGAGGAAATCTATATGACTCAGCCAGAGGGATTCAAAGTTGCTGAAAATGAAAATTTGGTTTGTAAACTTCAAAAATCGTTGTACGGATTGAAGCAATCTCCGAGGCAGTGGTACAAGCGATTTGACAAGTTTATGATGGGAATTGGGTACACAAGAAACAAATACGATCATTGTGTGTATTTGCACAAGCTACAAGATGGATCCTTCATATATCTTCTTCTGTATGTTGATGATATGTTGATTGCCTCCCCGAGTCTAATAGAAATTGAAAAGTTAAAGACTCATTTGAAAAGGGAGTTCGAGATGAAGGATCTAGGTGAGGCGAAGAAGATTCTCGGCATGGAGATTTTCAGAGATAGAAAATTGAGGAGGCTTTGTTTGACTCAGAAACAATATCTGAGTAGGATGTTGAGGCGTTTTGGCATTGATGAAAAGTCAAAACCAGTTAGTATTCCGCTTGCTCCTCATTTTAAGCTTAGCGCCGCTTTGTCACCGAAATCTGATGCAGAACGGGAATACATGTCAAAAGTACCGTATGCAAATGCTGTTGGTAGCTTGATGTATGCTATGGTGTGTACGAGGCCTGATATTTCCCAAGCAGTGGGGGTTGTGAGCAGGTATATGCATGATCCTGGAAAGGAACATTGGCAAGCTGTGAAATGGATTTTGCGATACATCCATGACACAGCTGATGTTGGTTTGATATTTGAGCGGGAACATAGTCAGTATGTAGTCGGATATTGTGATTCAGACTATGCTGGTGATTTAGATAAGCGTAGATCAACTACAGGCTACGTATTTACTCTTGCTAAAACACCAGTCAGTTGGAAGTCTACCTTACAGTCAACGGTTGCTCTGTCTACTACGGAAGCAGAGTATATGGCAATTTCAGAGGCTGTAAAGGAAGCAATTTGGCTTCAAGGGTTGCTTGGTGAACTGGGAATTGGACAAAAGTATGTGAAAATACATTGTGATAGTCAAAGTGCTATCCATTTAGCAAAGAACCAAGTTTATCATGCAAGGACGAAGCACATTGATGTTCGGTATCACTTCATAAGAGAGATACTTGAAGAAGGTGGAGTCAGAATCGAGAAGATCCATACTACTGAGAATCCTGCTGATATGTTGACAAAAGTTGTGACTGCAATCAAGTTCAAATTTTGTTTGGACTTGATCAACATTGTCAAAATTTGAAGATTGGTTTTGGTGACCCCGTTTGATGAGGAGATTGAAGATTTTGAAATTCGCCAAGGTAGAGATTTGTTGAAGAATGGCTCATTTCAAAAGAAGAGTAAAAGTCCCACATAGGAAAACATTTGAAGTGGAAGGCTCTTTTGTTGTATAAAAGTGGGTCTTCTCTTCACCTTAGAAGATATCCCAAATTGCCTAAGTCTTTTAGCAATTTCTTCTTTCTTCCTCTATAGTTTGTAATAGTTTCACTTTAGTCCTTTAGTGAAATATTTTGGTGGGGTCCGAGGACGTAGGCTAAATTAGCCGAACCTCGTTAAATTTGGTGTTCTTTATTTTGTGCTATTCTTCAAGTAACCATTGTTAGTTATAGTTGTAGTGTTATATTGTGCTATTAAATTCGTCTAGTTAATTCTGTCTAGGAGGTTGGATTTTAAGCGCGACCGTTGTGACGCCTCCAATCTTTCCTGGGAATTAATCTAGTGTGGTTTTCTAGTACAATATTTCCCTCGCTATTTCTATATTTGGTGGAATATGACTCTGAGTTCCACAACATTTTCTTGTTTTTCCAATTTTTGGTTTTAAAATTTTAAGAAAGTTTTTAAGACAATTTCATATAGGAATTTTCCAAATTGACACTTATGAATAGACCGAAAGTTAATCTGAAATAGAATGCTAATTAAATTTTCAAATCGACACTTATGGATAGACCAAAAATTAATCCAAATCGAACAGTACAAATAAGTTGTGTGAAATTATATTTTAATTCTATTCGCTCACAGCTCAAATTATTTGATTTTTAATAAAAGAAAATAATGATAGTGAAAGATCAAGTAATTACTTTCTTATGTGACAAAAAATAATTAAAATATAATCTCGTTCTACCTACTCAAATCATTCGATTTGAAGATACAATTGTTTGATCCACCCACCGATACACGTATAGTAATTCATATATAGATGATCAAGAAAAAACATAAACTTTCTATGTTTTCAAAATAAGAAGTATAAAAGAAAGAAAAAAAATTAGAAAGAAAAAAAAAGTAAAGAAAGTGTCGCATGTCAGCGACATCGACAAAACCCATGCCATGAACAACAAATAATGTTCTACTAAAGTATGCAAAAAAAAAAAAAAAGAATTAAATTAACAATTACCACAAACTGTTTGAACAATTTTTTCCTCGGATAAAAGAATATTAGAGTACTTATCCTTACAACTAGCTAGATTAGTACACAATCATGTAAAATGATAAGTGAAAAGAAAACTAGGTTGGTAAAAGAATCATTTTTCAGCAGATAGTTTGGGCCAACAAGTGAAATTGGAGCCTCTAGAAAGGCAGTCATAGATTTTATTTCCAATAACATTATAGAAAATCAAGAAGAAACAAGCAATTATTTCTATAAGTTATAATCACCATGAAATTCTGATTCTAAAACTATAAATATATATTAATGTTCGTCGAACAAGCAAAGACGTACCTTGTCCATCTTTGATGGCTTTGAAAGTGCGCAATACCTGAAAAAAGCTTATTTAAGTTTTGACATACAAAATATATCTACAAATGAAGAAAAGGAGGGAATGAGGGTACAAGGAAAAATCTAGCTAGAATAAAAACCAAAAAAATTGCATGTACGTACACCCCCTCACTTTATTGTAAAATTATCGAAGACACCCGGGCTTTTTCAAAATTACTTAAAGTCCCTTCATATTAAGATATTTTAATAATTATACACCTTGTGTATTTAAAAATTCTTATAATTCCACCCCTATAAACCTTACAAATAGACCCCTCATTGTAATTTGCCAAAAGTGAGGGCGGTTTTGGTAATCAACACTAAAGTGAGGAGGTGTGCGTGTGATTCACCCTCAAAAACCAGAGTATCTAAAGTGCAACATGTACCGAACATATGCATATAAATCACAAACCCAACTAAATTGTTTTCTTCAATTAATTTCCAAATCACTCAACCAGTTTTTCATATAATTTAGCTAACACAAACTTACAATAATACCTTACAAAAAATAACATGCAAGAGGACACAAATTTACGTAATTTTATTATTATTTTTTGGAAACAAGAATACCTAAAATTCATATAATTTAGATATTATTAATTAACTAATAATGCAAATTGCACTTTAGAAGAGGAAGAAAAGAAAAAATAGAATAAAATTAAAAATTGGATGGAATTATGACTGTAAACTCAGTAACTTGAAAGTGAATTTTGATAGCTTATAGAAGTTTATGTAGTTCCTATTAAGAGTTTAAAGAGAAAAAAAATAGGGAAAATTACTCAAAACCTCCTAAAATAATTTTTCATACCCATGGAAATATTTTTCAATCTCAAAAACTCATTCTACAAACTTTTCATTCCAAAAACCACAAAAGTGAGGATTAACAATTTTTTAGACTAAACTGCCCCTTCATTTATTAAGTTAATAATTGAACAATTAGTTTTTCTTATTGTATCGTTTTCTTTTAACTATTTAAAATTGATGAATCATAAAATACGGATCTTATTTTGTAAAATTAAATTTTTTAAATATTTGTATATAATTTATTTCTAATTTTAATATCGTAATTATCTATAAATATATGTTTTAAATTCTTTAAAAGGATTAAAAAATCTGAAAATTTAAAACTAAAATCATAATTAGTATCAATATCAATGTAAAATTTTTAAAAAATAAATTTCATTGCACAACTATAATTGATTAATTTTTAATCTAGAAGACTAAGGGCAATTAAGTCCATAAATTTGTTAATGCTAAATATTGGGTTTTTTGGAATGAAAAGTTGATGGAGTGGATTTTTTGGATTGATAAATATTATCATGGGTTTTTGGTTATAAAAGTTTATTTTAAGAGTTTTTTAGTAATTTTCCCAAAAAAATATTTTTAAAGGTTGTGCCTGACGGTTACGGGTTATCTCACCTAATTATCTCAAGTGAAATAGTATTTCAAAAAATAGAAAATAATAAGTTTGGCACATTAACAATAGTTAGCATTTATATTCGTGTAGCGTAGTACATGCTCGAAATAATACTTAATGTAAACTTACACTTTGCAAAATTGCAACTGAGTTCATTATTGAGAATTCTTTATGAATAAAATAGATTATCATTATTCGGACCAAATATCGTTCTTTTCCCCCCCCCTTTTTTTTTTTGGTCTAGGAACACATAAGAATATTATCATTATATAGACCAAATAGATTCCAAAACTTTGGGTTTCCATTAATTATTTCCTTTTTAATACAAAGGCTACATTTTATGCCCATTATAGCAACTATACTGAAGAAAGAGAAAAAGAAAAAGAAAACTACTCAACAACATCCATCCTTTGGGATATTATACTCCATATCGAATTAGCGTTTTTCTTATGAATTCTTCCAGAATTTCCAAACGATCAAAATGTTATATGTAGCGGGATTTTTTAAGGTTCATCATACACAAATTATAGTGATTATATTAAGATTTTAAGTTTTGAGACTACTTAAGAATTGTTCACCAATTTGGTCAAGCTTAAGTCAATTATAAGATAAATCTATACAATTATATATTTGAAGGGGTCCAATTACACATGTTTGACTCAAATTCTGAATTCTTAGAATTTTGAGTTTTTCTATTATGAAAAAATTATTAGAAGATTAGAATTGATTGATTATCATTATGTTAAATTTATATAGTATAATAAATTTCTTCCATACTAATTAATTATCTTGAATCATGTCAAAAAATTAGGTACAATAACTTATCGAAACTGCCCGATTATGTATTTTTTAAGTTTCTTGAAGAACTTCGTACTTCGAAATTTGATTGTAACCGTAAATAAATTCTTTTTATGATAGCTGTAGTTTAATATTCTTTTTTCCTTAATCAAAGTCTTAATATTATTAGCACGTCTAAAAACTTTCCAATATCAGACAATTAATTCCATGCCATGAATTAGAGGAAATTTTCTTTGACGGAAATTTTTCCAAATACAAATTTTGTCCTTCCCATCAAAGAACAAAATCCAATTATCACTCCCTTTCCTATAAAAATCTTAAAAGTTATTCTCTCTCTCTCTTAATTAAGAAACAAAGAATTCAATTGTCTCTTGCATTCATGAAGGACAATTTTTTTCCATGCTTTATTTTTCTTTTTTATCAACCATCACCAACTTTGTTTTATATATTAAATTAATTTTTAATCATAATGAATCAATAAGCATAACATAAGTAATAATATATCTACCATATATAGCCTATTAGTAGGTTTATTTATAACTACAACTAAAATTTCAATATAATATGTTTATTTAAGATTTAACTCCTTTTTTTTTATCACAATATAATTTATTTTTTATCGTATATAGCAACAAGGATCATGCCACTTTATTAATATAAGACGCCATATATTTAGTTTTTAGGGTCGGGTATGGGTTGAGATAGTCTTGGCGTCTCCACAACGAGAAGGATACCCATTACACGATTACTCTGGATCGTATCTGAGCCCGGGTTGAGGAAACGAAGTATCTCGTCAAAGATGAACCCGAGATTCTCACAGAACCTGTGCAGGTGGGTTGGACTCGCCCGAAAGATGACTCGAGTAAGTTTAATGTTGATGCGTCTATACGTCGAAATCAGCATCCTTTTTCTGACGCCACAGCCATTGGTGGAGTTCTACGCAACAAGGAAGGGATTTGATGTGGGTGGTTTTCTGGAGCTGTGACTGCAGACTCAATTTTAGCTGCAGAGTTGACAAGCATTTTGCATGGTCTCACGTTTGCATGGGCATTAGGAGTTAGTAGAGAGTGATTGTTTGGAGGCGGTGGATAGCATTACGACATGGAGCCCTACCCACCGTTACTTTGAGCCTATCACTAAGATTCACGATAAAATTGCTCTTCCTTGGCAAGTGACATTAATCTCGCACATTTGGAGAGATCAGAGGCGGATAGTTTGGCTAAAGAAGGGCTCGACCGTGCCCTCATGAGTTTCACGAATTCTCCGTATTGTCTTTGGGACATTTTAAACCAAGACCACATCGGGCTCACTTGGACTAGAAATGTGACCTCCAACTCGAGTTTGTCGAATTAGGTCGTTAGGGCATCACCCTTCTTTTTTAGAAACAAAAAGAAATAAAAACTAACATGCAAGCAACCAACTTACGATATATAAGGAGTGAAATGGGCGCGTTCAATTTGACATCTTATTAGGGCACTTTTTTGTTAGCGCCTCTAAAAATTCAATAGAAGTTTATTGGGGGCATTTTTTGCGGGCCATTCTACAAGTGCCCCTAATAATCTGCCCCCGTATCTCTTGTTTTCTTGTAGTGATAATTCTTGTTAATCTTCATTAATTACCTAATAATGCAAATTGCACTTTAGAAAAGGAAGAAAATAACCTATTCAAGACGTATTAGTCCAGTAGTATCAGCTTCAATTAAAGGTTTTAGGTTCAATTCTTTTCTCTCCTTATATGAAGTCTTATAGGGTCTATGTGGTCCATGATTAAAAACTATCGGTTCGAGTTTGTAGGGACAGTGTATCTATCCCTTTCATCTAGAATTTAAAAAGAAAAAAGAAAAGGAAGAAAAGAGGAAATAGAATAAAAGTAAGAATTGGATGGAACTATGATTGTAAACGTAGTAACTTGAAAGTGAATTTTGGTAGCTTGTAGAAGTTCATGCAGTTCCTATTAAGAGTTTAATGAGAAAATATTTTTAAAGGTTGTGAGTTGTGACTGACGGTTTTCTCACCTAATTATTTCAAGTGACATAGTATATATTTCGAAAAAAGAAAACAATAAATTTGGCACATTAACAATAGTTAGCATTTATATCCGTGTAGCTTAGTACATGCTCGAAATATACTTAATATAAACTTACAATTTGCAAAATTGCAACTGAGTTCACTATTCAGAATTCTTTATGAATAAAATAGATTGTCATTATTCGGACCATATATCTTTTTTTTGTCTAGAAAGACATAAAAAGATTATCATTATTTAGACCAAATAGATTCCAAAACTCTGGATTTCCATTAATTATTTCCTTTTTAATACAAAGGCTACATTTTATGCCCATTATAGCAACTATACTGCAAAAAAGAGAAAAGGAAAAAGAAAACTACCAACGACATCCATCCTTTGGGATACTAGTCCATATCAAATTGGCGATTTTCTTATGAATTCTTCTAGAGTACGATCAAAATGGTATACGAGGTGGATTTTTTTAAGGTTTATCATACACAAATTATGTGATTATATTAAGATTTCAAGTTTTGAGGCTACTTAAGAATTGTTCACCAATTTTGTCGAGTTTAAGCCAATTATAAGACAAATCTATACCATTATATTTTTGAAGGGGTGTTTGACCTCAATTACACATGTTTGACTCAAATTCTTTTATTTTTTAAGAAAAATCGGTCTTATATATCATTCAATCGAAAGTGTACAACGCCTGGAACAATACAATTCATATCGACTCAAATGATGTAGTAAGAACATCTGAAACACTAACTATTAAATTCTTAAAGATAACAAATCTTAAGAACTCACAACCGAACAGAAGAAAATTCATCTAAAACGCAATATAAAAACTTATGTACCACCCATCTTCATCTCATCAGATCTGTCTCTGTCTCGTTAGATCCATAGCCGTCTCGTCAGATTTGAAGATGTGATGTACAAGTTGAAGAAGGGTGTTCCAACCCAACCCGCCGACGATGGTGCTGGTAATAGTGGTGAAGAAGAAGACTGCTTCACCAAGCTATCGCCGACGGAGGAAAATAGACTCAAATTCTAAATTCTTAGAATTTTGAGTTTTTTTTCTAAAATGAAAAAAATCCTTAGATGATTAGCATTGATTGATTATCATTATGGTAAATTTATATAGCGTAAACTAAATTCTTCCATCCTAATTAATTAGCTTGAATCATGTCAAAAAAATTAGGTAATTGCCCGATTTTGTATTTTTTTAGTTTCTTGAAAAACTTCGTACTTTGAAATTTGACTTTGTAACCGTAAATAAAATTCTGCATGGTCATTAACAATTGTTTAAGTATGAGTTTATGACGTAAGGAATTATCAAGCGTGGGTTTGATAAAATTTGGATTGAATTGGATGCTTTGAGCATCATGCACATGTTGGACAACTCACATCCGGGTCCTTGGGCTCTTCAACAACTTTTGGTTAGAATTAAAGGTTTGCTTGATAATTTGAGACATAAAATCTCTCATATTTATAGAGAAGGGAACCAAATTGCAGATTACATGGCAAATTTGGCTTGTGACCTCCAGTCATCCTCTGTGATTACTAACTTTGAATCTTACAATCGTATAAGGCTTTTTGCGTACGAATAGGCTTAATTTACCATACTTTAGAGTTCATTGATGTAAAGGGAGTAATACTCCTTCTTTTGAGCTTTCTTTATGACTTTGAACTCCTATGTATATTTTGGTTGTTTTGTTTTTTATCTATAGCAGGTTCGGGGTAAACCACACCCCGGCCTTTTTATAAAAAAAAAAAAAAAAAAAAAAAAACTATCCGAAATGATAGCTCATAGCTGTAGTTTAATATTCTTTTTTTTCCTTAAAGTTCCATGCCATGAATTAGTGCAAATCAGAAAGTTAATATATGTAAGAACCATTTAATTACAATTTTTTCATTTGATTTCATTTTTCCCCCATTATTTAATTTATTTTTTCTCAAGAAATAGGATGAGACGTTTGGAGATAGGACTCCAAGAACCAATACAAAACATACTTTCGGGTAATTCACCAAGTTTTGAATATAACTTTTCAAAATTCAAAACAAGTAATTATTCCAAGCAAAAAACTGTTTAGAGAAAATAAAAATTCTCAGGAAAAAATGGGAATTCATACATACATGCGTCCTTAACAGGTTGGAAGCACAAGGACCAACACTTGATGAGTTTGATCGAACGAGACAAGGTTGGTACAAGATGTCCTCGGACAATCACTATGCGCTCGGGTTTGTCCGGTTGAGTAATCTAGGGTAACCCATCAGTTGTTTTAAAGAAAACTCTTGAAGTGATACAAATATCAAATAAATACACAGCAACAATTTTATCTTCAATAAAATATCTGAGTCTCCTGCCTCAAACTCAAAAACGCTATAATAATGATAATTAAATTACTTAAATATAAATAAACAAAATAAATCATTTAATATGCTAACAAATAAAGAAACCAAAAGAACTTCACTGAGTCTCATGCATAATAATAATATCTTACATCAGTCAAACTCAAACCCTAGATACTATAACGAGAATTCTTAAATGCTGCTAATTAATCACTCAACAGTAATTATTTAACAAACCTAATAATTAATACCATACCATATATAATTCATGGCAATATATAGAACAAACCATATAATTAAACAATAATTATTTGCACAAGGTCATTGTTGATCTAACTGTTTGCACAAAGCCAAATATGTGAGATAAAGCACACGAATTCCATGCCATGAATTAGCGGAAATTTTCATTGACGAAAATTAGTTTACCATAATTATGACGGTTACATTTAAAGACCAAGACAATAATTTTGTTTTCAAATTTGAATTTTACAGCATTTGATAATATACTCAAATTATATCGTATTTGTTAACCTTTTTCGTTATAAACTCATTTAGACATATTTGGAAAATTTCAATCGTAATTACTAATCAAGAAACATGACAATTAAGATACTAAATCCTCGCCATAAAATGTTAATTAAGTAAATTATAAGAGTTTGCATGTAGACGCAAATAGTATATATGCACTGGCTCTCCTCTTCCCTTCTCTTTATATATCCTTTTTTGTAGTTTTACTTTTGAGTGATAATTTTTTTTATTTTAGAGATGCTGATAAAGATATTTTTTATATCTTTGTTCTTTTTAATTGTTTTGTTCATAGGTGCTATTATTCAATCCCACTTTCTCATATTACATTTTTACCAAATTTATTTCATATAATTTGTGGTGGTTTGTTATATTTCTCTCTTATGTTTGAGCTACTTCTCTACTTTTTTTTTTTTTTACATATTGTTTATAGATCAATTTAATTTAATTTATTTTATTTTATTTTTGATATTTTGATGGATATATTTCATGTTTAACCATTAAGCAAAGTTGCTCATATTTTGAAAAACTGTTAAAGTGTCATGGGTTCGATGATGTTTATAGGGAGTTTCCATTTGTAAGATATTGTATTTTTTTTGGTCCTTTTATATGTGATTATTAGCATAATTTTGAAAAACATTCTTTTGATATTTTTAGATGTGTAAAAGTAGGGATGACAATGGAATATGGAAGAATGAGTACCCACCCCAAATCCGGTGTTTTTGAGGTGGGTTTGAGGTGGCTAAATTAGTTTTGCGTGGGGTATGAATTTTTACAAATTCTGTCTTGCTCAAGTTGGAGGTGGGTTGTGGACCGGGTTTAGAAAAAACCCGCCCCTAACCTATAATCCACCTGTACAATAATATTTAAATTTATTTTGGTTTAAGCCTATAGTTTTAGCCTTTCTGTTTTATTCGTATTGATTAATACTGTTTTCGTTAACTTTTCAACGGTGGAGCAAAATGACCATGTTAATTAGGAGGAGTAGCATGTTAAGGAGGAGCACAATGACTGCATTTAGGAGGTTTAGCATGATGATAGAGAATGGAACAATGACCATGTTTAGAAGGCTAAGCATGAAGGTGGCCACAATGAGCTTATTTGGGTTGGACAAGTTGAATCGGGTTAGATATATACGGCTCATCCAATGAATTTCCATAGTCAAGCGGATTTATTATGTTGAACCCAACTTCATCAAGTTTATGACGGTGTGGAGCTGGTTGCAGATTTTAATAAAGCTAGATGGGGCGGTATGAGTTTAACTTTAAACCCGTTCTATTGTCATCCCTACGAGTAATGTAGAACACCTCTCATATTGTTATGTATTTTCTTTTTGTAATTTTAGTTTCCTGAGGTGAAATCTCACCTTGCTTAACTTTCAATAGATTCTTACCACATCTGAAAGCTTTTAATTAAATGCATGTTTTTCGTTGTTCTTTTGATTTGTTTGGTTCATCTGGTACTAATAAAATTTATTCCTATTTTTCATATCACATTCTCACCAAACTTGAAGCCTTCTAGTACGGTTTTATGCTCTTTCCTGTAGATGGTTCAAGGTTTTGTCTTTTATTTATGGGTTTCTTTTTATCCACTGTAGTTTTTTGTGTACATATGAATATTTACAACTTTCAATGTGATTAAGTGGATATAACCCCCCCCCCCCCCCTCATGGTTCTCTCTCTCCGTAAAGTAGAACTTCCTCTTTGAAATCCAATGGTTTGATCCTTGGTCTTTTGTTGGCTGGTTCCCTTTCCCATACTCCATTTTCCTGTTTCTTTGTTCCTATTTGCCTCAACCCTCTCCTTTGAGTTTTATTCCTTTTTGCTTGTTTTCTTTTGTACTTCTTTTCCTTCTCCTTTTATAGCTTTCGCTTCACTCCTTCATTTATTATCCTATTCCTCTTCCAACAACTCTAAATCTTCATTATGGAGAAGAATATTGGCATAAATGAACTTTGCTTCAAGTCTCGAATAAGGATGAGGACATCCCCATCCTTGATCTTAACTCAAGTTCCCTGGATGATTTTATCCTTGTAGGGAAAATATTGACTAAGAAACCCCAAAACAAGGGAGTTGTCAAAAATACCATGATTAAAGCCTGGAATATCAAGAAAGGAATGGATTTTAACTTTCTGGAAAACAATACTTACGTCTTTATTTTCAATGACAAAGCTGACTTTGAGAAAGTTCTTAATATGGCCCCTGGTGGGCAACATATGGTGTTCCAACAATGGTCTCCAGATAAAACTACTGCAGATGTGGAATTGAGCAAATCATTTTTTCTCGATTCAAGCCTTCAAGCTACCATGATGTTTGTGACTAACAAGATGGCTAAGAAGGTTGGAGATAACGTTGATAGATTCATTAAGGCAAATTTGGCGACTGAAAGCCATCGTTGGAAGAAGTTTCTCTGCATTCAGGTTGAGATTAACGTTTTTAAACCTTTAACTAATAATGTCGTGATTGAAGTAAAGAAAGGCCATAAAATACAAGTTGAAATCAGAGATGAGAGACTTGCAAATTTCTATTTTGATTGTGGACGTTTGGTCACAAATTCATTTCTTGATCCTTCACTGGTGATAGTTCAAGAAATACTCATAGCTACATTCATCCATTTGGTACTTGGCTTCGCTCTGAAAGTATCCTTTCATCTAAACCCAAACCTCCTCCGATCGATAATCCCTCGCCATCGCCACCTAACTCCAATCCAATGCATGTCTTTTCCAATTATCCTACCGAGAATAACCCTGCTACAGATTCGTCCTCTCATACTCATATGGGGTTAATTCAGTCTATTTACTTGAACCCACAAAACCCTAATTTTAAATTGTCCACATCATCTCTGACAAAAATTGTCAATCATACCTCGGCTGCTTCGACCTCGTTCATCTAGCTGACATATTAAATGGTAAAGATTCCATCCCTATTTAAGCAGATCTTCTGAATCTACAATTAATTCTCGTACGGAAGATAGCAAAGTAATTTTGACTTTTGTCATTTAAATCTTGTCTCTTCTGAACTAATTTTAATTAAGCCCCATGTTGATCCTAGGGAATTAACAGAAGATGAGTGGCCCAATATATCTTACTCTCTCTCTCTCTACTTTATCTAAACCCAAACCAGCTATCGATTTAACTCATTACATACCCAAAAGTCGATCCCCCATGAAATCAAACTTTGGCCCAAATCCACTACCCACTTCTCTTAAACATCTTACTTCTAATTGGGCTCCAGACCTCAATTCGAAGAAATTGAAATTGGATTTTAATGGAGCCTACTCCAACAAAACAAACTGTCCTCAATCGATTGATGTTTTGCATGCTACAAATGTCATTCTAACTCCAGAATCTATAATTGAGTCCTCATTCACTCAATCGCCTTTGCTTCCCCAATCTGCTATCTCATCACCCTCGTCTCCCCCCATCTTTGACATCAACTTGCAAGACACCATAAATCCCTCTACAACCCAAACTCAACTCGAAATTATCCCTTAAAAGCGCACAATCATCTCAGAACGTAAACTGATTCATGTTAAAAATATTTCCCAAAATAAAAAAGCATTTGATAAGTTTAAACTTGGTACAACATCTTTCTCTTCGGAAATTCCCGAAGGCACAGAGGTTCTATGGAAATAATTCTCATGCGCATTATCTCGTGGAATTGTCATGGGATTGCCCATCCCACGATAATTAATTCGCTCCGGGCACTCTTGCATGATCACAAACCCGATATTCTTTTTCTGTGTGAACTCAAAACTTCTGATACTCAAGCTCTCCCTCTCTCCTTTTTTCTCTTCATCTTCCCTCTCAATTTTCATTCCCTCAAACGGCCTGGTGGTCTCGGGCTAGCTTGGCGATCGCATGTAAATCTTGATGCCACCCTTCATACTAAGTCTATTATCAAATCGCTCATTTCCTCTGATGTGCTCAATACTCATTGGCAACTCTCTTGTGTCATAGTCCATGCACATGTTGGGTTTCGTTCGAAAAAGTATAAACGCAGCGGAAGGGATTTCAAAAATTAAAACGAAAACCCAATTGGTACTCTAATTCGCATAATTGAATCTAAAAGCGTATAACGAATAAAACTTACTCGTTAATATGAATATGATGATGGAGAAAAACTTCTTCTTCTCCAAACTCGAAATATTGAAGCTTCCAAATCTTCTATCCTTTGGTTTGATTCTTCAAACTTGAACTTGATCCGAACAACGAAAATACATCGTCTCTAAATCGTCACGCACGGATCAACAAACGAAAAATTCCCTTTCTTCTTTCTCTATGGTTGATGGCTAGGTATAGAGGAGGGGAGGAATATTTTTTTTTCTTTTTGAGAGTTATGAGAGTTGTGTATTCTCCTCTTTCTTGTTCTAAGTCAAACAGTCCTTCTATATATACCTCATTACCTATTGAACAAATCAAAACAAAAGAGCCATAATATGTGGCCTCTCAAAGACGCCACTTTGAGGCCTCATAGACGTCCAATTGGACTCATTATTTAGCCCCAGGATTTGTTTTGTTTAATTAATTTCTTATTTCAATTAATAATTTATTATATCCAATAAGTTAATTAATTAATTAAATAACCAAATTAATTAGATAAATTAATTCATTAACATATTTCACAAGGAAATTAATTAATAATTAATCTTATCATTATAATTAATTATTTCATCTAATGAATAATTAATTATTTAATTTATCCAATAAATTAAAACTCACAGAAGAAATAATAGAAATTCCTTTTTTTTTATTTTTCTTTGTCAATCCTTTAGCGCGACTCTTTAGGTTCGTTTCGTTTGGCAATGAGAGGAAACCAAAGGAAGTGGGTAACACCTAGCTAGTCACGTGGCCCACTTCGTAACCCAAACGAAAACGAATGATAGGATCATTCTGAAATCTTTCAATCGTAAATACCGTATATGTATAAACCCTTTGTTCACGTTCCCCGGTCAAGTGAGAGTCATGGTTATGTCAAACTCACTGGACTTGACCATATGTATAAATCATAATAAATACGAGATCATTGAGATCGATTTAGTGGCAAGCACAATCGTCTCGTTTGCTTTGGCCAAAGACTTTGATCTCTATTTATCTATAATTACATAGGGTACATACTCATTCACTTATAAGAGAACAAATCCCATATTAGATATCTGCTAAGATTACCACTTGCCCATCAAGTCCGTATTTCGAGGTTGACCCCACCAAAAGGTGAATTGGGTCTAACTACTCTAGTGAAAGACTTGACGTCACAAGTGCATCTTCAGCCTGATACTTCAAGTCAAAGGTTCACATATACATATTACGCATAATCAGTTCCGTCATTGACAGTCACAGAGTGAAAACCCATGTGACAAAACGGATGCGAGTCATGTTCGAACATATCAGTTCCACTGACGTGTCTACAATCTTAATCTCCTATCATCCCATTATACCAGACAGGCACTCCCATGTCGGAGCTAAGATTGTACAAGTATTCGAAGTCTTTATTTGTCCATTAAAGACTTCATAGTACTTGCGAACTTATTTTAGTAATCAAGATCGATCTCTCTAGTGCCAATCTTCCTATCCCATAGGAAGTAGAGGGATCGTACTTAAAACATGAACAAAACGTTTTACACAACTTATAGATGCAGATAAGAATTAAGTGAAAACTCAATAATGCCTTTTATTTAAGAAGAGTTTAAGTTCAATGCAAGATATATGCCCTATACATTCTATCCTCTATGGCATCTGAGGGCATAATCCTAACAGCACATGGACTACAAAACGTACATGCTGAGATTTTTTTATTGAAATTGGTAGTTCTTTCCAGAGACTATGGATGGTAATTGGTGATTTTAATGCTACTAGTAAAATGCATGTACGTTGCACATGTTCAACCCTTTTTATACGTTTTGAAGTGTAACAAAAAATAACGGTGAAAGTTTTTTAATTGCATATGATTATATTGTTCTTTCAAATTAATTGCAATGGCCCTTCAATTGCAGTGAAATTCTATCTATTTAATTGACCACATTAAGTGGTTGATCTCTCGTGTAACCTTTCCAATGAAGTTAAATGGTTCCATGGAACGCATTACATGATTTTTTATTGAATAGATATGAAAAAAATGCAACATGTCCAGATAAAGGAAAGAAAAATAACCAAAGATTTTGATTTTATGAGATCCAAGCACGATATGTTTAACTTTTAAGAAAAGAATAATCTGGCTAAGTATAAACTTGATACTCAACAACTCTTTATGAAAAAGAAAAAAAAGTGCTCAAAGTTTGAAACTAAAACTCTTTATTAATCTTCATGAAAGTGTATATAAGCTAGTGAAATTGAAAAAAAGAAGAATCATAAAATATTCTGCCATTGGAAATTTACATTATTATCAACATTTATCTTTATCCACTATCTATTAATCATACCATTCCAATATCATATATATGAATATGATAAAACAGAGTCTCCAACTACTTTATCAAAATTAAGACCTACATTTTGGCAATAGAGACGCCTGAATTTGATTCCAATGAATTACAAAACATCTATTTTACTCGACAAAACTATGAAATGCAAACTTTTACACCAATTCCAATTGCAAATATATTGGTCGATGGTGAGACTTCCCCTGAGATTGGAAGGTAGTGATTTTAGCTATTAGGAGTTATGATAAAAAAATTGTAAATTTTTGTTAATCGATTTAATAAGGGCTCTTTGGCTGACAATTGAAATTCTACATGAGCAGGAAGTTGGATAGGTGGAGGTCTTAATGCCATTATTGTATATATTTTAATTTTAATGTTTGTTCATAAATTTTCTTATGACCTTTGAAGTGACTTGTGGCAAATGAAGGGTATTTTGAACATTTTATTTCTCGTTCGTTTTCACATATTCGTAGGTCGGAAAACCGTGTTGCTCATTGCCTAGCTAGGCTAGTTCCTTCCATCCTGGTGGTTTTTCTTTTATTCCCGAGTATTGCACGTGGATGCCCGTATATATTTTCAATTATTTATTACTTGTTGTAATGACGTAGTTTTCTTGTTATTCTTACCAAATATATGACTGGTGTTCCAATATTAAATAAAATTAGTGTATAGTGGAGCTCCAATAATATGTTTTGGACCCCCAGGATCAACTAATATTTTTCTAATACAAATTGTTAGATGTCTAAAACAAAAAAAAATCCTCAATCTTTCTCTATTTTGATCTTCTTTAATGTTGCTTTTGCTACTCGCTTGCCCTTGGACCTTGTTGTTTCTTTTCTTTTAGTGAATAAATTTGCTAATGTATCATCATCATCAATGTCCATATATTTTCTTCTATTGATTCTTATAATTTGCAACTCATTGTTGTTTGCGTCTGAGTTTTCTTCACTTGCAACTGTTTTTGCAGCTCTCTTCTTATGCCCTTTTATTCGTTCATTAATTTCAATATCCTTTTCTACTCCCATTAATTCTTAGCAATGTCTTCAGATTTATTTGTATCTTCATCAATAAGCTGCAACCCATCAATTTGTTTTTTTGTAATTTTCTCAATTTTAAACGGTTTCTTGAATTTGTTCTTGTGCTTTTGAGTAGCTAGTGTAGCCTTTTGTCCTCTCTTTTTTATTGTGATTTGTTGTGCGTAATCTCCAATTGTGTCAACTATGGCATATAATACCCCACTACGGACTTCTACATTTTTATCAAGCTTGAGTACGAAGTTGTAGTCTTTCTCATCTGGCTTTTCCAAAGCTAAATAGTATGTAGATGAACTCTGATTCTGCATAGTAACAACATTAGTTAATTTTTGGAATTTGCTCCAAAAATTGTAATATTATATTAATAGTTATTTGATACCTCCGAAATCGAGTCTATGTACTGAGTCACAGGACAACCAATATACATTGCATCCACATCTTCGAACAATGTAATTGTGGCTTTGTCTTTGTCATCCGTGACATTCATGGTTAGTCGATACCTGTAATTGCTAGAATTTATAATTTTTTTTTGAGTTACTATTATATGTATCTTTTCAATGTAGTTAGTTTTTATGCCTTCGAAATGTTTCCACTTGTTCATCTTTACAATTTCTGCATTGTATCCCATTTATTGTCTTCGAAATTGATCGAGTGCAGTTGTTGCAAGCTTCGTACCAAGGTATCGACAAGTTTTCCACTTTCTCGACATTCGCTTTGTTCTCAAAGTTAGTTTGTTCATGTCGAGAGACGTCTCAGATATTTTAAATTTCAAAATTGAACAACATAATGGTAAATCTTAAAAATAAAAATATGGATTGTGACAAAACTTTTTTTCTATGTTGTCCTAAACCGAATTTAAATAATACAATTGCTTAATTTATTGGGCTAACCTAAAGTAATGCAGCTCGATCATTGGTCAACTGTGTTAATGGAACTTCCTTAGATTCCTTGATCTTTTTAGCCATCCATAATTGCTCTATATTTTTATCTTCTTGTGTGCCCGTCAACCTAATTAACATGTGGTTGATAATTTTATATTAGTTTAATATATAATAATAAAAAAAAAATGTTCATTATAAAGAAATTTTTAATATCATAGTTCATATAAAGAAGAAAAAGTATCACCTTGAACTGAGGATTTCTGTTTCAGGAGATGGTGGGTTTAGAATTATAGATGTTGTAGACGTCAATGCCATTCGTATATCTCCTGTAATAAAATTGAGTATATGTAATTTGTTTATATATAAATCATTAGCTTTTGTATTAATAATTAAACCCTTCAACTATAATTCATAAATAAAGTATTTTCCTTTTTCCCTAAATCTACCTTGATATAGTTGTCTCTTCAATCCTGAAAAGGCTACAATTGGTTTGTCTGCCACAATTATTTGCAACCATTGGCCTTCAACAATTGCCATGTCATCCCACAAATTTATCGTGATAGTATCAAACCTGATAAGAAAAGAAATATGATAATCTTCCAAATCAAAAAAGTGAATTGAAATTTTATATTTACACTTACTTATGATTCATCAATACGACTTCTCTTCTATGTCTGATAGTGTTGTCATTTCTAGAAAACTGAAATGGTTGTTTTGTTTTCCTGACGAATCCTATTACATCTGTTAGAATTTAGAATAGTTTGTTAATTTAATCAAAAAAATGTTAGAATTTTGCAAGAACTATTATTTTAAAGCATTACCAAATAGTTCAGTCTCATCTGCATTTGTCTTGACCTCATTAAAATCTGAAAACACGAGTGAGATATTTCAACAATTGATGCTTTCTTGAGCTTCAGTGACAATTGTTGTTGCCTGTAGAACCAACTCAATTTTAGGATTAACGTTCGGATATATCTTATTTGTCTCTCTGATGGTTGGACATGATATGACGTAGGTCTTATGGATAATCAATTTACTTTCAAATAGTTGCAATGCATTTGTGAATATAATCCAATGTATTTTTGTTCCCTGCAATTAAACATATATGCTTAGTCAATTATTTTCATAACATTGATAAGATTCATATAGATGTAAATTAGTTGATTTGGCACAAGTAATATCCAGATTAGGTAACGCACTATGTCATGGAAAAACTAAAATCTCAGTTTTATTGTATTGTTTCTAAGATGGCATAAGAGTTTTATATAGTTCATGGGACAAATAAAGTAAAAAGAGATAATGATGTGTATAACCTCCAATAGCTACTGATGACTAATATAACAAATATATTTTTAAGTGTCATTGAATCTAAACAATGAGTTATGGTGTCTAATTTATTTAGTCTCTAATAGGCAGGGAGATCAATGAAAAGCATACATAATTCTAATTCCTAAATTTCATCACTAATTAGATCACACAGATAATTGACTGATAAACACCTAAAGGCTTATTTGCAGTGTCTAATTTTTTTGGTCATTTTCGATGTACAGGCAAAACAATAGATTTTGTTTTGATGATTAATTTCAAAATTATATTCATAAAGAATTAGTAAATATCTACTATGATGCCATTTAGATAAGTATTAAAAATGCAAGTTATTAGCACATATGCCACAGAGTCTGATAGATGAGTACATCGAGTGAATGAATTAATTACCTCGCCATCCACAAATATGAGTTTTCTTATGCTTTTCGAATTCTCCTTGGATGGTTTACAAATTCCTTGTCGTAGGACCATTACTTTGATTGCCACATCTTTTTAGTTTATGGACAGTGAGCCAATGGGGATGATTGGAGATTCTGGTATTTCCATTGTTACCAAATTTAGTATGTCGGTTGTGCAATGAAGTTGCTATCTAATGATATATATACACAAACATACATACATAGTATAATGGTAATTATAATTTGTAATAAATTGTGAGAGATAGTGGCAATACTAAATATATATACTATTAATTCACCAAGTTGAGGAATACGTTTTACCTTGTAATGTGGGAAGATGGAAAGATTAACTTGGATGAGGAAGTGGTGTAGTGGAATTTTAACATGACTTTAAATGAGTTCTAATATCATTTATTAGTATCATACAATTATAAGTTGTGGAAGTTGAAACGTGCAATATTTGGGTTAGTCTCTTTGATTTTTCATACAATTAGGCAGAATTTATAATCATCACATGGACTTTTGGTGTAGTCAAAGTAATTATAACAACCCTGCATTATTTTTAATTTGCCTATTCATTATCCAGGAGTTACGATAATGATTCAAATGATTATTTTTAATTTGCCTATTCATTATCCAGGAGTTACGATAATGATTCAAATGATTATTTTTAATTTGCCTATTCATTATCCAGGAGTTACTATAATGATTCAAATGGAGTTACCGTATTGATTAAATAAAATTAACATTTGAGCAATTGAGAATACATAGCTGGAGTATTGCTACTTATTTTTAATTGTAATTAGAAAGGGTGGAGAAGTAAAATCACAATCAGAAGATGGTGAGACTTCCCCTGAGATTGGAAGGGAGTGATTTTAGCTATTAGGAGTTATGATAGAAAATTGTTAATTTTTGTTAATCGATTTGATAGGGGGTCTTTGGCTGACAATTGAAATGCTACATGAGCAGGAAGTTGGATAGGTGGCGGTCTTAATGCCATTATTGTATACATTTTAATTTAATGTTTGTTAATAAATTTCCTTATGACCTTTGAAGCCACTCGTGGCAAATGAAGGGTTGTTAAGGAATATATTAAGAAATATTGTCTTAGAGTTATTATATCAATGGTTATTGACTAATTTTAATTAATGTAATTATAATATATATTAATTAATAAGGTTAGAGAGGTCAATTCACAATTGGAACAAACTCCTAGACTATCCACACTTTTCGTATTAGTATAATATAATAATATAATATATAGATTAGTATAGTATAGATATAGATTATATCTCAAGCAAAGAAAAAAGGCGGTAAATTATTCACTTCCTCGTTGTTTGGAGGGTTCAAAGGAGTCCTTGATCAATTAGGACTTATTGATCTTGGTTTTGACGGTAACCCCTTCACTTGGAGTAACCATAGGGATGGCTTTGCTAACATCAAATTGAGACTGGACCAGTGTGTAGCAAACGCTGGTTGGTTGTATATCTTTCTTCATGCTCACGTTACTCATTTTCCCGCCATTAATTCCGATCACTATCCCCTCTTGCTTGATTTGAATCGTCTTTTTTATAGTGGTCCCAAACCATTCTGATTTGAGAACATGTGGACTCGGGAAGAGTCCTACAAATCCACGATTGCGGATACTTGGGCTACTGGATTTCCCTGATCTCCCATGTTCAATCTTCACTTAAAATAAAGAACAATTGAGATACCCTTCGATCTTAGAACCGTTCTACCTTTGTCCACTGTCAACATACGGTCTCTCATATCCGTACCATCCAACATGAGGACCAAATCATTGAAAACCCGGTGAAGGAAGAAGTTCTCATTGGAGAGCTTAATCATCTACTTAAAAGGGAGGGAATGATGTGGCAACAAAGAGCCAAGCAATGGTGGTTGGAGAAGGGGAATGCTAACACTCACTTTTTTCATCTCAGTACCTTGATTCATATAAGATATAACACAATTCATGCTATTATGTCTTTTAGACGTGGTAATATGTGCACATCTTAGTTTGATATTGGTACTTGTTTTGATTCTTTCTTTAAAAACCTGTTTACCTCCTGTAATCCTTCATTCCCAAAAATCTCGAGTCCCTTATCCCAAAAATGATTTCTGCTGATGATAACATCACCCTTACATCTATTCCCTCGGTAAAAGATGTTAATTAAAGAGGTAGTCTTTGGTATGGCTTCTAATAAAACCCCAGGTCAAGATGGGATGTCTCCAACTTTTTTCAAAACATGTTGGAATATTGTGGGCAACGATGTCATAAGCTCAGTGAATCAATTTTTTCAAACGGGTTATCTTGTTAAAGATTTAAATCACGCTTTCATTTTCCTTATCCCCAAAATGAAAAAACCTCGAAAGTGGAACAATTTCGCCTTATTAGTTTGTGTAATGTGGTGTACAAAGTAATATCCAAAATCAGTGCGCAAAAATTACAACATTTGCTTGATAATATTATCTCTCTGACACAATTGACTTTTACTCTGGGTCGAAATATTTTTGATAATGCGATCATTAGCCATGAGATTATGCATAAAATTAATTGTAAATCAGGTAAGAAAGGGTATATGGCAATTAAGATTGATTTGGCGGGAAAATTGCAATTTTGGTACACTAAAGGGTCCGGTACGTTTTTTTCATACAAATAAGTGTCCAATTGGCAATTTTGGAACACTCCAGCGAGAAATTTGGCAATTTGAGTACAAATGTCGCCGGAAAATGTCTATGTGGCATCCAATTTAGGGATTTTTAAATTTGGAGGGAAAATTGCCTACATGGCAACTAATTTGGAGGGAAATTGCCTATGTGGCACTAAAATTTGGAGGAAAATGAGTGAAAAAGTCAATATTACCCCCAAACCTCATTTGAAAATAAAATTATCAAAATAAAATAAATAATTCTAAGAAATTAGAAAATATTAAAATCTTATATTTCAACCGAATTTAACTTTTAGAAAAACAATTATTTATTTAAATATATATTAATATAATAATTATATAAATGCGAATATAGTTACAGAAAGTATTTTTATTTAAAAATATTTTTAATTTCCTATTTAAGTTAACAAATATATTAAAAACTTATCTAAAAATATCAAAAACACAAAAACTTTGAAAAATAAAATTATGAAAAATTATATCTTAAATAAAAAAAATTAATGGCGAAATATTTTTTTTCCAATGACAAATAAAAAGAATTTTTTTTTTGAAAAATTCAGAAAAAAAAGAAAATAAAAATAAATAAATAATATTAAAAAATTATATGTTAAACAAATTTTAATTTGTAAAGCAATGTTAAATGAAATTTTAAAAAATTAATTAAAAATCCAAAAAAAAATTGTAAAGAAACATAAGAAAAGTATATAAAAAATTAAAAAAAAACATATTTTTTTTCGAAAATAAAAAAAAATAATTCAAGATGATATTAAGGAAAACATAGCTTAATTTCAATTTATGATTAAAAATATAAATTTTTAAATAATTTTTAAATTATTTTTTATTATTTATAAATGTGTTAATTATACAAATTCTATTCATTATAAATAAAAAAATAATAACTTCGATAAAAAAATATTTGATGTAAAATTTTCAAAAAGTGAAACAAATTAAAAAAACAAATTTGAAAGTATTTGAGTTAAAATCCCAAACTTAAAGTCAATTTTCCCTCTAAAATGCTAAAATCCCCAAATTGTGGGTCAATTTTCCCGCCAAAAGAAAAAAATCCCCAAATTCAAATCAATTTTCCCGCCAAATGGTATTTTCCAGCCAATTTTGAATTTTCCGGCGACATTTGTACTCAAATTGCCAAATTTCTCGTCGGAGTGTACCAAAATTGCCAATTGGACACTTATTTGTAAGAAAAAAATGTACCGGACCCTTTAGTGTACCAAAATTGCAATTTTCCCTTGATTTGGCCAAAGCTTATGACCGCGTTGAATGGAATCTTCTCAAAATTATTTTAGAAGAATTTGATTTTGATCCAATATTCATTAACTGGATCACTAACTGTGTTTCAATAGTTAGCTTCTCCACTCTCATTAATGGTACTTCTTTTAGTTATTTTAATCTGTCTCGTGGCATTCCTCTAGGAGATCCGTTATCTCTTTTTCTCTTTATCATCTATTTTAAGTTGTTTTCTAGGATTCTCTTCAAGGCGGAGGCCAACCAATTGATCCGAGGTGTCAAAATTTCGCAAAGCAGTCCATCTATGTCTCACATCATGTATGCAGACGATCTCGTTATCTTTTGCAAAGCGGAATGAATTTAATGCTAAAAACGTCATAGATTGTTTATCTCTCTATGAGGAGTGGTCGGGGTAACTTGTGAGCAAGGAGAAATTGGTGATCCACTTTGGTAAAAATGTTCCCTCAACAACTCGTAAGCAACTTTGTGACATCCTTTGCACAAAGGCGTGTAATCATAAGCTCAAACATCTCTTTTTTTCTTTTTGTCGTCCGGCTACTAAAGTTGGAGATTTTAATGAGCTATTGGAAAAGTTGGGGCGTAAGTTACATGGATGAAAATCCAAAAGTTTATCACAAGCTGGTCGAACAATGTTGGCTAAAGTGGTTGCTCAATCCATTCCAATTTACTTAATGTCGATTTACTCTATTCAAAAAACAGTATGTTCCCGAGTGGATTGGATTATTCATCAATTTTGGTGGGGTGGCAAATCCGAGAGTAGAAGGTTGCATCTCCGGAGTTGGAACTTTATTTGTTCTCCAAATGAATACGGGGTCTAGGATTGCGTCATATGGAAGATTTGAATAAAGCATTTGTTGAATTGTGGTGAAGAAATGGCTCATTTCCCTTTGATAATGAAAGAGCAATTTGTCCCACATAAGAAGAATTTTGTAAAGGGTCATCCCTTTTCCTATAAAAAGGGATCCACCCTTTAGTTGTTTCATATCCCTTAACCTCTCATCTTTGGCTATTCTTCTTTTCTCCTCTATAGTTTTGTATATTTCACATTTGGTCCTTTCTTTTGTTTAGTGAAATATTTTGGTGGGGTCCGAGGACGTAGGCTAAATTAGCCGAACCTCGTTATATTTTGGTGTTCTTTATTTTGTGATATTCTTCAAGTAGCTATTGTTAGTTATAGTTGTAGTGTTATATTGTGCTATTAAATACGTCTAGTTAATTCTGTCGAGGAGATTGGGTTTTAAGCGCGACCGTTGTGACGCCTCCAATCTTTCCTGGGAATTAAATCTAGTGTGGTTTTCTAGTACAATATTTCCTTCGCTATTTCTATATTTGGTGGAATATGACTCTGAGTTCCACAACAAGTGGTATCAGAGCTCGGGTATTCTGAGTATGCTCTGTGGTCGCAGTTTAATCTGATCTTCCACATCAGAAAAGTTTTCTCGGGCTATTTAACTTTCGCATTTGGAGGGCTATTGAAGAATAATTTGTAACCAAAAATGGAAGTTACCTCAAAAGCATCGTCGTCGTCCATTTGGGCGAAAACCACTGTGGCGAATACACGATTGGCAGTGGAGTCTTTTGATGGCACAAGCCATTTTGGTATGTGGCAAAGCGAAGTTGTAGACGCACTCTTTCAACAAGGTCTATACTTAGCTATTGAAGAAAAGAAACCAAATGATATAGAGGAAAAAGAACGGAAATTTAGATGAGAAGGATTTGGCTCTGATGTTGCTGGGATCCCTTCCCGAGGAGTTTGAGTTTCTTGAAACCACTCTACTTCACGGGAAGGCTGCTGCTGTATCTCTTAGCGAAGTTTGTGCTGCACTATACAGTTATGAACTGAGAAGGACAAGCAAGTTTGTTCAGGCGGAGATGCAGAAGTTTTGTTCATCAGAGGTCGTTCACAAAACAAAAGGAGTGAAATACTCCAAATTGGAGTTTTGTGAACTTTGTGTTCGTGGGAAACAGACAAGGGTTAAATTTGGAACAGCAATTCATAATACTGATGGTATCTTGGATTATGTTCATTCGGATGTGTGGGTCCCTCAAAAAATGAGTTCTTTGGGAGGGAAGCACTAGTTTGTAACCTTTGTTGATGTTTTTTCCCGGAGAGTTTGAGTGTATACGATGAAGACAAAGGATGAAGTGTTTGAAGTATTCCTCAATTGGAAAAAGATGGTGGAAACTCAGACTGATAAAAAGGTCAAACGTTTCCATACAGACAATGGTGGAGAATTTAGGAGTGGTCCATTTCAGAAATTTTGTGAGGATGAAGGCATTGTCAGACACTTCACTGTCAGACATACACCACAACAGAACGGAGTGGCAGAACGCATGAATCGGACTTTGCTGGAGAAAGTTCGGTGTTTGTTATCCAATGCTGGGTTGGGTAAAGAATTTTGGGCTGAGGCTGTGACATATGCGTGTCATCTCGTTAATCGTCTACCATCTACTGCTATTGATGGAAAAACACCATTGGAGAAATGGTTTGGAAAGCCTGCTGTTGATTATGATTCCTTACATGTGTTTGGTTCCGCTGCATATTATCATGTTAAGGAATCAAAGTTGGATCCTAGAGCAAAGAAAGATGTGTTCATGGGGATCACCTCTGGTATAAAAGGCTATCGCCTTTGGTGTCCAGAAACAAAGAAAATAATCTTTAGCAGGGATGTCACCTTTGATGAATGTATCGTGTTGGAAAAGGTGAATGCAGAACAGCAGGATGGTACTCCCAAACAGGTGGAGTTTGAAAAGTTTGTTGTCCCAGCAGATCAAGAAACTCTTCATCATTCTCCTACGGTAGAAGGAGATTTTGAAGAAGAGGAAGTTCAACCCCAAGAACTTCCACAACAACTTGAATCAATTGCAACTAGTAAGCCAAAGAGGTCAATCAGAAAGCCTGCTCGCTTTGATGATATGGTGGCTTGTGCATCTGCAATTGCCGCTGATGATGTTCCTACCACTTATATTGAAGCAGTCAAAGGACCAGAGAAAGATAAGTGAAGGAAGGATTGTCATGAGTGAAGAAATGCAGTCCCTTCATAAGAATCAAACATGGGAACTAATCAGTCTCCCGAAGGGAAAGAAGGCAATTGGATGCAAATGGGTATTTGCAAAGAAAGAAGGATTTCCTAGCCAAGGTGATGTTCGCTACAAAGCCAGATTGGTGGCCAAAGGTTACGCTCAGAAGGAGGGCATTGAGGTATTTTCTCCTGTTGTAAAACACTCCTCCATTAGGATTTTGTTGGCTTTGGTAGCACAATTGGATTTTGAACTAGTTCAGTTGGATGTAAAAACTGCAATTTTACATGGAGACTTGGAAGAGGAAATCTATATGACTCAGCCAGAGGGATTCAAAGTTGCTGAAAATGAAAATTTGGTTTGTAAACTTCAAAAAAATCGTTGTACGGATTGAAGCAATCTCTGAGGCAGTGGTACAAGCGATTTGACAAGTTTATGATGGGAATTGGGTACACAAGAAGCAAATACGATCATTGTGTGTATTTGAACAAGCTACAAGATGGATCCTTCATATATCTTCTTCTGTATGTTGATGATATGTTGATTGCCTCCCCGAGTCTAATAGAAAGTGAGAAGTTGAAGACTCATTTGAAATGGGAGTTTGAGATGAAGGATCTAGGTGAGGCGAAGAAAATTCTCGGCATGGAGATTTTCAGAGATAGAAAATTGAGGAGGCTTTGTTTGACTCAGAAACAATATCTGAGTAGGATGTTGAGGCGTTTTGGCATTGATAAAAAGTCAAAATCAGTTAGTACTCCGTTTGCTCCTCATTTTAAGCTTAGCGCCACTGTCACCTAAGTCTGAAGCAGAACGGGAATACATGTCAAAAGTACCGTATGCAAATGTTGTTGGTAGCTTGATGTATGCTATGGTGTGTACGAGGCCTGATATTTCCCAAACAGTGGGGGTTGTGAGCAGGTATATGCATGATCCTGGAAAGGAACATTGGAAAATTTGAAGATTGGTTTTTTGTGACCCCGTTTAACAAGGAGATTGAAGATTTTGGAAATTCGTCAAGGTGGAGATTTGTTGAATTGTGATGAAGAAATGGCTCATTTCCCTTTGATAATGAAAGAGCAATTTGTCCCACATAGGAAGAATTTTGTAAAGGGTCATCCATTTTCCTATAAAAAGGGATTCACCCTTTAGTTGTTTGATATCCCTTAGCCTCTCATCTTTGGCTATTCTTCTTTTCTCCTCTATAGTTTTGTATATTTCACTTTTGGTCCTTTCTTTTGTTTAGTGAAATATTTTGGTGGGGTCCGAGGACGTAGGCTAAATTAGCCGAACCTCGTTATATTTTGGTGTTCTTTATTTTGTGTTATTCTTCAAGTAGCCATTGCTAGTTATAGTTGTAGTGTTATATTGTGCTATTAAATACGTCTAGTTAATTCTGTCGAGGAGATTGGGTTTTAAGCGTGACCGTTGTGACGCCTCCAATCTTTCCTGGGAATTAAATCTAATGTGGTTTTCTAGTACAATATTTCCCTCGATATTTCTATATTTGGTGGAATATGACTCTGAGTTCCACAACAGCATTTGTCTCAAAACTTTCTTGGAAGAAAATGACCCCTATGGATTAATCTGTTGGCTTATAAATATCTTAGAGAGGGCTCATTGATTGATCAAAATGAGAAGGCCCGCTCATCATCGAAGATCTGGAAAAGTATCATGGAGGGTGTTTCCACAATTAGAAAAGGTCTCTGTTTTTCTATCCCGAGTGATGGCATCCTTCGAACGTGGAAATCTTGTTTATTAAGAGTCAAGTCCATGACATAGGATTAATTAGGCGTAAGCGCTCTTCTATTCCTAACTTGGATACTCAATGTCTAGCGTGCCTACATGAGGAAGAGTCCTTGGAACATATTTTTCTCAAATGCAATCTTACCCAAAGTGTTTGGTGGAGCTCCAAATGGTGCTTTCGATTGGAGACATTCTCAAGCTGGAGTATTATTGACTGGATATCTGTTCTTATTGATCGAAAAAATTCACTCATGCCTTCAGATTCTCTCCGACTGGAATTCTTTATTTGCTATTACTTTCATGGAAATCATTTGGAAGAACTGTAACGATGTGATACATGGCCAGTTGTGTGCTACTGTGGAGAAGCTTGTTAAAATCATTGAGTGAAGTGCTAAAGAACATTTCCAAGCTCAGTGCAATCTGATTACACAGTCTACTTTTTCTTACTGTGATAATGGTTGGAGCCCGCCACCTCGTCGTTCGCTGAAAGTTAATACCGATACATCTTTTCATAATAGGAACTCCTATGCAGCTCTTATTATTCGTGATTTTAGGAGAACGTTTCTATTTGCCGCTTCGATAGTTTCAGAGGAGTATGATACTTATGCAGCGGAGTTGAGTGCAATTCTTGAGGCTTGTATCTGGATAGAGAAGATTAAACAAGCTAGAGTAATTTTCGAAAGCGATTGTGTTCAAGCACTGCTTTTGCTTATTAATCCAAGTATTCAGTCAAGGTGAAAATATGAAAAATTCTAGCTCAGGCCCGGCTTAGTCGCACCCAAATGTATTTCACATGAAAAGCGTATTACACTTGCCATATAATTGGTAAGTTATTTTATAAAATGCACATGGGTTTGGCCGAGTCGGGAGCGGGCTAGAATTTTCCATGGAAATATAAAGAGTCGGTTCAGAAGGTTCGTGCTTTCCTTGAGAGATGCAGTAATTGGAGTCGTACCTATTGAGGTGTTTTGTAATGTGGGAATTATCCCTCAAACTGATTTTTCTCTTCCTACGTCTCTAATATAAATCCTTACTTATCAAAAAAAAAAACCTATAAATGTGATTTAAGCACTTTTAGTGGATGCAATTCATATGTACTCATTGGGTAAAATTAGTTTTTAATATTTTGTAAAATTGTTCAAATTCCATGAATGATAGTTTTAAATATTTTGTAAAATTGTTATAATTAGTTTTTATGTTAGGAAGATAATGTATTTTTTGATTTACTCTTTTATATGTGATTGTTATCATGATTGAAATACTTTCTTGAAACTTTATTTATCAACTTTTTATTTTAAATAATAGACTACACCATGGAAATGATTTAGCCAATTCAGTGACTTGACTATATAATTAAGATAGTCATTCTGTAATTAATGCAATTGACTCCCTACGATATTAGAGAAATCCACACCCATGCAATTAACCACTTTAAAACAATACATATGACAAAGCCCCATTAAATTGAGTGTTTTGTTTCCATTTTCTGATAAGGAAAAATATGTTTTGATATAGGAACTACAAAAACTGCAAATATAATATCAATTCCGGTTAAAATTATAATATTGAAACATATTTATATACCTAACTTTTATAAATTTTGTCGTGAAAATATATTTTATACGTTCTTCCGTGCATAGCTCGAAGCTCGCAGTACTAGTAAAGATATACACACTCGCTATGTAGATCGACTGTCCAAGTAAAATAAGAAATTACAAGACAATTACAATTAAATTTATTTGGTAAATTAATCAGGTTAGCCAACTTAGAATTTAACTGGAGTTTTCTTCAATTGCCCTTAAACTTTATCCATGGCCCATGGAAAATGCCAACAAATTGGGTAGCTAAGATAGGTATATTTATCGTTAGCCCTTATTTAGGAATTTTCCTAATTTTGTCCAAAGTGATCTGAATATAATGATTTGAAGTTAAAAATTCAAAATGACTTTAATCACTTTGAAATTTATGTGGTGATCAAGAAATAATGGGAATTTGTTATCATTCAAGCTAGAATCATGTATTTTAAAAGTAAAGAACAAAAAGTTGAGAGGCAAGTTGAGAAAAGAAGGAAAAGATAGCTAAGATTTGGAAAATGAATTGATTTGATATAGGCTTCAAACCCAAAAAAAATGATATGCTTCTTTCTCCTACTTATAGAGTTATAGTCCGAGTATCTATACTAGTCTAAGGTCTCCCATTTCACGTGGCAAACCAGCGTTCGTTACAATTGATTATCAAACTAATTATAATCAAACTAGTATGACAATTTTCTTTAATGCGCTTCTTCTCTTGAGTTATTTATTACACCTCAACGTATTACATTCCTCAAGCTTGTAATATAATTTTAATTATAGTTGAATTTAGTTTGATGGAGTCCAAGACTAATTCATTTATTTTGTAATTAATTATATGACAATTGTATTAACTCACTTTATGATTTACACTTGAGTTCGACATATCAGCTTGACTCGAAATTAGTCAAAAAGTATTGTAGTTGAAAATATATAAACCAGCTCAATAAGGTTTGTTGGTCAGAATTTATTTGTTCACTATTAAATTAGCGTAAGTGAGATGTTTATCACTGTGTTGAGTGCTCGGCTCCATCAATTTCAATTTACTCAAGAATTATCATGATTGCACCATATGGGTGGGCACAAAAACTGCGATCGAGTTTTTTATCGAGCCAAACTCAAACCTAAATGTACTTGCTTGCAAGTTTACAAACGTGAATAAATTACAAAAAATAATATTTTTTAATTTATTAATACATATTCAATTATATGTATAATGATATGTGTAACTATGTGAATTAGAGATTGCAATTCTTGCATACACCGAGTGCCGCGGGAAATTTTCGTCTTCTTGGTAGATCTCGTTGTAGAGCACATCTTCTAGTTAACTACCCTAGGCCTTAACCGTGGGTTGAGAGGTTGCCTTCTTGTTTGTATAGTACTGGTGTGCATGCAAGGTTTTCTCATGTAATATATGACAGGAAAATTATTTTTTTAGTCCGTTAAGTTGGCCTCCTTTGCGTTTTAGTCTGTTAACTTGACACTTTACAAAATTAGTCTGTTATCTTGACACTTGTTTTAATTTTAGTCCTTTCAGCTGATTTGGGGATAAATAGCATCTTAATTTGGGGATAAATTGTAAATGGAGGGAAAATTGGGGGGGAAATTCATTAAAAATTTGAAAAAATCGAAAAAATTAATCAGAAAATTTTAAAAATTGAAAAAATTCATTAAAAAATTGAAATCTGAAAAAAAAAAATTGGATTTTTTTTTATTTCAATTTGTTCATTTTTTTCAAAAAAATCCTAAAAAATTTAAAGAAAAATTCATTAAATATTGTCGTGTTTCAATTTTTTCTTTTTTCTTCTTTTCATTTTGATGAATTTTTTCCGCTTTTTTTTAGATAATTTTCTAGTTTCTCATCATTTTTTCTAATTCTTTTTTATTTAATTTTTGATAAACTAGAAAATTACTATAAAAAAGCAGAAAAAATTCATTAAAATGAAAAGAAAAAATTGAAACACGACAATATATAATGAACTTTTTCTTTAAATTTTTTTGGATTTTTTGGACAAAAATTGAAAAAATTGAAATCCGAAAAAAATCCAATTTTTTTTTTTTTTTGCGGATTTCAATTTTTTAATGAATTTTTTTGGTTTTTTTAAAATTTTTCATGACTTTTTTCAATTTTTAATGAATTCCCTCCCCCCCCACAATTTCCCCCCCAAATCAGCTAAAAGGATCAAAATTAAAACAAATGCCAAGATAACGGACTAATTTTGTAAGGTGTCAAATTAACGGACTAAAACGCAAAAGAGACCGACTTAACGGACTAAAAAAATAATTTTCCCAATATATGACTATATGCAGTTGGCATATGCGTAGTTAAGTGCGAGCAAACCTCTTTTGCATAACCATTTTTCGCGAGACATATAAGCTGAAAATGGCGAGGCTTGTGTTGATTATAACATGGTTACCATTGTTTTATGCGGTTAGCATTGTTCAGTATTAGGTTTTGTAACAAGCACATGAATAACATGAATAAATTATTTTTTGTTGTGTTGTACATATGTTATTCTGAATTTAAGTTATAGTGCCCCGTCCAAATTCTAAATGTTCGCATTCTAAATTATTTGAATTAAGTGTAGTTTGCATTGGTTTTAATGTACGATATAACTAATTTATTAGGAACATGGTGTTTTCATAACTCAAAACTAATATATTGTTCGAACTTTGATGCCACTACAAAAAAAAATTAATATTTGTGACAATATGTCAAGTGGCAATATTAAAGTTGTCACCACTTATATGTATTAAGTGACAACAAATTTTGTTTTGTCACAATATTTGTTTTCTCATGTGCAATAGTGAGTCACTCTTGATAATTTGTGACAAGAAAATTGTTGTAGCTATTGACAATTAGTAACACATGTATAGTGACAACTTAGTGACAACAAATAAAGTTGTCACTCTATTTATGTTGTCACTATACATGTGTCACTAATTGTCAATAGTAACAACTTAAAAAATATTTTTGTCACTAAAAATTATTATTTGTGACAAGACAAAATTATTGTCACTCATTATGTATATTTAATGACAATAGAGATATTGTCACTTTAACTTTTGTCACTAATATTATATTTTGTTGTAGTGTGCAGAGATTTTGTAACTTTGTAATAATAGGATGTCTATAAAGCTTAATATATGATATTAGTAATCTTGCGAGGATCATGTGAGAATCACATAATCTTAGTTCAACACGAGGGTGTTCGGGGCATAGAATCACATAATTTTGCCCAAATCAAACAAACCCTAATTCTAGACTTAATAAGGGAGCGTTGCTTTTAGAATTAAAATTGAACTTTGCCTATAATTTTAGGACTAAATGTGTTTATTCATATATAAATGACTAAATGTGTTAAAATTTGTTAAGTTGAAGGATTAGATGTGTTTTTAACAAAAATATCGGTTGTATATTATCAAGATAATTATTAGTTACAGGACTAAAGGTCAAGATGCAAATCACACCGCACTCGCGTTGACTGTTGTATTTAGTGATACGTACATGTGCTCCCACACATGACTTAAAGTCCCCCACACATATTATATTTTTTAGTGTTCATACGAAATAATTATACACTAATTTTAAGAGCGTTATGGTGTTGTGTGTATTAGTCTTAATTGGTAAGTTCAGGTTTGATATGATGATCATACCTTATCATATGTATTGACAACTGCATGAATATATATATTATACGGGAAATTCTAGTCTGCTCCTGACTCGACTAAATTCATGTGTATTTCACAAAATATATGATCAATTACATGACAAGTGTAATTTATGCACTTTGTGAAATGCACTTGGGTGTCCAAACTGGGTCCAAATTAAAATATTTCATATTTTAGGTTTGTATGAGACAATAGTACAATTTGATTTTATTAGTTGCGACTCTAAATCTTAAAGTTTCAATTGTAAGCATATGGCATTAGGATAGTTTTGCCGTGATGATAAATTGTTGCATGTTCCAGATTCTCCTAAATAAAGTATTTTTAATGATGTGTTAAGATTTTTGATGATGTGTATCCTTTATTTTAAAATGAGTTTTATTTGATATTCTATTTGCTTAGATGTACGCCAAAGTGTACAATTTGTTTTTTAGAATATATAAATAATGTAAATTGTGTAAATTAAATTTGACATTGATTGATATAAGCAATTGGGATTGAACCAAGGATTAAAATTTCGTTTCGATGATAAGTTTCGAGTTTTTAAATATAAGAAACGTTTCGGAAACGTCATGGAAAACTTGAAAAATGCTAGAAACAAGAAGTAAAGAAGAATTGTTTCCTCTTTTTACTAGCAAAAAATAATAGTTGTGTAAAATGTTTATACATCTACATCAATAATCGATCAAATTACACTAATAAATAAAGTGGTAGCATTTGATTCAAATTTAACATTTACAAAACATATAACCGACAAAATTTTAGTAACTTAAATTGTGAAATAAAACATTCTAAAAGTGTTGTCGTGAAAAAAATGAAAAGTGGTAATGTTTGATTCAAGTTTAGCATTCACAGAGCATATAATTGATAAAATTTTAGTAACTCAAATTGTGAAATAAAAAATTCTAAAAGTGTTGTCGTGAAAAAATAAAAAGTTAATGTGAATGATACCAGGATTTCAAACTCATCCGCAAAGTATATGAAAAAGTTACTTCACATGATAAAAAGTCGCTCATCGGTGAAATAAATATTTGTTTGATTGTTAGATTTATTACTCTTCATTTCTTCTTCTTCTTCTTCTTCTTCTTCTTCTTTTTATTTTTTTTTTACCTTTTTCCCTAACATTGAGAGATTTGAGAGCTCTTTTGTATTTGCGATAAAGCAAATCTTTTTTAAAAGAAATTTGGAAACATTGAGAGTTTGGTAATTTCTTTTCAAAAAAATTTCCATGGAAACATTGAGAGTTTCTGTGGAAATATTAAGAGTTTCCTAGGAAACAATATAATTTTGAAACTACATTGTGATTTTTTTTCCGTAAGTTGAAAAACAGAAACTTTTGGACGGTTCGGTGGAAAAGAAAAGAAACTTTGAACCATAGATTGAACACGAAGTATATTTCGGAATGGAAACTCTTGATTGGTATAAATAATATAGGTGAAGTGTATTATTAATTTATTATTAATTGTCTCGAATGGTATTAATATAGATTATTGCATGTTTGGGACTTTGCGGAGCCAAGTTCTTCTGATGGTGTATCTACGTTTAAGAGTGTTGTCAATACAAATCAAATAATTTCTTGAAAAAGAGCCTATTTTCACCGATTTAATTACTACGATGGCTACATTATGGAAAATGTACAATCTAAATTGGAAGAGCTAGGATACCCAATCTGTTTATATCTTTATTTTAGTTTTCATATTATTGGGTCAACATATATATATAGAATCTTTGCTAATTTTTTTTTTCTTGTTAACAATATTCCGAATTAGCACATTTGAAATAAAGACGTGCAAGGGCCGATGCTCACATGAAATGACATCGGCCCTTCCCTTGGTGTGTGTGTGTATATATATATATATATATATATATATATATATATATATATATATATATTGTGAGTGTGGTGTTTATGGGAACTATATGTGTGTACCATTTGTGTTATAATTCTTGTTACACCCACAGATGCGTAATAAGTGTATACACGAACGGTTAGGATGTAGTGAGAGAAAATTATGTAATATGGAAAAAAAATTGAGATTTCTCTTTCCACATCCTAGCCATTCACGTATACATTTATCACGCATTTATGCATGTAACATGAAATCTAACAGAAATTTTGGATTTGTGCGCACCTACTTCAGTTCATGCATGTACCAGGTGGCTTAGGCTGTGTTTGGTTTTATTTTGGGGTTTTTTTGGTGAAAAGGTTTATTGGAAGTTGTGTATTTTGATGAAAATGTGTTTGGTTTAGTGTTTGATTTTATTTTCAGAAGAGACAAAAGTTACTGTAGCAGTCAAATCATGTAAGTTTTTGTCTGAAAAGTTGTGTTTATAATTAGTTAATGATTGAAAAATATAATATAATATAAGTTTTAAATGATTATATTGTAGTTGATGTAATTAGTAGGTACCCTAAAGTAGAGACAAATAGGGAGACAATAGCTGACAATTTTTTTGACCAAAAAAATCATTTTTGGTCAAAAAAACACAAAAGAAACAAGTTTTGGCCAAAATTTTTTGCCAAAATGGGTTTGAAAACAAAACCAAACACAGCCTTAAATTTTTGTGCATGCGCATGCAATTGACCACGTACCCACATGAATAGCCATCCTCTATTTAAAGGCCATACTTTTGTTTCAATATTTCTCATTACAAAATCCATAATAATCCAATTATCGTTGTTTGCAACAGTAATAAATTATCAATGGCAAGCAAAGGAGTGTGGTCTAGTGGTCCACAAGGCATTAATCGTGAGAACCCACCCAGGTTCGAAACCCAGGAGAAAGGGATGGGGGTATTACTCCTATATTCTCCCCTAGGGAGCCCTGCGCTTATTGAGTCCATCGTCTATGAATAACCTAGGGCAGATTACCTCCATACGTGGTTTGCGAGCTATTATGTATGGACAGGTTTGCTCTGCTGAGTGATTGACGGAGATTTACCTTGGAATTTCTAAAAAAAAAAAAAAAAAAAAACTATCAATGGCAGCTGACGAGCTGAGGCAAGTAGAAATATTGTTAGGATTTTAGTATGAATTTAATTTGTTGTCTTAGTGCGGAGTCAATCGAGTTGTTTAATTTTTTGTTCATTTGCAACGATGTATTTTAGTTTTTTGTCGTATTCGTATTGGTCTCCAATATAATTATGTCGGCGAATTATATATATAGCTAGCATCAAACCATTTATGCTGGGCAGTTATAATCTAAAATTTCGAACCACAATTATATCAAATTGTCGACAACAATTTGGTACGGTGCAATTTAAGCTATACTATAAAACTAAATTCATGCCCAGCCCGCTTATGTATCAACAAATTTACAAACACTTGTGTAATTTGTATACCCACTTGAGCGACATGAATTGATTTTCATGACTTATGCACCATAATTTTTGTGTTTCGAATGTATCTCTGAAACAAATGAACTAATTCTCAAAGACATTTATAAAAGGGAGTTGTGTTGGGCGATAATAATTGAATCTTATGGATTTTTCTCATATAAATCTCATTAAATGGATAGTTGTGATTATATTAGATTTAACATGTCTTGAGAATAAAAATCAACAAATCCCATTTTCTACTTTTCTCTTACATATGAGAAAAGGCGATTCAAACGGTTGCGAAACAATACCAAATTTCATAGATGTAACCAAAACGTGCCACAACTGCTAGTATATATTAATAATATTAATATGCAAATACTCCTACCCATTAGTTCAACCAAATTTATCACAACTTACCTTTCATATCAGTGCTTGTGTTTGATTAGTCTTTCTATGCATAAAGTTGCTAAAATTCAAAACAGTTAGGGCTTGTATGGTATTGTTTTGGTTTTCAAATCTCATTTTCAAGTTGAGAAATGTTGAAAAAGGAGTTTTTAAATCTGTATTGATTTTTGTGCTACAAATGAAAATATGTTTGAATGAGTTGTTTTGGATAATTATTTTATAAGTTGAAAGTGAAAATATGTTTGAATGAATTTGATTTTGTATGAATTTTTATAAGAAAAAACGTGATGCTAATAAAAATATGTGGATGAAAATTATTTTGGAGATAAGTAGAATAAAACATTATATTTATTAATTTGACATAAAGTAAAGTTGATTTGTAGTAAGTGATTTAGTTTGATATATATATATATATACACACATATATTATATGCATTGATAAATGAGAATACATCACCTGCATTCAAACTCTTATGTTAATAAAACATGTTAATAAAACCACATTTAATCTATGTTTAAGAAAAAAAATGAATGTTATCATAATGCAAAATGATGCATAAATCCCTTGATATTTCTATGCATATGTTTCTTTATCAAGTTTGACAAAAAAATTTAATGTTAACTTCAATTTCATCATGATATACATCATGATATACATGTTCAATGGAGAATTGATATGTTATATCAAGAGCTCTCTCACCAAAATAAATACATATATGTGTGTGTGTGTGTGTGTAAAATAAAGGCATAAATGTTGAAGATTTGGTTTGAGATATAACTCCTCATTTTAAGGAGGAAGGACGCCACCCTACTCTAGGATTGTTGGAAAAAATGATTTGGTTTCATAGTTTTGGGTTGAGATCTCAAGATTTGAGAATTAAGAATCAAAGTTATGTGAGAAAACTTTTAAGCTAAACATATTTTGAGTTCTCAAAATTTTGAGAATTGAGATTTGGGTTTTGAAAACAAAATCATACAAGCCCTTATTGTTTAGTGCGGCTATCGATAAAGGACTTGTGATGTAAAATAACAATCCTTATCAAGTAACACTATTTCAGTTTGATAAAGAATAATCGAAACTGATTACATCAAGTGATTATGTTGATGGAAATATTTCTATCCACGAACGTAACTCAAAAGGGTTGGTTCTTCTATTTTCAATTTTCTACTCTAAATGACATCTACAATGTGTCATTAGCTCAATTACTCGTCATTTTGAAACTTTTATCCATACTTCCAGGAAGAAAAAAGGCCTTATTTTTTGGGTCACTAAAAAAAAATACATTAATGACAATTTCAAGTAACAATGTGGTTAAAGTTGTCACTAATTTTATATATAAAGTGATAAGAATTTATTTTATTTTTTTGTCACAAAAAATATTTTTACATATTTAATTGATAAGAATTGTGTATTAGTTGTCATTTTTGATAACTAATGACGAGGAAGTTGCCACCTAGATCACATAATTCTCCATACAGGGTTAACGCTTTAGCGCTCCGAGCTTGAGAGCTTCGCTCTATGACGCTCTTAATATTCTTAATTCTCGAACTAAAATTTAGGAACCACACTTGACGAAATAAGAATGATTTTTCACTAATAATATTTCATATGCATTCAATGAAAATTGTTTTTGTACTCAAAATAAGTAAAAGATTTGCCCTCAAAACAAAAAAGACTGAAACAAATATAGATTTTGTTAAAAATCAATACCTATAACTTGTAATGCTGAATTTGAGTCTTTGGTGTCCTTTCCGGTCAAAAGTTGGAACCTAAAACAAATATTATTTTAATAATCTTTAAGCATGCTAAAAAAGACAATCACATCATCTTATTTTTAAAATTCAAGTTAACAAATACTTAATTTAATATGAGCTAATCTTATCAAAATAATATCTAAAGATAATTTGGCTGAACAATTTATAAAACATATGATATTTATGACAAAATAAACTTTAAATTATATTTATATTATATACGCTCTAAGGCGCTCTCGCTCCCAAATTTTGTCAAATTTTGTCTCTCCACGCTCCCGCTCCCACTCTATGTTGTCACTATGGGTTGTCAATCTATTTGTGTTATCAACTCAACATGTGTCACTAACTTAAAAGGAACTGTTGTCACTAAAAATCCTTTGTGACAAGACAAAAATTAGTGTCGCTTATGTATATTGATGACAATTTCGGCACTATCACTAATATTGTTTTTTTATTGTATGAGTGTCTATTATATTATACCCTTCAATTTAATTTGACGATATTAAAAATGTAGTTGTTATTTATAGAAAAGTACTTGAATATATTATATATTATAACAAATATCAAATTTTAAATTTTAGTAACATTAAAATTGTGAAAAGATAATATGATAGGTTAATTGACATATTACATAGTATGATTTTGTCCGATGGCAAATGGAGCAATATCTTGGAACATATAGAGAAAGATAAATAGTAGAACATATTCATAAGTAAGCGTAATTGACATTTTCTTGGAGTTTATATCATCAATTTTCATATTTTTATTTTATTTTGGGAGGTGGGGTAAGGGCCTGAGAAATAGATCTATATTTCTATTCGTGATTAAACATTGAAAATTTATTTAAACTCGGTTTGTTCAAGGCACCAAACTAAGCTTGAAATATTGTCTTAGGTAAAATTTGAAGCTTAGTTTGTACTCGATTTGATTGGTTAAAATGATTGAATATGTTAAATATAATATATATATATATAAACAACTTCCTTTTTTTATATGTAAGTAATATCCATTATAAAGATCTTGTCCCAAATATTGTCGGTAAATTAGTCCAATAACATTGAAGCTGGATCCAAATTAATTTGGGCTTTTTTAATGATTAGTGAAGTAAAAATGGGTCAAACAAGTATAATCTGGGCCAAACTATAAATAAGAAAAAGTCTTCATGGACCAGTCCAGCACTTGTATAATAACGTTTTTCATGTTGAACTTGTTTGACAAACTTTTGGGCCGTAGAGAAAATTAGGTCTTCTTTTTTATTTTTTGAACACCAAAAATATTAGGTCCAATATCATTTCTTCATGGCTTAATTCATCCAATCCCATGATATCACGCCACCTGTCGCGAAAAAGTGTATTATCACTTGTCACCTATCAAATGGAAGTAAATAAATTATACATTTTAATTTATTTGTATAAATAGATACACGGGAGGGCCCAAGTCCCAACCCGAGTCCAGACCGAAGATCCTTGACACCAACCCAAACTACGGGGCGGGTGGCACTAGGGCTTAAAAACAAAATCAAGTTACTTGATATTGGACTCGAGATTGATCGCTAGAAAATTGTTCTAAGTTCGATTCAGTTAACATAACAAACAAGTTTGAATATATTTTCATATCAACAAAATTTGAAGATCGGTTTGAGCACGAATCGAATAGCTAAAAAATGATACAGTGTACATAACCAGGCTTGTCCAGGTCAACCTATGTTTGTCTCAATTAAAGCTCGTTCAATTTCGACTTGATTAACAATTAACCAGAACACAAACGCAATTTTTGAAGCTCAATAAAACTTTAAACAAGGTAGAAGAATACATTGTTCGGCTCGACTCGATCCACTACAACTCCGATTGACACGCAAACGTGCGTTCCATTGGTTCAGTTCTACAAGCACATAGGACTCTCTATTCTATAAAATATTTGTGCCACAAGGCCCAAAATTAAAACTATGAACTATATAATTTGAGGTTCAATTGTTTTAATACCAAAGCGGGATAGTCACATTTAACTTTTCATATATTCACATATTCAATTTTGAACGCTATTTTAGTGGCTCACGTATAACATTAATTTATCATTCACCGAAATTGATTTTGAGTAATAAACACATTAAGTTCACATTTTTTCGAAGTAGATTAATCTTAGTCAAAAGAATCATATATCCTACACATAGAACCCGCCTAAACAATTTCAAACTTATACCAAACTTCAAATTTTATTTTAACCAATTTTCCAACTATAGCAAATGGTAGCATATCTAGACATGTAGATCTTATGTTCCCTCTTCAATATCAGACAATTCTTGCATTGCACAACATATGCATCTGTCTGCCAACTCAGATAATTTCTTATATGCATCGAGTATTTTTCAAATTAAACCACCTAAATGATACTATGTTTTTATTCTTGCTACAACAATTGGAAGAACAAAATGGGTGGACCATAATGCCCTTGACTTTAACAATCAACAATAGCACCGAGCCATCAAGTGACTGGTAGGAGCTTTTGGATTTTGGGTCTCGATATAATCACATTTGAGATTTTTCTATTTTAAATTAGTGTTTTATCTCGTATTTCATAAAAAAAATAAGTGTGTATACTCCATTTTAAATTTATATTAAAGAAAATTTTATCTACTTGATGTGTATGTATGAAGTGGAATACAAGATAAAATATCATTTTGGAACATACAACCTAAATTGGTATAATCACAATCTTCTATAACTAAATAATTCAACGCAAGTTCCTTTACAATGATGACTATAATCAGAAGTATATCTGTAAAGAAGTGGAGTTGAGCCGAATAAGTTATCGTCTAAACCTGTTTGAATTACTATTGATCTTCAGAATTTGTGTTTGACCTTGATTTTATTGCTAATCGACCCGAACATGAATCAAGCTCATTTACAGCCTGATTTTTACTAATTGAGTCGAACTTCAAATTTATTGAACGCATAAAAGGTTGTTCAAGTTTGATAGGTTGAATTCCATCTAACAGACATATCGAGATAAATATTTTTTTCTTTTAAACAAGCATCACTACACATTTTATTGAATTGTTGTGTTCTTCTAGTTGACGTGCAAATATTAGTTAGGCAAACTCTAATTTTTTCTATATGTTTTTCTATCTTAGCATTAGTATTATTAGTTGCATTATCTAAAGATATAAACATAATTTTTTTCGAAATTCCCCAATAAGTACAACATCTATATATGGACTGTGCAATCATGTCTCCTGAATGAGGATGTTCAAGTTGTGCAAAATCAATAATTCTTTTTTGTAGGAAAAAATCATCATCAATCCAATGTGCGGTTACACAAACAGAATGAGTCGCCCCCTTCTCCGCCACATGTCGGAAGTTAGAGCAACCCTTGAGCCTAAGTCTTGAAGGATCACCTTTAAATGAACTACCTCTTGGTTAAACAAATTATTAGCATATTTCAAACATGTGTTTCGTGATATACGTTTAAATTGTATACAAATATATTGTTGTATAAATCTTTCAACCACAAGGTTTTCCGCAAATGAGCAGGGGAGTTAAATTGAATGACTAATTGAGCAAGTCCTCTTCTCATAACTTTTTCATCGTAAACAAAAGTTTCAACGGTATGAGGTGCACTAGAGTCTACTTCTAGGTTTCCCTTCCTCTCTTATAGTATGTTAAGCCATTACAGGTGGTGTTTATCTAAATGTCTCTCATTTGAGATACCACCCCCCCCCCCCCCCGATTCAGCTGTGTGTTTAAATTTTCGATAGGGGCACCACACACATACAAAATGTTCATAATCAAATCTTTTCATAAATGCTCAAACGTCACTAGTTTTTCCCCTTGATCTTTTCACACTAGATGAAGTTTTGTGTTTTGGGGGGATATTTTGAAAAGTCGTACGAATCTCGGGTATACTAAATGGTGGTGGGGATTGAAAATTTTCGGGAGTGTCTTCGGGTCTTAAATAATTTTGAGTTTCGGTTCCCATTACATTTTTACCCTTACACCTACGAGAACTACTTTCACTAGGAGGATTCATTTTTTATGGATTTGATAAAATAATCGTAGATAAAAAATCACACAAATAACAATAACAATGAAATATGAAATTAACACACAATTAACAATTAACAATAAATTCACACAAAATAAATGACAATATCAAAACTTGTGAATAAGTAAATGTTACCAATCACCGATATTACGGTTTGATTAAACGTCCTAAACCGAGCCTCCACAACTTCAATTTGAAAAAATGGATTACACCTCCGCCAAACGTAAAATCGAGACCTCTACAACTTCAATTTAGGAAGTATAATTACGCCTCCGCCAATCGTAGAAAATAATATAAAATATATTTTTAATATATTTGAAGTAATATTATATTTGTTGAACTAAATATAATGAATTATATGATTGATATAAATATACAATGTAGAGTTTGATAATACTAAAAATTTTGTAAGAGATTGAAAAAGTTTGGTGTAAAAAAATAAATCAAATGTGATCTATTTATAGGAAATTTTAGCATAACTAAATAAATAATAAAAACAAAAATAAAAAATAAAAATAAATGTATAACAGGCACCTGAAATATGTTCAAACCCGTTTGAACACCTACGGTCAGCAATTGCAGACCATTCTACTTTTCTTATAAAAGAAAATTTTTAATATTTAATATTATATTATTATATTCTAAAAAAATTACATGGGCCCGGCTTTTTTGGCCCGCGAGCCGAAAAAGCCCAACTGGCTCGGCCCGGTCAACTAATAGGCCAAGCCATTAAGGCTTGGCAAGCCTTAATGAGCCAAGCCTTAACAAGCTTGGCCTATGACAAGCCCATTTGACACATTTAATCGTTATCACTAAATTGTCACTAAGGGTGTGTCACTATTTGTCAATAGTGACCACAATTTCCTTGCCAATAATTATCAAGGGTGACGACTTCTATACAAATCTTGTCACTATTAAACATCTAAAACATATTCTTGTAACAAAACAAAAATTATTATCACTCTAAATTTACAATTAGTGATAATTTTAATATTGTCACTTGATATTTTATCACTAATATCATATGGTTTTGTAGTGTTAACAAACAGTTACTATTTCCTAATTTACGAACTACATGAAAAATCAAGGAAATAAGCAAATAATTATAGGTGAATATTCTTGAAGGGCACATGAAAACCCCGAAAATGACGAAAGTTCTATATAAGAGGGGAGGCCTACATGCTTGTAGAGCTGAATTAAAGGAAAACGCGCTCGTGCACGCTAGCTAGAGTTGTGAGTGGATCGTGAGTCAGATAAAGTATTGTTAAAGTTTGTTTATATTTTTATCTAGCTTGAAAAATTCATTTGGATTTAGTTTAATGGTTGATTGGAACCGAATCCAAACGAGTTTTAATAGAAACAAACACAAGTCAAGCTAGACAAGCTTGATTTTTTTTACACATATCTTATCATTTTTTAAATACTCGAGTCGTGCTCGAGCTTGAAAATGTGCTCAAAATTATTTTTAATGTTAAATGAATTAAGCTTAAACAAACATTTGACGATCAATCTCAAATCTGATATTGAGTAACTCGATTTTGTTGTTCAACCCTAACGCCACCTAACCCGTAGCTCGAGCTCGTGTCACGGAACCTGGGCCCGGGCTCGAGTTGGGACTTGGGCTGCATGTATATATCTTTTTATACAAATAAATTAAAAGATTTACTTTATTTTCTTTGGATCAATGTATGATAAGTGGTAATACACTTTTTTAAGAGAATTGCCGCGATTAAGCCATGAACAAATGATATTGAACCTAATATTTTTCTACGGCCCAAAAGTTTGTAAAACAAGTTCAACATGAAATACATGATTACACAACTGCTGGATTAGGCCCACGAAGAAATTTTCTTATTTATGGTTTGGCCCAGATCATACTGTTTGGCCCAAATTTACTAACTAAATCTTTGAAAAAGCCCAAATATATTTGGATAGTTTGTAACAAGATCTTTACGACCGATTGTTTGTGTATATATATACACACATATATGTTTGACATATTTGGTATTTTACTCTAGGGGAGGTGGACACACTATATGGCCACTTTAACTAACCCAAGTATATTGAACTTAAATCGATGCTCAAATTATATCTAAAAGAATGTTTTCAAGCTTAATATGGTACATTGAACAAATCGAGTGTTCGACATGAATCAAATATCTAATAGTGATAAATTTTCAACTCCCTTACTCCACCTACCAAAAAAGAACCAATAGGAAAATTAATGATATAAACTCGAAGAGTAAATTGACCATATCAAAATTTTAAGCATATTTTATTATAAAAATAAGAATTAAATCGAGCAACTTATGTGTATGAAAATGTTAATTATGCTTCTTTTTTTGGATAGGAAAATGTTAATTATGCTTACTTATGAATATGTTCTACTATTTATTTTTCTATGCATGTTCCAAGATATTGATCCATTTGCTACTGGTCAAAATCATACTATGTAATCATATTATGTTTTCACATTTTTAATTTTTTAAAATTCAAATCTCAATATTTGTTAAAATACTTAGTAAAGCTGATTCTTATAATCAAATGGGTCAAAGCCCATCCAAAAGTATGAGCCACCCACACACACACCCTTTTTCACACATACAAATAAGAAAAAGTTGCAAGAGGAAAAAACAGAAAAGTGATTTGAAAATAAAACTTACTTTAGATGTAATTAAAGTGGTAATTAGATTCTGTTAAAAAAACCGAGTTTTATCGACTTATACCACTCATCTGATTAGTCTATATGGCCATATGATATGCTTATGTATTCAAAAAAAAAAAAAAAAAAATCCTACCTAGGTTAAATATAGTGGTAAAGCCGTTCACAACCTAAATCTCCGAGTTCAAAGCTCGTTAATCTCACCGAATCGTAGCATCAATGATGATCCTCTAACGCCCAAGTTAGTTTATGTACAAATTACACAATGAAGGTTAATGTCATTACGAAGCATAATGAGATAACAAAATGTATTTATAAGTCTAAGAATGTCCTATCCAATCTCGGGTCGTCCACGTGTCGAAATATACTAATTCACTTGTTCAACTGAGAATTGGCGGAGCATGGATCTTGATATGCATTCACTATTTTTTTGGTGGTAAAATTTTCATTTCAGCATTTACATGAAAAATCAGTAGGGCTATATATATGGGTAGTGCTCTATGTATGCATATGGAAAAATACCACCTTGATTTTAGAAAGCAAAGGACTTTCACGACTTTCACCTAGGAAAATAATATAATGTCACCGAATCCTTTGCAAACGTGGACATTACCATCTAGAAGTGACATACAGTATCTTTTTTCCCCATTACCTATATCATCATAATATAATGTCACCGAATCCTTTGGATACTCAAGAGTGAAGCAAATCCTTTAGAAATACTATCATAAATCGGACGTGTAGGTTTGTATGCACACATAACAAGTGGTTAATGATGTATGTTACGTTTCTCGACATAGTCCTTCCAATACTCAAGTCAATAATCGCTCTTAAAGACTTATCTAAATGTGGCTCTAATAAGAGTATCTATATAATACAACGTTTCAGGTAAGTGACACCATTAAAGAAAAAAGAAAGTATAGCCGGGAAGTATATATATTTTGAACACATCAATAAGATGTAACTAATATATTCTAATCACCAAATGAGTAAGATGTCCACACAAAGAGAAGGAGCTCAAATCACCATACTGAATTTAAAGTGTTTTTTAGCTTTAAATTTCAAGATAATCATGATGATTTATGAACAATAAGTCCACATAAATCTTATTACATGGTGGTTAAGATTGTTACAAAACTCGAGTCTAAAACCTCATAAGAACAACTCTTTTGCACTAGAATGTCTTCTCGATCGAATCCATACGAGACTTAAAACACGAATAGGACCTACTTAGAATATTTCAACCATTACTACTTATTTTGTTTAGATAATTTTGATTTCCCTTTCTCAAAGTTGTCAAACTAAATAGTTTGGAATTTGGAGGCTAAAAATACAAGAGATGGATATGTTTGTAATTTCGTAATATATATACACTATGTGAATGTGATATATATTATACACACACATTTATAGATAATTGCAAGAACTATTTAACTACTATTATAATCTACTAACATTACTAAAAAATAGAGAAAGACTCACACGTCGATGGAGAACTCAATACCTTTGCATCCCAAGCTTCAACTTAACTATTTTATCGATGTAATATCAAATAATTCAGTTTATTATCTGAAAAAATCTTCTAGTGATAATAAAGCAACAAACGAGACTGTACTTTACTTTTTGATGTAGATAGTAATTTTTTAGCAAAGTTTGCATCATAAAAGTAGTCAATAATAAAAATTATTTCGTTCGAAATTGTCTTGTAGCTAATTGGATAAATTGTGAAAATCTACACCCGTCTTCCAAGGTATACATCTTCAAAAAAGTTAAGTTGGCAGAGGCCACTCCCACATGCATGCCGCTACCGATGGAGAAGGAGAAAAATGACAACATATCTTAGTGTGAACATATCTATTACACTCTATTGCAAAAGATTTTGAAGAAAGTAATTGTTGATATCATTAAATTACAACCAATTGGGATGTTGTAATTTTTAACATTCTGTGCTTTCATATATGACGAAATTAATTAGTTGATGAAGTATTTGGCCTCATTTATAATTAATTAGTATTATATTATATGATCCCGTATTGTGACCCAACTTTTATAAGTCCATAATTTGCGCAAGGGTAATTATTATTCAACGCAAAAGAATGAATCGTAATAACTCGCATCTCGCTAGCTATATATATATATACATATATATATATATATATAGGGTATGGATCAAATACATACCTTGCCATTAGGTAAGACCTAAGACCCAATCTAGGCCGTTGATTCAATTTGATCCAAAGGTGTAAAATTATATCATTTTTTCGGATTATTTAAATATTTTTAATGCTGGGAGGGCAATTTTGTCAATAAAAACCAACAAACTCATGCACATTTAATGCATGATCAAATCAAATCCCCATTAATGCGTAAAAACAGAATTTACCATATATTTCAACTCGATTAAAATCAATATTCATCACCAGAATCCATTCTTCATCGGTCCATCATCGAGATCAGTTCATCATCAATCCTATCGAATTAATCAGCAAATATTATACAGTATTCATCATCAATCGAAGTAATCAGCAAGATCGCTTCATCATATTCGTCTTTTTCATCGTAATTGATTGGGTAAGATCAATTCATCATATTCGTCCTTTTCATCGCAATTGATTGGGTGAGATCAATTCATCATCAGCAATCACAATATTCATCGCAATTGAATGGGTAAGATCAGTTCATCATTAGCAATTAATCAACAATATCAGTTCATCGTCAATTCATTCGTGAGCGTCGTGGATTATTGATTTCCGTTTTTATGGCTGAGATGGACACAGGTATGGATATAAATATCGCATCGATTGATGTTATGAACTCAAAAAATATGCGATAGATATTGACATATGCTGGTTTACGGTATACAGCAACATACACACCAATATACAGTTCGTTGAAATATGATATATCTAGCGTTATACATGAATATACAGTGAGCAATGCATTATTAATTAGTGTACTGTAGATTATTCAACGTTATACAGCAGTTATAATGGTGATATAAGGTGTGGTATTCATTTGATTTGTAACTATTAGTGATTGGAATTCATTATACAGCAAGATATACGCCAGTATACAGTTATTATAACGTGAATATACAATATATATCAACAGTTAGATGAATATATTACAACGAGTAGTATATGTTTTTTATACAGCGTCTCACACACCAATATACATTAAATGGACCATTGTTATACATCATATTATATATTACTATACAGTGTTGAATTGTATATATTATACATTATAATATTCAGCATTGTAATGTATAATAAACAACATTATACAGTTCTTTATACATTAATATACAGTTGATATACTATTATTATACAGTGTGATTTTGTTGTCTTATATTATTAACACGATCACATGCAGTCAGCAATAATACAGTTGAGGCTCAATGTGTCCACTCGGCTTCGTCATCCAATTCTGTAAGGAGAACACGTATCTGGCCCTGGCTTCATTTGTCTCCTTTTATCACCAATGAATTCCACCGCAACAGGTCCCTTCCCTGCATCAGCCTTTGTTGCCACATCTGAAGTCGACGGAGGCACTTGGTCAGCAACATTGGTGGTGTCATCCTTGTATTGTCTAGCAATTGACAGTACAGTCCCTTCCGGCTCGTCATGATGTGGGTTCTCCGGTGTTTGTTGCGATAGCAGGTCAAAACTAGGCATTGAGGGGATCGCTACTCCCTTTGCTGCAACGGTGTCTGGTTGTTGGTCCTTCTGTGGTGTTATCTGTGTCAACAAGTTGAAAGTTGGTCCTTCTGCAAAGTTGAAAGTTGGTCCTTCAGTTGGTGTGCTTATTGGTTTATCGGGTGCAAATTGTTCATGTTGGAGAGGCTGAACATCTTGGACAGCAGGATGTGCGTGTGACGAAGGTTCTCCTTGGTGCTCGGTAGGTGCCTCTTTATGCGGTCGATACAGCCTCGCAATCTGATCGAACACCAGCTTGTCAATTTCTTTCAACCGTGGATTTGTCGGAATAATCGAGTCACACGATTGCATGTATCCATTGTACTTGATAATAACATCCATCAGATTGAATGCATATTTTTCCAGACTGCTCATCAGCCCCTATGAGTAAATGTATAACAAAGGATTATTTACTGTATAATTATATTATATGAACTGCATATTATTATGTTCAGATACTGTATATCAGTGAGTCCAAAAAACATTATACAATAGCTCACAATTAATTATACAGTAGATACACACAAATGTACACTAATTAACAATCAATTATAGCTCATAAATACACTAAATAATTAAACAATATACATTACATATTAAACAATACCTGTTCAACCTTATCGTATTCCATGATGGATTCTTGTGTGTCTGGTGGAGCTTCTAAAGAGGCATTGGGTTGGTGTGGAGATTGAACTTGATCAACAGTCTTCCCTTTGTCAGCCTTCAATTCCCATTGCCCCTTCAATATCACCCCATTCCCAAAAACCCCCGGACCAATCTCAACGGCACCCTTTTCCCGGAGTTTAGAGTCCGACCATGCAAGCCAAGTTGGAATTGATCTTTGTACTGTCAAATGGCCCTTGTAATTGACTCTGTCAACATATAATATCTGAAATTGTACTGGATTATAGACTATTATACAGTAGATAATATATCATTATACAGTGTCACACAACACAAAATACAGTATGTGATAGACCATTATACAGTAGGTAATATATCATTATACAGTATTCATTTACACATCGTGCAGTTAATATAAAATTACTAATTAAATGTATATAAACACAATAGTGCAACATAATCAACATCACAAGAGTGAACGTAGACTTACAATCAAAAACAGGAGAGGTCCCGTATATGCGACGTTGCGGGATCTGCTTAAAATCTTTTGTGTCCGCCAAACTTCGTAGAAACAAGGGATGGCCAGTGTAAGTTGACAACTCATCAAGTGATCCTGTGAAATTCAACATCTTCTTGTTCAGAAATGGTGTCCAGGCGCCTCTACCAAGCAATTGTATATAATCATCATAAAATTGAGCTTGAGTAGCTCCGTGACTGCTTCCTCTTTTTTCAATTGCGTCAACGACCATTTTAGCTGAAACCTTGAACTTGTTGGACTTAGTAAGTCCAAATTGTGCACTCCATGCGTCCGACCTTTCTGGATTTTTTGATGTGAGGTCTATAATGTTATCCCGTGTGGAAAACCCAAAACCTCGGCACATCATATTCTGTAATATTAATCTTTCCCCAGGCAACTAAGAGTGAAATTCCTGGTTTAAAAGCCTTTACAATTTTAAAACCAGCTTGTGTGGCATATCCTTAATATTGAAATCCAGAAAGCAACCAAAACGGACTGTCTAAAAACCCTTCACGTTGTGGTTCGTGAGGTTTGAAACGCTTTAATTACACACCTGCAGTGATATCGTATTTGTGTAAAACTCAACCGTACGCTTCTTCGCTTTATTTTGGTCACAGAACGTATTTTATGACTTATTTTTTGACGGTGTTGTTTCCCAGTTGCTGTTCGATGTCTTTTTTCGGATCGGTGGCGGTGGGATGTCGGTAGCTTAATCGGGTCAGCGTTAGCAGGGACGTATCAAACAACATGTTGTGTGTGTATTCAGACGAAAGTTGACTGCACAATGCGGCAACTACTACCTGAAGGACTCAGATGATGCATGACCCTTCTTGAGTAACTGCATTATACGGTAGCTAGTAGGATTAGGCAAAGGGATGAATAATTATAAAGTAGATCACAAGTTAGTATACAAACAAACTATTCACCATTCGTGTGTGATAATCTATATACAGGTAAGATATCTTTACATTTATACCTTATGCGTATTCTATAAACCAAATAATACACAGTGTGCAAACTAACCTTAGACAGATGAATCTAACTCCATTATACAGATCATTACAGTTTGTAATATAAATAAACTACCGTATTACAACAGTACCCAATAAGCAAATTGAAAGTATAAAAAATCAAATATTATTTGGTACTAATGATAAAAACAAAAAGAAAATGAAGCAAATTTGGTTAATAAATTGGAAGCTCAGATCATGCCAGACATGCGAGAAATTCTAGGAGGGATCAGGTTCAATGGAGTCGGTCCATCAACTACCATTATATGCAGGTGATTTTGGTGTATTTTACTGTTTTTTCTTTACATCCAACGGTGTTTGACAGACCGGCTCTAATAGATCCGGTCCTATCGTAGAATCACCACCAGACATGCAATAAATTGGTTTCGTGTTGCCATTAGGGGATTTACCAACTATTTAATGCAGTAACAAATGAAAGAAATTATACTTGCTTTAAATATGGAAAGCTTTAATTTATCACGTTTTTAACCTATGATACATCATACATAGTTGGACTTTGCATATTTGGAAAGTGCAATTAGTATAGTCATTGAAAATGTCATCAGATTTTCATGTACTTTTTTTGAGTAGATGTTACTCATGTTAATATAGTCTTGTCGGGAGGGCTGAACTAAAAGTGTTATTAGCTTCATCTTCAAAACTCAAGTCCTGAATTCCTTTGGAAAATTAAAGGGAAAAAAAATCATAAATACTAGCCGATAAAGATATTGTGTGCATGTATAAAAAATAAAATTATCAACAAGATTTTGAATAAATTTATAGAGAAGAAAGGAAATAGACAAAAGAAATACATAGAGATGATGGAATGTGTGACACAAAAGGAGAGAGGAAAGAAAATGTCTGAAATGTGAGAGACGTGATTGAAAAAAGATAAAAGTACTATGTATTGTATGACTCATATCACAACTGCTTGTCGGACTAAAATCACCTTAAATCCACGCTATTCAATTTTCTAACAATATAGATATGTAATAGTACATTATAATAGTTGAATTCCTAAAACTATATTTCTATTCAACGCAAGATAGCGAGGACTGAGCATGCTGAAGCTGAACATGGGTAACATACTATTTGCGAGGATATGGCTTCCTACTCGGAGGGCATGAGTGATAGATAACTTTGCTCTCTTACCAATTAAGAATATACTTTTAAGCGATATGTTTATACAGTTCTTAAAGTAACGACATCATTACAAACTTTACAAAGAATTGAAGTAGGGGTCTATCAATTTTGTAGCTAAGCTAGTAACTAACTTCTTATGGGAGATGTCTTAAATAACACTTTACTTCAAGATGTGACATATGAAATCAATACGTTTTATTGTAGATAAGTTTTTAAATTTTGACGATAATGCCAATGTAACTCCAATTTGACAATGTCAAACTTTTGCTTAATTACTAACATAAATCATAACTACACAAGTTTCCAATTGGCACTTGTATGAACGTACACTCCCTGATCAATAACTCACAAGGTTAAAAAAGGAAAAATTTAATTAAATATACACATTCATCAATGACCAACCCAAATATACTTGAAACCCTAATCCACATCTTAAAGCCTTTCAATTCGGTAATATCAGTTTGGGCCAAGTCAAACCCATATTGTAAAGTGGGCTGCATAATATTGGGGTCAAAAGTTATGAATCCATTAGTTGGATTGATCCATAAGTTGCCTATGAAATTAAAATTGTGTTTTCTTTTGCAACATCATTTCTTAAGAGAAAAAGGAAATTGGTATGAGTAGAAAGAGTTCTGAACGCTTAATCAGAATCTCGAATTCGAATTCTAATGTATACATAAATTTTTCTTATAAAATCTCGCATTAACACTTGATAATACTTTGAGGGATAACTATACTAGCAGACCAACTAAAGCCCATATTGTGAAGTGGGCCACATTTTATTGGAGTCTAAAGTCAAAAATCCATTTGTTGAATTGGATCTTTACTACATTGGATTGACCCTGCCCATGATAATATAAGTTGTGTTTTCTTTTACAACAGTAACTCAAGAGACCAATGTCGCGTCGAAAAAGTTCTGCACGTTTAAGTAAAAAGTTTCGAGTTTAAACAGTTTATATATAAAAAAGTCTTCTTGAAAATTATGTAGTTTTGAGTTTGAATGTTTGTGTATACAAAAAGTATTTTTTGAAAAGTCTCCTCTTCACATACACTTAAGAAAGCGCTTTGTTGGGAAAGACAAACCCACTTCAGTGAGCTCTACGCCTCGAAGGGATTAGTTCCCGGCATCCGGTTGGAGGAAACCCTTGGTATAAACCAAAAAAAATTTTTTATTTCTAAGATCAATAAACTAATAGCCCATCAGATTCAACGGAAACAATGATAAATAGATACGAATACAGCAGAAAAAAAGAGGGGGGAGGGGATCAAAAAAAACAAGTAGAGACAAATTTTATACAGTTATATACAAGTCGCTACCCCCTGGGTATTTCTTTAATTGAATTTCGTTTGATTAGAAGGAAGTTTCTTAAAAATTTCCGTTTTCTTTAAAAGAATATTACATACATACCCCCTCACTTATTGTATAATTATAAAAAACTTACTTACATTTTTTAAAATTATACAAGTCCCTCTCATGTTTTTGAATTTCTTACAATCACACCTCTATGTATTTAAAAATTCTTACAATTTTATTCTCTATAAACCTTGCAAATTGACCCCTAAAGCCCTTAAGGTGTGTTGTGAACGCTTAAACAAGAAATTTTGAATTAGAATTCTAATGTATACATAAAATTTTCCAATAGAATCACATTAAAACTTGATAATCCTTTGAGGGATAACTATAATCTCGGACCAACTAAAGCCCATATTGTAAAGTGGGCCACATTTTATTCGAGTATAAAGTCAAAAATGCTTTTGTTGGATTGGATCTTTACTACATTGGATTGACCCATAAGTGCCCATGATAATTTAAGTTGTGTTTTACATCATTAAATTCTCATGAGACTAATGTCTGATGGAAAAATTCACTTAGATCGAGTTTAATAATCCTAATATCTAACTTCTCACACAATAAAGTACTACCCTCACACGCAATTGTGTGAAAAAGATAGATACAGAATATACATTCATACTATTGAATTCAATCTGACATAAAATTATCCTTGTCGGATGGTTGAAAAAATTCACGATCTTCAAGGAAAGAATTTCAAGTCTAAACACTTGTATATATAAAAAGTTTTCTTGAAAATTTTAGATAGTTTCGAGTTTGAATGTTTGTGATACAAAAAGTTTTCTTTTTTTTAAAAAAGTCTCCCATTGACTTACATTTAAGATAGGGAATATTACACCCCTCACTTATTATATAATTATCAAAAACTTTTTTTTATTTTTTAAAATTATATAAGTCTCTCTTATGTTTAGGAATTTTTTACAATCACACCTCCTCTCCTCTGTATTTAAATATTCTTACAATTTTTTTTTTATAAACTTTATAAATTGACCATTGAGGTTGTGTTGGTAATTTCTAAAAAGTAAGAGATTCTTTTATAATTACACAATAAGTGAGGGGTCTTTATGTAATTTTAGAAATATATACATATACATACATATATATATATATATATATAAAATGGGAAATTAAATTTTTACAAACCCAACTACAAGATTTTTGTTATCCAAAAACAACATGAAATGTGTGCCACGTACTCTCCACCCACCATTCCTCTTTCACCTTCCTTTTCTATGATTACTATGGCCACCTATCCACATTCCATAAGATACATATTCATTTTAACAATCTAGATTTGAACCTGAGAAAATAAAAAAAAAATGGAAATGGCTAGCCATTCATTTTCATGTGCAAAGACCACTTCTTTATCTCCAGCCTTTTGCAGCTAAATCAACAATTGCTGCCCATAAATCTGTGAATTTTTGGGTTATAATTGCTTGCCCGAAATTTAAAATGTAATGTAAAACAGTTGAAGAATTTTGGTGCTATAAGGGCTTCTAATTCTGAAAGTAGTGCTACAACTGATGGTTCTGTTACATGGCTTCTGCAACCCATAGGTCAGTAATTAACTATCTTTCTCCTAGTACTAGTGTGTGTGTGTGAGAGAGAGAGAGAGAGAGTTTGTTCTACTGTGTGTAATTAAGTGTGTTTTGGTGTGATCAAGACTGAACATAGTGTGCAAAAGATCAGGAGAATGTAAATTGATGTGTTGTGAAAATTGGGTCGGGTCTGAGTGGTCAAACCCTGACTAAAATATTTCGAGAAACGGGTTAAGGGACCTAAGAAAATAGATTAGTTCTCGTACTTTTAGATAATAGAGATTGGCAGAGGTTTTAGAGTGATTCAATTATCCCCGAATGATTTGATTATTTTAACTGGTCGAACCTGGCTAAAATATTTCGAGAAATGGGTTAAGGGTAGATTGAGTTCGACCTACGACACAACAAATTAGTTCTCGTATTTTTCGATAATAGAGATTTGCAGAGGTTTTAGAGTGATGCAATTATCCCCAAATGATTGATTATTTTAGTATTTGTAGAGATGCTTGCTGGCCTTGGTCCTGATGGTTCTTTAATATCTTATTAATGAATAGGATTAATGGGCCATTTCTTGTAACTCACAGCCCTTTTTTATAATAGTCCACATGTATACTATAAATTAAGATTAATTATCCTTGATTTAAATAATGACACATCATAAATAGAATGGAAATCAAGAACTTGGTAGAAAGTTGGTTAGGGTTGTAAACGAATCAAATTGAACCGAGTAAGTTATTGTTTATGCGTGTTTGAATTATTGGTTCTGTTAGATGGCTTCTTGAACCCTTAGGTTAGTAAGCTATCGTTCGTCTTAATTATTGTTATACTAATGTGTGTTGGGGGGGGGGGGGGGGGGCAATAATTTATTATTCTACTGTGTGTATGAGGTGTGTTTTGATGTGATCAAGACAATGTGCAAGAGTGAAGAATGCTAATTGGAAGCTAATTAAGTGGGATTATGCATATGAAGCAAATATGGCAATGAATACTTGCTAACAAGCACATTTTGAATATTGTCTCTTTTTGGTTTCACTTCTGCAAATGATTCATCAGAAAGTAAGTTGGAAAATGTCAACATAAGATTAATTTCCTCAATTTTATGTGTGAAAGTGAGAATATGTCTTGCAATGTTTAAATAATCGAGTTGATTAGTTGGTTTGACATTTGAAAATACGAAAATATAGGCTTTGCTTGTTTATGTGTTTTTAGTAAATATTCTGAGTTTTTTTGGGAATGTGTACTAGGTGTATTCATGTGAAAATGATCCGATGTGTATTTGCATTTGTTTATGTTTTCAGAAAATGATTGTATGTAGGAAAGTATGTATAATCAAGAGAAATAAAAGAATAGTTGAAGTATGTAAAGCGTCGATGAGAGAGCGTGAAGTTATATGGATGTATTGATGGAAAGATAGTTATACAAAGTTATCAGGAATGAGAAATTGAAGTTGAAAAAGGTGTTTTTAGTTGAAAATGGTTTATAGTGAGGATTTTTATAAAATGGTAATGAAAATGATGTTTTGAAAAGTAAACAAACGAGCCCTATGTTTGCCTACTTGTTTGCGTACATATTATAAGTTTTTGAAATGAGTTGTAGACCTTCAAGTATAGGCTGTTGCTTTCCAAAAATTTTGTATATTCGGATCTCTACGAAAAACAGGAAAAAAAGAAAAAATGGCAAAAACAAGTACATTTTGACATTTTAGTGGTTAAGAACAGAAATGTTCTAAGAAAATAAAAGGCAAAGATAGCTTTGGAGTCGAAGCATTCGCGGAGCTTGATTTCTATATCTGCATAATTTGTTTTGCTCAGCAGAGTTTATCTTCTGCTTATTTTCATTATTCAATCATCTGATATAAAATAACAGAAGCCAAAATGATGATTTCTAAGTTCATTCCGATGACATGAAATGTAGTGTGTTCTTATTATTAAGGTGTAAGCCTACGCTATTATACGTTCATAAAATCATACGTTGCTACTTGCTAGGTGATGGCGATTCAAGGCACATTGGTTATAAAGTTGCAAGGCCTGGTGCATTCGAGATAGCTTCTGTAAGTATTCAAAATTTTGATTCTCAGTGCTCGAGAATTTTTTTTATTGACTGGTAAATAATTTGACATGATTTAGGACGTGGTAACTGTCGGACGTGTTCGTGAGAAAGCAGATCTTGTGATTCCGGTTCCTACAGGTACTGAAAGTTAAATAATTTAAAATGTTTTTACTTGTTCAATTTTGTAAATTTTCAGTGATACAAGATGTATATATATTCTTGAATTTTTCTTCGGAAATTTTGTAAATGTTTTTGCTCAATTTAAATGATCGAAATTTGGCATGTCTTTCTAATTATAAAACTCGAAACTTATATTCAGCTCTCACAATTGTACAAGTCCATTATGCAGTTGCAAAATATACCAAGAACTTAATCCATTAATTAATTTATGTTCTTTTATTCTTTGTTACTTAACTTGTTCACGATGAATACAGTTTCTGGTTTGCATGCTCGGATTCAGAAGACGGAAGAGAATCTTTTGATTACAGATTTAGACAGCACAAATGGTACTTTCATCGACGAAAAACGGCTTCAGCCTGGGATAGCTTACGATGCATCGCCTGGAAATCTCATTACATTTGGTATGAACACACTAACTTACTATTGTTTTCCTCTTACATCTCTCTCTCCATGTGATTTATTTCGTGTTTATGGAAAATTTGATTTTTTCACGATGAATAAAAAGTATAAATGCGAAAAATAAAGCGTGAGTTGGATGTAAAACACCATATTAGAATAGATGATTCGAATTTATTTGTTGAATTTTCTTTTTCCTCACCAAAATACAAGGTTCAATTCAAATACAACATAAATGTTCCGTCTATGGAATGTGAAGAAGTAATGGTTAATTACTTCAATAGAGGTAAATAAAAGGAAAAGAGAAATGAGAAAGTACAACCATATGAAGCCATAAGAACATTTTTCTTTATTATTTCCTCACCAAAATCCAAGAACTAAAGATAGCCTTAATCCACATTCTAGGGCGGAATGCACGAAACCAAACAAACTCTCATCTTGTTAAGTATTGCAAAGAATCTCGAAGGGTAACCAGACAGTTATGCAGAGAAGTGACGAAAAATGATGGTTGGGTCGAAAAATATATGCTAGCCCAAGTCCAATAGTTCTAGTGACGGTCTCTCTCACACAGTATGATGTATTGTGTGTGGTCCCTATGTATACTTATGTGAAAGAGATAAGACACATAATAAACTCTCGGAGCATTAGACTCAGTCTGACATAGAATTCCCGGGGTCTAACTTTTCACATACCCTGCAATAATGCCCTTGCAACTACTTAGGAGATCAGGTCTGGGCAACGACAATTATATGATGAAACTCACGTGTGGTCCACCATACTTCCTAAGAATCACTCTAACTCTCGTAGTACTGGACTAGCCCACTATAATTGTAGATTAAGTTCATTTCGTAATCTAGATTTTTATTCGTGACTTAATCTTTTCTACGGATATTCTCAGGCGACACCAATTTAGCTATATTCAGAGTTTATAAACTTGAGAAAGAAGATAACACTACCGAACCCGAGAATTCCGGGGCTAAAGCAGCAGAGGATGAGCCAAACCAAGCAGCAACTTAGAGTCTTCAAGCTGATCTTTTATGGTTTTATTCTTGGATTTGACTGCACAATCTTTGTGCAACAGCTTTGGCAATTTTTTTCATCTTCTGTCGGTTCTTCGAAGAATATATGTGCATTAGCATATTTCATGCTGATCAAGAAATATTAGGTGAATGTGAATCTCTATGCTGGACATTATTGATTAGCTCTGCTAGCTGCAAAAATTCTATGGAACCATCGAAATGCACAGGTGGAATAAAAGATATCAAATTTCTATCAAGATAATTCGAAGTTCCAACGAATAAGAATCCTAATGAACTTAACAATGTTCTAATCGCCAACTCATACTTGATCCAATTGCATTTTATGGGGAATGCTACTTTTTTTCTTTTTCTTCTTATGTGGCTTTTATCGTTTGTTTAAGTTTGTAACAATGTGATTAATCGCCAATTCATACTTGATCCGATTGCATTTTCTAGGAAGGCTTAGACCTCAACTATATTTTTTTAATTTCAATTTTACTGTTTGTTTAGGGTTGTAACTATATGATTAACCGAGGTGGAAAATAAAAATCGAATCTAAATTGGAATGGTCTTTCTTTATTGTCACAAGGAAGAATAGATTCGAAAACTTGGGAATCCAACTAGAATAAGACAAGTATCGAATACAAGACTGTTTTTTTTATTTTATTTTATTTCTTTCACCTCTATTTTCTTATTCAGGGGAATTTTACATAGAGTATTGGTGTGGTTTTGAATCACCACTTTTTTAAGCTTAAAGTGATCATACTTGGAAGGCTTTGAGACTTTGGTACTCGGATGATCTCCACCATTTTCTATGCACATGAGTGGGGGAGATTACCCAGAACCTAAAATCTCGAGGCTCAGTAAGTACCACTCAGCATAAAGCTAAACCGACATAAAAATTTTGCTTTGCAGTATGGTAGTTGAGCTCTCAATTTTTTTTTTGTTTGGGGGGAGGGGGTAGGTGAAGCGCTCTTTAATAACCTTGGTATTTCAAAATCCTTTTGAAGTAAAACCATATAAGACCACCCAATATATTATATAAGTACAATTATATGTCCTTTTAGATTTTATGTAGATTAAATCACGTAAATTATTATGAAACTACTATTGTCAAAATCTCTAAGTCAAGAGCGCTATAAAGATTAAACCAGCTATGGCACTTATCAGTACCCTTATTTTATCAAAAAGTCTTACTCCATTTAATCCAAATTTATTGTCTCTACTTTTCTTTCGTAGTGATTTCATATTACATTTTTTTAAACAAACACTCAATTAAATGAACACTCAATCCAAATCTAGCCATAATAATACTTAATACTCTCATAAAATCCACCATATACAGATAATTTTACGTAAAGTAAAATGACAACAAGACCCCCTAAAATTCAATACATGCCTTTGAAGTTTGAACACTTCTAGGAGGATCCTTGTGGAATAATGAAGGAATAACTTTTTATCCTTGCAGATAGATAAATATGCACTTTTAGAAACTTAATAGGGAATCTTTGTAATTACGAGAAACTTATGATGCACGGACATATTTATTGACACGGGTTACAGATATGTGAATTTTTTTAAAAAATCATTACACAGACACGGCTAAAACACGAATATACATGTATATTTTTTTTTCTCTTAATAGTTGAACACGGGCATGACACTTGTCCAAAATTATACGAGATAATTTTTCGAAATGTCTGTGCATCATCCCGAGAAATTAAAGCGGAGGTTAGTGTAATATACCAAATTTGTAAAATTGACCCACCGAACCCGACCCACCACTAGAATTTTCGCTTCGAAAATTACAAATACATACAAAAATAAAAAGAAAGGGCTAATATTATATATCGTATTATCGTTAATAATTCCTCTCATTTCCTTCAGATTCAGCCTCGAAATTAGTCGTTGTTTTTTCAATTTATGAGGTATATTTCCACGCAATTTCAGTCGCACCCTAATTTTTGGTAATCCATATATCTTTTCATTTGTTAATATTGTTTCCTCTGTATTTTTTTTATAATATCTATAATTTATCTGAAGTTTTAGGGTTTCAAATTTTCTCCTAATTTTTCTTCGTAATCCTCCAAATATAGTCTAATTCGCATCGAATTGTGTTTGTATCACTACTTCGATTTCATTTTTTGTAATTGTTTAAGCGAATCAAACAATCAATTCAATCTAGGGTTTGAGTAATTAGGCTGATTTTCTGGTATTTGAGGGTGTGATTGAATTGAGGGTTTTGTTAAACTGTGTTTGAATTGTTAATTCTTCAAGGAGGGTGATAATTCAGAAGTTTTTGCCAAAAAGGTTTGATTTTGGGAGTTTTTTGGGGGGTTGGAGATTTAAACTGATTGAGGAAAAGCATTTTATGGCATTTGAATGCCAACAGGATACAAATATCTGCTTGAAAGACACTTCAACAAATTGTTTGGATAATCTTCGAATCGAAAAGGTCGACTCCGATCAACTTGTTTTGATTAAAGACAAAAACTTCGAATCATTAGAGCCTGAAAATCCTGATAGTGTGTCAGAATCGAATGTCCAAACTGGGATACGTTTCAGTGAACGTTTGCCAGATTATAAGCGGTCATTTGCTGACCTTCCTCCTGCACTGATATCTGAAATATTTAACTCCCTTGATCCGAGAGAACTCGGAATTGTGTCGTGTGTGAGTACATATCTGTATGGGCTCGCCTCTGAGCACCATGTGTGGAAGGAGTTTTACTATGAGAGGTGGGGCCATCCGGTAACTTCTGTCGATTCTGGGCCGGGATATTCAAATGAGAAGTCATGGAAGGAACTTTTTGTGGAGAGGGAGTTTCGAAGCAAGACATTTATGGGACGTTATAGCATTGACACGCTGTATGGGCACACTGAAGCTGTTAGGACCATATTCGTGTTAGTTTCTAAGAAGCTAGTATTCACCTCGGGTTATGATCAGGTAGTAAGAATGTGGGACATGGAGGAAGGCTTGTCAGTCGCATCGTCCCGTCCTCTAGGTTGCACCATTCGTGCGGTTTCAGCTGATTCAAGGCTTTTGATAGCCGGGGGTACAGATGGGTTCATACATGGTTGGAAGGCGGAGGATAAGAACCCTCTCTTATTTGACCTTAGGGCCCCACAAAATCAAAATATGGAATTTCGGATTTGGGAACATGACGGGCCCATAACTTGTCTTGCTTTGGATTTTAGTAAAATGTATAGTGGTTCTTGGGATATGACTGTACGTGTTTGGGATCGTTCTTCTTTGAAATGTTTAAAAGTCCTAGTGCATAACGACTGGGTTTGGAGCCTTGTCCCTCATGATACTACAATAGGGAGCACGGCCGGGTCGGGTGTCTACATTTGGGAAGCTAATACCGGGACTCAACTTGCTATTATCAATAGTGCTCATGTTGGTAATGCATATTCTTTGGCACGAAGTCACACTGGAAAGCTTTTGTTCACTGGAGGAGAAGATGGTTCTATACACATGTTTGAGATCGCCGCAAATTTTAAAAAATGCAATATGCGTAAGGTTGCGACTTGGGTTCCTCACAGTGGGCCCGTCCATTCCCTTGCTTTTGAGTTCCCTTGGCTCGTTTCAGCTTCTAGTGACGGGAAGATTTCACTTATTGATGTTAGAGAGTTGTTGAAGACAAAAGACATTCTTCAACTCAAAATACTTCTAAGAATGTAGAACCCCCACAAAGAATGCTACATGGATTTGGGTGCAATTTGTTTTCGGTTGGTATTGGTTATGATCGGATTGTTTGTGGCGGTGAAGAAGGTGTCGTGAGGATTTGGAACTTCTCACAAGCTCTTGAGATTGAGGAACGGGTTCGGACTTTGAGGGGTATAAGGCTTGAAAATAGGATGAGGCGTCGTAAACTTCAACCAGAAACGAGTGGTAAAAGTGAGCAGAGTGAACAATGTTCCGTTGCTGCAAAGAAGAAGCAGATAAACAGCGATAAGAATGGCTGGCATAACAAGCGCAGAGTAAGCTGGAAGGTGAAAGCGTAATTGCAGGTTTATAGTTTCTGATTGTTGTTGTTACACTCTTGTTATCTTAGTGTTAATTGATTAGTCATATACGAAAGTATAGCCTGATCAGCCTTTGTAGTCTTTAAACTTTGTTGTTTACATGATTATTTAGATTACAGACCAACGTTTTGAGTTGGTTGACATAACTCATTTTCTCTTATACCCTCAAGAATTATTGTGTGTTTTATTTTGAAAATTTTGGTTCCGTTTTCGTTTCCTTTTTGAAGAAAAAATCGGTTTTCAGTTCGTTTTTTACTGCAGCCAGTTAACTTAACCGAAAACGGAATATTATATATATATATATATATATATATATATATATATATAAAATCAGTCCCTTAGATTACAATGTGATTTCACAATGTGAATTTTGTTTTGCAGTGGAAAACTCTCTTCGTAGAATAGTCAATGTGTCTTGTGTTTGGATGTTTCAATGCTTCCCTTCCACGAAGGACTCCATGTTGAAACTCTCCTAGTTGCATTTTTAGGAGTTTCAGGGATTTGGAGTCTTAACATAATTAGGAGTGTTTACGTCTCGGTTAACGAACTGAAAACCGAGAATTCAATTCGGTTTTCATTCTCTTGTTTTCAGAAAAAAATTGATTTTGGTTTCAGAAACCAGTTGAGCAAATTGAACCAAATATTATATATATTTTAAGTAATAAACCTATAAAACCAGCGAAAATTGTGATTTCTGTACACATATTTTCTTCAGAAATATAAGACCAGCGGAGTTTGGGGCAAGAATTGTAATCTTTTAATTCTTTACTTTTTTTTTGGATAGAATTCCAATTTAACGAACCAAACAAATTGGTTCGGTTCTCGGTTTGGTTGCTTAAGAACCGAAGGTTCGGTTAGTTGAAATTCTTCGGTTTTCAATTCGGTTTTCTTAAGAACATAAAGTTCGGTTTGTTGAAATTCGTGTGGTTCTATTCGGTCCGGTTTGGATCAAGTGCACACCTCTAAATATAATCAAAATTACTTATCCCTCAGGACCATTTATCATAGACGTGTATGATTATAAAGAGATTTGGAGTCTGAATTATAACAATTATGTTGCAATTCCTTGCACGATAGTCAAAATAATCAATTTTTAAAAAGAAATAATAGCAATATGTAAAACTCTCTGTTCTCAAATGTATTACTCAATAAAATAAAATGAAATCGACAAATGATAATCTAAATATAGAAAGATAACTCGATAAATAAAATGACTATTTTTAGAAGAAAAAATATGCGAATAAAACTAGTACAAATCCAATGAGGAAATGTTGGTTAGGACCTAAATTGTTCGGAGATCCATTCTTCGATGGGTTTTCGGGTGATGATCCACCTGTTACAGAATTATTAAATTAATAAGTAAATCTTCTCATTTTATTGCAATTGTTAGAAAATATGGTCACTGATTGAAAATAAAAAAGAAAATCAGTAGCCAAAAACCTTTTATATAAAAAAGGAATAATTACACACAGACCCCTCACTAATTGTGTAATTACAGAAACCTTCCTTTCGTAATCGATAATTACAACCACACCCCTTCAACCCACTTTCGGGCAGAATTGCCTGCCCGAAAAGGTTAAATGTAATGTTTGTCCTTCAACTTTTCAGAATTTAAAAACTAAACAGGGCATAAACAGTAAATAATAATATCCGGACTAATATACCCCTATCACTTATCTCTTATCAAAAAATAAAATAAAAAAATCTCGTTCTTCCTTTTTAATATATATACATATACTTACACACAGCCACACATAGCGTAACCATTGTTTCACCGTATATATATACATACACACACATATATATAACACAACTCAGCTTCCTTATTCTTCGTCCACCATTCTTCTTCTTCACCCAAACCTAAACCCTAACCACCACCACCCCCTTCTCCACGTCCCGCCGCCACCGGAAATCTCCCTCCACCACCACCACCATCCGCCTTCCCCTTCCCAAACCCACAGATCCAGACCCCGTACCTCACGACGAAGGTCGCCGGGCGGCGTCGTCGTAGAACACACACAGTACACACACTGGGTGGAGAGCGGATCTTACTAAGAAGAAGGAAGAAGAAGATGATGGTGATGATGAAGAAGAAGAAGATGAAAGAAGCAGGAAGACGAAGGGGGAAGATGGAGCAGGAAGATGAAGAAGAAGGGGTGGGGTGGGGTAAGGAAAAAACAATAATTTTTTTTGCAATTTGTTCTCAGTTTTTATGTTATTTTTTATGAAAAACTTATTCATTATTTATTTATGATTATTGTTGAATTAGTGATTTATTTATTCGATAGTTTATCAATATAATTAATTTTAACAAGTTGATGGTTTATAAAATTAATTATTCATAATTTAATGAAATTAATTAAATTTAATAATATTACATAGAATATATAAAATCTGAATTATTTTTTAATAAGATTTGAAAATTTGAATAATATTAATTATTTATCAATCATTTTTTTTAATAATCTGAATATTATAATAACTAAAAAAGTTAGTTGAGTGATTATTGAATACAAATAATTGTAAATTATTGGATGATTTGTAAAAATAATAATTTAACTAAAATTAATTACTTAAATAATTGTTAAATACAATATATGGTTAATTTCTTTTTATTCTGAAATAATTAGTTTTCTGTTAATTTATTTATTTTTATGAAAAAATACTGATTTATTATTTATTTAGATTAATTAATTAAATAGTTAAGTGGTAAGTAATTTAAATTTGTTTATAAATTGTTCATTCTTAGTTATTTTGTTTAAATATTATATTTTATGAATTTTATAGTTGATTAATTATTGATTATAAGTTGATTAATTATTAATTACAAGTAAATAATATTCTTAATTGACTAATTAACTGAATAACTTAAATAATTCTTAAAGAATTTATTTATAATTTACTATTTTTAATTTAAAAATTATAATTAGTGAATTTTTGTTTGATCAATTATCAGTTATAATTAATGTTATATTGACACCCCCTGAAAAATATGTATACATTACATATATCTCCCCTAACGGGGCAATCACAATTTCTGGACTTTTTGGTCCAGGGTGGATCAGGTTGGTTTAAGGGTATTTTGGGGAAAGACCAAAAAATTCTTGATGATGTCATCAAAAATTTGCCCGCAAAAATTGGCAGGGGGTGCCCGTGTAATCCAAAAAAAATCGAGGGGCTGTGGTTGTAATTATCGATTACGGAGGGGAAGTTTCTGTAATTACGCAATTAGTGAGGGGGTCTGTGTGTAATTATCCCTATAAAAAATAATAAAATGACTGAGAATAAAAATTGTACCTCTGGAAGGGCTTGGCACTGGAACTCCTATTGGGAAACCAATGGCTACAGGGTATAAAACAACAGAAAATATCAATCACAATAATGAGAATTTACTTATAACCATTGTTCGTTCGTAGGAGCTTTCACAGGTTCAAAGTTCTAAGATAATAACAATTGTCTATGTAATATACTGTAGGATTAGTGATAATAATGATGAGCAAAATGAAGTGTACTAATTCTCTAAACAATAATTCAACATTGTACAAACTTTAAATGACCAAAAAAACCTTATTTATTCAAAATTCCTTTTTGTCTTTTCGAAAGCAACCACGTCTCTAATTCATTTTAACGAGTTAGTACTTGTCATGTATCATATAATGATATAATTTGAAACTAGAGTGCTCGAAGCAAGCCTAAATATATATATATATATATATATATATATAATGATAATTAATCATTTCTAACTGAATTTCATTTGAGAAAAATGCACATTACCTGCACACAGGCTAACCGAAGGAGTGCTAACCCTACAAAGAGAAGGCAGCTTAAGAGCCCTCTTTGTATCAACAGAGAATCCAACATTACTAGAGTTCCCAAGCAGCTGACACAAGCAAATTGGTTGATTTTGCACCAAATCAGCTAGCTCAGGGCAGCACCCCGGGTCGGGCTTAGTCAAATTACTCTCACTATCCACGAAGGTTAGACAATCAGACAAATTTAACAAATAATTGAAGCAATCTAGTGATGGAGAAGGTGCCATCAGCATCGGCCTCGGGGTAGGGGCGGGGGTGGGACCCAGTGATTGTGCTCCGATGTGTGGAAGTGCCACTAGGAAGATGACCAGAAAGACGAGTCTGCAGGCAATGGTTGTGGCGGCGGTGGTGGTGGTTCCGGCCCTCGCCATGGTTGTGGTCGTGGTTATTGTCAATAATTCTTATTGTAGGGATACAAATTAGTTAACAATCAAGTAGTGAACTACTATGATATTACAATTATTATGTGATGGATCGTGTTCGAATTAAAAGAAAGTGGAAAAATAGGAAAAATATTGTGTATGGTGGAACAGCTAGCATTGAGCAAAAATTTTGGCTTAACTTTTCTTAGGTAAATTGAATCAGCCACCCCTCTACCAAACTGTGTTTAATTAATCTGCTGAGTCTACATTTGAAGGCATTTTTCCTATACATTAATGCACGCAATTGACAATTTCTAGAGGAATTTTTTATACTCTCTCTCTTTTGCTACTCATCTACTGTCAATTCATTTGTTTATTTGTTTTGGTTTAAATTATTTTTCTCAAGAAATAAACTTTTTTTTTTCAAAGGAAAAGGCAAAAGGAAGATTGAAAATAATTTCTATGGAATTCGAAAGTGTAGAGCAATTAGCTTTAGGTAACTTATTTTCTAATCAATTAGTATTCATATTGAACACCGACTTTAAATTGACGCAATAATGTAATCTATTTTTTCAAAAGAAAAATAGTCATTTTATTTTATTCAATAAAAGTTTAGAACGTCAAGAACAATACAACTTAGACTATCAGTCTATCACTACGATGTAATTAAGAACAATTGAATCATCAAATATCAAGATTTTTCAAGATAACAAATCTTAAAAAAATAACAAACGAGCACAAGAAAACTCTTGTGTAAAAAACCAATACTCTTATTTAAGAGAGACGAAATTCTCATTCGAAAGAAAAAACAAATTCTCATTCGAGGGAGAAAAGAAAATATTAAACTAAAAAATTATATAAAATATAATGTATCGCTCGTCTTCATCTCGTTAGATCCATTTCCGTCTCATCAAATTTGAAGTTGGGATATACAACTGGAACGAGGGTGCTCTAACCCAATCCGCCGTCGACAGTGGTGGCAACACTGATGAGCCGACTGTTTCACCAAGCCATCATTGTCGAAGAAGAAGAATAGAAAAAGACGACAAAGATTTTTACGAGACAGAACGCCTTGAATACAAGAATAAATATTAATTGGGGTTGTCTCTTATGAAGCTGACACAATAATTTAATTGAGATTTGGAAAAGGTATTTTTGCAATCTTAAGAATTTGGCCTTTGTAATATTTGAGAATTATGGGTCATTTTTAAAATATTTCGAACTTAGAGAGTTTTGAGACAAGTAGAACCAATTTTAAAACGTACGTTTAACTTTCTTTATTTTTCTTGCCCTATATGTGCTACTAAATTTTTATCCATCTATGTGCAAATTGCGCGGTCCACTATACTTTTGCCCACAAGTTTGAACAAAAGCTTGATTCAATATTATTATTTTTTGATGAAAAAAAAAAGAGGGTGTTAGTGATGGTGACCAAAGCACCCCCCGCTACTCAATATTCGGGTTCTTGTATTCACCAGCGAACAAATCAAACCAACTGAACAACCAACGCAAGCACTGACCCCATCAGAGTAGTACCACCAAGGGCAAGTATAATTCCAGAAGCCGGCTGCTCCAGTCAAGATTCGAACTCATGATCTCGGCAATACCAAACCACTTGGGAGTAAGCTTGGAACCACTTGACCACCACCCTCGGTGGCACATGATTCAATATTAAGTTTTGAAATTATTTGGAAATTAATAGGTGAATTAAGTAAGAAGCAATTATGAATGTAGATGGAGGGGTCACTTAGGTCTCCATTTAAGCTAATATCCATGGGGCAAATGTAGAAGAGTGGTTTCCCCTAACCCCTAAGTTACTTGAATCAAAATTTAATTCCTAAAGATTTATTCTTAAATGACCTTAATGTTTGATAATTCAAATTAATTACTCTTGATGGAGCAATGAAATGTATTACAAAATTTGAAAAGTTTGAAAAATATGAAAGCACTTCGTTTTTGTTGTCTATTTTGAGCTTAAACTTCATCTATTAATTTAATTCGCAGGATGATTACATCTAAACCCCTCAAGAATATTGTAATTACAGATTTCTCCTATTTTTTTAATTACTCACACACCCTTCTAATTTGTAAAAAAATTCACGGCGAAAATTTCCCTATCAGAATCATCAAGAAGTCGAAAATGCCCTTGACTAAACCCAAAAACAATGAAAAAAATAATTAGAAAATCATAGTATTAAAAAAAAGAAAATGAAAAAAAATAAAAAATGAAAATGAAGGAAATGAATAACATGCATGCTGTGGTCGTCTTCTTCACGAGTTCACCTATTCTCGCACAGCCCATCGCCGCTTCCCACCACTGCGCTTTCATCTACGTCCTCCTCCGTTGAAATGGGCTCGTTGTTTTGAAATCGAATTGACCTCCGGCGGCGAGTTGGCGACGTGGCCGGTAGGTGGTGGTGGCGGGGGAAGGAGATGGTGGTCGTCTTCTTCTTCGTTTTTATTTTCATTTTTCTTTCAGAATTTTATTTTTAAAAATTTTGAAAATTCAAAAATATTTTAGTCCATAATTTTAATTCTAAATTACTCCTATTTTGCTAATAAAAATTATTTTCTAAACATTAAATTAAAATACATGATTTTAACATGTGCTAATTTATCAAATTTCTTTTAGATGACATTTTTAGTTGGTTTTTATAACAATTTTAAATCAACTTTAATATTTTTTGTATTTTCAGATACTTTCTTTTAATATTTTATGACATTTTAAATATTTATTTGGTGTTTTCTTTTATATTATCTTGGATACTTTTTGATGTTAGTAAAATTTCTTTGACATTTTTCTATTTTTAAATTTTTATAATAATATTAATATTTGTTTTATGTTTTTTGTAATTTTTAGACATATTTAGTATTTGTCTATTAGTTTTAACATTTTTAAATATTTCTATTTTTAAGATTTTTTTTTTTTAGTATTTGTATAATACTTTTAATATTTATTCAATATTTTTCTTTTCGTTTCTCAATATTTGAATTTTAGATTTAAAAAAAATTAACAATATTTTAGAAGGGTATTCTAGTCAAGTCACTTAACTTTTAGCCAGGACCTTAAGGGAACCCTAATGGATACTAACATATATAAACCTTTGCAAATTAGATGGGGTGAGTAACTAAAAGAAAAAGAGGGAATATGTAATTACAACATTCATGATGGAGTGTAAAAGAAAAAGAGGGAACCCTAATGGATACTAACATATATAAACCTTTGCAAATTTGAGTTGGGCTCACATACAAGTATCCATACTCATTTCTTAAAAATTGACAAGTGTTTCAAATGGTTTATATATATATTTTTTTATATTCTATGTTCATTTAATTTAAACTGTTATATTTCTTCTCTCACATTCTTGATAAGTTCATATTTTGCGAGATTTTATCTCCTTGACTTGAGTGTTTTTGTTGTGTTTAGTTATGTTATTCTTGCATATTGCTTTGATAAGTTGTTAGTTACATATGTGTAGGGATAAAATCGGAGGCAATCAAAAGATGAGTGCAAAGTCGAAGAAAAGATGAGAAAACAAAGAAATCACAAGCTGACTCCCAAACCGCGATCTAGACTGCGGTTACCTGTACCGTGGATCTGGTGCATGTAAGATCGCGGTTTGCACATGTCAAATTGCAGTTCGATTTTCAGTACCCTAATTTTTAATATCCACCGTTTTTGCACTTTTGGGGACTTTGGTGTGGAATATCAGCTTTTTTTGTACTCCAATACCCAAGAGGAGACTCAAGTCCCGATGGAGCAAGAAGTAAGCATATTTTCATCATCAAAGCTTGGATTCACTCGTAGTGATTGGGAGTTCTTCATTTTTCCCTTCTAGATTAGTGTTTAGCTATGTCTTTTAGAAATTTTGGATTTCTCTTTGTTGCAAGTATGAACTAAGCTCTTTTGATTATGCTATGTGAAGACTTAATGATGTCTTGCGTTTATTGATTCATAGTTTAACATATTAATTGTGTTCCTTGTTACATGTTTTATTTTGCTCTTAATGCTTTTATTTGCTCCGCACCAAATGTTTGATTTAAGGCTTTGACTTGAGGCTGACATGAAACAGATGAAGGTAGGTCAAGATATCAAATATCATAACGTAAGGATTAATTAGAGATAGATATGATTATGTTGTGTGGCTTCTTGTGATAAGGAGACCCAATTGAATGTAGGTACTTCGCAAGTTATGTATTTATTAGAACGTTAATGCATGTTAGTTAATTTAATCTTCATTATAGAGATATAGGAAGTTGTTAACCAAATTAGATCTGTTGTATCAAGAGATTGAGGTATAGATATATTGGTGGATTTCTTCATAACAAGAACACTAATATTTCGAGTAGCTTAGAGTTGATAAACGCATAGTAAAACATTGTTGGATCATAGCTTGTTTGTTTATTGCTTTATTTCTATCTAACCTAGCCCGATAACCCAACACAATTTCATTACAATTGATTTAACTTATAATTAAGTAAAGGGGGTTGTTAAAGGCACTCCAACTTTCATTTCATTTTGTCAAAAGGACAAAAAAGTCCTCCATTGTGTAAAAGAAAATTCTTGAAGATAATTTATTTTAGGGTGAATTACATGCACACCCCCTCATATTAGTGTTAATTATCAAAACTCCCCCTGATTTTTAGAAAATTACAACGAGACCCCCTCAAGGGATCTACTTGAAAGAATTAAAGAAGGTGAGATTGTAAAAAAAATTAAATACACAGGGGGTGTAAGTGTTAGAATATCTTAACATAAAGTGGAGTTTATGTAATTTTAAAAAAATCAGGGGATTTTCGGTAATTTTATACTAAAGTGAGGGGGTGTACATGTAATTTTCTCTTTATTTTATTCATACTAAATCTATTTAGTGTGAACATGTTAAAGTCAATTGTTAGGTGTCGAACCTACAAAAATATTTCCTATTCCTAAATTTGCAGATAGCGATAAGTAGGGTCGAATCCACATGGATTGGTTCAGATTATTTCTCAAATTGCTAATATTAAAATAAAAGGGGGGGGGGGGGAGATTTTTAATAATCGATTAAACTAAACTTAAAATAAATAGCAAATCAAGAGATGCAAAATTAAACAAGTAGAATAAATCAATATGTAGTGAGATTTTAGTCTAAGGAATTTTATCCGTTTTAATTCTATAATTTGATCATCGATGCAAAGATAATTCAATATTCTTGAATAAATTGGTTATAGTTGTTAACAAACTCTAACAAACTCGTTTCTATTTATTTTATCGATAATCAAAACAAGCTCTTTGATTATTTCCCTTATTAATTGAATAACCCTAAATAAGCTCTTAAGATTTAATTCAATAATAGCTTTAAGAATTAGAGAAATACCAATTCTAATTAACGAACTCACAAGCTCGGTTCATTTAAATTAGATTACATATCCCCATAATAACAATCGAAAACTTGTCCATAATCAATGTTATTAATTGCTATCAATATTAGAATTGACCAAACAATTACGGATTTGAGATTCTAACTAGCTATATATTATTCCAATAATTAAATAACCGGCCGAATTACTCAATTAATTGAAGCAATAATATCAACAAGCATAAAGAATATGTAAATATTCAAGAATAAAGAAAGAATAAGAATAAATTAGATCTCACAAATTTTTGTAGAATTAAAACTTCAAATATCCTCGGCTAGAACTTGAGTTTTTAGCAAGACATCTTCAATGGAACAAAACGCAGAATTTTTCTTCTTCTCTTCTTGTAAAAACGTGTAGAATGATCAAAGTGTAGAAGAAAGAATGAAATTCCAGCAATAACTAATTATCTAAGCCTAGCCAAAAGACTTCTAACTAAAATAAAACTCTAATTCTAAAGGAATAAGGAAAATACTAATAAGACTTCTAAATGAAATAGGAAAACTCCTACAAAATAGGAAGACTCCTACAACTTCATGTGTCTTCTTACTCTTTCTTTCTTTTCTTCATCTTTTTTCTTCATTTTCCTTCTTCTTTAAAGTTTCACCTATCAAAAATAAAAACCATAATAAAAATCTATTATGTAAACTCAAATACCAATAAAAGAATAAAGAAAATATATGAAAAATATGCATAAAATGCACACTAAAAAATTCCCCCATACTTTAACTCTTGCACGTCCCCGTGCAAAGACAAAAGACTCAAAAAATAAAGAAAAATAAAAACGACTAAAACTAACCACTTTCGTAGGTATCACGATTGCATTTAGCGTATGCAACAAGCCTTTAAACCCCTAAGTCACCCTAGTGGACGAGTTGTGTCTCGTGAGGGTTTGCAGGCGATATATCCACAAAATCGATCTCTCAGTGTACAACAAATAAGTCAAAAAAACTTGTTTTCCAAACATCAACCCCTATCATCAAAAAATTTTAACAAAATTCTTTAAAGATATCCATCATGCCTCAACTATCACTTTCGTATCCATACATACTCTCCAAAAATTCACAAAAATCCATAACAACAATACCACGTATACAACATTCAACTCGCATTATCCATTTCTATCTCCTCAAGCATTTTATAACCAATTTAGCACCAATATCATACTTTTATTTACTTTAAGCAATTACTTGTCTTTTGACGTGAATACAAACATTGATCATGAATGCACCCGGTTACTCAACAAGTTTATCATTTACCATTTAATATTTGATACCCTTTTTATAGCCATATTAGAATACTAACACAGTAGCAGGTTTGGGCCGATAAATTCCAGACCAGTTGGCCTTAGGTTACCAAGCTTGAAAACTCCTCAGGCTTAATCCCTTCAGTGTAGTTAGCCCCAGGCGCTACAAGAGGTTATATCATACACATTTTCAGCACAAATTACTTCATATGGTCTTAATACCTATATTTTCAACTCATTATCCATTTAATTTCACCAGAATTTATACCTAAGAAAATATCAACGAATTTTGCGAGTCAAATATCACATACACAATTATTCCAAATTACAAACTTTCGTAAATTTCTAAAAGAAGCATGTACTTCAACAATTGTAACAATATAAGCATGCTTGACTTCTCTCATGAATTTCATCAAATTTCTCAAATCAAAAGAATTGATACTTCGAAAAAAAAATTACACTAACTTAACTCGTTGCACACTAAGAGAATTATACACACAGTACGACAAAGGATTCTATCCCCTCCCCCACACTCATTTCATGCATTGTCCTCAATGTATAAAAAGAAAAAGCACAAGAGGAATAAAAAGAGAGGTAAAGGAACGGGACTCCCCTGAACGTAGATGTGTGAACCCGAGATCAATCTGGTGGAATGTGGAAATGAGCAAGGATTCGATCCAACTTAGACTCAATACGATTGAGTCGATCCTCGAAGTGGCGGGAGAAGGAATGCATGTTGGAAGTCTCGGGAGTAGACGAGGTAGTGTCTCTTGATGGCTCCTCCATATCACGGCGTTTGCGCTTTTTTGGTTGTGGGTCCTGGAGATGTAAAAGTAGGGCGTCCGTGTTTGAGAGTCACGATGCCCATCCTATGCAAGCAATCAATATCCAACGCTTCCATGTGACAAGCAATGTGCATATTAGTGTTACTCAAATCAAGCAATTTAAGAGAAACAGCTAATTGTGTAATGTAAGAACCTAAGATAAGACGTTTTTTGTTCGAGGCCGATTGGAATTGAGTGGCAAGCCAAATACCCAAATTAGCTTTGATTTTGTTTTGCATACACCAAATGAAATAGAACTCGGCTTTAGTGAAAGTGCCGGAACTATCTTTCCTACTCGAGTAATTATAAGCCAAAAAATGTTGAATATATTTCAAAACAGGCTCACGCAAATAAGAACTTTTAGATTGACTCGGATGATAGCAACTAGTATCGGTTGAAATAGTGTCCCAAATTTGATAAGGGTGAAAATCACGCAAATAATCACAGCTAGAGTTTTTATACTCGTCAGTTTGAACATAATCGTTATCAACAAAGCCCAAAGCCACATTAAACTGATTAATCGAATAAGAAAAATCTTTGTCCATCAATCTAAATTTAACAACACCGGGGCTAGTTAGAGTTAAATCCTTCGTTTTATTGAACTTAAACGTGGTGTAAAACTCCCTCGTAAGTTCGATAAACGCCGGGAGTTTAACATGAAAATATCCACTCCACCCAATTCCATCAACCAATGCAACAAATTCATCACAAATATTCAAAACATTAAGCGCATCATAATCAACACATTTACCGGGGATAATTGGATAACGACACAATGCATTATACCTTGTTTGTTGAACTTTCGATTTGAAAGTAGTAAAACCACCGAGTTTGGAACTCGGTGGTAATACACTCTTACCCTTATCGAGATGAGACCGCTGTGGTGGTGAATCACCGGGACTTTGTCTTGAAGAACTAAAACGCGAAGAAATTATCGGAGAAGAAGACGGAGGAGAGGCATCATGGTCAGCTGTCGGCGGCGTTTTCGAGGTGGTCGGTTTCTCGACGGAGAACGCGAGAACTAGCGACAGTGGTGGCAGAGTCGCGGCGGCTGTGGGTAGCTGTGGTGGCAACGCGACGACGTCTGATCTGGGCCGAGCGGTGGTGTCGCGTTTGGGAGAATCGACGGTGGCGATTCTTCTCTTCGGTGCTGGTGCGGCGGCGTCTGTTGATGAGTTAGCCGCCAGTGGTTTCGCGGCGTCTCGATTGATGGCCGGCGGTGGTGGCTTTCTCCCCATGGTGGATGAGATGATGTTTGAAGAAGCTTCAATGGTGGTTGGACTTTGTGTATTGTGTTTGCTGCAAAAGAAAATTTTGGGGAAGAATTAGGTGTAAAGGGGAAGAAAAGAAGGAAAAGAATTTTGCTGAGAAAAAAAAATCAAAAATTTTAATCAAATATATTTTTTTTTTTGTTTTTTTGTAGGAATAAAGGGTGAAGTGTTTTTAAGTCAGAGTGTAACTTATATTTAAGCGTGGGCACGCCTAATTTGAAGTCATTAATATGAACATTGTGCACAACTAGGCAGAGTGCAACTTTGAATAAAGCGTGGACACGCCTAATTTGAAGTTGTAATCTGTCAATTAAAACCAATTTTATTTTTTTCGGAAATTTTCTAAGTTTAAAACGTGCCCCCGTGTGACCTTGGGATGTGTTTCACCTCAAAGAAAAAGTAAAAAAAAAATAAACAAAAACATAAAATTTAAGAACTAGAAAAGGTAAAATCTTGGGTTGCCGCCCAAGTAGCGCCTTTCTTTAACGTCTTTGGCTAGACAAAGTCACGCTCAAGTGGTGTAATTGGGAGGTTCGAGGTCCACTTCTTCCACATTATGTGTTTGAAATCCTTCGTAGAAAGGCTTTAAGCGATGTCCATTCACTTTAAACATTTTCCCAGGAGTCGGACTTTGGATATCAACTGCACCATGGGGAAAAACATTAATGATAATAAAAGGTCCAACCCAACGTGAACGTAACTTACCCGGAAATAATTTAAGTCGAGAATGGAAAAGAAGAACTTTCTGTCCAACAACAAAATTCTTTCTTGAGTTCATCTTATCACGAAATGCTTTCGTCTTCGAGCTTTCATATGCATCATTCCGGATTTCTTCCAGCTCTTGCAATTGTAGCTTCCTTGTGACACCGGCATCATCCAATTTCATGTTGAAGTGTTTAATTGCCCAATATGCTCTGTGTTCCAATTCAATGGGAAGATGGCAAGGCTTACCGAAGACTAAACGAAACGGGGATATACCGATGGGTGTTTTGTAGGCCGTACGATATGCCCATAGAGCATCGTCGAGTCGCGTACTCCAATCTTTCCTACTTGGATTGACTTTCTTCTCGAGTATAGACTTGATTTCTCGGTTAGAGATTTCGGGTTGCCCGTTTGTTTGTGGATGGTAGGCGGTTGAAACTCGATGAGTGACATCGTATTTCTTGAGTAGGGCTTCCACCACTCGGTTGTAGAAGTGTGTTCCACGATCGTTTATTATGGCTCTTGGTGTTCCGAACCTAACGAAAATATTAGACTTGACAAAATCTACAACAACTTTAGCACAGTCAGTTCGAGTAGCTTTGGCTTCAACCCATTTTGAAACATAATCCACAGCAAGTAGTATATAATTATTGCCAAAAGAAGAGGGGAAAGGGCCCATAAAATCAATTCCCTACTCATCGAAAATTTCACACACATGTATAGGATTAAGGGGCATTTGATCTCTATGTCCTAAGTTACCCGTTTTTTGACAATTTTCACAAGATTTGCAAAACATGTAAGAATCATGAAACAAAGTCAGCCAAAATAAAAGACTTTCAAGCACCTTAAGAGCAGTACGTTTGGGACCAAAATGTCCTCCACATGCATATGAATGGCAAAATTTAAGGATTGAAGGAGTTTCAGTCTCAGGTACGCACCTTCGGATGACTTGATCCGAACCATATTTCCAAAAATAAGGGTCATCCCACACATAATACTTAGCATCACTCTTTACTTTATTCTTTTGAGCTCTAGACAAATCGTCCGGTAAGGTCTTAGTAACTAAGTAATTAACTATATCGGCATACCATGGATTTGTTAGTTGAGTAACAAAGAGATGCTCGTCAGGAAATTCATCTCGTAGGGGCAGTGGTTCCTCACTCACGACTAATTGACTTAGATGATCTGCAACAAGATTTTCAGCACCTTTCTTGTCTCGTATCTCCAAGTTAAACTCTTGCAGCAACAAGATCCACCTAATGAGCCTCGGTTTAGCCACCTTCTTAGTGAGTAAATATCGAAGAGCTGCATGGTCAGAATAAACAATCACTTTAGTACCAAGTAAATATGAACGGAATTTTTCTAAAGCAAAAACAATAGCTAAGAGTTCTTTTTCCTTCGTAGAGTAATTGCATTGGGCACTATCAAGTGTTCGTGAGGCATAGTAAATGACATGTGCAGCTTTCCCTACTCTTTGTCCAAGCACTGCGCCTACAGCATGGTTACTGGCGTCACACATAATCTCGAAGGGAAGGTTCCAGTCTGGTGGTTGCACAATAGGCTGAAGTTAACAAGTCTTTCAACTTGTCAAAAGCACTTTAGCACTCCTCGCTAAACTTGAATTGCACATCTTTTTGAAGCAAGTTACACAATGGTCTACTTATCTTCACGAAATCCTTGATAAAGCGTCGGTAGAATCCTGCATATCCAAGAAAAGAATGAACTTCCCGCACACTCATGGGGTAAGGTAAAGATTTGATAACATCTATCTTGGATTTGTCTAGCTCTAAACCCTTAGAAGATACCACGTGACCTAAAATATTGCCTTGTTAAACCATAAAATGACACTTTTCATAATTTAGAACAAGGTTTGACTTTATGCATCTTTTCAAAACTTTCCCTAGATTAGCTAAACATGAATCAAAGGAATCACCATGAACTGTAAAGTCATCCATGAATACCTCTATGATGTCCTCAACAAATTCTGAGAATATGCTAACCATGCACCTTTGAAATGTTGTTGGAGCATTGCAGAGATCAAAAGGCATACGCCTGTAGGCAAAGGTTCCAAATGGGCAAGTGAAGGTCGTCTTTTCTTGGTCTTCGGGTGCCACCGGAATCTGATGAAAACCTGAATAACCATCAAGACAACAGAAATAAGCTCGTCCAGCTAACCGTTCTAACATCTGATCAATAAAAGGGAGAGGGAAATGGTCCTTTCGAGTAGCAGAATTCAGCTTCCTATAATCTATACAGACTCGCCACCCATTTTGGACTCGGGTTGGAACTAACTCACCCTCAGCATTTTCTACAACGGTTATACCTATTTTCTTTGGAACCACTTGTACCGGACTTACCCACGTGCTATCCGAAAATGAATAGATTATACCTGCGTCTGGGAGTTTTTGAATCTCCTTCTTTACAACTTCCATCATCGGTGGATTTAATCGCCTCTGAGCTTGGATTGAGGGCTTAAAACCTTCTTCCATTAATATCCTATGCATACAGACAGTAGGGCTGATGCCTTTGATATCTGCTATAGTCCAACCGATTGCTTCCTTGTACTCTCTCAGAGATCGAAGCAATTGTTCATCTTGTAAAGGACTCAGCTTGTTAGAAACGATCATAGGAAGTGTTTCGTCTTCTCCTAAGAATAGGTACTTGAGGTGATCCGGCAACTTCTTGAGTTCCAATTTCGGTGCCTGCACAATAAAAGGGAGTAGTTTAGAACTTGTCACGGGTAATTCAATATAAGAAACATTATGCTTATGAGAATTGAGAGAGTTGAGTTCAGAAATTGCTTCTTGTAGTTCAGAATTTAAACCAAACTCTTTTTCAACTCCTTCCAAGCCATCATCATATAGAGCTACCTTCAATGGATCATCTTCCTCCAATTCAAATACTCGCTGCATCAAAGAGTCAGTAACATCTAAACCAAATACAGAATGATCATCAGAGGGGTATTTCATGGAATCATAGATATTAAACTTTATGATTTCGCCATCAAATTCCATAGTAAGTGTACCATCATGAACATTTATTTTAGTCCTAGATGTTTTAAGAAATGGTCGTCCAAGTAAAATAGGGGCTAAATTACTAGATTCTTCTTTACCCATATCAATAACATAGAAATCAGTAGGGAAAACCAAATCATTAACTTGAACTAGTATATCCTCAAGAACACCATCAGGGTAAGCATTAGACCTATCAGCTAATTGAATAATGACGCCTGTTTCTTTTAATTCTCCCATATTCAAAGACTCATAGATAGCACGAGGCATAACATTAATTGAAGCTCCTAGATCTAACATAGCTTTTTCAATTCGCATATTACCTATCTTACAGGGGATAGTGAACATACCTAGGTCCTTGCATTTTGGAGGTAATTTCTTTTGAAGAACAGCAGACACATTTTTCCCCACATGCACCTTCTCGTTACCATTGAGCTTTTTCTTAGTCGTGCATAATTCCTTGAGGAATTTTGCATAACAAGGTACTTGCTTGATGAGAAGTGGGATATTTACCTCGACTTTCCTGAAGGTCTCTAATATCTCTCTTTCTTGCTCTTCTTTCTTGGATTTTGCAAACCGACTAGGGAACGGAGGAGGTATCACTAATGACTTAGGTTGGTCCTTTCGCACTTCAGTGGGATTAGACTCTTTGGTTTTCTTCTCCAACTCATTTTCGATCTCACGTTTGGAAACCAATTCGGGTTCTTTGAGCTCTTTCCCACTTCTTAAGGTAATTGCACTAGCATTCTGTGTTGGATTTACCACAGGCTGAGATGGTAGTTTACTCGAGCTTTGGGAAACCAACCCATTCACAGTTGTGGCTAACTGACTCATTTGACTCTCCAGATGTTGTATACTAGTCCTCGTCTCTTGTTGAAATTGTTGTGTGTTAGTTGCTAGTTGTTTAACAATTTCTTCAAGAGACATACTTTGTGGATTGGAGGATGGCTGAGGTGGTTGTGCTTGTTGTCTGGATTGATATGAATGTTGGAATCCTTGAGCACGTGGACCATAACTCAAATTAGGATGATCCCTCCACCCGACATTGTAGGTATTGAAGAAGGGATCATACTTTCTTTGTGGAGCCCCAGGAAATCCAACAGCATTGGCTTGTTCGTGTGAATCCTCTTGAAGTGTAGGACACACCTCGGTAGTATGACTGGGATTGTAACAAATACCACATGCTTTTACTTGCTGTGTATTGCCTACTACCAATTTTTGCACCAGAAAGGTCAAATCATCCAAACGTTGGTCCATTGATGCCAAATTCACCTCTTTTTGTACAGTATCTTGTCGAGTGCTGAATTACTGGGTGTTGGCAGCCATGTTGGAGATCAAATTTCTTGCTTCTGTGGTAGTTTTGTGTACCAATGCGCCTCCACTCGCAGCATCTATCATATTTCTCTCCATTGTTGACAAACCCTCATAGAAATACTGGATTAGGAGCTGCTCAGGAATTTGGTGTTGTGGGCAGCTGGCTACGAGTTGTTTAAACCGCTCCCAGTACTCGTACAATGATTCTCCACTAATTTGTCTAATTCCGCATATCTCCTTCCTTATGTTTGCAACTCGTGAGGCGGGGAAGAATTTCTCCAAGAATTGTTTCTTCATTTCGTTCCATGTCTGGATTAAACCTGAGGGCAGATAATAGAGCCAACCCTTAGCTCTGTCGGCTAGTGAAAATGGAAAAGCTCTCAGCTTGACTTGGTCTTCAGTGACACTCCTTGGTTTCATCGTTGAGCAGACCATATGGAATTCTTTCAAGTGTTTGTGGGGATCTTCTCCTGCAAGACCACGGAAAGTAGGAAGTGACCAGATTTTAATTCAAAATCTACCTCAAGGGTGGGATATTGAATGCAAAGAGGTTGTTGGTTTATGTTTGGCATGGCTAACTCCCTTAAAGTTCTCTCGTTGGCGTCGGCCAAGACTTCTAGATCCTCTTCTGAATCACTGGATGTATCACTCAAATCCAAAGTTAAGTTGAGTCCGGGAGATGAAGTAGACGGGAATCCTTGAGCACATTGCTTGGCTTCTTTTCGTAGTCAGTGAGCTGTTTTCTCAATTTCAGGATCGTATTGAAGTTCACCTGTACGAAGGGATCGAGGCATAAAACTGACCAAGCAACAAAAAATTTATTCTATAATGAGAAATAAATCAAAAAGCACCAATCCCCAGCAATGGCGCCAAAATTTGTTAGGTGTCGAACCTACAAAAATATTTCCTACTCCTAAATTTGCAGATGGCGATAAGTAGGGTCGAATCCACAGGGATTGGTTCAGATTATTTCTCAAATTGCTAATATTAAAATAAAAGGGGAGGGGGAGGGGGATTTTTAATAATCGATTAAACTAAACTTAAAATAAATAACAAAAATTATTAAAATCAAGAGATGCAAAATTAAACAAGTAGAATAAATCAATATGTAGTGAGATAATTTGATCATCGATGCAAAGATGATTCAATATTCTTGAATAAATTGGCTATAGTTGTTAACAAGCTCTAACAACCTCGTTTCTCCTTATTTTATCGATAATCAAAACAAGCTCTTTGATTATTTCTCTTATTAATTGAATAACCCTAAACAAGCTCTTAAGATTTAATTCAATAATAGCTTTAAGAATTAGAGAAACACCAATTCTAATTAACGAACTCACAAGCTCGGTTCATTTAAATTAGACTACATATCCCCATAATAACAATCGAAAACTTGTCCATAATCAATGTTATTAATTGCTACCAATATTAGAATTGACCAAACAATTACGGATTTGGGATTCTAACTAGCTATATATTATTCCAATAATTAAATAACTGGACGAATTACTCAATTAATTGAAGCAATAATATCAACAAGCATAAAGAATATGTAAATATTCAAGAATAAAGAAAGAATAAGAATAAATTAGATCTCACAAATTTTTGTAGAATTAAAACTTCAAATATCCTCGGCTAGAACTTGAGTTTTTAGCAAGACATCTTCAATGGAACAAAACGCATAATTTTTCTTCTTCTCTTCTTGTAAAAACGAGTAGAATGATCAAAGTGTAGAAGAAAGAATGAAATTCCAGCAATAACTAATTATCTAAGCCTAGCCAAAAGACTTCTAACTAAAATAAAACTCTAATTTTAAAGGAATAAGGAAAATACTAATAAGACTCCTAAATGAAATAGGAAAGCTCCTACAAAATAGGAAGACTCCTACAACTTCATGTGTCTTCTTACTCTTTCTTTCTTTTCTTCATTTTTTTCCTTCATTTTCCTTCTTTTTTAAAGTTTCACCTATCAAAAATAAAAACCATAATAAAAATCTATTATGTAAACTCAAATACCAATAAAAGAATAAAGAAAATATATGAAAAATATGCATAAAATGCACACTAACATCAATTCATCCTACGAAATCTAGATACATGAATAAGGATAATATGAAGAATGTAATTGACATTTAAATTGTTACCTCACAAATAAGAAATGAGTTAGTCCTACAATAATCAGATAAATTAATTGAAATAAAATATGTTCTGCTTTTTTTATTTACTTGGATGAAATATTGGAGCTTGTAAATCTAAAAGTTTCGAGAAAATCCTAGAGATTATCAAGCACCAATTTAGTCATTTGGTAACATTATAGGTATGTCCCCCATTTTTTATCAGAAGTTTTGGCACATTATAGGTCGTGATGTTACAAAAAGTGTTCTTCACATGCTTAATAATAGAGATCTAATGCCTAAGATGAATTACACTCATGTTGTTTTAATCCCGAAATGTGATCATCCGGAATCCATGGCCCAGTTGCGTCCTATTAGTCTGTGTAATGTTAAATATAAGCTTGTGTCCAAGTGTGTTGCTAATCGCCTTAAGCCTCTTCTTCAGTCTATCATTTCAGAGACTCAATCTGCTTTTATTCCTGGTAAACTTATTTCTGACAATATTCTTGTGGCGTATGAGGTGAACCATTTCTTGAAGAACAAATCTTGGGGTAAGGAAGGTCAAGTAGCCCTCAAACTAGACATGAGCAAAGCCTAAGACCGAGTCGAATGGAACTTTCTCTCGAAAGTTCTAGATAGATTGGGGTTTCATAGGGATTTCTCTGATTTAGTTATGATGTGTATTTCTTCAGTATCGTATTCCTTTACTCTAAATGGTTCTCATTTTGGTTATTTGCATCCTCAACGGGGACTCCGTCAGGGGAACCCGTTGTCTCCTTACTTATTCTTACTTGTGGCGGAAGTGTTTAGTTGTCTTTTACAGGAGGAGGAAAGAAGGGGGGAGATTGAGGGAGTGGCGGTGGCCCGGAGTGCACCTCGGGTCTCACATCTCCTTTTTGCCGATGACACACTCATCTTTATGCAAGCTTCGGTGTCGGCTCTCTCTTGCATAAAGAAATGTTGAGGAGTTATGAGGTGGTTTCGGGTCAAAGGATCAATTTGGAGAAGTGTTCGATGGTTTTTAGCAAAAATACTCCGGAAGAGGTTAGGGGGCAACTAGCAAGAATTTTGGGGGTTCAAGTGGTGGATAAGCATGATAAATATTTGGGTTTGCCGGCGGTTGTAGGAAAATCTAAGAAAGAAGTCTTTGATTCAATTCGGGAAAGAGTGGTAAAAAAGTTTCAAGGATGGAATGCGAGGTTCCTTTCGCAAGCGGGTAAAGAAGTGTTGTTGAAAGCGGTGGTACAAGCAATTCCAACTTATGCCATGAGTTATTTCCAATTACCCGAGGGCCTTTTGAAGGAAATTGAATCGGGCATGGCAAGTTTTTGGTGGAATAATAGAGAAACTCGGAGGATTCATTGGGTAGCGTGGGATAGGCTTTGTAAGGGGAAACATGAAGGAGGACTCGGTTTTAGGGAACTCAAGTCTTTTAACAAAGCTATGCTCGCTAAACAAGGGTGGCGTATTCTTCAAAATCCTGAGTGCCTTTTAAGTCGTATTCTCAAAGCACGATACTTTCATGATTCGACTTTTATGGAGGCTACTCTAGGTTCGAAGTCGTCCCTTACTTGGAGGGGTATTTTTGGAGCTCGAGATCTTCTTCTAGAGGGGTGTAGATGGCGCATTGGTTCAGGAAAAGATGTGAGTATTTGGAAGAACGCATGGCTACCTAGGAAATGGGGGTTTAAGATCACTTCTCCACCCCGGTTTTTGGAGCACGATGCCCGGGTTAGTGAGTTGAGGGAGGGGCCGAATAGGGGGTGGAACTTAGGGCTGATTCGGGAGCTATTTAGTGAGGGGGAGACCGAAGCCATTTGCTCTATACCTTTGGGAGGAGAGGGGAATAGAGATAGGATAGTTTGGCATTTCACAAAATCCGGATGGTTCACGGTGAGAAGTGCATATCATTTAGCAAGAGAGATCAAGGATAGAGTTTGTGCATCGACATCTTCTAGATTAGCTCACTCCAATTGGAAGTTTATTTGGGATTGCAAGGTGCCACCAAAGGTTCGGTTATTTGCTTGGAAGGCTTGCAACAAAGCTCTCCCCGTTGGAGAGGCGTTAAGGAAAAGGATTGATGTGAGGGGAGTTTGTCCGCTTTGCTCGGAGGAGAATGAGTCGATAAAGCATCTTTTGTTTTTGTGTCACTTTGCTAGGGTCGTGTGGAGCTTATCGAATATTCCTTGGAGATACTTGTCGAGATGGTCGGATGATGAAGGTTCAAATGAGACGGAATCTTGGCTTCGGTTTCTTGCTAGAAAGTTGGAGCGTGAGGATTTTGAATTGGCTTTGGTGATATGTTGGTACCTTTGGTTTAATAGAAACAAATCTCTAATGGAGAAAATAAAGATGGAACCGGATATCCTAGTGCAACAAGCGAGGGCTTTTCTTCACGTGTTTAGATCTTCTCTTGAGGTGGATCGAGGGGCGCCCCGGGATCCTTGGCCATCTCATAGGCAGCCACCGAGGGAAGGGGAAGTGAAAGTTAATTTTGATGGAGCCCTTTTTGTCCAAAAAGGGTCCATGGGGGCGGGCGTAGTGGCGCGTAATCATATGGGCGATTGTGTGGGTTGGTGCATGGAGAACTTTCCATTTCTTTCTAGCCCGGAGCACGCGGAGAGGTTAGCAGCCAGGTTAGCTATCGAGTTCGCGCTTCGTAGGGGGTGGTCGAATGTTATTTTGGAAGGGATTGTTTAGCTTTGATTCGGCTCCTTCAATCAGATTCAGATTCGCTTTGTCTTGTTAGTCCTTTGATAGAAGATGTTAGATCGAGGTCTAAGTTTTTTTCTTCGTTTTCTTTTAGTTTTGTTAAGCGAGAAGGTAATTGTGTTGCGCACTCTTTGGCGTGTTTGGCTTTGGAGAACCAAGAGGGTGTTTTTGGTCTTCCTTTGGTTGTAACTAACGCTTTGGCGCGTGATCTTTTTGAGTAATGCTATCACCGTTTTTCCTTCAAAAAAAGGTAACACAATTAGAAATTTTATTTCTTAATATTTCTTCCATCCTTTTTTATTTGAATTTGAATAATTTTGACTCTTGGAAACAAAAGTTAGGGCTTTTGTTCGATATTTTGCTTGAAATTATATGTTTTCGAAATAATTTAAGATATTAGTTTTTCCTCAAAAAATAGTCAATTTTATATCTTTTTTACCAATTACAATATTGTAATTTCGTGTTCAAACGTGATTTGTAGAGTCTTGAATTAAAAGGAATGATAATGAATAAAAGTGTTTCTGATTTGTGAGGTAATAATATATATATAATCATATTTTACTTCAATTAATTTATTTGAATATTGTTGGATTAAGTCATTTCTTATTTGTGAGATCACAATTTAAATGTCAATAACATTTTTCATATTATCCTTATTCATGTTTTTTAAATTCTGTACGATGAATTGATATTAACATGTTTACACTAAATAGATATATTATGAATAAAATAAATTATTTTTAAGAATTTTCTTTTACACAATAAAGGGCTTTTTTGTCCTTTTGACAAAATGAAATAATAGTCGGAGTGCCAATAACAAAAGTTGAAGTGTCTTTAACAATCCTCTTAAGTAAAATAGTAGCCACAATCATCTAATCCAATTGTCTCTGTGGAAACATCTGAACTCACTGTCCACTTTACTACGTGAACGACCTAATTCTCTTGCTAAGAAATAGTCGTATTCATAGTTAGTAAAATGCGAGACGGGAAAAAGTTGTCATTTAATAGATGTGTGTATATTATGAAATTTTATTGAAAGTTACGGTGAAAAATTCGGCTAAAAAGTACTGAAACGGGAAATAAACGGATTCGTAGATGTACAAGTATAATACAAATAAAAAATAATTATTCGAAAGTAAAAATACGGCTTAGTTCTATGTAAATTTGTAAGATTTATTGCTTGTACTCTCATTTAATTTATATAAATAATATTTATATGAGTCAATAATTGAGAATAATTAATATTTTGATAAATTATTAACGTTCAGAGTTTTTACTTATATAATACTCAATTAGTATTTACAAAAATTAATAATAATTTTTAAGTTTTAAATTATATAAAATATTTTTTTCGCCAAAATTAGAGTATTATTCGTCTAGTATTATACGGGATACATAAAGTACGAATACTAAACGGTTCAACTAAAAAATATGAGTATTATTCATTACGTTCAGAATATATACGAAAAACAGAAGTATTTTTCAATTATATGTACGTACGTGTATTATATGGGTATGATACGAATTTTTACTAACAGAGGTGGTGTTAACTCTATATCCTAATATTTTCTTACTTATCTCGCATTATCTCTCATCTATATATCCTAATATTTTTGAACTTGTCTCACGTTATCTTCTAATCTAATGATAGGAGTCATTTTTACGTGTTTTTAAGCCCCTTTGCGTTTATGTTTTAGGTTCATTTATCACTTGATTTTGTCACTTGTGCGTTTAATTCGTGCATTAAGTGATTTCAGGCCTTAAGTGGATACAATTGAAGAAAGGGTGGAAAAATGATGTATAAAACAAGTTTACGCCAAGATGTTTCACACCTCCACGACCAAACAAGCAAGAAATAAGTTGGAGTTAGCCAAAATCATGTTTTAGTACCATTTCTGCACACCTGGGCGCCAAATCAGAAACAACCTCCACGTTGGAACGCCATTTTGCTATTTTTAGAGACAGAATTGGATGAAGTGTCCTTCTACAAAGTTTTAGATCTATGTCTTATCTTTACATGGGTACTTGAATCATCCAATTCGGAGATATGTGGAGACGTTTATGAATAAAACACTATCCCTGCGCTGGAAAACACGAAAGTGGCAGCTCATGTTCTTCTTAGGTGGAAAACAAGAGAATGGTAGGTGCAAATTCTTGGTTGGTGGAAATTCTTGGTAGGTAGAAAACAAGAGAATGGTAGGTGCAAATTCTTGGTAGGTAGAAATTCTTGGTAGGAGGAAAGAAAGAGAAGGGTAGCTAAAATTCTTGGTAGGTGGATTTTTGGGTATTTAAAGGGGAGTGGGGAGCTCACTTGAGAGCATCAAAAAATCATCCTTTGAGAGTGTGAGGACGAAAATTCAGGGGTTTGGGGGAGAATTCTCTTGGTTTTGAGTCATCTTATCATCATACTTGAAGAGCTAAGAAGAGGAAAAGGAGGGATTCAAGCTTCCAATCAAGAATCGATCATCAATCCAAAATAGGGAGTTTCTTAGTTTGATATTCATCTTTATCTATGAGTAATTCTATGTTTTTATTGTTTTTCCAATTTCAATTATGAACTAATTTTCCCTTAACTAGGGCCATGTGAAGGCCAAAGTTATGAGTATATATATATGATATTATTCTTCGTATTAATTCTACAATTGCTTTGTGTTTTGATTTTGTGCGTAATTACTTGCATATGTTTGATCACCATATGTTTGTCATATTGCCTAACTTAATAGTTTGAAAGAATATAAGTTAGGGTTCAAAGAAATCATCACATCATCCGTAAAAAATAGGGAATTGCCCCTAGAGATAGGTAGAGATTCCCGGGTGCAGTTAGCCGAATTTATTCGGGAAAATTCTAGAACTTGAATGCATGATTATTGATTAAATTCTCGGATAGACATATTTAGAGAACTGTCAATTTATCATAGGATTATTACAGCCGAGACATCGGGTAGTAATTAATTAAGGAATTTTCACCAAAGCAATAGTAGTCTAATAATACGAAGAATAGTTCATATTTATATTAACAAGTAAATTTGGTTGAAGCATGTGCCTTAGTTGTTTTATCTCATAAGAATCTAAATCTATTTGCTAAGTCTCGTTTTCACATTTTTATTGTAAATTAATCACAATCTTTTAATTCAATTTTAATTGCTTTTAAATTCCTAGCTTTAAATAATCTTGTCTCTGTGGGATCGATAACTCGGACTTAAAGTCCACTTTATTACTACACACGACCAGTCCACTTGCTGTTTAATACACGTAAGGATTTTTCGTGTCAAGTTTTTGGCGCCGTTGCCGGGGACTTGATTTATTTTAGTTTCGGATTTTATTGCAATTTTTAGCTTTAATTTCTTTTATCGTTTTATTATTTTCTATTATTCTCACTGTTATTTTCTATCTTTAAATTTCTGTTGGTTTGCTTCTTTGTTTCAAACAGGTTGATCTTTTGGTGAATGACTCGAACCTCAGGAGAGGCTTTAGAGGAATTTGACCCTGAGATCGAGCGTACACTTCGTGCAAACCAGAGAAATCGAGCTATGGCTGGCAACTTCCCTGATATGAATCTGCCGAGAATAGAGAATGGTTGCAAAATCTGTTCCAAGCTATGCAACCGGCACTACCAGCACCACCTCCATCTGTTCGTGGTAATCAGCCAGCCCGTGTACACACTACGCCGGGACCTGTTGTGGTCCCCAATTTTGCCACGCCGAACTTCCACATTCCACCTCACATGTTTAGCATGGTTCAGGCTGAACAATTTTATGGTGATCCGAAAGAGTCACCTCATGACCATCTAGAGCACTTCGAAAATGTGTTATCTACCATGCAATTCCACCCAAGAGATCTTGATGCCATCCGCCTCCGATTATTCCATTTTTCGCTTAAGGATAAAGGGACTTTGTGGTATAAGTCGTTGCCCCCACAATCCATTGAAACGTGGGAAGAGTTAGTCGAAGAGTTTCTCAACAAGTTCTTCCCTCCATCAAGGATTAACGAGTTAAGAAGCGAGATCAAGGGTTTTAAGCAAAAACGGGATGAATCGTTAGCATCAACATGGGCAAGATACAAGAGTCTGCTTCGAAAGTGCCCCGATCACAACTATTCAAGAGACGAGCGAGTGCTACATTTCTTTAATGGAGTCCGGTCTCGGATTCGTCACAGACTTAATGCAGGAGCAGGCGGTGATCTTTTGGGTCTCGATAGCAGAACAGTGTGGGCTAAACTAGAGCAGATGGCACGGGATGATGAACTGTACCCTGAAGATGACGATGAGTTTCCTCTACAAACCCGAAGGGTTGCTGTTGCTCAAGAGGTAGAACAAAATGTTAATCTAGAGGCAGAGCCAACCATTAGTGATGTGAACTATGTCGGAAATTCAAACAAGCCTCAATTGAGCTTCCACATACCCGAGAATTTTCCGAAAAGGCCAAATCCCGCACAAAATTCACAACAAGGCATCTACCAAGCACCGAGGCCTCCGTTTTACAACAACCAAACTCAAAGGCCTGGAAATTTTAAGCCACAAGGTCAAGTTCCAAGACCTTCGACTGTCGAAGAAAGATTGGCGGCTCACATGCAAAAATCAGACGTATCATTCGCAGAGCTTCGATTGATGTTACAGGGTGTTATGACGGGAATGAAAGAGATGCAGCACCAATTTGCACAATTATCGGTTGATGCAGGTGGAAGAGCACCCGGGACACTGCCGAGTGATACAGAGAAAAACCCAAAAGAGCAATGCCATGCCATCGCTCTGAGAAGTGGCAAAGAATTGAAAAATGCACCTCCCAAGCAGTCCAAGTCCGCACTTGAAGAGGACAATGTTCAAACTTTTGATAAACTTGAAAATTCAAATCTGTCTCCCAAGTACGTACTTGACCAGAACCAAGTAAGTACTTCACACAGCTCAAGTACGTACTTGGGGCAGGATCAAGTCCGTACTTCACAGGCAGACAGGGCGTCTTCTAAAACTTTGACTCCTTCTTTGCCTAATCCTATTGAAATACGTCTCCCTTTCCCCCTAGCACATAAAAAGAATAAGAAAGATATGGATAAGAGTTTTCTTAGGATTTTAGAAATTCTTCGAGAAGTTCGAATTAATATTCCTTTTATTGATGCGATTTTGCAGATGCCCAATTACATCAAGTTCTTCAAGGATATTCTATCCAATAAGCAGAAGTGGGAAGGCAATGGAACGGTGTGCTTGACTGAAGCATGCTCAGCAGTGGTGTTGAACAAGTTGCCACAGAAACTCAAGGATCCAGGGAGCCTCACAATTCCTTGCACTATTGGGCAACTCAAATTCGACCGAGTGCTATGTGATTCGGGCGCCAGCATAAATCTTCTTCCTTACTCGTTGTTCCAGAAATTGGGTTTGGGGAATCCAAAGCCAACCTCGATGAGCCTCCAACTTGCAGATCGATCAATCAAACACCCGAAGGGAATCATAGAGGATGTCATCGTGCAAGTTGACAAGTTTTACTTCCCGGTGGACTTCGTGGTTCTGGAGATGGAAGAAGATGTTGAAGTTCCTCTCATCCTAGGAAGACCCTTCCTAGCCACAGGTAAAGCTATGATCGACATAGCCAATGGTAAGTTAACTTTGAATGTGGGTGAGGAGAGAGTTACTTTTGACGTATACAAGGTTATGAAGCATGTTGGTGATGATGCGTCATGTTTAAGAATAGATGCTTTTGATCCTTTGATTATTGAGCACTTTCAGGAAAACATCTCTGATGATCCACTTGAGGTATGCATAATGAACTCCATGGATGTTGAGTCGGCCAGTGATAAACAACTGGAAGTTGTTCATAGCTTAGAGAGGCGTGCACAATACCCCACGAAGAAATTTGAGAAGTTGGATAGCCCACTGTCTAGCCACTCCAAACCATCTATTGAAGAGCCACCAACTCTTGACCTAAAAACTCTACCCTCTCATCTTAAATATGTTTATTTAAATGACGATGAAACCTTGCCACTCATCATTTCTTCTTCTCTTACAGATCAACAAGAAGCAAGGTTACTGGAGGTGTTGAGAGATCACAAAAAAGCCTTTGGATGGAAGATTGCTGATATCAAGGGGATTAGCCCAGCCATCTGCATGCATAAGATTTTAATGGAAAAAAGCTCAAGGCCCACTATACAACCACAAAGGAGGTCTAATCCTCAAATTCAAGAAGTGGTGAAGAAAGAGGTAATCAAGTTACTCGATGCCGGCATTATCTTCCCTATCTCTGATAGTCCATGGGTAGAATGGTAGGTGCAAATTCTTGGTTGGTGGAAATTCTTGGTAGGTAGAAAACAAGAGAATGGTAGGTGCAAATTCTTGGTAGGTAGAAATTCTTGGTAGGAGGAAAGAAAGAGAAGGGTAGCTAAGGGCCCGATTGGATGGACGTCTATTTCCAATTTCTCATTTTTCATAGATAAAGTAAGAGAAATTATTTTTAAGGAAATAGAGATATGAAAGAGGAAGTGTGTTTGGATAAATTTTTTTGATAGAAAAAAGTGTAATGATTAAGTGTGATGTGATATGTTTTTTTTGGGAGAAAAAATCTTTTTTTGTGGGAAATTGATATGGATGAGTTTTGTTTTTGTAAGAATATTTAACATATTTAAGCTAAACTCATCTATTAAGACATCCAAAAATATGCAAAGTGGATCTTATTTCGTAGCTTACATAATTTCAAATAAAGATATGTGATTATTTTGATGATTATATCAAGATATTAGCGGATAAAGTATTTTTAATTATTGGGTGAACTGTCTAATCATAAATAGTAAAATTCTGACTTTTTTAAAAAAAATTGAGAGAAATGTCCATTTTTCAAAGAAATTTGAGATTTTTTTCTGAGAAATTGTGTGTAATATTTCTTTGAGATATTTTTGAGAGATGTCAAACATATGCATTTTTGATGAAAAAAATCTCTGAAAAATCAAGAAATGGGAAACAGCATCCCATCCAATCGGGGCCTAAAATTCTTGGTAGGTGGATTTTTGGGTATTTAAAGGGGAGTGGGGAGCTCACTTGAGAGCATCAAAAAATCATCCTTTGAGAGTGTGAGGACGAAAATTCAGGGGTTTGGGGGAGAATTCTCTTGGTTTTGAGTCATCCTATCATCATACTTGAAGAGCTAAGAAGAGGAAAAGGAGGGATTCAAGCTTCCAATCAAGAATCGATCATCAATCCAAAATAGGGAGTTTCTTAGTTTGATATTCATCTTTATCTATGAGTAATTCTATGTTTTTATTGTTTTTCCAATTTCAATTATGAACTAATTTTCCCTTAACTAGGGCCATGTGAAGGCCAAAGTTATGAGTATATATATATATGATATTATTCTTCGTATTAATTCTACAATTGCTTTGTGTTTTGATTTTGTGCGTAATTACTTGCATATGTTTGATCACCATATGTTTGTCATATTGCCTAACTTAATAGTTTGAAAGAATATAAGTTAGGGTTCAAAGAAATCATCACATCATCCGTAAAAAATAGGGAATTGCCCCTAGAGATAGGTAGAGATTCCCGGGTGCAGTTAGCCGAATTTATTCGGGAAAATTCTAGAACTTGAATGCATGATTATTGATTAAATTCTCGGATAGACATATTTAGAGAACTGTCAATTTATCATAGGATTATTACAGCCGAGACATCGGGTAGTAATTAATTAAGGAATTTTCACCAAAGCAATAGTAGTCTAATAATACGAAGAATAGTTCATATTTATATTAACAAGTAAATTTGGTTGAAGCATGTGCCTTAGTTGTTTTATCTCATAAGAATCTAAATCTATTTGCTAAGTCTCGTTTTCACATTTTTATTGTAAATTAATCACAATCTTTTAATTCAATTTTAATTGCTTTTAAATTCCTAGCTTTAAATAATCTTGTCTCTGTGGGATCGATAACTCGGACTTAAAGTCCACTTTATTACTACACACGACCAGTCCACTTGCTGTTTAATACACGTAAGGATTTTTCGTGTCATCTAACATGTCTTCTTTTGCTTCCGTTTCGAGTCTTATATGCTTTATGCTTGAATTCGTTGTCCATTTTTTTTTTTTCACCAAGGTTTTCACCGCCGACTGCAGTGATTAATTCCCTCGCTGATTGGAGGCACCTCGAAAGGTGGGACAGCTGCCCATAGTTTTCAATAACTCTCTATACCGAAGACTGAGGACCGAATCATCGACACTTGGTTAAAGGAGGAGGAGTCTTTTTTATTCCACCAGGGTTGAATTCGGTGTCCATAAATCAATATATTCACTGTACTTTGCTCAAAAAAATATATATTCACTGTTCAAAAAAAAATATAAATAATCAATATATTCTTCTAAAAAAATAAAAAATTCAATACATAAAATATACTTGTAGATTTAAAATATTTTTAAAACATTTCTTGAAAATTGTCCTATTTTAATTGGTTGTTAAATCTCACAAGTACCTTGAAAGTTGAAACTCATATCAACTTTAAAATTACAAAAATATACTAATTTTGAGCTTGAAAAACACATAAAAATAATATAATTAAACAACAAATTTCAAGAAACAAAGAACAAAAAACCCATTCCTCAGCCGATTCCAACTTCAATCATAAAACCAAAACCCATCAAAGAATTGACAAAATCAACAAAAAAATAACACAGAAAATAGAAATCAGAGAGAAGAAAAATGATTTACATACCATTGCTGCTGATGGGCTGCGGCGGCGTCGGCCGCCAACTCCTCTGCCACATCATCTCCGGCCGCCACCTCCACTCCAAACTGGTATTACTCCATTTTATTCTATACATTTACAATTGCCATTATAGTATATATTTCGTTAAATTTATATATACTGGGTTGGTAATGTTAACAGGGAGTGAGGCTGAGAGTGATTGGAGTGTGTGACAGCAAATCAATGGTTGCTGTACCAAATGTTTTAACTTCCGAATTTGGTGATGAGTTTTTGCTACAACTTTGTGAAATCAAATCCAGGGGTTCTTCTTTGCAGGAACTTGCTAATTTTGGTAGATTTATTTATTTATTTATGGGAGAATTGCAATATTAGTCCATTTTGTTGCAATTTTAGTGGGAAAATCTCATTTTTCGTCCCGTAATTGTGCCCGAGTACATTTGTAGTGCCGAGCTTTATATAAATCTCACGTTGCGTCCCATAACTCGTCAAATGTCTCGTTTTTGGTCCCAACCGAATATTCTGTCCAAAATTTAAAGGTCATATCCGTTAGGCAACATTTTGACCCATTTTTTTGGGAGAATTCATGGGTGAATGCACGTACACATGGATTATATTCAATATCACAATGTATTCATTCAATATCAAAATCTCCCCAAAAAGTTTATCAAAATGTTGACCGTTAAATTTTGGACGAAAATTTCGGTTTTATTCTAAATGTGAGACATTTAGAAAGTTATGAGACTAAATGTGAGATTCATAGAAAGCTCGGGACTAAAAGTGTACTCAGGCACAATTACGGGATAAAAATGCGATTTGCCCCAACTTTAGTCATTTACAAACTTGCAAAATTAGTCTATGCATTTTGTTGCAGTTTTGGTTCCAACCGTTAAAAATTGGACGGAATTTCGCGTTTGTAATGCACCCGCCGTTAATTTTATTACTGATCACGTGCAAGGCACGTGACCAAATTAATGGTTTCCGTTCTCTTTTGAACGATTAGGACTAAAAATGCATCCTATGGAATGAATTTTGAAAGTTTGTAGACAATGGGATGAAAAATGCAACGGGCCCTATCCTATGGGACTACTATTGCAATTTTCCCTTTATTTATTGTTGTTGTTCATTTGTTATTTGTCGAAATGGACCAATAATGCGTGTATGCAATGCATATGGTTTAATGGAGTATGTGTCTTGTGTGTGAAAATGTAGGTGATTGCCAAGTATTTTCGGGTCAAGAAATTTCAAGGAAAGTCATCGATGTGGCTACTACTCTCAGTAAATCGAACGGTAGGATATAGTTTGATCTTTTGATCTGTATGTATATGAATTCGATTACAATCACATCTCTCCTCGTCGTGCTTGTTGCTTGTTCAGATATGTTTTTCCTGCCCTTCTCAGCCCTTAAGACATGTATTTACACATATGTTTAATATATTGCTGTTCATGATAACAATTAGTACATACAGTCTCATAGGTCAGAGAAAGGTGGAAATCATGGAATTTTGTGGGGAAGAGTAGCACGGGTGCTAGTATAGAAATATGCAACGAATTTGGCTTTCATGATGATCTTCTTAATAATTAATGCATGAAGAAATGCTACATAAGTTTGTAATCTAGTCTAACAATCATTTTGCTCTGTTTCTTTCGTTATTGTTTTCAGTTTTGGGGTAGGTGGGTGGGTGGGTTGGGGAAGGGTAAAGTAGATTTTTGAAAATTAACGTGATAAAAAAATCCATTTCGCCCTTTCCAAGCCATGTGGAAAAGTAAGATACATGTGGCATTTCTATAGTGCGATTATATGAATTCAAATTAAAACGATTTCAAGCTTAATTTTACAGGATTGGCACTTGTTGACTGCTCAGCCAGCTCTCAAACTATTGAGCTGCTGAGTCGGGCGATTGATTTAGATTGTTGTGTGGTGCTGGCCAACAAGAAGCCTCTTACTTCTTCGCTGGTAACTGAACTTCTTTTTGGTTTTTTAAACATATTATCAAAACAATGATTGTGCTATTGGCATGACTACATGGTTGTTAATCATTTTCGACTATAGTTGTTGTGGCTCAATATTGAATGAACAATGTTTTCCAGCACTTGCCTTAAAAAAAAAAAATCAATTTTTCCACTCAAGTTTTCTGCGAGATTATGAACTGTATCGATGGTTTTCCTCATGATGTGCAGGAAGACTATGACAAGTTTGTCTCACAGCCTCGACGCATTAGACATGAGTCAACTGTAAGTGGTACTTGGTTCTTTGTGTCATTAGCGTCACCCGAACACATCAGATTGAAGCAATGAAGTTTTGGTAAATGCGGTTTATTTTTTATCAGTAAGAAGTTAATAATGAATGAAGATCAATCTCTAGTTTGACCTTGATTCTACCTTCATATGTAAAAGCTAAAATCTTTATCCTGCGAATATTCATTCAGTGACTCCATAATACTTTTTTATAATTTATTTCTGTATTAACTTTCATGTTAATCTTGTCAATTGAGTGAAAGTTAAGTCCTACATAGCAATATCGTCTTGAAAAGTCCCAATCAAGCTTTTGGAAGTAATTTTACTTACTTTTGATGAACGCTTTTTATTGCTTTATTAATACAAGTATTTTACTGGACATTAATTACTATATTCCTCCAATTAAAGAGGATTGTATGCGTTCAATGTTAGAACTTCTAACTTATGTTACCCGTTATAAGCAAAGCTGTGAGAGAATTAACTACTTTCATTTGCTTATCCTTTTGTAGGTTGGTGCTGGTCTTCCTGTCATATCAACCATAAACCGTATTATTTCATCCGGAGATCCAATCTATCGTATTATTGGAAGTCTGAGTGGTATTTTTCCCCCCGTATTTTATCAATATCATCATATTTTTAATTAAGCTCTAGGTTTTTCTCCTACTTAATTGATGATCAAAATTTGCGGATGATAAACGTCTCATACTAATAGGTACACTGGGATATGTGATGAGTGAGGTCGAAGGTGGAAAACCCTTTAGCCAAGTTGTCACTGCTGCAAAAGGGCTCGGATACACTGAACCTGGTAATGCAATTCACATTCCATACTAATAATATTTCCTTGGTCAATCTTGAGTGTTTTCATCTACGTACAAGTTTACATTTAAGAAAATTAAAGATAATATGAACTCATGCCATGTGTCATGATGGGAACAGGAAAGCTTGCTGATGAATAATAATACTCGTCGCTGTTTGAATTATATCCTGTAAAGAAGGCTGAGGGCTCTCTTTGATGTCTCTTGGTCATAGCAATTAACTTGTTTGGCATCTAAATTTTGGTAGAAATGATAAATTATTCCCGACTTGTGCACACCCGTAAAGGTGTTTACTCATTGGTCTTAGTTTATTAAACTTTTACGTTTATTTTATGCATCAGCTAAAAAACTTCGTCTTACTGCATCCTACTCTTTTGATGGCGATAAAGATTCCAAATCATAATTTTAAACGAATTTATCTTAGGAAAAAATGACACATTTAAGTGCGAAATAAGCTGAATATCCTTTGCGAGATTAGTTTATTTGTACGATCATTTTGACTATTGGTGAAGTAAATGATATCATGTAGTTATCTATTTATTAGAGATAGTCTCCCAGTTTAAGTGGAAATGAGGTATTATTCTTCCTCTTCAACCAATAATTTTGGTTATTCAGAAACTATGTTTAATAATTTGTAAGAATATCCCTCATCTTAGTTCAATACCCAGTTGCCCACCTCTAAGATACATTAGATACAAGCATTTCTTGTTCATAGGTCGTACATAGTCGATAAAATGTCAAAGTGCTCTATATTAGTTTGAAACTATTCAAATTTCCTTCTCATTTTGTTACATTTTTCCGATGAGTAGGCATGCACTATTTGCTCTGTTCAATTTTATTTGCAATATTTCGTTTTTCAGGATGTGGATTGTTCTGAATTCAATTTTCATATTTTCTCTCAGATCCTCGAGACGATCTCAGCGGAATGGATGTGGCTAGAAAGGTCTGAATATTCTCCTCTGGTTTAGCCGAGTTTTGAGCTTCACACTTCGCAGAAAAATAGTTGGAGTATCATTTCAGCTACCATTTTAATACTTAGTGATGCTAACTAGAAAAAAAAATGCGTATTATTTGTATATTTATGTTATTGAGATAGTTCTTTCTTATTTTTCAAACAATAGGCTCTGATCCTTGCCCGACTTCTTGGACATTGTATCAACTTGAATAGCATTAAGGTTAGTTTGTGCAACGCACCTCAGCTATTGCACCTTTATTCAATTAGTGTCATATTTAGATATTTAATGCGAAAGTTTTCTGATAGGTTGAAAGCTTGTACCCCGTGGAAATGGGACCCGATGCAATGTCTGTGGAAGAATTTTTGGTGAATGGCCTTCCATTGCTCGATAAAGATATCCAGAAAAGGATCGTTAAAGCTTCTTCAAATGGAAATGTTTTGCGTTATGTTTGTTTGATTGAGGATTCCAGGTATATATATATATATATTTTTTTTTTTTTCTTTTTCCTTAAGCTGAGACCAAGTTCATCAATTGACATCCGCTTACACTTTTTACTAGGTGTGAAGTCGGCATACAAGAAGTTGCGAAAGATTCAGCTCTGGGTAGATTGAAGGGAAGTGATAATGTGGTAAGCATTTTTTGTAAATTAGACTTTTGCATCTTCCATTATTTCTGAGGATAGATACGGTGACCTTCCCCCGACGGGTGTAGGCCAAAATACAGTGACCTTTCCGACTTTTGTGTAATTACCAATACCTCACCTGCCGTCAACCTCGGTCTGACAAATCAGTCTCTCCATTAACCTTTTTTTTTAAAATGATGTCATTACCAAAAAAATTCAAAAAATCAATTTTACTCCCGAGAAGTGTACATGTAATAAAAAAAAAAAATTGGATTTAGTTGTAAGGAATTTTTAAAATGCTAAACTTGACCCTTTGAATCTTGATTCACTTGACTAATTTGGTTTTATTAAAATAATTACATTAATGTTGGTTTTTAAATTTAAAAAATTCGAATTTTTGTTTCGTTCTAAAAAAATAAATGAAGGGCAGAAAACACATTTTACATGTTCTTACGGTCGATTAACTCTAGTGAAAGATTGGTAATTAGCATAAGTCATAGGAGGGAACTGTATTTTGGTCTAAACTGGTCCGTCTAAACCAATCGAGGGTGTCACTGTAATTATCCCTTATTTCTATTTTCTAGTTCCTCTTTGACACTCCTTCGACCACACTTGTCTCCAGTTGAACCACATTTATCTTTTTACTTTTAAATGACTATAAATTTATTGCCATCAACGTTCTTGATTCTAGTCGAACCACATTTATCTTTTTATTTTTAAATGACTATAAATTTATTGCCATCAACGTTCTTGAATCTATGTTCTCTTCTCGTTGTGTCTAAATTCCTTAACAGTGTGAAGATCATTCTGTAAATATTTAAAATTTGCAGTTGGAGATATACAGCCGGTGCTATAGTGAACAACCACTGGTTATTCAAGGTGCTGGAGCAGGCAATGATACTACTGCTGCTGGTGTCCTCGCTGATATCCTCGATTTACAGGACCTTTTTTCCTAAGCTTCTGCGGCTTAACCGGTCTGATTTCAGTATTAGGTAAGAACCGAAACGATTTTATTGAACTGAGGTAACTGCGATGATGCACCAAATGATGTATGCATCATGTTGTTTTCAGTTTGTGATTCTCAGAGAGTGTTAAGACAGTCACCATGTGGACGGTTGTGATTTATTCGGGGCTCAGAGTTTCAGGACCGGACCTTCTAAATATCATATCATATATATATATATGTGTGTATATAAATGTTTTGTATTTATTCTACTCATGTTAATATCTGAATACCAGAATTTATTTGTGAAATAGCTTCTGTTATTCCTAAATGTGACCTACAAAATAAATTTTGTGCATGGATTTCTGTGTTAGCAACTTTGAGGGTCCAATGGAACAAAGTCCAGCGAACGGCAACCGTAACCTTGTTGGGACGGGTTACGTTGTTGGGGCTAGCCCGTCCCGAGACATCTTAGACGTCTCAGCTTGTGGGTATCCACATTGTCACATGGCTGTTACGGTCATTTTATTTATATTTTTTATTTATAAGCATATACTTAGAGAGGATATATGTAAGATGTATTGTTCCCCATTTATATGTTTAGATTTTGCTACCAAATGGGTCATTTCTTGGAATTTCTGGAGTTTTAAATTCTAATATAATTACAGTCATTCATGCATGAAATTCACATAAAGTTTAATTAACTCAGAAGATTACTTGAATGTAATCGTAGATAGTATGAAATTGTGATAAGTGGTAAAATGTTAGATCCTACAATCACAAGCTTCTTAGTGGTTCTATTATAATGTATTAGCAAAATATAAAAGTTGCTAATCATTTAGAAAAAGCAAACTATATCAAATAATCACAGCCCAATTAACTAAATAATAAAACTTAAATTGAGTTTTTTTCGCATTATTTAATTGAACATATAATGCACAAACACCAAGTTAAAACTTAAAAGGTAACGGGCAAATTTTTAAAAATTTCACTTCTGTCTATAAAATTTGTAATTTCACCCCTCTCAAAATTTTAAAATTATCACTTCTACCTATAAGGCTATTACATTTGTAATTTTGCCACCCCCTCCCCCTTAAAATTTTAAAATTGTCACTTTTTCCTATAAGACTATAACATTTGTAATTTTACCCTCTCAAAAATGACAAAAATAACCCCCTTTATTACTCAAAAATACTTAGTATGTCATTTGACTTTTTCAATCAATTTTCCAATTCTCAAATTTTCACTTTCTTCCTCCTTCATCACACATTTTTACAACTCAAACAAAGGAGAAAATAGAAATCTTAGGCTTATGAATAGGGTAATTCTAGTTTTTTATTATATTTTCCCTTATATATATAGTGTACCGTGGCAAGTCTCCTTAAATCCTTCGTCTATCTAGCAAAAAAAGTGTATAAACTATATCACAATATATAATTTGGCTCCCCTTGGCAAAATTTCTAGCTCCGCCTCTCCGAATATGGCGCCAACACCCATAACTCAAATTTAAGTATAAAATCACAAAAAACATCAAACATAAAATATTAATTTAGTATGACATACCAATATAAATTTGAATCCGTCTTTTCTTTTTTTGGTTAGACATACAAAATTACAAACATCCACAATTTTCAAAAGTACCTTTCTGTTAATATCTATATCTATATTGTTAAAAAAAATAATTTTAACTCTTTAGAGTCATCAGTGTATTTTAATTTGAATAATTCCTTCTTTTTTTTCCTATTAAGAAGATAAATTCAAGGTGGTTTTGTCCCTCAGTCTCTCTCTCTGCGCTTCTTCCTTCGCTCATTTTTTTTCGCTTTTATAAGTCAATGTTATGACTTATAAGACGGAACAAGAGATGGAATAATCGCATTTCAATAATAAAGTGTTATTTTAGTAATTCTCAAAAGCATAGTTTAGCAGAGCAAACCTGTCCACACACAATATAGCTCGAATCACGTATGGGGTAAGTCGCCCTAAGTTATCCATAAGCGACGAGTTCGATAAACGCAGAGTCCCCCAAGGGAGAGAATATAGGGGAAATACCCCCAATCCCCACACCTGGGTTTCGAACCCGGGTGAAGTCTCACGGCCGAAAGCCTTATGACCGCTAGGCCACATCCCGTTACTTAAAGCGTAGTTTTCATTAAGCGTTTGTAGGAAATTTTTGCAAAATTCAACAGACATCTCTCTCTAGTCAACATTTTAATCTCTTTTTTCTATCACGTCATTCTCTATATCATTCTCTCTTATATTTAATATATTTTTCTCCAATCATATTGTTTCCTCATTAATCACACACAAAATAAGATCATAAATCCAAATATCATATAACTTTTTTTTTAAAAGGTTCATAGGTTTTTTTTGACATATATGTTTAACTAGGGGAAATGATAAATGCATTCTACATTTTATTAAAAGCATTTCACATCCTTTTAAAATTAGATAAGTTGGCTATAATGACCTCATTGACCATTGTATCATATACAATTTTTATTAATATTAAAAGGTGAACGGGATAATCTGTTCTAAATAAATTTTGAAAAATACTTTTAAATCCTTTTATGTGAAATAATACCAAATAAAATTGCATTTCTTCTCAAACATCTTTTTGGAAATAAAAAAACCTATTTTTTCACCAATGTAATAAGATTAATCGTCTTGCCATTGATATTCAAACCTCTATATAATTTTATTGAACTTGTTAAATGATATGTATTGCTCATTTGCTCCATAGTAAATATTATAATTTTTTTTGAATATTAGAAATTAATGTAACATCAAAAACCTAAAAACTACCAGAAAAATAAAAATAATCGTCATATCATATTGCACTTAAGTTAGTATTGGTGAACTCAATATGTCCATCCATAATAACAGCTAGTTTTATTTTTTATTATTTATCCAAAATAAAATAGCATTTATTCTAATTTGGTTCTAAATAAATAAATAAAAGTTTTAGTCATAACTACAAACTTTTCTTTTACTTATTATTTACAGTAGGTATCCGTCACTTTTAAATTTTAAAATTATAAACAATCAAATTTTGAATATTTATTCTACATTTAGTTAGAAAAGTGACACAAAATAGTTTGTCAAAAAAATGATAAGAATTAATTTAATAGACTAAATTTTTTTGTCGATATGGTGAAATTTAAATAAAAATCGAGTGTTTCTAACAAGACGTGGAGTGTCTTTATCAATTCTCATAATTAATTAAATAATTAATACCCCATTAACAATTAAACACACACATCAATTATGATGACACGTAACTACTATGTTTTTTTTGCTTGATTCATGTAAGTACTATGTGAAGGTACTAAAATTCAAGATGATTGGGGCAAGTGGTAAGCGATTTATGACCCCTAAAAACGATAAAGTTTTGAATCCTACTGAAAATACTACCCTGGGGAGGACTTTTCTTTGCACGACCCAACCCGATGATTAAATTTCCCAATCTAACCTTCAGGTAACCAATAAAAGAAGGTCCTAAAAAATTTCTATTTTGTGGTCTCACATAAATTTGATCTTAAATAGTAGCACTTTTTCAATATAAATTAATTTTGAGTACTATAAATTGAATCACATGAGCCACAAAATGTGGACCTACATCTGCAACTCCACATATCAGCCATCCATCGCATCAATAACTTGCAATGATTTGAGACAGTTACAGCCGTCGGATCAAGATCAACGGTCAGAAGTGCCGCGTCCACCAAGGTCATTTGGTATACACGCAGACATACACTCACTCTCTCTCTCTCTCTCTCCCTCCCTCCTCCTCCCGTTTCTGCAAAGTCGCCGGTATTCCTCCAAACGCCGTCGTTTCAGTCTCCCTTCCGAACAAATCACGCAGAAACCCTAGAAATTTTGAATCTCCCAATTTATTATTATAACTCTGAAGAACTATTTAATTTTCGCACATTCAGCTTGGATCACAGGTATCTCTCTCTCTCTATATGTGTATATAAATATATTATCATGCACGGTTATTCAGGCATATACGTATGTGTTATACATATACATACTTTTCCTTTTTCTTATTCCTGTGGTGACGCGTTGATTAGTGCGTACGAATAATTCCGTAGTGCATGAAAAAGTTTGTTTATATATATCTATATATAAAATATTATATTTATGAGATGACTAATTGATTAACATGAGAATTTTCAATACGGCGACATCCATAAGCTAGAATTTGATACGGAAAAGAGAAAATTGCTCGGTTATTTGAACTTTCTGAGTTACTAACATTATAACTAGCGTAGCCTAAAAGCATAAAGATTAAACGCACACAAGAATTTACCTGGTTCGGCAATTGACGTTCACGGGAGAGGAGACAGTGTTTTCATTATTAACGAAAGAGGTTTAGAACTGGTCTTTTGATAATGGGGCCTTTTGCTTAAGTTAGGGCCTAGGACTTTAAGACATATCACAACATAACCTATCTCAACAATCTGGAAGTGGAGTAATTATTTGCGATTTTATGAGTTCAAAAGATTTAAAGAGAGCTTGTGCCTTGTGGGTAGGTGTTTGGGGCTTGACCATATACTAGTGTTAAAAAGTATGAATTATGAACTATTGAGTGTTAAAAAGTATGAATTATGAACTGTTGAATTCATGCAGATTGGGAGTCAATGAAGTTATGAAAGAGCTGTAGAGAAATGCAATATTCTTGTGGTGTTGTTCAGGTGATTAAATTTTATTATAGTGAAATAGAGTGGCTCTGGTATGGATGAATTGATGGGCGTGGAAGAGGCGAACATGGGGCAGCGTGGGGGTATCTCGGACGATGGAGACGATGATTCTAATGATGGTGGAGAAATGGATGCTTTTGGGCAGTCTCTAGTTCAGGATGAGGATGGGATTGTCCCCGAGCCACATGTTGGAATGGAATTTGGCTCCGAAGATGCGGCAAAGATGTTTTATGAAGACTATGCCAGAAGAGTGGGGTTTAACACCCGAGTCGGCCACTTTAACCGCTCAAACCCTAATAGCACGGCAACGTCCCGAGATTTTTTGTGTTCAGATGGAGTGAAAAAAAGGGTTGCTGAGAGCTGTGGGGCGATGCTTAGAATTGGATTAAGGGGTGAAAACAAATGGGTTGTGACAAAATTTGTGAAGGAGCATAGTCACATCGTTGTAAGTCCTAGTAAGTTGCCTTACCTCAGGCATAGGAGACATTCTGCTGCCACAATAAACAATGTTGCAGAATGTTTTCAAGGCGTGGACTTAGTTCCTAGTGGCATGATGTATGTGTCTATGGATGGAAAGAATATGCGTGATTCGAATAATGCAGTTAAGAAAATTGGCTCATTAGGGTTTACTGCAAAATATTCCAGTCGAAGAAGAACATTAGGGAGAGATGCTCAGAATCTCCTTGATTATTTTAAGAAAATGCAAGCCGAGAACCCTGGATTTTACTATGCCATACAACTTGATGAAGAGAATCGCATGGCTAATGCGTTTTGGGCGGATGCTAGGTCAAGAACAGCTTACAATCATTTTGGAGACACTGTTAGCTTAGACACGACGTACAGAGTAAATCAGTATAGAGTACCATTTGCTCCTTTTACGGGGGTGAACCATCATGGTCAGATGACTTTATTCGGTTGTGCGCTACTTCTAGATGAATCAGAAGCTACGTTTGTGTGGCTTTTTAAGACGTTTTTAGCTGCAATGAATGATCATGCCCCTGTTTCTCTTACCACGGATAATGACAAGGCCATACAAGCTGCAATTACACAGGTTTTTCCAGAAGCTCGCCATTGTGTAAACAAGTGGCATGTGTTAAGAGATGGTCAAGAAAGAATGTCTCGTGTATGTCTTGCTCATCCTAATTTTCAGGTGGAGCTCTATAACTGCATCAACACGACTGAGACGATTGAGGAATTTGAATCGTTTTGGATGTCTATTGTTGACAAATATGATTTAAAGAGAAATGATTGGCTTCAGTCAATATATGACGCTCGCAGGCAATGGGTGCCTGTTTATTTTCGAGACTCGTTCTTTGCTAACATTTTCCCCACTCTTGGATTTGAGAGCTCATTTTTTGATGGCTATGTAAATCAACAAACTACTTTACCAATGTTCTTTAGACAATATGAAAGAGCTCTAGAGAATTCATTTGGGAGGGAAATAGAAGCTGATTTTGATACGATATGCACCACCCCAGTTCTGAGGACACCTTCCCCTATGGAAAAACAGGCAGCAAACTTGTATACAAAGAGAATATTCTCAAAATTTCAAGAAGAGTTAGTTGAAACGTTTGTATATACTGCAAATAGAATTGATGGGGACGGGCATAACAGTACATACAGGGTTGCAAAATTTGAGGATGACCACAAAGCCTATTTTGTGTCACTAAATATTGCAGAAATGAAAGCAAATTGTAGCTGTAAAATGTTTGAATATTCTGGCATCTTATGTAGACATGTTTTGACGGTTTTTACTGTAACAAATGTACTTACTTTGCCACCGCATTACATCTTAAAGCGCTGGACCAAAAATGCTAAACTCATGGTTGTAACTGACGAAAGCGAGCTAAATGGTCATGAATCACTGACGGCAAGATATAACAATTTGTGCAAAGAAGCCATTAGATTTGCTGAGGAAGGGGCTATAACATCTGAGACATATAATGCAGCCCTTGTTAGTCTCAGAGAAGGAGGTAAAAAAATTGCTGGAGTTAAAAAAAATGTTGCAAAAGTTACACCTCCTAGCTCACAGGTTTCTGGAGTTGGTTATGATGATCGGAGAACTTCTACAGTGACTCCAGAAATTACCCCTTTCCTATGGCCAAGACAAGATGAAATAGTACGACGCTTTAATCTCAATGATGCTGGTGTTCCTAGTCAGCCCATTTCCGATTCAAATGTCGCACGCATGACCCCATTTTGTCTTAACCATGATGATGGTCAGAATGATAACATGGTAGTAGAAATCTTCAGTAAATTAAATTGTGTGTAGAAATTATTTCTTAGAGGACAAAATTTTGAACTCTCATTTTAATTTGTTGTTCTCCTCAGGCGGCTCTTCCTTGTCTTAAGTCAATGACTTGGGTAATGGAGAATAAGAACTTGACTCCAGAAAATAGGGTAGCTGTAATTAACCTGAAGGTATGTGCTCCCTATCATTTAATGACTTGCTCGAAACTAATGATATACTAAAGGGAATATATGCTTGTGGGGTACAACTTCCGGTATTCGATTTGTTTCTTCTAGTGCACTTTCCCTTTTTCTTTGTGTGTGTAGATTCATTTCTTATTGAGCTGAAGGAGAATTACATTAATGTAATACACGACTTGCACACAATCATATTATTTTGAGCGAAATCTTAGAAACAAGCGTAAATCAAAGGCCAAGGCCACATACATCACATATCACCTATGTTAACGAACTCAAGCAAATCCGATTCTCTTCAAAGCCAAAAGTCTGCTCCTGAATGAGCAATTTATTAGCTAAAAAAAAGTCTTTGAAGAGAAAGAATGTCCATGCATAAGTTCTTGTACATCTTATCATTGATCTATATTGTGTATTTCGTTTAGTTGTACTTCGATTAAGATATAGCATCTAATCAGTTTCCTAAGTTGCTTTTGTCTCAGAACTAAGTTCAAGATCAGAAAAGCTACTCCTGCGAATTATCCCTGACAATTCTCGAGAACCTAAATGTTTTCCAAGTTGTCAAATTCATGTTACATGTTACTGTCTGAAGTGTCATGGATTTTCTCATCATGATTTTTCGGTCAATCTTGGAAAATAATACTCACTTGGATTTGGGAATTGAGTCGATGCTTGCTTTAAATTTAATTTTCTTTTCCTGTTTGTGCAGTTACAAGATTATAGCAGGACTCCTGCGGGAGAATCAGAGGTAAAGTTTTCACTGTCAAGGGTGACGTTGGAGCCCATGTTGAGGTCCATGGCCTATATCAGTGAACAGCTTTCTACCCCTGCCAATAAGGTCGCAGTGATCAATCTAAAGGTTGGTGGTTCTGAATTGATACCTCAAGTTGATGTAATCTGTATTCTTCTCCTCCTTTATATGGCTTTGGTGTACATGCCAAAAGTACCTTGTAGTGATGGCCTAATATAACACTGGACGGACAACAAGGTGTGTGATAATTCTGATACACTTGAGTTGTATTTAGTATATCGAGACTAATTCTAGAATTACAAGTTTGATAAAATTGACTGATAATAATTCCATATTAAATGGATGGCACTATGAAAAGAAAAAAGAGCCTCGACAAGGCAATTTCCCTGCCTTAGTTTAATGTAATTGACTTACTCCTACACTGAGGAGAAAATTTATTAATGGTTCATCTGCATACCTAAAAAAAGATTCTCTAAAATGCCCTTGTAATGGTTTGTGTTTGAATTTCTGAGAAAATCTGTCAATCTATTACGAGGTAGTAGATGGGTGTCATAAGATGAAATATTTTTAATCGATAAATGCCTACCCCTAAAAGTTTCCAACCATCAGACTGCATGGCAATTGGAACTCATATTGCAAAATAACACCTTCGTACGTGTGTTTTCTGCGATAGCCATACTTTTAATATATACCACTCTTCTTCAGCTTCAAGACACAGAGACAACTTCAGGAGAATCAGAGGTGAAATTTCAGGTGTCTAGGGATACTTTGGGTGCCATGTTGAGATCAATGGCATACATCCGTGAGCAGCTGTCAAATGCAGTAAGCACAACTTCCATGCTTAATACGTTCTTTATTTGTAATTATTATTTCTCATTTATTGAAATAATTCGTGGTCCCTTTTGGCACTACTTCTAAATTCTGCTTTATAAATGCAAGCAGGCGTTAATATTCTGTCTGATAATTGTTGACATATTAGTATATATTACGAAGCAGTATTTATGATGCTACTGTTGTCAAGAATTGCATATTTATAACACAACCATACAAATAACATTTCAGCTATCCGAAGACTTTCAAAGCTATTCTCCTTTCTTTCATGACCTAAAGACTATTATAATGTTAAATTCATCATTTTGCTTGACGACGAGGCGTCGACATTTCTTACGCTTAACATGTAGGAAATACTTACAATATATCGGGTTTCACATTAGATATTACAAAGTATGAACAAGGAAACAATGGTCGAACTAGTAGCAATATGTATTATGACTACTAAATGTGAAAGCGTAAACTAAAACAATTAATCGGGTCAATGATTATTAGCAAGTTAATTCTGGTGACACAAACGTAACTAACCATGGCCCTGCTGCAGCCCCCATGATATATATATATATATATGATTGTTTGAAGTCTTCACTCTTCAGAGCTCATTTCTTCAATTTGTGTTCTTTCTTATGTTTCTTGCTTTGTAAATCCCAACGAAAATCAGACTACAATATGATTACACTAGGGAACAACAGCTGACTTGTCCTTGACGAACCATTAAGCATTTGTTGATTTTTTAGTGTATTACTCGACGGAAAGTACTTATAACATGAGAATGCTTTGTGATTAATAGAAATTTTTTTTAGCTTATTACTACATTCACGAGGGGGTATACGTTCACCTCGTATTTTCTCTCTTCAAATTCTCGGGGTAATGAATATTGATGTCATTTTGTTTGTGTTGCCTTATCTTTTGATGGGTAAATTACATAGAAATTAACACAATTTCCGTTCAGTAAAAAGCATATTATAATTTCACCCCTGTTTTTTCGAGTTGTCCCGATTTGACAAGGGGTGTCTTGATAATTTGCAAAACCTGAGGGAGCTCGTGGTAATTACCCAATAAATGAAAGGTGTGCATGTAGTTATCTCTTTTTTGATCCATAATTGACAAGTATTACTGACTACTTTTTGAATCAACTATGAATACTCCCACTTCCCCTTAACGAAGAGTTTTCCTTTTTTTTTTGTTCCCTGACATGGACTTTCTTGTCATGGCAGATCGAGCCCAAACAAGATAATCCAGCAAAAAGACCGCGGAAATAGATGCATTCATGTTCTTATATATAACTGAGGTGCAGATTGGATTTGACTTGCTCACTTTAACATTCTCAATCGAATTAGCTTCGAATTCTCCCGTCTCCAACCACACTATAGTTATTATTGCTTCCCAATCTAATCTATCGTGGTCCTTGTTGCGTCTGTAAATGTAATTTATCTTTCAGCAGAGTTCTTCTTCTTCTTCTTCTCCCTGGTTTTACCGATTGGCCCAGATTGTATGATTATACGATGAAATTATTGTATATGCTTTTAGCTGATTTTGTAGGAGATGATTGTAAAGCAGTGGTTTCTTGTTGATGCTGTTATAGTACACAATGATTTCTATTGAAATGGGATTTTCTAATAATGTTTTGTTGGATGCTCTGTTTCTGAGTGAAGAACTTTGCAGTGTTTATTCAAGGAGTGTCTAAATTTTAAGTGCTTATCGACTTACGGGTAAAAGTAAATTATTTGAGTGTTTGTAAATCCGATTGATGCACTTAAGTAATAATCATCTATGATCTCTAAGTTGGTAAATGATTATTTTTTAATAAATAAATCGAAGTTATTTTAGGTCATTTTGAATCACTATTTTTACAAGCATCTTCGCGCAATTTTTTTTCTCTCTTTTAAATTATGTTTAGAAACACTGTCAATTTATGATACTTTCTCAATTTTAATTTATTTTTTCACTTATGATCACTTATTTATAAGTAGTTGTATTTGCAAACACTACTTTAATTAGTTATTTTTAAGTATTCCTTCAATTAGTTTTTTTTAAGTACTCCTTCAATTAGTTACATCATTATATCAATTTACTCATTGGAAATTTTAACTTCGTTTAAAATATGTTGATTTTTTTAATCTGCTTTAGAATTAATTTTTAACCTGGAACGTTCTTAAAATATTTGTTCTTTTTAAATTCAAGAAAAAATAATCAAAATCTCCAAAACGAAATAGAAATGTCAAATATGTGACATACGGTGAATTACATCTAAATTTTGACCCTCCATTATTTCTCAAAAATAATATTGACCGGTATCAATATATATATATATATATAAATAATTATTTATCTAAATATGTATCTGAAACAAAATTTATCCGGGGAATATCTTGCCAAATAAAGTTTTTAATTGTTTTTTTGAAAAATAAAAATTAAGTTGACTCATTATTACTTATAAATTAGATATTGGCGTATTGTTATATGTTAAAGGTTAATTCGGTTGAAGCTTTATTTGTTCAAAGAATCCCCCATTTATCACTTTCTCCCTTCCTTCAGCCGATCCCACATCTCTCTCTCTCTCCTCCACCGGAAATCATCTCCAATCCAACCCATCAGGTACTTCAACATCTCTGTCAATCTCTTTCTTTCTACACACAAACGTGTATCTATATATATATATATATATATATATGGGTATCGTGTGAATTTTTTTGATCTTGAACCACACTAGCGACTTGACTGAGTAGAAAGATACAAATATTCATCTGGGTTTTAGTGATTTTTGAATTTTATGTGGTGAAATTGGGCTATACATATTGATATTTGTCATGGAGGGTATGGTGGAATATGTGCAAAATATATGGCCTTTTTCTGCATTCAAATTCAATGACTTGAGAGAATCTAATTTGATTGTCAAGAAATTACCGATCCCCGAAAGCACGAAGCATTTCGTTTACGCGATTCGCGAGCCCAAAACGCAGGCTGTGATTTACATATTAGCAGTCCAAAATTTATCAGAAAGGTCAGCTTTAGATGCAGAGTGTTTAATTAGAGAGATTAAGCCTGATGCAGTTGTTGTTCAAGTGGGGGGTTTAAATAATTCAGACATTAGTGAGTTTCAGAAAGCTGAATTGATAAAGAATGGTGAAATTAAGAGTAGTGATGATGGTGTTTGTGTTAGTGAGGATACTGTTCCGACCTCGGCGTTTGAGGTGTTGAGGAAGTGTTTTGTGCATAAGATTGGTAAAGAGAAGTATGAAGACGTGGCGGGTAGTTTAGTGTTGAGGGAAATTTTCGGAGTGAGTTTTAACGGGCATTTTGTGGCAGCCAAGAAGGCTGCTGAGGGAGTTGGTTCTTCGTTTTTGATGCTCGAGTCGCCTTTTGTGAAATGTAGTGAAGAAAATGTTGATTCAGAAGAAGAAGAAGTTGTGAGTTTGGGAAGTGGATTACGAGGTCCGTTTAGTTTTCAGCTAAATAATTTGGTTCCTGGAAAAATAGGAAATTCAATGGTCTCTCTAAATTCGAGGCCTTTTCGTGTCACTGATGATGTTCAATCCCAAATGATAAAGTCGTTGTCCCCATTTATGGTTCGTTTAAATCCAGTTTTGAAGCTTGATAGTGAAAATGTTAAGCCACTAATTGATTATGAGGTCCCTCAGTTTGCAAAATCCGTATATCCATTGCTTGTTGATTTGCATGATATATTTGTTGACATCCCTTCTATGCGAAAGGCTTTGGCTTGTGCTCAAAAGATGCTTTGTGATGTTAACAAGGGCGAAATTGTCGATACTCGTCTCCTTTCAGAAGTTTATGCATTTCAAATTGCTGTCGAGGGGCTTCGAATCGCTTTAAATAACGCTGGTCGAGTTATAATAGGCAAATCAAAGAACGGAAATTGTGGGTTTTCTGATCTTTCAATGGAGGACAAATCACATGCTATTCTTGCTCAAGCTCTTCGAAGCCAAACCGAGAAATATAAATCAATAGTCGCTATAGTCGATGCTAGTGGATTAGCGGGATTAAGAAAAAATTGGCAAACTACTGTCCCGCCCGAGGTTAAAGAAATGGTCGACGAACTTGTGACTAATCTTGGATCCAACGGTGAAGAATTTTCGACCCGTTATAAAAAAAGTCGTTTATTAGCTGATAAACCTGTGGTAGCTGTGGGGGCCGGTGCAACTGCCATTGTAGGTGCCTCGTCACTATCTAAAGTACTTCCCGCCTCGACTTTCATCAAGATTGCAACTTTTCACATCCCGTCTTCTCTACAGCTTATATTGACTCAAACGCAAAAGGCTGTTTTATTTGCATTTGGCAAAACTCTCGGCCCAACAAAAATAATGGCAAGTTCTTCACTAAAAGGCTCTGCCTTCAAAGCTGCTGCTTCAGCTGAGAAAATACGAGCTGTGGCACATAGCGTTATAGCCTCTGCTGAGAAAACAAGCCTTTCGGCTATGAGAACCGCATTTTATGAAATAATGAGGAAACGAAGAGTTAGGCCTATTGGGATTTTGCCTTGGGCTACGTTTGGGTGTAGTATTGCTACTTGCTCGGGTTTGCTTGTATATGGAGACGGGATTGAATGTGCTGCTGAGTCGTTTCCCTCAGCTCCTTCGATTGCTAGTTTGGGACGTGGGGTCCAGAGTTTACATGAGGCGTCTCGGGTGGTAAAGCAAGCGGAGAGTTCGAGAATACAGAAATCAATAGAGTCGCTTTTGTACAAATATAAGAACTTAAAAATTCAATAAGATTGGAACATCAATAAGATTGGAACATTTTATACCGAGTTCAGAGATATTATGTAAATAACATTCAGGGTAGATGAGGATTGCGTCATGAGACTCATGACTGTTGTCGATTATGTCGTTTGTATACTCGTGGAAAAGAAAGGCTTTTCTGTGTGTGTCGGTTTTTCTTCCTAGTCTTTTTCTGATTAGTTAATAGTAATTGAAGGAGGGTTCGTCCTGAACTTTCCGTTTTTGATTAGATCATTCTGAACGTCCTTTTGCACTGCACAACTTTGTCGAATTTTAGTCCTGAACAGTTTTATTCTGTATATTACCATATGTTCATTGAAATCACTTCGCACGCATATTGGATGTTGTAGGAGGGATTTGAGGTGATTTATGAGAATTTGAGGTCAAGTACTTGATTTTGTTAATGTGAATTTAGTAATGGTTTCAATAATCGAATCAAAGCTTGCGACGGAGCAAATACAGGGCTTTCGCAATGATATCGTCAGTAATAGAAACGACGTGGCAACAACATATTTCTGAGTATAACCCTCCACAGAAACTAGTAGTGGCTAAAGACAATGAGACACGGCAAGTGATTTGATCGGAATACAAGATGATGATATATATATATATAGATAAATAGATATAATATAACCCTCAACGATATGTTTCTCGTGTTTGCTCTATTGTTTGTCTTTTCACCTTACATTTCAAAAAATGATGATCACATCCTCTGTTTCATTTCAATATTTTCGCATTTCAAATAACATAATGTGCCAATGTCTATGTATACAAGTTCAGTGTAGATGACACACATTGACATTTGTCCGCAAGATGTAAATAGGAAATAAGGATCCAAAGCGCCTGCAGATAACTCAATATTTAGATTCTGCAATGTCATGTGATACAAGCAGAGCGGATAATTTTATATTGTCAATTCAATCATAAATCAATGGGAGGGGCTGAGTGATGAACCCACCAATCATGATCTAATCGTGAAATAAAAATCGACTCTATTGCACCCAATCATCCATAACAGAATCTTTTGAATCAAAAATAAGAAACTGGAACTCAGGCATTTCTCAAGACAAACAAAAAAGAGAGCAGAATATATATCTGCAGAGACAAACGCCAGCAAAGTCTTGTCAAGAACACTACAACAGTATTTAGAAGATTAATTAGGGCATCAAAAGAAAAATGAATTACAACACAAACATACGTCTACTAGAATATTACACGAAACTTCATCTAATCTCCTCTCGAGTATTTTTGAAAATTTGTCATGGCAGAAATAGGAGGAAATAATATTAGAAGAAAACTCAAATCCCACAAACTTCAGCAAATTCTTGACTTGCATTATTGATGGGCAAAAAGAACAGAACGCTAATGTGAGCAGCACACGGGCGGCCAGATTGCATCTTTCACAGGCCATATAACAGCAGGAACTGTTGTCACCGGGACAACCACAATCTCAGATATAATCTAGCAGAACAGAGCTCTTTTGTGCTATTGCTTGTCCTCGTTGATGTCTATAAACTCCTGTAATCTATGACTGTGACTTCATCGTCTGGCGCATCCAGGTCATTGTAGCTGTAAGATTGTTAAATCCAGGTAAGACAAGTTTGTTAAGAAGGGAAAATGGATCACATATATTTGTCACATAACCATACTAGCATGCATAAAACTGCTAAATAATGTAAATGCACATGTACAAATTACAATTAGATTTGAGATTCCTTAAGCAGTAAATCAGTCAGTAGCTTCATTTAAGTCCTGGATTAATTAAAATTATAGTTTTAGCTAATCCAATCAGGCAATCACTAGAACTTGTATGGCTGAATTCTGACCTGTTTTTCTATTTCACTGGGTTCAGTTTAAAGATTTCCTCGGAAAAATAGATGACTTTAGCATATATTGACAAATCCTTTAATCTTGGTCCAACGTTATAAAGATTGATTTTGATTAAGCATTTTGCAACCCAATATATGGCAATTAGTTTAGCATGAGATGATGCCATTGTAACGTAAGTAGTTAATTTAGCTCCCTGAATGTAGACTTTCAAAGAGTTAAGAAGGTCAGTCTTTCCCACTCCTTGAGCCATAGCTCATGCGTTGATTTAGTTCAGTGTTTTGAAGTATACAAAAGGTTAATACAAATGCAACTGAATGGAACTCTAGACCTCTCAACTTCAATTACATGGGGGGCGGACCAAGAGGGGGGCAGTGGAGGAGCAGCCACACCCCTTCAACCAAAAACAGCATAAAACTTCATGTGTTGTGTAATATTTTTGAAAAAAATACAAAATATCCCCTCATAGTCTTTCATATTCATTTATTTTGTTTAGATACCATATACAGAATTCTTTTCCAAAAGCTTGCCTCACCCACTAATTTCACATCCTGGGCCCATCCCTGCCCATATCCAGTAGTTGCTAAGACTCATCTCACTCATTTCTTGTCATACATCATCATTTTTCCTTTCATCATTAAATTGAGACAAGAAGAGCAAGAGAGTTTATTATTATGCACAATCGCGAGTCTGCATCGAGCGTTCGAGAATTTTTCTGAGGTAACAAATTTGTCATTCAAGCTAAATATTCTATTTCTGAACTCTTCCTCTCTTCTCAGCCCCCAAAACAAAGCTCAGATCAATCGGAAATGTTGCACAGGTCATGCCTGATTTTATGAGTCCCTTTCCCAAACACTCATCAGAAAGCCTCTAGCTATACATTACTGAACTTGTTAACATGTTAAAGTCAAAGCATATTAAGCTAAGCAACCAACCAATGTTAGATTAGAGGAAATGAAGAAAGAACAAGACCTTCGCAAGCGACGAGGATCCTGTCGAAATGTTGGAGGCATGGCGATTATTGGGGCAGGTCCATTTCTGCCACCTTCAAATGGGGTAGGGCCTCCCTGATCTCGCAACATTCTCATAGCTACTTCGGGAGGGGCAGGAACGAAAGGCCCCAGCGGACTGCATCAATGACAGTATATTCAATCAAATTAACCATAAAATAAAAACGTAAACTCCAAATACAAAGCCATAAGAACCATCTCAGTTACTCAATAAGAAGAAGGGCAAAAGGGGTGGAAAAAGCACGTTAACATTACCCAGCACCAGGAACAGGCATCAGAACAGGAGGAGGTATTTCTGATGGGAAAGGACCAACAGGAATGCCTTGCCCACCAAAAGAATCAAACATTGGATCATCTGGGTTGTTTCCATCATTGTTGGAGGCGAAATCCCCAGAATGAGGATTATCAGACCTATCAAATCGTTCATTGCCATTGGCACGATCATCACGGTCTCTACGATTTCCTCTTTCGTCTTTTAATCTATTTTCTAATCCAGGTCTTCGTCTTTGTGGCCTGTCCTTCTGGAAAAAGGATGATGCACCAATAAGCACAATAATGTATTGTGGAAATACAATAATTATGGGGAAATGGGTATATAAATAAGTCATACCGGAAAAGAAGGTTGCATGACAGGTGTCCCTCCAGGCGCATTTTCGTCACTGTAATAAACAACAATTATAACCTTTATAGCAAAGAGACGACATAGAGAGAATATTATCCATAATGGACAGGACTTACTTCATATAGTTCTGGAAATACAATTCTTCACGCACTTTAGATGTAAGTTCCATTACAAGGTCTGTGTGTTTCAACTTTAAATGTTTGTGAACAAACTCAGCAGCATGAAAGAGCTTTGTACAACCTTTTGCTCCACATCCATATTTCCAGCCATATTTTTCATCCCTAATCTTGCGGACATGCGGGTCCAAAGCTTCAACAGCAGCGGCATCTATTTTCTCCTTTGCAGTCATTATTTCAAGTGGATCTGAACCCTTCAGCCTCTCTTGCCAACGGGTATCTAATTTACTCTCCCACTCTTTCCCGTTACCAATTGCGTCATTACTCTTGCCATCCACCCTAACATGCCTGAGACCTTTGGCTTCATTTGATTCTGCCAACCCATAATAATCCAATCCATGAATGCGCCAAAGATACGTTAGAAGGGTGTCTAGAAGCTCAATACCCTCAAGACCCTTGATCGTATTTAAACCCCGTATGATAATAACTGGACCACTTGAACTTCCATGAGACTTATCTCTGCCCATTCTATCATTATCAGCACGACATAGAACATTATCCTCAATTGCTTTTTCTGAGTCAAGTTTGCGTACAAGAGCCTGTGCTTGTTCAATGTCAATCTGGATCCGTCTGGGCTCAGAAGAGATCGGGTGAGCCTTCGGGGCAGAAGAAAGATCAGACTCTTTGGCACCACCCCGACCATGTCGCTTTCTTTTGCTGCCGATATCTGCTTCATCATCGGAATTTGGCTCATTGGACTGTTCCGCTTTATTCGCCGAGGATGGATTAAAAGCAGGACCTCTGTTTCCATATTGAAAATATTTAAATTAATACGAAAATATGAAATAGATGGCATGCCTAAGTAAGAAAACCCCAAAAATGCAGAAGAGATCTTACAAATCCAAAGTCCCGCTCTGCAGATCAAGCTGAAAATCCTTTGCCAACTTCCTTGCTAGGTCATTCCTCCTTAAAAAACAGATAAGATATTTCAATACACAGCCACATGAAATAAATACAATCTATCCACACAGCGGCATTCAACAGGCTTTTCACTTGGTTAGTGAAATTAGTAGATACCCTTCAGCAAGCTTCCACCCAAAAACATCGGATGCTTACCGTTCTATCACAGACAGCAAGTTTGTTGGATGATATTTGTCTTTTAACCTGAACAAACAGGCAAACTCATCTAAGACACATAGTAAGCAGTAAACTTAGCAAACTACAAGAAAAAGATGTAGTATACCATTCTTCATCTTTATGTGCATTGAAATAAGTTCTTTTCTGAGTTGATATATACTCTGTCCGATATTCTTGATACCTGATCATGCTCACTCAATACAATATCAGCAAAGAAACAGAAACGAAACTAACAATAGAAGTGAAGGAAACCCAAACATTACCATAACTCTAAAACATTCTACATCTCACCTGCGCTCCGCTTCTGATGGTAAAATATCATCTTCAAGCTCCTGAATGAACTGCTTATAAGACATCATTCCTTCCCTGAAAAAGTTGGCAAACTACATCAGCATATCTAACTCAAGATTAATTTTACAATGACATTAATAGAAATGCTAGAAACTACAGTAGAAATATCGAAGTTCACATGCATAAATCAACATAAGGAAGAATACCATTAAGGCATCAGGTCACAAAGAAAAAAAAAGGAATTGAATAAACAATGCCAAAGTATAACGATAAACAGTAAAGAGGTCCTAGTACAAGAAACAAAATGTAAAACTTAACCATTTCGTAAGAATTCCCTTCTATATTTTTCATGTAAGAGTTCAACAGTGTCATCATGTTAGGCAGAATTTAAAAGTTTAAAAATAATAAGCAGTGAAAGTATATAATTCGCCATAAGTCTAGCGGCTCACTGGAGGTTTACATACATCCGTACTTACAGTGAAGCTGGGGATTTATGAAAGACATCTAGAAAAAAGTGAATCCCTACACTCAGAAGTAAGAAGGTCTATGCATACCTTTGTGCCCCACCAGCATTGAAGGCATCAGCAAAGCCACCACGGCCAGAATCCCAATCTGCAGAAATGGAAATACAAAATTAAGTAGACAATACAAAAATTTCAAGATTAAACTACTGTACCACGACACAGACCAATCCAGGCATTTCTAGATTGCTAGTAGTATATATAAATGTGCTAGCCGAAGTAAAAGTTACCAAGCATAGATAAAAAATTAATGCTACTAAACCAGTAATATCAAAGTCGCAAAATGTCAAAATTTTGGGTTACAACCTGATGGGTAGGGGAAAAAGGAAAATAAATTGCCAAAAACTCGTGTCCGAGAGGTTTGCAGAGAATTTTTAGAAACAGAAGCCAGCAACATGTCCTCAACATAGAATGGGGGCACTACATTCAGATTTTTCATCTAAATTACGAAAGAAATTTATCATTGCTTTTGCAAAGTTCACCCTCTTATGGAACAATTTTTTCAGTTTCTGTTGATTTTTAATCTAAATCAAAGTATTCCAACTTTTTGCGTAACAGGACCCACTTTCCAAAATCGTGACGTAGATTTTAATTTCACTGATTATACCAAAGCTACAACAGAAAACGCTGTGCACCACTTCAATCACTCCCAGCAGAAGAACACCCTCCACCCCACCCCCCATTCAGGGAAGAACAGTTCCCATACTATTTCTTTCTCTTTTTCTTCTCATCATCCCGAATATACTTATAACAGTGTTATATATATTAAGCTATCTATTAATCTTCATTTGATGCAGAACCAGACTAAGTATACAAGAGAATGAACCACAAGAAATTGGACTTTCAACCTGGACACAGATGCCCACATATACCATTACCAATTTCTTTTCTTTTCCTTTTTTTTTTTTTGAGAAATATACCATTACCAACTGAAACTTCACATAGCTAAGGTCATATAGTTGTCTTTCCTGTTCTCAGGCTCCAATACAGCTTCACAATACAAGAACATTGACCATCCTTTCGTCTAATTTCATTCCTTTGTAGCTCCGAAATAAATTTTGGAAGAATAACCAATCCTCCTCCGGATAGTTCCTTGCATACAACCCATTTTTCCATCTATTATATTACCTTTTTTTGCGCCTTGCCATCCTATCATCCCACTTGTAATCAACATTTAAGTTCACCATACAATGTACCTATCCATATGAAGCGGAGTCATGGCGAAAAGTTCAAATAATGGCTAACAAGAATAAAAAGGTCAAATAAGCAACTTTGCTTCCATCCTCAATTGCATTAATGTTAAGGCGATAATATCTGTATTTATTGTCCATTGTTACTTGGAACATGATTGCGTATCATCACAAGGCTCGCACGAATTTGGAAAATATAAATATTAAACAGCAAAGTTCAAGAAACATTTGCGATTTCCAATCATAAACAATAGATCCAACTAAGTATATATAATTAGTGCATAAGATATTATTTCCTTTTTGGAGGGAAATCAGAATGGGATCTGATCAGTATTTTGAGTCTTGTGATATTAGTCATCAAGATCCGGTATGTGCTTAACCATGCTATTCATGAGACATGACAGCAGTAACAGGCTAACTATGATGAAGTAGTGTATTCCCTCCACCAGCTGTTCACAACAGCTTAAACAGAGAAAATCAAAATGCCTAAAGCATATAAGGAAGTAAAGAGTACGAAATCAACTGCTACTCTATTAAGAAAAATGGAATCGTAATATGAAGATATGCAAGATTACCGGATTGACCACCTTGATAGCCACCAGCTGACCGCCCCATGTATCGTCCAGGAGGCCTTTCGTCAGGATAACCAGGTCTACCCCCCATCTCACGCTCATATCCACCAGGATAATCATATCCAAACCTGAAACCATAAGGAAAACACTATTATTACAGCCAACTTGGACATCACAGCCAGGAGGTGAGTTGCAAAACAAAGGAATCAGCATCACATCTAGAGAGTCGAGAGAGAACTTCATGCAGTTCCAGCAGATAACATATGAATTAGCTAGAATAGATGTAAATAGGAAATTTGTACGTTGTTTTCTGAAAATCAAAACGCATAGAACACATACATGATTACATACAATGTTATCCGAATATATAATTATGATCCGTGTCTAAGACTGAAAATTGGTTTGAACATGAAATATATGTCCTGACGACACAGGTACTCAAATTTCAATGAGGATATCTCCTGTAAATGTTAACGGGCACTTTCAATGTTGGTTTTGAAGTTAGATGCCAGTGCATAAATGTGTAGGTACCACATGTGCAGGGACGGAGCCGGGGGGGGGGGGGGGGGGGGGGGGGGGGGTGCGGTCGCCCCCCCCCCCCCTCAATTTTGAAAAATTATTTTTTTACCTTACAAAATTTTTGATATTTGGATTTCGCCCCCCCCTAAAATCGAAAAATATCATGTTTTTTCCCTTTATTTTGAGTTCCCCCCCCCCCCCCCCCCAAACCCAAAATTTTGGTTATAACGAAAGAGATATAAGAGTATAAAGTATGTCAAAAGTTGTAATTGAACCTAGTTTCTTATTATATTTTCCTCCACAAATATAGCGTACCGTACCGCGGGGGGCGAGCCCCTCGCACCCCCTTTTCACTCCTTCGACTATTTGCCAAAAAAAAATGTATATCTATATCATAACAATTTCGCCCCCCCCCCCTTCAAATTTCTGGCTCCATCCCTGCACATGTGAATTTAAAAATTCATTTATAACGGTGCTCTCCACGCTCTAGCTTCTCCAAATTGTGAGCTTGTGTAACAATATACCACAGAAATTCAAAAAATAGATATGTATTATAACAATATACTATTAGGTATATATAATAAGTGAATGAGATGCAGACAACAGTCCTGTGTAATCTTTTGAAACCTAGACTGATAACTTCACCAGAAACCGTAAATCTTGCCACAATTTCGCAAGTAATTGAGTAATCGATAAAGATAGAAAGGAGCGAGCTTCTCTGAAAACAAATTATAACAGTAGCTGTAGGTGAATAAACCAAATGCAAAGCTCACCTCCGGTCCCCTGGACCATATCCTCCTCTAGGACTCCCTCGCCTTCCATCAAAAACATCGTCTCTCCTTCGCTTATACGGAGGAAACGGCGGCGATCTTCTAGGAGGAGGAGAATGCGGACCTCCGCCACGCCGGTCTCGATACGGCGGCGGAGGAGGACTCGGACTCGCTCTACCTCGCTTATGATAATCCCTATCGCGCGGCGGAGGCGGAGGCGATCTATTACGGTTGTAGAACTCACGTCGTGGCGGCCGGTCAAAGTCGCGGTCATCGCGCCGCTCACGAGAGTCACGCTCACGGTCTCGTATGCCACGGCGCGGCGGCGGAGGTGGAGGAGGCGGCGGAGAAGTGGCGTCGGGGCCAGTATCCGCAGGGGCGTCAGATGGGGGTTTGTCGTTGCTATCGGGGTTGCCGTTCTTATCACGGCGGCGGTCTAGGTTTTCGGCGGTGGCGTTCAAAACTTCGGCCATCGGCGATGGCGAGATTTGAGATGAAACCCTAATTTGGTTGTGTGTGTGAGCGAGAGAAATATGTGTGAATGAACTGAGCAAAAGCGATTTTAAGATTTGGGGGTTTTTGTGAGAGGGAGAGAGAGGAAATGGACGAAAGTGAATAAAATGTTTTGAGAAGCTAAAGTACAATATGGCCCTCCCAATCTCATATTTATAACCTTGTTAATTAAATACGGGACGAAAATATTCGAAAGTATTTACCAAAAAAAAAAATAGTTAAATACAAGATGGGAAATATTATTGTTCTAAAATTATTGTGAAATGGATAAAAATACGGAACAAAAAATAAATAGATTCGTAAATGTATGAGTATAATACAAATACAAGTGAATTAATCAGAAGTAAAAATACGACTTATTTTTCATATAAAGCTTAAAGTTATACTATTTGTAATTTTAGTTGTATAATACTCAATTAGTACTTATCAAAATTAGAGTATTATTCGTCAAGTATAATACGTGATATGTAAAATACATGTACTAAACAATTTAACTCAAATGTATGAGTATAATTTGTTACAACCAGAATGCGTATGAAGAATGAAAGTATTTTCAATTATATGCACTTACACGTAATAATATGGATGTGATAAGAGTTTTAACTAACTGAATTTTAAAATATTATATCATTCTCATTTTTTCTCTTACTTCAAAAATGCAATAAGAAAATTTGCTACAGTTTTTTTTTAAGGGAAAAATTTGCTACTATAACATTGTCGTTTTCAATTAATGTACGTTATCTTCAGATTTTTTTTTTTAAACTTCAAATAACATTCGTGTGTAGTGATATAGAATAGAATATTGCTATTGAATACAATTTGTATTTCTGTGTCCTTTCTCAAATATATCATATAAAAGCCAAACAAAAAAGTATCTCAAATATAAAAAATGATATTTTATCACCTTATTTACTAAAAAATTATATTTTCCTTTTTGCGCATAGATTTTGAGTCAAAAGTAAATAACTTTGTGTAAGACATTATTTTGTAACATTATATTTTAAACTAGACTCGGTTATACAAAAATGATTCATCATCCAAATATTTTCTCACTTAATAAGTGAGATACGATTCATATGAAAAATTACACTTGTTGGATACTTGGATAGTTACTGGAATATGGCTAAATTAAATTTCACTTTGTTGTTGATTATGCATAGCACATGAATTATATTATAATTGTTCTACTATTTGTTTGGACATGATAATTAGAAAATGTCCTTTTATTTTTTGACATAAGAATGTGCTATATAGAAAAGTATTTGCCCGGTAACACTATTTACGTAGTTCAATTACCCTTTTTTTTTCTGTACAATTATACTAAAAACTCCTTCGATGAAAATAAAAATCATCATTTTTGTTTTATTGAAGATTTTCAAAAAGTGAATAATATGTTGGTTTAAATGGAAGAGACTTTAGTTAATTAAGCAAGACGTAGGGTTGAAAGTTTTGGATTTGAATTGCCGTTTATGTAGAAAACATTTTTGAGATGTTCTTGCAATAACATGTGATAGTGTATCAACATAGCAATATTGAACCTTGGCATTTATCATACATTCAAAAACCTTAAAAAATAAAGATCCATCAATTTGTGTGTATTTATATATTTTGGTAGTGATTATTCCCTTTAAATATGTTCAATTAACTATTATATAATCAAATTTGATATTATAAATATATAATATAAGAGCGACAATACCATCATTATTGTTTACCATTTGATCACTTCTTTAAATTTTGGTAAGAAATGAATGTTTACCATTTGATCACTTCTTTAAATTTTGGTAAGAAATGAATGCAATAATTATGATCATCATAACAAATGCATTTGATCGAAGTTTCGTAATTTACGGCTACCACATATCAAAGATCGTTGATCGGTAAATAATTACTGGCAGTATATACCATTTTTCAAATGCAAAATGTTGGAAAGAAGAAAAAAAAAACAACGACCAACATAGGAATGGTGAAGTGGTAAATAGTTCCCAGTTATGTAAGGAGGAAAATATAAGTTCAAATCCCGAAATGTGCACTTATTTGAAGGAGGACCAACTTTTAATGCTTCGATTCTACGGGGATTCGTTTTGGGCTTCAAATTGAGGCCCGGGATGCCTTGGGTGAACTAGAAAAAAAAGAGCAAGGGCAATAATGTCTTTACAATTGCTGGGGACCTGAATTCAGACACTTCACCTAATGTCCCACTAATTAAACATATTTACCAACTTCTCAAATCTACATTCATATAATCTCCTTTTCAAAACCCCCAATTTCATCTTTTCAATTCTCCCTACCTGAATCTCAAAATACTTCTCCAATCGCATTAAAATGTGAAGCATTTCGACAAAACTTGATTGAATTTCGTGAATCCGCATCGAAAGAGACGAACGACGAACAAATCGGAGAAGAGTAGAAGCGAAAATGGAGGGTGGAAATTTCAGTTTCAGTGCAGAGGATCTATCGACGATCGGAGGCATAGCTACGGTGTCGTTGCTGCATTCGTTCATACCGACGCATTGGTTACCGTTCTCCATTGTTGGACGCGCTCAGAAATGGACTCTCTCTCGTACTCTTCTCGTTAGTAAGTGACATATAGATATGTATATTTTATATATTTGTGTGTATTTCTTTATCATTTGAGTTGTTTGTTGAGAAGAGATGGAGAAAAACTGTGATTTTGTTAGTGGAAGGGAAAGAGTGTTGTGTGTTTTGATTATTTTGCGAGATCCAGGGGTGCATTGCGTGGTTTTGGGAAGGAATAAGGAATTAAGAGTGAGTTCAGTTTGTTTTCGGTTTGGGATGATCATCGATTCGTGCAAAACTTGATAGACTGCTCGATTTATTTCGCATACATATATGCAAAGAAATTTTATGCACTTTTGGTTAGGCATAAAAATATCATTTTTTCCCCCTCCATGTGAATGTGGCTGCGGTTGATTAATTTTTAAGTTATTGTCTTCATAAGTATGTAATATCGATTAGGATATTTCAGAAATTCCTGCAATTTCGTCAATTGTATACCTCTTGCTAAATTTTTGGCTTTTGCAAATTTAGTTTTGAGCAAAAATAAAATATAATTCAATGATAGCCTCCTAGCTGTTTTATGTTCTACTTTAACCTGATCCCAGGTGATATTGGTATTTTAGCGCATATTGAGTTCAACAAGGTTTGTGGAATCAAATGTTATGGTGGCAAACATATGGTTTTGTACTGTTTTGGATGTCTTCGATTGTTTTAGCATTAACAGAAGATTTGATCTACAATAGTTGGGATGCAAGTGGGTACACTTTTCAAAAGAAGGGAGTACAGTTCATATTTGCTTCTGTTAACTAATTTTCTGGGAGTTTTATGGATTGCTCCCAAAAATCTAGCTTCAAGCCTGCCTCTGTCAGATAGCTAGTCGCACCTTCAACCCCACTTGTAACCTTTACCGTAGCCACAACCGCAAACTAGAGGAGGTATTTAATAGAAAATATCTGAACGTTTGTCTCATGATCATATCTCATATAACATATGATAAGGATTGAGGTTGTCTTTAGCTAGAAGTTTATGATTGACTAGAACAAGGCTGGACTAATGCCAGATGTAAAGACTTTGATCCTTTACGCTTTAACAGGATGGTTAGTATCAGGGTATTAAATCTTGGTATCGGTGTCGATATCGGGGTAGTAAATTTACGGAAATTTCGGGGATATTCAAAATTTCGATTTCGATTTTAAAGAAATCATGAAAATTTATAGAAATATTTGGAAATTTACAATGAAACTTTGTGTAACTTTAAATATTATAGCCATGCATCTTTTATATTAATAATATTCCATGTATAATATATGCACATTGAATGTTGTTAAATAGAATGACTAAAATCTGCTGTGTCAAATATAAAATAATGGTGGTAAAATAATAATCAAATATCCTAAAAACTTCATTAAAATAAAGTGTATTACAATTTTAGTAAAAATCATTATTCAAAACCATATCAAGCTTCTACGAGGATTTTTATGAGATCTCTTTAAATACGTTTTGTGTTCAGACCCGAATTTTTATTAACTTATTGCCTAATATCACTTTCAGATTCGTATTTAAATTTATTGCTTATTGGTTTACATAATTGGTCATTTATTATCTTTTCTTTTAATATGAATGATCATTTGACCCTAATTTTTAACTTTAAAATATTAAAATAAATAAATAAAATAAGAAATATATCATTTTAAATTTCGGGTTTCAATGAAAATTTCGGGTTTTGGTCAAAATTTCGATGGATATTTAGTAGATATTATTTTAGATTTTGGGAAATTTCGTTGTCGACAAAAATTTCAGGAAATCTCGGGATTCAGCCGAAATTTCGGAAGATATTCAGCAAAATTGGATCGAAAGTTCGATTTTGCTTCGGGACCCGGAAACCAGAAATTTGGGTCAAAATTTCGATGTTTCGGGCTAAATTTAAGACCGTGATTAGTATAAGATGGTCATATGTGTGTGTCTGAGAACGAGCTGAAATCGATGTGTATCTTAGTTTTTAACCGACCTCATTGGTAGTCCATCTTTAATCCTCTTCTTTTGGTTCGTATTTTCATTATTTGGAAGAGTCTACAGTTTCTAACGCTCTCTAGGTGAGTTGTGTTCCATCATGGCCTTTTCAGGTTATGTATTTTAATTATGATATGTCCTTTGAATCATCAGTAGTTTCGTTTCTCTTGGACAAAGTTAGTCTTTCTCCTCAGGAGTTATCACCTCATTGGGACGAGATCACAAGTCGCAGAGGAAAAAGATATGGCTTTCCAATCGATAGCCTCTTTACCAATTTGGACTTTCGAACTCTTTGCAGGCCAAGTCGAGTTGTTTTAAACATGAGAATGTTAAATTAAATTTAAACTCAAATTGTTGCAAGTCAGCCCATTTAAAAATGGGTTTATTGCGTGAAGTTGCACTAGGAAAGAAATTATGGTGTAAGAAATTGATATTCGGCCTTTGGGGAAAGTATGTGAGCATTTGTGTAGTTATTGATTCTGTCTGAAGAACTACATAGAAAATGAGCAAGTACATGGCATGAATCTTTCAACTTCTGACTTGGTAAAACACATCAGGAAACCATTAATCTTGTTCGGAGGTTCAGGGGAGCAGTTTGAAATAGATGCTCTCTCAAATCCTTGATGTGCTCTTTGAATCTGCATATCAGATGATTTACAACAATAGGTGATGAAAGTTACTTGAAGCAATATATTCAACATTGTAAATAGAACATAAGTGAAGTTTGGTTTGAATGAAGCAAGGCTGATTAAATCAAATGTTAATTCTTCCCTGGTAAAATGGCTGGATGCTGTAACATTATGTGACTTACCACACTACACCTTCTTTTTGTACTTTTTTCGTAGTAATAAATTGGTCTTTACCGACTTATTTGACGCTTGACTGGCCTTTGTGTTTCTCAAGCGCTTACATTTTTTTCTTGAAAAGGCCATTACAATTCAAATCTTTTTTTTCTTGATATTTGTTTATTTTATGATGCCAAAACACACAACATTTCCTGTGCATATAGTGTTGCCAAATTCTAATCTGTTATCTGCATGCAGCTGCATTTGGGGCGATATTGCATGTAATATCCACTTCGCTACTCGGGATAACAGCAATCACTATAACAAACACTATAGCAGGAGAGGAAACCGTGCATAAACTTGCATCTTTGTTGCTCGTGATTCTTGGTGGCAGTTATATCATATTGTTTCTGACTGGCAAAGGTGGTCACAGCCATTCCCACAATCAACCTATGGAAAAAATGGCTGTTGCTGGTCTAGTTCTTGTCCCTGCGTTGTCTCCTTGTGCAACCACTCTTCCAGTATTTCTTGCTGTTGGAAACTCATCCTCCATGATGGTGCTCGCTATCATAGTTCTGTTATTCAGGTATCATTTCGTTATGTCATAGTTTTGCTTTGTTATCATTTTTGAACCTCTTCATGGTCGTATAAATTACATCTTAGCAGCTGGTTAAAAATAATCAAACCTATTTGCAAAAACTGAATTTAAGTTGTTTTCTCTTGTTGTCTGGTTTCACTGCTTTTGCCTCCATGCTTCCACTCTAGAACCACTCTTCTAGGAAAAAAAAAATGAAATAAGCAAAAAGTAAAAGCATGTCTAAATAGGGCTGTAAAAGAGTCAAGTCGAGACGAACTGAACAAGTCATTTTTTAAGCTGTTTGAATTATTATCGAGCTTTATAAGTTGTGTTTGAGCTTGGTTTGATTGTTAATTAAGTCAAAATCGAGCCGAACACGAGTCGAGCTTAGCTCGATTATTTTGCACATATTTAATCTTTTTTTACTATTTGAGTGGACCTCAAGCCGATCTTCAAAACGTAGATTGTTCAGGTTTGGTTTGATATGTTAACGAACCGAGCCCAAACGAGCTTTTAGCGATCGATCTTGAGTCGAGTATCGAGTAGCCTGGTTTGTCTTTCAACTCTATGTCTAAATAAACTTCTACCAATTTCTTCTATTTCTTGTGCTTTTTAGCTAGTTTTGCAAACAAACCGAACTTCATTTTTATTTTTTTGACACTTTTATAACTTCTTCTATAATTCAACACTTCTTTAAAACACAAGTATTTGCAAATAGGATATAAATGAATTCACTTGGTCTTGTTTGGAAATCATGGATACTTTATTTTCATGATTATGGCCATCCTGCTGTGCTTTGCCTTCCGTTTATTGTAAATCTTTTTAGTCCTCCCGTTATGGCCTCCAAACATGTGGTCTATGATTATGACATTTCTTTTTTATTCATAAATAATTAACTATCTAGAATGTCGAGAGTAATTTTGCATTGGAGAGGCTATACAGGTTTCCAGAAAGCTTCAGGCCAAAAGCCAATATCTGAGTTTCCAACAATGGTAGTTCAAGAGTTTTTCCGTGTTGGGCTTAGCATCAATGTTTTGATGATGATTTGTTGTATGAAAATGATGATTTGTGTCATAAATGTTAATAGAGAACACATTGCTCTGGCTACAATGACAAACGGGGATGCTGGACCTGATAGCTGTCCCCCTCAAGTCGGCACAGTTTCAAATTTTTACGTAAATTGGATGAGATTTAAACTTTTGCATCCCTTCAAATTCCTAAGTACCCTCCACATGAGTCAAAATATCTAGCATAAATTACACACGGGGTGTGGGACTCTAATTATGAAAAATACTCCGTGATTTGAGAAATTTTCATAACCTTTCCTCGCAGTAAAAGCATATTACATTTTCACCTTCATGTCAGTTGTCAGTAAAAACAGATTACAATATTACCCAATAAGTGAAGGGGTATGCACGTAAGTATCCCAGATATATATCTCATCCCTAGGATCTAGAATTTCTAGCTTCGTCCCGACTGATTAAAGGTGTGACTTATGATTAACTGATGCTATTTACTTTTAATATTGTTGCAAGTATATATTTGTTCGAGAAAACGTTTGAAGAAACTTTATGGTATCTTAACATATTATACGATATCTCATTTGCAGTACGATCACTGTAATGACCTCATTAGTGGCCCTCTCGTTCTACGGTGCAAGTCAGCTCAAATTCCACTGGGTAGAACGTTATGACAAGCTTCTTGTAGGTTCGGTTCTATGCTTAGTCGGAGTGTTGACCCTTATTTTTCATGATCATGATCATGAAGGTCATTCATCCGGTGAGCATTTGCATAGGAAACTTATTGTTCTATGAGAATTACATTTATGCTATTTAGTTTCTTGTGCATGAAGACTGCAACTTATAGAATTTTGTACTAAGAACTTGTGAAACTTCTGCCTCTTGTTTGATAATATTTGAAGTTCTTGCTCTTGTGATCTTTGTTATTCGGTTTCTTATATTGAAGGGTTTAAATCTGGTGGTAGTTAATAGTGACCATTATTCTTGTAGTGATTCTTAGGAAGTCTCAGACCTCAGGTCTTGAAAAATCATTACTTATTCGTGTATGACGAACCTTAACTTTAGTCCCACTATTTATTTACACATTTGGTCCACCATTTCTTAGTAAGAATCGGTGACTTTATGTTGAATAGAGCTTATTCCACTTTGAAACTGTTTTTTATAGTACTTTCTATAAAATTTATTTGAATGTCCTCTTTTTGGTGGAATCTACTGCACATTTTCCACATTGTGAATCAAATCTTTAGCTCCCGTGGTGTTAAAAGTTTGAAATAAACCTATTATGCTAAAATGTGAAGTTGGTGAAGCCTCGTTGTCCCTGGAACAAGAAGGAAAAAAAATGATTTATAAAGAATTGTAAACGTAATACTGAATACTCCTTTTGTTTGTGGTTTAAATGCTCAAGTTTACGTTACATTCAGTACGTTTGGAGTTATTCCTCTTGTCCAATGAGTCCACGGCCCTTGGGGTCGGGTTTGGAGGCATTCATTGCGTCATTCAGTACTTTTGGAGTCATTCATCACGTCCAATAAATTTACAGGCCTTGTGCTCTGGCTTGGAGGTACTCATCATGTTCAACGGGCTCATGATCCTGGACATGATAAATTTATTACACAAGAAAACAATAAAGTGTCACGCTAAAATGCACGGACAACATTGCCTTTCTATTTATAACATGTTCTTAATTTGAGAAGTTGTGTGAATATTTTTAAGATTTCCCAACTTTTTTAAGAATAAAGAACTTAGGTATTTTGACTAACAAGTGTGCTTATCTCATGGGATTGGGCTTGCCCATTGAGCCAACATGTATTACCAATTTTTCCTTTGGGATGGGGAATATTCAATCCAATTGGGGTGAAATTCCGTGCAATTTTAACAGAGTCGTTAAACAAAGTTGTTAAATTTTAGTGGGACGATTTTAAGAATTGAGTTCAACAGGTCATGCATATTAAAAATGGGATCAAAATGAAAATTGGAGAATGAACAAAATCATTTGGCCTATGTTATATATATCTTTCCACAATTCAAAATTGCAACAAATAAATAATCATTGGCCAACCAAAAAGAATAAATCAAATCATTAATAAATCACCTAAAATGAATTTAAAAAATCCTCTCTACCACAATCTCACACTATAATCACAATCCTTGGACACGATCTTAGCCCTATTATTTAAATCATCCACGACGACGTCGCATTTAACCTTAACATTGATTTCCCACGTCTTAGCGGACCCCACCTTAATCTTAACGGGCGCTTTAACGTTCACAACAAACGGCACTCTCCGTTGATTCCGCGCATTCCTTAACGCCGTCTTAACGGATCTTCCCAAAACGACGTCGGATCCCCTTAACTCCGTCTGCATCACCGTCACATTCTTCTTCGGCTGGTAAAAAACAGGCAAAACGCCGTCGCTTAGCTTAACGCCGTTGTAAACGACGTTAACTTCGCTGTTCTTCAAATAGTATATCCCAACCTTGCCGTTAGGGTTCTCTGCTCTGATGCTGACGTCAAATTCCGGCAAGATCGACGCCGGTGACGTCAGATTCATACCTTTAATCGCGAGATTAGTCACCGTGTATTTCGGCGTTTTGAATCGAAAGACGAGGTATAGCGCTCCGGCGGAAATTGCGGTGGCGATGATGACAAGTAGGAGGAGGCATACGGTGAAGCAGCAGCAGCGTCTGCAGCAACTCCGGCTGTTTTTACGGCGGTTACGGGCTTCAAATTTTGCGGCGTTTTCCGGTGGTGGATAGCGGAAGATTTGCTCTTTTGGTAGCTGAACGACGTAGGTTGCCGGCGGCGGCTTTCTGTATTCGCCGGAGTGGTTAGGTGATGTTGAGGAGGATGAGGACGACGGCGGGGAGACGGCGGCGCTGGGGTGGACGCGTGTATCGGCCATTATATGCGAAGTTGAATGAGAATGAATTGGATTTTGAAACTTTTATTGTATGAGTATATGCTGCCTACTTAGTGTGTGCGGTGTGTATATATATAGATATACATATATATTTAAACGGAAAGTGTGAGAGTTTTGTGTGATGAGTTGGGATCCGCGTGAATACAGTTGTTAAACTCGTTTTAATTTGGAATTGAGATTTGGTTAAGGGCTAATGGGTATTTTATTTTATTTTTTTGATACGGATTTTTATTTTGTTTGCCAAGTAAATATGCAAAATTTCGTGTAGACCATAAAGTAGCAAAAGTACATTTGTAATACTCATTTTAATTTGATATTGAGAGGGGTACTTTATGGCTGTCACTTGGTACATTTGTAATACTCATTATTTTAATTTAGGGATAATAGCAAATACCCCCTTGGGTGAAATGCATTTTACCTCCTCACTTATTGAAATGTGCACTTTGCCCCCTCATTTATCATAAAATGTGCACATTGGTTCTTCGGGCAGTTTAGGGCAAAAAAATACAAAGGAAAATTCAAATCCGGGCAGCAACGTACGGAAATTCCTTTGTATTTTTTCTGCCCGAGCTGACCGAAGAATGAAAGTGCACATTTTATGATAAGTAAGGGGGCAAAGCGCACATTTCAATAAGTGAAGGGGCAAAGTGTACTTCACCAAATAACTGAGGGGGGTATCTACAATTATCCCTTTGATTTAACCAAGACTCTTGGTCCAATGATATAAAGCTGTCATTGGGACAACTTGGGATTGATGCTAGTATGCTCACAAGATCGATTCTCGGCGTTGTCAAAATAGTGCTTGGCCAGCGGCAGCTACGCACCGCGAGTGGGGATTACTCGAGGTGCGTGAAAGTTGGCTCAGACACCTCGTGGGTAAACCAAAAAAAAAAGAGAGGGGTACTTTATGGAATTATGCTTAGGGTATAAACGAGCCGAGTCGAGCTGAACGCAACGTTGCTCAAGCTTGTTTAAATACAATCGATCTTCAAAGTTTGTGTTTGAGCTTGTTTGATTATTAACGAGTCGAGCTCAAACAAACTTTAATTGAGCCGAACGCGAGTCGAGCTGGAAGAGCTTGATTTTTTTGTACATATTTTCATTATTTTTTTACTAATCAAGTCGAGTTTCAAAACTTATCAAACGCAAAAAGTTGTTCAAGTTTAGCTTGATATGTTGACGAACCGAGATCAAATAAGTTTTTAGCGATCGAGCCCGAGTCGAGTATTGAGTTGTTTGATTCGTCTTTCACCCCCCAATTATGCTTAGATTATCTCTTCATTTGGACTATGTTTAGCGGTTCTTTACATAATGGTTAATTGATCGTATCGAACTGAAAATTGAATATTCAATACAAAATAGAAAATAAACTCCAATTTTTTAGTTCCATTTTTCTATTATAGAAATACAATTTGCCCGTGAACTAATAAAGACAAATAAAATTCAATTCCATAGCATAAAGGAGACAGTTTTCATAGAAAACCCAAACAAGAAAAGAAAAAACTGAGTATATGTTTTCTCATTTGTCAAAATGTTCGTCTAAACCTCTGAAAATATATTGCATAAAATTTTATAATAGGAAAATTTACTGAAAATATCTTAAAATAATGTTTTATATCCAAAAAGTTCATAACAATATTTTGCGTATAAAAAAGACGGTTCCACCAACTTTTTTTGTGTAGAAATTTAATTGTTAATGATCATTATTTTTATAATTAAATAACCCGTGAAATTTTAGGTTTAACATTAATTAGTTAATTCTTTTTAACACAATTTTCTATTAAACTTTTTAAATTCTAAATTGTATATATAGTAAGAATTTTACTTCTGTATTGTTTGAATTAAAGTATTTTATGTATTTCTTTTTCAAAAGTTGAACATGCTAATAAACTTTAAAAAATGTTATGCTTTGGCAGATACAAGAAAAACTTAAAAAAAAATCGTATAAAATTTCTAAATAAAACTTTTATATAAAAAAGCAATTAGTTAGTTTATAATCTAGAAATCAAAGGGTAATTGAGAGGTCTTAGTGAAATGAATATTCTTTTTTGTAAAATAATGTCATGAATTTTTCGGATTATAAAGACTTATTTTAAACCCTTTTTTTAGTAATTTCCCTCTATAGTATTATGGAAACTTATATATAATAATTAAAATAAATTTTTGAAATCTTAACAGTAAATTATGAAATAATTACCTTTTTAAACAAAATGATCTAAGCAATTCTAAAAAGGAAGAATATCAGTATTTATCATATAGACATGCATAAAATAGGATTGTTTCGCATTATTTACAATATACTACATATACAAACACACATATAGCATAATGATAGTAGAAGAGTTTTTTTCCCCCGATTTTAATCCCTATTTCGGGGTTGTGTTTATGATAAATGTTTATATTCCTGTTTCCGCTGTGTAGACAATCCCGTGGTATTAGCCACTTGAGGGGGTCGATCCCAACATAAAGCCTGCCCCCTTCTCAATGGACTCATTGAAAAGTCCCGGGCCGGATGATATGCGACCCCTCTTGTTTAAATCATTTTGGAATATTACTGTTGATCGACGTGCTTAAGTATGTTCAGCATTTTTCATGGATGGTTTTCTTCTTAAACCATCCAATCATACATTCATTGCGCTTGTGCGGTTGTGCCTATAAATAGATAATCCTTCCGAAGCGGAACTCTTTAGGCCTACAAACTATGTAATGTAATTTATAAAATTTGCTCTAAGATCATTGTTATGCGTCTCAGACCTAGGGACGGAGCCAGGATTTAAAGCTCGGGAGGGGGGGGGGGGGCGAATGTAAAAATTTGAGGGAATCTTAATATTTTTAGATTTTGAACGGGGCGAAATGTCAAAAATAAAAAATTTATAAAGGGCAAAATGTAAAAAATTAAAATTTTATAGGTAAAAAAATTTTTCCCTCAAAATTGGGGGGGGGGGGGGGGGGGGGGCGCTGGGAGTCTCTGCTCAGACCCCTCCCCTTCTTGATAAGATGAACTCCCCCACCCAAATGGCGTTTGTCTCCACTAGCACATTAATGATAATTCAATCAACATTATTTGAAAATAGAATAAGTCGAAAAGAATTTATGACAATTAAAATTGATATGGTAAAAGCCCATGATCGAGTTGAATGGCCCCTTATGTGTTGCATTTTAACTATATTTGGTTTTTCAACATCTTTTGTCCGATTAATTCATCAATGTGTTGCCACTACTTCCTTTTCTACACTTGCTAATAGGTCTCCTTGTGGAAAATCATTACGAGTCGTGGGGTTCAACAAGGTGATCCACTTTCGCCTTACCTTTATTTCTATCATTTATTTTGAGCTACTTTCTCGAATGCTTACCCGTGCAGATGGTCTTGGCTTTATAAATGGTATTAACATATAGCGACATAGCCCGGAAATTACACTTAATATATGCGGATGGATGACTTGGTAGTTTATTGTGAGGCAAATGAAGAAAACGCGGACTCAGTAAATCAATGTTTTGGTATATTCGAATCTTGGTCGGGTCTTTGTGTCAACAGATATAAATCATTAGTCCATTTTAGTCACAGTGTTCCTCCTATTATTAAAATGTGCTCATGTGATATTCTTAATATATCTGAATGTAACCATATCGTTATAACATATTTGGGGCTTCCTTTATATATGCAAAGTAGGAAAAATTTGTGTTTTGATGAGCTAGTGGATAAGCTTCAAAAGAAATTGAGTGGTTGGAAAGCATGCGATTGATCTATCTCAGGCTCAGTGGTGGATCCGGAAAATTGGATTAGTGGGGGTATAATTTATCATTGGTGGCCAAGAATAGAAGCAGGGACGTAGACGAAGAATTTAAGGGAGCCCTCCGCGGTATGGTACGCTATATCTATGGGAAAAAATATAATAAGGAACTAGAATTACCTTATTCATAAGCCTAAGATTTTTATTTTTCCCTTTGTTTGAGTTGTAGAAATGTGTGATGAAGGAGGGAAAAAGTGAAAATTTGGGAATTAGAAAATAGATTGAAAAGGTCAAATGACATACTAAGTATTTTTGAGTAATAGAGGGGGTTATTTTTGTCATTTTTGAGGGGGCCAAAATTACAAATGTTATAACCTTATACGTAGAAGTGACAATTTTAAAATTTTCTGGGGGGTGGGGGGGGTGTATGTGTGTGCAAGAAAGGCCAAGACTCAAGAGTGAAAGAGAGAGGGGTGAGAATTGGGTGGGAGAAATGAAAATTGGAATTTAGGGGGCATTTAAATATTTGAGTGGGGGTATTAATATAATTTATAAATTAAAATTAAAAAAAGTGTATATATTAAAAAAAAAATTCAATGGGGGCACTGCCCCTTCTTACAATATAGATCCGCCCCTGGTAGTTTAATCATGCTTAAATCTATGGCTTAAGCTTTTTCAATATATTCTATGTCTACTTTCATCCTTCTTATGCTCGAAACTGTACTCTTTGATGCGACGATTTTGGTGGGGTCATGATTCAAAAAAGAGAAATCTCACACTAGATTGTTGGGATAACATTTATATATACACCGAAATCTCATGGTGATCGATTGGGCTGCGCAAAATGGAAGACCTCAACCTCGCTTTGATTTCTAAAGTTATCTTGGAAAACGGAGTTGGGTAATGCAGGTCTTGTTAAAATTATAAAATTATATAGCATAGTTGTTTTGTATAAGTAAAAGTGCTATTGGTTGTTAACACTTTTACCTTTTGTATTTAAGTCGGTCTCCCTGTATTAGCTGTTAGACTAGCATAATTAGGGGATTTGTTTGTTTTCTTCATTATTACTCCAGAACATATCTTGTATCAATATTCCATCAATTCAAGGAATTCTTCTTCATCTCTTTTCTTCAATTTTAACATGGCACCAGAGCCTATTTTTTCGATCTTCAGGATCAATTTTTGCTATTGAATCAATTACCCTCGGTTTTTTTTACGTTCTTCATACATCGATTAAGATCGATTGTATGTTTAAAAAGGCTTGTATCGATTGAGATCGAGTTTCTAGGTTATAATCCGAATTGAATCGATTATGATCGATTATCTAGGTCGGAATTGTTTGCATCAGGTATAATCAATTGAAATTGATTATCTAGGTTAAAATCATCGGTTCGATTCTTGTTTCTGGTGTTTCTTGATCCGATTTGGGGTTTTTTGGCTTCCGGTTAAAATCATCAGTTCAATTCTTGTTTCTAGTGTATCTTGATCCGATTTGGGGTTTTTGTGGCTTCCGCGATCGTTTTCTCTAATTTCTTGTAAGCTTCATCATGTCTAAAGATGAGTATGCTAAGAGTGGTGTGATTTGTGGTCATTGTTGGTATAATGGACATACAATGGAGAAGTGTTTTAAACTGATTGGTTACCCTCCTGGTTGGAATAGAGGAGGAAACAGAGGAGAAATTGCTCCCACAGATGCAGCTGGCAATTTTTCTCTGGCCAATTGTTCAGGTATTATTTCTAACTTTACTGATTATTTGCCTGACACTTGGATTATTGATACAGGAGCCAATCAGCATATGTTAGCTAACAAATTCTGGTTGAATAACTCTTTTAAACCCTGTGATTCTCTTAATATTGTCAAAATGCCTAATGGTATCTCTAGTACTGTTACACATGTTGGACAAATTACTTTAGCGTCTGATTTATCTCTTAATGAAGTGCTATATGTGCCAGAATTTAAACATAATCTTTTATCTGTTTCAAAACTCACATCTGAGAATGAAGTTTTTGTGAGTTTCTATCCTCAATTCTGTCTTGTACAGGGGGTTTGGAATGGCAAGATCAAGGGAATTGGTAAACTAAAGAATGGATTGTACTATTTACAACCAGTTCCCTGTGATCAGTTGAATGTTTTTAATAATTCCTGTAATAACATTTCAAGCAGTAAAACTGTTAGCATTGCTATGTTAAATAAAGCCAATTTGTGGCATAGAAGGTTTGGTCATATGGCCTTTAGCATATTTAAATTTCTTCCTGATCTGAACATTAAAGTTGAGAATGATTTTCAGTGTGATGTTTGTCCCTTAGCTAAACATTCTAGGTCTGTTTTTCCCACAAGAAATGATTTCAGTTCTGCTATTTTTGAGCTTATTCATGTTGATGTGTGGGGCCCCTATAGAGAACCTACATATAACCAAGAGACTTATTTCCTTACTATTGTTGATGATTTTTCTAGATCAACATGGGTTTTTCTAATGAAATTTAAGTCTGAAGTTCTGGATTATTTAAAAAGGTTCTTGGCTTATGTTAGCACTCAGTTTTCTACTAAAGTGAAAATTATCAGAACTGATAATGCTTGGGAATTTTTTAGCCATGAATGTAATCAATTGTTTAATTCTCTAGGGATTTTACATCAGAGTTCTTGCATTTATACACCACAACAAAATGGTGTTGTTGAAAGAAAGAACAGACACATTTTAGATGTGGCAAGATCACTGAAATTTCATTCACATGTTCCTACTAAATATTGGGGAGATTGTGTACTCACAGCAGCATACTTAATCAATAGAACTCCCACACCTCTTCTGAAAGGAAAAACTCCTTTTGAGGTTTTACATGGAAAAACTCCAGCCTATGCTCACTTAAAGGTGTTTGGCTGTCTCAGTTATTCTAAAGTCATGAATCAATATGATAAATTTCAACATAGGTCAAGGCCATGTGTTTTCATGGGATATGCTCCCACTCAAAAAGGTTACAAGTTGTTGGATTTGAACTCTAATACTTTTTTAGTTTCAAGAGATGTTATTTTCAATGAAAATGTGTTTCCTTTTGCTGTTTCTAGTAATCATAAGACAAGACAGTCTTTTCCTATACATGATCCTAGACTCTATTATGATGAGTTTGTTTTACCTTATGCTTCACATAATAATATCTCTGTTCCTGAGCATGTGCAAACTGATATTGGAATTGATCATGATCATATTGATACAAATGCTAATCTGCCAGTTTCAAATGACATTGTTCTTGCCAATGTAGATAATCAGTCTCAACTTAGGAGATCTGATAGAACCATTAACCCACATTATTGGGCTAAGGATTATATCAGTCCTTTTATTCCTGATTCCAATTATGTTTGTCATACTAAATATCCTTTATCCAACTTTATTCAATATCATAATGTCAGTTCTAAATATAGAGCCTTTCTTAGTGCCATATCTAGTGTTTCTATTCCTAATTCATATCATGAGGCTAAACAAAATGAGCACTCGCAGAAGGCTATGCAAACTGAAATTGCAGCTTTAGAGTTGAATCATACTTGGGATATAGTCGACTTACCTTTACATAAAAAACCTATTGGATGTAGATGGGTATATAATATCAAATATAAATTAGATGGTACAATTGATAGGTACAAAGCTAGATTAGTAGCAAAAGGATATACGCAACAAGAGGGCATTGATTATAATGAGACATTCTCACTAGTTGCAAAGCATGTCACTGTTAGGTTAGTTATTTCTATTGCAGCTATGCAGAATGGCCTCTTTGGCAGATGAATGTAACTAATGCATTTCTTCAAGGTGATTTGTATGAAGAAGTGTATATGACTATACCACAGGGCTTTAATGTTAACGGTAAATCAGACAAGCCTCAAGTATGTAAACTTCCCAAATCTTTGTATGGCTTGAAACAAGCCTCTAGGCAATGGAACCATAAGTTTTCTGAAGCTTTGTCTAAGCATGGTTTTGTTCAATCTCTTAATGATTACCCTCTCTTTATCAAATCCAGGGGGAGTAGTATTGTGTATTTGTTGGTTTATGTAGATGATATCATAATCACAGGGAATGATTTTGTGCTTATAAATGAGTGTAAAGATTATTTGAATCATACTATTCACATGAAAGATTTAGGGGAGCTCAAATACTTTTTGGGGATTGAAATTGCTAGATCAAAAAAGGGTATAATTATGAATCAAAGGAAGTATGCATTGGAACTTCTTGCTGAGACTGGAATGTTGGCCTGTAAACCTTTGAGTACTCCTATAGAAATGAATGTTAAACACTCTGATATTAATTCTAGTATAGATGATCCTGTCATTGATAATATTTTTGAATATCAGAGGGTTGTTGGTAAATTGATTTATCTGTGTTTAACTAGACCAGACTTGAGTTATGCTGTTCAAGTTCTTAGTCAGTTTATGCATAGTCCAAGGAAATCACACCTTGATGCTATGTATAGAGTGTTAAGATATATTAAAGGTAAGCCTGGTCTTGGTCTATTGATGTCTGCATCATCTAATTTCACTTTGAATGCCTTCTGTGATTCAGATTGGGCTTCATGCCTTATGACAAGAAGATCTATTACTGATTTTGCTATTAAGTTTGGAGGTTCTCTAATTGCTTGGAAAGTGAAGAAACAAAGTACAATTTCTAGAAGTTCTGCAGAGGCTGAGTATAGGGCCTTGGGCTCAGTAACATGTGAAATTTTATGGCTTTTTAGCATCTTGAAAGATTTGAAGATTCAAGTTCAATTGCCAGTGTCTATCTTCACAGATAGTAAGTCAGCAATACAACTAGATGTCAATCCTGTTTATCATGAGAAGTCAAAGCACATTGAAGTGGACTGTCACTTCATTAGAGAGAAATTGCAGCAAGAATTAATCAAGACAGTGTTTATTCCTTCCACGGAGCAACCTGCAGATTTATTCACAAAGGCTATTGGAAAAGAACAGTTTGAGTATCTTCTTTGCAAACTTGGTGTGCACGATCTTTTTGCCCATCAAGTTTGAGGGCGTGTTAAAATTATAAAATTATATAGCATAGTTGTTTGTATAAGTAAAAGTGCTATTGGTTGTTAACACTTTTACCTTTTGTCTTTAAGTCGGTTTCCTTGTATTAGCTGTTAGACTAGTATAAATAGGGAATTTGTTTGTTTTCTTCATTATTACTCCAGAACATATCTTGTATCAATATTCCATCAATTCAAGGAAATTCTTCTTCATCTCTTTTCTTCAATTTTAACAGGTCTATAGGGCGATGTTCCGTATGCAAAATAATATTTGTCTAGCAAGACTTTCCCATTTCCAGGGATTTCGACCAAAGGGGCATCTTGGGTTTGGAGAGATATTTCCAAATGTATGAAAAATAGTGTTTGATCGTGCATGCTTTTCAGTTTCCATTTCAGTTTCTTCGAAGATCATAGTTGGAAAGCTGGGAAATTCTCAATACATAATGCATATAGTCATATTATGGAACATATATATAGATGAAGTAGGATGGAAAAGGCTAGTTTGAGGAAAGGGCCCAATCGCTAAACATAGAGTCCTGTAGATTTGTGCCATTGGCAATTTTAGTCACGTTTCTTTAAAATTGGCAATTTTAGTCCTCCACATTTCTCAATTTGGCAATTTGAGGCCAATTTTCACTGGAATTGACTAAATTAGCCGGAAATTAACACGCACAGCGCATGTGACCCCTTTAAATTGGGGCCGAAATTATCAATTTTCCGGCCAATTAATTTGATGTGGACGCTTGACTAGGATAAAGTGCCACATAGACTAGGCAAAAACTGCCAATTTAGTCCTGTAGCTTATTGCCTTTGGCTATTTTAGTCCCATTGCTTTTAAATTGGAAATTTTAGTCCTCCACATTTCTCAATGTGGCAATTTGAGGCCAATTTACATCGGAATTGACTAAATTAGCATGAATTTAACACGTGCACCGCACATGACCTCTTTAAATTGGGAATTTTCAAATTTTCAGTCAATTTTGCTGATGTGGACATTTGAACTTGGATGACATGGAATAAATTCCACCTAAACTGCCATTTGGACCCATTTTTGAAGTGAAAAAATTCACATGGATAAAATTTTTCAGAAAATTAAAAAATAATTCCAAAAAATCTGATTTTTTTTAAAATATCCAAAAAAATAATTGAAAATACTAAAATTATATATTCCAAACTAATTTCTAATTTGAATAAGTTTTTAATAAATAAAAATAAATTACCAAAAATAAATAAAAAGAAATTATCAATAAATAAAAAGAAATTACTCCTCCCCGTCGCCCCATTTTGAACCAACAATACAAACCCACAAACTTTACAAATCAAATACATACATATACACACACAATCAAATCTAGCATTAAAAGAGGCGGAGAGGAGACTGGGGGCGAGAGTTGCAAGGATTGAAGGCGAAGAGGGAGGTAGGAATCAACGGCGAGGAGAGGATGTCGGAGGTGGTAAACTATAGCAGAGGGAATTTTTTTTTTGGGGGAGGGGGGGGGCGTTGTGTCACTGAAGGGGGGAAAATGGGTTTTCTTCCATTCTCCCACCACCCCCCACACTTTTTTTTTTGAGAAATAAATTACTTTTTGAGAAATTACTTTTCTTCCATTCAGAATATATTTTCTAATTTTTAGAAATGTATTAAGTAATTTAATATTTAATTAAATGAAATTTTGTCAAATAGAAATTTGCTTTTGCCATTAATAAATATATATTAATTTAAATTTAAAAACTTGTTTGAAAAATAGTATTAATATGTTCTAGTTTGTATTTTTTTTTTTTTAGTTTGTAAGAGTATAAAATATAAAACTTTGTGTTTTTTTTTGTAATTTTTCACTTGGCATATCGGTATTGGTCCACTTGTCATTTTCTTTCCAAGTAGGCAAGCTTGTATACCTAGGCAAATTTGGCCGGAAAATAAAAAATCCCCAAATTGATTTGGGATTCCGACCAATGTCCCAAATTCCGGTGGCAATTGTCCTTAAATTGCCAATTTATCAAATTTAATGTCCTGATTTTGCCAATTTAAAAGCAACGGGACTAAAATTGCCAAAGGCAATAAGCTACAGGACTAAATTGGCAGTTTTTGCCTAGTCTAGGTGGTACTTTATCCTAGTCAAGCATCCACATCAGATTAATTTGCCGGAAAATTGAAAATCCCCAGTTTAAAGGGGTCATGTGCGCTGCACGTGTTAATTTTCGGCTGATTTAGTCAATTCTAGTGAAAATTGGCCTCAAATTGCCAAACTGAGAAATGTGGAGGACTAAAATTGCCAATTTTAAAGAAATGAGACTAAAATTGCCAATGGCACAAAGCTACAGGACTAAATTGACAGTTTTGCCTTGATGGTACATGCTTTTCAGTTTCCATTTCAGTTTCTTCGAAGATCATAGTTGGAAAGCTGGGAAATTCTCAATACATAATGCATATAGATATTATGGAACATATATATGGATGAAGTAGGATGGAAAAGGCTAGTTTGAGGAAAGGGCCCAATCGCTAAACACAAGTCATCGTTTGGTTGGCTATGTTGAATACGTTGAGGGAAAATTATTTGTTTAGTTTGTTAACTTGGCCTCTTTTGCGTTTTAGTCTTTTAAGTTGACGCGTTGCAAAATTGGTCTATTATCTTCTGACTTTTTGTAATTTTAGTCCTTTTGTGTTTAAAAAATTGGTAAATTTAGTCCGTTGATTTGGTCAGTGGCGTTGTCAATTAGTAAAAATTGGGAAATCTTAGTAGGTAGATTTTCACTGCAATTTTAAGTTTTGAAATGCGTAAAGTTATCTCCTTCATACAATAAAAGTTTTGTGCCTTTGTGCTTTTTAGCTTCTAATTGATGATATCTAATAATAATGTGTGATGGTGGTATTGATGGGAATCAACTGACTAAATTTATCAATTTTTTAAGTACAAAAGGATTAAAATTATAAAAAATCAGAAGATAACGGACCAATTTTGTAACGCGTCAACTGAAAGGACTAAAATGCAAGGGAGACCAAGTTAATGGACTAAAAAAATAATTTTCCCAATAGGTTGAAGACTAAGGGCATGGTGATGAATCTAATTGATTTGGATTGTTTAGTTTGTGCCAAGGCGGAAGAGAGTAGATCACACTTGTTCTTCCAATGTGAGTTCACAAGAGAAGTTATGCAACACTGCTGCGCAAAAATGCAGATTTATTGTAAGAAGACGGAGTGGGTGGAGGTCGTCGATTAGGGTCAGAAATAAACAGGGGCAAGACTCCACTAAGTTGTCGAAAATGTGCAATTTTTGCATCTATTATATATTTCATTTGGTTAAAAAGAAACAAGCTTTGTTCACTCAAGATCGGAGTAGTGTTAAAGATTTGGTAGATAGAATTTGGAGGAATATACAAAGTAAGAAAGATTGTATGTAAACTCCGTGTATGCCTGGGTATTTTGTAAAGGTGAAGAATATAATACGTTTATCGGTTCAAAATAAAACAAAAGCTACGAGGGCTAGCTTTTAATTGTTCAGAAGATGATATGAATTAAGAAAGCTCTCTCCCATATTTTCGCTTTTATTAGTTATCGTGTTACACTAATAAGTGATAAAGTGACACTACAGTGTACATACGTAGCAGGCTATGTGCATGTCATTACAATTACGTAGACATTTCCTCCATGTTTGGTTATGTTTTGGTGAGAATTATTGGTGATAAATTATTTGGGACACGTTCATATTTGATGAGATAGTGTTTGGCTTTATTTTGAAAGTTGATTTTTTGGTGAGATTGTGTTTAGTTTTGTTTCAGAGAGAACAAAAAATTAATGTGGAAGTGAAATCATGCAATTTTTGTCTGTTAATAATTAAAATGATTGAAATTTATAATATTATATTGAGTTTACAATAATTATTATATAGATTAATATTATATGTGTATATATGTATGTACAAGTAGACATATACATATATATATATATATATATAAGTTTTTATGTATAAATTATATATGGTATATATATATACACACACACATATTCATGGTAAATGTATAAGTACAAATATTTTTGTATCGTATTATAAATATACAGAACATATACATTATTTTATAAATATTCATTGTGTATATATATATATATCACATATATAATTATAAATATTTTGTATATACATATATATAATAAATAATAAAACTAAATATTATATCGACTATTTAAGTTGTTTGATGAGAGAAAGATTGTCTATATCTAATTCAAAAGATACTCACATTTTCATTTATCCCCCAAACTTTTTCTGTCATAGTATATAATATGTTAGTTGGAAAAGAATGGAGGACATTAATAAACAAAAATAAAATAAAATAGTAAAATGCACCGGTCTAATGGTATATGTAACATATATACATAATAATACATCATTTATATATTAATGTATCTATATGATATATGTATATGATGCATACTATATATTAACATATGTATGTATACACATATATATCTATGTATATATATTGGTGTAATTTTATCATAAACTAGTGGGTTCATCGTTCACTTTGATGGGTTTTGTGGAGAAACAAACCAAAAGGTTGATTGGTAGGTGAAACCAAGATGTTGTTTGGTAGGTGAAACCAAGAGGTTGATTGGTAGATGAAACCAAAATGTTGTTTGGTAAGTGAACCAAGAGTTTGTTTGGTAGGTGAAATTACTCCTATAAATAGGAGTGAATTTCCTTCATTTCTATCATCCCAAAATCGAGAGAAAACATAGAGAGCAAAGTGTGTGTAGTGTAGTTTATACTAGGGAAAATAATTTGTTGTAGATACAAATTGTGCTACACGGGAAACACTTGTGGTTTTTTTTTCTTTCGGGGCAATACACTCTCAATCTCTTGTAATCGTTTTTTCTCTCTCAAAGAAATAAAATCTCTCTAGCATAGGTCCGTGGACGTAGGCAAATTGCCGAACCACGTAAAATTGTTGTCTCGTTTTCTTGCTTTCTTTTACTTTAAAGTTCGTTCATGCGCGTTGATTCCTAACAACTGGTATCAGAGCACGGGTTATAACGATCCGTGCGGAATCAATGGCGTCTGACGATAGAAAAGTGAATATAGACAAGTTCGATGGAAAAGATTTCGGATTCTGGCGAACACAGATGGAGGATTATCTGTACCAGAAGAAACTCCATCAACCATTGTCGGGGAAGAAGCCTGAAAAGATATCTGAGGCAAGCCCTAGGTGTTATTCGATTGACGTTATCAAGAGACGTAATGTTTAACATCCTAGATCAAACTACGACTGCGGGTTTGATGAAGGCGTTATCCAATATGTATGAGAAGCCATCCGCGTCGAATTTAGTCTACTTGATGAGACGTTTATTCAACTTGAAGATGACGGAGGGAGGATTGGTGACCAATCATATCAACGAGTTCAACGTGATCATCACTCAGTTGAGCTCGGTTGATATTAATTTTGAGGATGAGGTAAAGGTTTTAATTTTATTGTCTTCTTTGCCGAAAAGTTGGAGTGCGACGGTAACTGCTATGAGTAGTTCGTTTGGCCAAAGAAAGTTGAAGCTTGAGGAGATTCGTGATCTGATTCTAAGCGAGGATATTCGCCGGAGAGAATCAGGAGAACTCACATCTGCTGCATTGAGTGCGGAAAGCAGAGGGAGAAGTGTTCAACGGGGTGGTCAGAAAGGCAAAGGTCGATCCAAGTCCAAGGGGCGAGGGAAGTCAAAACCGCGCAAGGGTGATGATTGCTGGGGCTACGGTAAGAAAGGCCACTTCAAGAGGGACTGTCCAGAAAAGACGGGACAAAATCACAACCGGGAACATCAACAAGCAAACGCAGCAACAGACGATGTCGGAGACACTTTCGTTTGTTGTGTTGACAGTCCAGTTGACCAATGGGTACTGGACTCAGGTGCGTCGTTTCACGCTACTTCCTGTAAAAATTATCTTACAAATGATACTTCTGGAAAATTTGGAAAGGTATTTCTTGCAGATGATGAACCCTTAGAAATTTTTGGTAAGGGAGATGTCACGATAACGACGGCACAGGGGATGCAGTTGAAACTGCAGAATGTCAGACATGTCCCGGGGCTGAGGAAGAATTTGATCTCAATGGGTCAAATTGATAGTGATGGTTACACCACAATGTTTGGTGGTGGTTCTTGGAAAATTACTAAAGGAAATTTGGTGGTGGCTCGTGGTAAAAAGTCGGGGACTTTGTACACCACAGAAATCAATAGGGACTCGTTAGCTGCAGTCGAGGCCACAAAAGACGTGCATCTATGGCATAGGCGACTTGGGCATATGAGTGAGAAGAGAATGAAAATCATGGCATCCAAGGGAAAGCTACTAATCTCAAAGACGGTTGAATTGGGTCTTTGTGAAGACTGTGTACTTGGGAAGCAGAAAAAGGTGAGCTTCTCCAAGACGGGAAGAGAACCGAAGGCAAAGAAATTGGAGCTTGTGCATACCGATGTATGGGGACGGGCACCCGTACAGTCGCTTGGAGGGTCGAGATACTATGTCACCTTCATTGATGATTCCACAAGAAAGGTATGGGTTTATTTTTTGAAAAATAAGTCTGATGTGTTTAATACCTTTAGGAAGTGGAAGGCAGAAGTCGAGAATGAAACGGGGCTGAAACTGAAGAGTCTGAGGTCCGACAATGGCGGGAAGTATGACAGCCAAGAATTCAAAGTCTATTGTGCAGAGAATGGGATCAAGATGATCAAGACCATTCCAGGGACTCCGCAGCAGAATGAGATTGCAGAGCGGATGAATAGAACTTTGAATGAACGAGCTAGGAGCATGAGGCTTTATTCCGGGTTGCCAAAGATGTTTTGGGCTGATGCAGTAAGCACGGCGGCTTACCTCATAAACCGGGGACCTTCAGTACCGTTGGACTTCAAAATACCTGAGGAAGTTTGGTCTGGAAAGGAGGTAAATTTATCGCATTTGAAAATTTTCGGTTGTTTATCTTATGTCCTGCTAAGTTCAAATGACAGGAATAAGTTGGATCCGAAAGCACAGAAATGCATTTTTATTGGTTTTGGTGGAGATAGTTTTGGCTACCGGTTCTGGGATTACCAAAACAACAAAATCATAAGGTATAAAGATGTTACGTTCAACGAGAAGGTGCTTTACAAGGATAGACTTGGGGCAGAGACTGATGATAATGAAAAATCAAAGGCGATACTGGAAGAGATCACTGAGGACGAGGTTGTAGGAAATGGAGCTGAGAATAGGATTGAGGAAGATCCTGAGACTCCACAACCTACCTTGAGGAGATCGAGTAGAACTCCTAAACCAAACACGAGGTATTCCCCTTCATTACACTATTTACTTCTGACAGATTTTGGAGATCCGGAGTCGTACAAAGAGGCAATGAGTGTAGGAGATTCTCTCAAGTGGGAGCTAGCCATGAAAGATGAAATGAGCTCGCTTGAGAAAAATAAAACTTAGGAGGTTGACTAAGTTACCGGAGGGGAAAAGAGCTTTGCAGAACAAGTGGGTGTTCCGGGTTAAGGATGAACCGGATGGTAGTAAAAGGTACAAGGCGAGGTTGGTGGTCAAAGGGTTCCAGCAGAAGGAAGGGATTGACTACACTGAAATATTTTTGCCGGTTGTCAAGCTAACTACTATAAGGATGGTTTTGAGCATTGTTGCTGCAGAGGATTTACATCTTGAACAATTGGATTTAAAAACGGCATTCCTTCATGGGGATTTGGAGGAGGATATATACATGGCTCAACCGGAAGGTTTTCTGGTAAGTAGAAAAGAAAACCTTGTATGCAAGCTAGAAAAAAGCTTGTATGGTCTGAAACAAGCTCCGAGACAGTGGTACAAAAGGTTTGATACATTCATGGATAGTGATGGATTTACTAGATGTCAAATGGATCATTGTTGTTATTTTAAAAGATTTAAAGATTGCTACATTATTTTATTGTTGTATGTCGATGACATGTTAGTTGCAGGGACTAATATGAGAGAAATCAAAAGGCTGAAACAACAATTGGCGAGTGAGTTTGAAATGAAGGATTTGGGGGCTGCAAATACAATTCTCGGGATGAGAATTATTCGAGATAGGTCGAGTGGGAGCCTCAAGCTGACTCAGGAAAGGTACATACATAAGGTGCTTGATAGATTTGCTATCACTGATGCAAAGTCTAGAAGCACTCCTTTGGGGAGTCAATTCAAACTAAGCAAGGAGCAATCACCTAAATCTGACGAGGAGCGAGAAAAGATGGCAAAGGTTCCATATGCCTCTGCTTTTGGAAGTTTGATGTACGCAATGGTGTGTACAAGGCCGGATATAGCTCATGCAGTGGGAGTCGTGAGTAGATATATGGCTAATCCGGGTTTACAACATTGGGAAGCAGTGAAGTGGTTACTAAGGTACTTGAAAGGCACATCGGATATGTGTTTGAGTTTTAAGGCTAGTAGTATCACTTTAGAGGGCTTTGTGGATGCTGACTTAGGTGGTCATCAAGATGGTCGGAAGAGCACATCGGGCTATATTTACACTTTAGGTGGCACAGCAATTAGTTGGATGTCAAGCCTACAAAAATGTGTAGCACTTTCTATAACCGAAGCCGAGTACATAGCTATTTCAGAAGCTGGAAAAGATGTGATTTGGTTGAAGAATTTTCTGAGGGAAATTGACAAGGAGCAACGGGATTGTGCACTTTATAGTGATAGTCAAAGTGCCATTTGTTTGGCAAAGAATCCGGTGTTTCACTCAAGGACGAAACATATTCAATTGAAGTATCATCATATCCGAGAGATGATAGATGATGAGACTTTGGAATTGAAAAAGATTTTGGGTGCAAAGAATCCGGCAGACATGTTGACAAAAGGGGTTACCACCGAAAAACTGAGGTTTTGCATGGCCTCAGTGGGCCTCGAGTTTCTGTGAAGAGGAGGTCGACTTTTGCTAGAGAGAGAGTGCATTAAAATGGAGGGAGAAGAAATTGTGTCTTCAACTTTGAGTTTGGTCTCCAAGTGGGAGATTGATGGGTTTTGTGGAGAAACAAACCAAAAGGTTGATTGGTAGGTGAAACCAAGATGTTGTTTGGTAGGTGAAACCAAAATGTTGTTTGGTAAGTGAACCAAGAGTTTGTTTGGTAGGTGAAATTACTCCTACAAATAGGAGTGAATTTCCTTCATTTCTATCATCCCAAAATCGAGAGAAAACATAGAGAGCAAAGTGTGTGTAGTGTAGTTTATACTAGGGAAAATAATTTGTTGTAGATACAAGTTGTGCTACACGGGAAACACTTGTGGTTTTTTTTTTCTTTCGGGGCAATACACTCTCAATCTCTTGTAATCGTTTTTTCTCTCTCAAAGAAATAAAATCTCTCTAGCATAGGTCCGTGGACGTAGGCAAATTGCCGAACCACGTAAAATTGTTGTCTCGTTTTCTTGCTTTCTTTTACTTTAAAGTTCGTTCATGCGCGTTGATTCCTAACACACTTTTAGGTAGATTTAAGTCCTAAATTCTAGCAGATTTGTATGATAATAAATTGGAGAACTTTAACCATACAATGACTAATTATAAAATGGTCAAAAATGCTGGATAAAATGAGTTTTAGAAAGTGTGTTTTCCACCACTTTTGTGAAACTTCTGCCTCTTGTTTGATATATTTGAAGTTCTTGCTCTTGTGATCTTTGTTATTCGGTTTTTTAATGGTTTAAATCCGGTGGTAGTTAATAGTGACCATTATTCTTGTTGGGATTCGTAGGAAGTCTCGGACCTCAGGTCTTGAAAAATCATTACTTATTCGTGTATTACAGTGTACATCCGCAGCAGGTTGTGTGCTTACCTAATTGTAATTACATGCACATAACCTGCTACGGATGTACACTGTAATGTCACGTTATCACGTATTAGTGTAGCCGCCATATTTATAGATGATTAATGTTTTAGGCACGCGTAATACGATAACTAATAAAACCGAAAATAGGGGAGAGAGCTTTCTTAATTCATATCATCTTCTGAACAATTAAAAGCTAGCCATCGTAGCTTTTTTTTAATCGATAAACGTATTATGATCCTCACCCTTACAGAATACCCACGCATACAAGGAGTTTACTGACAATCTTTCTTACTTTGTATATTCCTCCAAATTCTATCTACCAAATCTTTAACACTACTCCAATCTTGAGTGAACAAAAGCTTGTTTATTTCTAACCAAATGAAATATATAACAGATGCAAAAATTGCACATTTTCAACAATAATGGTTACTATAATTAATGATATTCGGTGTTCAACAAAAATATACTAATTTAAGACGTGGGAAATCACTGTTAAGGTTAAATGCGACGTCATCGTGGATGGTTTAAATAATAGGGCTAAGATCGTGTCCAAGGATTTGATTATAGTGTGAGATTGTGGTAGGGAGGATTATATTATTAAATTCATTTTAGGTGATTTATTAATGATTTGATTTATTCTTTTTGGTCGCCAAAGATTATTTATTTGCTGCAATTTTGAATTGTGGAAAGATATATAAGTAACATAGGCCAAATGATTTTATTGATTCTCCAATTTTTATTTTGATCCCATTTTTAATATGCAGGCCTGTTGAACTCAATTCTTAAAATCATCCCGCTAAATTTAACAACATTGTTTAACGACTCTGTTAAAATTGCACGGAATTTCGCCCCAATTGAATTGAATTGTTAAATATATTTTATATTTGTATATCTTTTTGTATCTCTTTCCTTTTATCTAGCACAGGGTTTTCTTTCTCTTCAAGACTCTTGTATTTATGTATATGTCTTGTGTAATACAAAGTTTCCTACGGGGTTTATACCACTCTAACATGGTATCAGCCAACTAGGGTTTTTCTCTCTACCCCTACCGATCCAACTCTTTCGCCTCCCACCCTCTCGACGCCGGCAACCCCGCGGCGCGCAGCTCCTCACTCAAACAGAATTCTCTGCCCTCTTGCCATCAACGTCGGTCTTGTTCACGCCGGTCATCTCCTCACGGTAAGATCACAGTTTTTATTTCTCTCGTCTTTTTTCTCTCTTTTTCTATTATCATTATGACCAACCAAGCCAATCCTACAACCACCCCTACCACCAATCACCTGGCTTACTCCGTCAATACTGTTTACCATCTCTTTAATTTTAAATTCTGTGAAGAGGACCCTCATTTTAAATTTTGGAAAACCATTTTTTTGGATATCTGTCGTAGTTATCGAGTCCTTGGTCATATTAATGGTTCTTCGTTACCTAAATCTAAAGAAGATGAGGACTGATATTCTCTTGATTCCAAAATCAAAACATGGATTTACAATTCTGTTGATGCTAGCCTCTTGGATAGTGTTAGTGCCGATGGCAATACTGCTAAACAAATATGGGATAATCTTGAGTCGTTTTTTACAAACAATAAACCTTCTCGTTGCCTAAAACTCCAAGATAAATTCCGAAATTTCAAAAAAAGTAATTTGTCTATCTCCGAATTCTGTCGTGACATGAAACACATTGCTGACAATTTAAAAGATGTCGACAACCCTATTTCTGATCAAGAACTCGTCCTTCAAATTCTGAATAATCTTCCCGACTCATCACAAATAAATCCCCTTTCCCCAATTTCTCTCAAGCTCGTAATAGTCTCATTCTTCACGAATCTCGTGAATCTCAAACCCCACCCCCTTCCAATTTTTCCGATTCATCCGTCCTCGCTACTCCGAATCCAACCCCTGTAATGATAATGGAAGAGGTAGAGGACGAGGTCGAGGCCGAAATAATAGCCGAGGTTCCTATCGTGGTGGTGGCAATTCGGGCAACCATACCACTTACGGAAACAACCATGCCAATTATGGCAATAGCCATGCAAATTATGGCAATAGCCATGCACGTAATGGAAATAACCATGCAACTTATGGCAATTTTCATGCTAATTATGGAAATCCCAATACAGGCGGCCATGCAAATTTTGGTAATCAAAATCAGGCCCACTTCAGGGGCGTTTCTTTTAGCCCTCAACATACGGGCTACACTTCATCACCTCAGCAGGCCCCACTTCAACGGCCCAGTTTCTTTCCATGGTCAAGGGATATTGGGTCCACCCCTACTGCCCAGTCATTAAATTCAGCCCCTTCTGGGCCTCCACCTTATGCTCATTCTGGCCCATCTTCGCAGCTGCATCCCTCCTCAAATCAGGCCCAGCAAACCGACCTTGCCTCCCTTTTTTCAACTATGCAGATTCAACCTCCGGACAAAAATTGGTACATGGACTCTGGGGCAAGTGCACATATGACTTCGAATCAAGGTAACTATCAATTTTTCGTACCTTGTAAATTATCTAAAAATATAATGGTTGGTAATGGTGCTGTACTTTCTGTCTCTCATACCGGTCATACTTTTCTTCCCTCTAAATCTTCCCCTTTACATCTTAATAATATCTTAATATCTCCATCTATTGTTAAGAATCTTGTCTCTGTTCGTCAATTTACACGTGATAATAATTGTTCTGTTGAATTTGATCCATTTGGTTTTTCTATGAAGGATCTTCATACGGTCAATTGCCTCCTTCGCAGTGAGAGTCGTGGTGACCTCTACCCATCAACTCGATGTCAAAAATGCTTTTCTCTATGACACCCTCAATGAAGTAGTTTTCATGAAACAATCCCCTGGTTATGTTAATTCTTCTTTTCCTACCCATGTCTGTCATCTCAAGAAAGCTCTCTATGGTCTCAAACAAGCCCCCCGGGCTTGGTATCACCATTTTGCCTCCTATCTCTCCTCTCTAGGTTTCATCAGTAGTAAAGCAGATACTTCCCTTTTTATTTTAAATCGTGGTCCTAATACTGCTTATCTTCTTCTATACGTTGATGATATCATCCTCACTGCTTCCGCCACCTCCCTTCTCCAAAATCTTACTCATCTGCTTTTTTTCAAATTCGCTATGACTAACTTAGGTTCTTTGGATTACTTCCTAGGTATCTCTGTCACTCGTTCTCCTTCTGGTCTCATCCTTTCTCAGTCCAAATTTGCTAGTGAAATTCTTGATCGTGCTAATATGTCTTCTTGCAATCCATGCATGACTCTTGTTGATACTTGCTCCAAACTCTCCTCCTCTGGCTCACCTGTTCCTAATGACCTTGTACCGCAGCCTAGCTGGTGATTTACAATATCTTACCATCACTCGTCCTGACATTGCTTATGTTGTTCAACAAATTGGCTTTTTATGCATGATCCTCGTGAACCTCATATGCATGCTCTCAAACACATTCTTCGCTATATTAAGGGAACTCTCACTCATGGCCTTCATCTTCGTCCTTCCTCTCCTTCTCAACTTATTGCTTACTCTGATGCCAACTGGGCCGGCTGTCCAAACACGCGTCGTTCTACCTCTGGTTACTGTGACTTTCTCGGTGATAACCTTATTTCTTGGTCTTCTAAACGTCAGTATGTCGTCTCTTGGTCTAGTGCTGAAGCCGAATATCGTGGTGTTGCCAATGCAGTTGTCGAGGCCTCTTTGCTACGCAATCTCCTCTTTGAATTACTTTTTCCTTTGTCTCAAGCTACAATTGTTTATTGTGACAATATCAGTTCTATTTATATGTCCTCCAACCCTGTATAGCATCAACGCACCAAACATATTGAAATAGATCTTCACTTTGTACGGGAAAGGGTTGCCCTTGGTGAAATACGTATGTTACACGTGCCTTCAGCTCACCAATTTGCAGATATATTCACCAAAGGATTGTCATCTGCTATGTTGTTGGATTTTAGTACCAGTCTCACTGTTCGAGAATCTCCCGTTTTGACTGCGGGGGAGTGTTAAATAAATTTTATATTTGTATATCTTTTTGTATCTCTTTCCTTTTATCTAGCATAGGGTTTTCTTTCTCTCCAAGGCTCTTGTATTTATATATATGTCTTGTGTAATACAAAGTTCCCTACGGGGTTTATACCACTCTAACATGAATATTCTCCATCCCAAAGGGAAAATTGGTAATACATTTTGGCTCAACTGACAGCCCCGATCCCATGAGATAAGAACACTTGTTAGTCAAAATATCTAAGTTTATTCTTAAAAGGTTGGGAAACCTTAAAAATTTCACACAACTTCTCAAATTGAGAACTTGTGATAAATCAAACGACAATGTTGTTTTGTGCATTTTAGAGTTATAGTTTATTGTTTCCTTGTGCAATGAATTTATCACGTCTTGGTAGGTATAAAGAATAGGGAAAATGACACTTAGACCCCCTCACTTATGGGGTAATTGTACAAACTCCCCTTCATTTTTTAAACCTTACAACAACCTCCCTCGATATGTTTTGAATTACACGGGCACCCCTTGTCATTTGTTCGGGCAGATTTTTGATGAAGTAATCAAAAATCTTTTTGACTTTTCCCATTTAACCCCTGGACCAAAAGTCCAAACCTTTTGACTACCTAATAATTTTTGTGAGTTTGTCCCCAGTGATCATTTTCAACTCTGGTTCTCCTTGAATCCCTTGCAATGAAACATTTTTTCCTTCCTTAACCATTGAGACTTTTTGATTTTCAAAATCAAAGGTTACTGGACTAAACCTTTTCACCATACCTACCCCTAACACCAAATCAAGTGAGTTTTGAACATTTTGTATTGCATTCCAATTCATTCCCATCTGCTACAGTAACCAGTAAAGGATTAGTGTACTCAATATCAAATCCAAACTTCTTGGCAATAGTAGGATCTAAGAAGCTATGTGTGCTTCCAGTATCCACTAGTATAGAGATGGTACTATTCTTAACATGGCCCAAAAGTTTGATGGTGTCTTGCACTTTCTTCCCTGCTAAAGCATCTAATGAGATTAATAGGTCTCATCACTTTCCCTATCCTCTCCAGAGTTGAATTCCGTTGTCCCGTTTTCCATTTCTTCAACTACTATGATGAATAGCCCCTTACATTTGTTTTCTCTCTACCTTCTATGTAATCTTGATACCAACTATCTGCCCTCTCTTCCATATTAACAACTGTTAGGATGATTGTCTCATAGTCTGTTAAGGGATTAACTAAGAAGTACGTGTGGCATTTTTGAATCCAACTCTTTAGATTTGTGCCATCAAAGTTGGGATATTCTAGCTTAGCTTCACTCCTTTAGTTAAGTAGGGAGTAGGGTTGAACTGTGTTAATGATGGAATAGTAAGTGTGTATTTTGTAAAGAAGAATTTATTAGTTAGAAGTTGGAAGAGTAGGAGTTGTAGGAATAATTAGAAGAAGGCTTTGTATTGATGGATTTCTAGTTGTTACTAGTTACATAGTACATCATCTCATATTTATAGATGTGCATGACCACATTCTAGACTTGTCATCTCTCTAGATATTCTACATATGTACATAGGTATTTCCTAGATAGTTCTACAAACATGTGTAGATATTTCTACATATATTTATATTTTTCTACCTACATGATCTCTACACATTTCCACAAACATTATCTCTACCATATAATCTAGATGTCTCTACATACATTATCAAAATATATCTACTTATCTAGATTTTTCTAGAAATACTCTAATACAAGTATTCTCTAGATATAACTAGGAAATTTTCTAGATTACTTATTTCAACTTATTCTAGAAATCTTAAGTTCTAGAATTATCAAGAAAATGTGCACTTATTTTAACAAATTGTCTCATGTTATCATGCATCCTATGATTCATATTTGGAAATCCAGTTGCTTCCTCGTAAGGGGGATTTAAAAGTGTATTCAAAGGGGTGTTTGGCAGTAATAGGAAGGATGAACTTGAGGGTTCCTTACCCTTTGCATGTTCCAGATTCTTTAACAAAGCTTCCATCTAAAGATACATCATTCTCCTCATCTCAGTAAGTAACTTCTCATTCTGTTTACTGAGCTTTTCTTTTATGCCTCTGTTAATATCTTCAAGCTGGTGTTCCAGATCTTCTAAGCGAGTAGTGTTTGTTTTGTCATATTTTTATGCCCAAGAACGGATGTTCTGATGGCCAAATGTAATGCTTAAATAAATTTTTGGAATATTATATATAAAAGTTGCATATAAAGGAATTACAACTCAAATCAATAAGAATCAAAGTGAATTAAGCTTAAACTCCAAGCTCACACCTGCAACAAAGGTGAATGGAACTCCAAATGCAGCAAGAAGATGAGGAATATATAAGAATTCGTACTGCATTCAAAGCCTTGCCGCAAATCATCAGAGAATTCCGTGCACGTAAAGCCTGCAATATTCCCTGACACATGGCCGCATATGAAAGGCTAATTGAACTAATTAATTAATCCCCAAATTAGCAATGCCCTAATCACCTAATTTACCCTTAATTTGGTACTTTTCCCACAGAGCCCTAATTTTCCTCAAACGTCATCGTTTAGTTGATGATGCTATTGAACTAATAAAATCGATCCTTTCATTCATCACGGTTTTATTTGGTTAAAGAATGACACTTACATTGTGAGCGAGATTTATATTGTCAATCAACTTATTATTTGAAAATTATTCACGAATTTAAATTTGATCGGCGGGGTGGCACCGTGATTCGGAGAGGAGAGACAATGATGGTTGATTTGTTGAGAGGGTGGCCGTGATAGAGGTGCACGGGGGCGGGGTAGAAGCGGGTCCTAGAGGTGGTGGTGGAGGTGGCCGAGGGAGGAGGAAGAGGGCTTGAGAGGTGGCTACATGTTGGTGATTGAGATGGTGGAATTGTATTAGGATCAGGGTTTTGGTTTTGCGGAAGAAGGTGAAGATGAAAAAAAAAAATTAAATTGAAAATAATCAAAGAAATAGCTAGATATAATTAATAAATTAGAAAATAAATGAAAAAAATTATATGGTGTAAATATTAGAAATGACGGGTTCTTTCTTGCTATGTAATAATTAACCCATAAAAGATATGCATGCAAATATCATAGTCTTAACACTTAAGACCTAATAATAATAATAGATCTAGTTCTGTGTTGGTGACCGCCGACAATGGCTTCTTCAGTACTGCTTGGTATTTCTCGGAAAGTTGGGGCCGGATCTGGTGGTTGGATTTCTAGGACATGTGCTGCTGCGGCCGGAGGATCTCGTAATTGGCTTTCTCGAAACGCGGGGGCAACCGGATCCTCTAATTGTTATTTGGGATAATTACACACAGACCCCTTCACTGATTGGGTAATTACAAAAACCTCCCCTCAGTAATCCATAATTACAACCACATCCCCTCGACCCACTTTTGGGCAGGTTTGCCTGCTCAAAAAGGTTAAATGACATGTTTGCCCCTCATTTTTTTGGAATTAAAAAAAATAAAATACATAAACATTAAAGGACGAAAAAACCCTTCTACTTAGAATATTATATTTTTCATTTTCTTTTTGCTACTCAACTATACATTCATATATAAATCTATATATACACACACACACATTGCAGACAAAAGAAGAAAGAAGAAGAAGATGACTATATATACACACACACATTGCAGACAAAAGAAAGAAGAAGAAGATGACTAAGAAACAGAAAGAAGAAACTTTTTGGCCACCTTGCCGGACGATTTCTCCTCATCCAAGGTAGACTCATTCTTCTCGTTGCTCTCATCAAACTTCCATTGGAGAAAAGGCGTCTCTGGCCGGCTACTCCACTTAACAGACGAAGCGGTAGAGTCTCTCCGCAGTCGGACTCCGGCGCCGGAAGTTTGGTTTTCCGATGTGCTGCAATTTTGGGGATTTGTTTGTTGCTCTATATAAATGCATAGAATATTGTTGCGCATTCATACATACATATATATATATATATATATATATATGATGCGGCTCGAAATTTACACCAAGAAATCGTGAAATTCAAACACAATTTGTATTTCTAATAATGCGAGAAATCTAGAATATGAAGGTGAATAATAATGCTAAAGATAAATAGAAATAATGAGGAGGAAAATACTTATTATTATTTCACGGTGTTCTTGAGAGAAAATACAGAGATGTAGAATTTTTTATCCAAAGTGAATGTAATGTACAAAAAATGACTTTCTTGATATTTAAAAGGCCTAATGGCTAATTCCCCCCCTCTTTTTGGAGTTGTTGGCCGATTCTTAGCAATAAAGGGGGATATGGAGATCATCTCCCCCCTTTTAGGGGATATTGGTTGAGATTTTATCTGATCCATCATTATCTCTTCATCAGCTATGCCTTTAAGCATCCTATCGATCTATCCATCATCGTCCTTGCTAGCTATCCCATTAGGCCATCAATGAGGTCCTTTATTAGCTTGATCTTCATGCTTACGCCTAGCCTTCTTTTCACGGGGCCCAATAATATAACTGAAAATTACAGGCGTATCATAAGTCCCCTACTCTTGAGATCTTGAAATAAATAAGAGTATAATTAGTGTGTAGAGCACAAGCTAAATTTTCAGCTTTTTTGCTGGTATTTGTGGGTACCCAAGTGTTTATGTGGCGACTTGATTATATACAAAATTAACGGAAACAAAAAGTGGAAAATTAAAAATACATGTATTATATTTAAGTAATTTAAATTTAGAAACATTTGATTGAAAGTGATAATTAAAGTGTAGGTACCCAAGTGATTATGTGGCGTTATTCTCTTAGCATTTTTCATTTGTGTCCACAACGCAAAATATAATGATAGATAATAATGACAACGAATCCGATCGAGAGAAAATATGTGTAGTCTTCTACTTGAATATTTGAGTCCAATATTTATACATTTAATATATGTAGTTATTCTCATAAACATAAGAAAAGAAAATTGTACTACCACATGTAAAATTAATATGTGTAGTTGACCAGTAATCGAAATGTACAGACAATAGCATTAACTAACTTGTAATTATAAATTTCTCCTAGACAATTCTTGTTTTTCACAATATATATATATATATATATATATATAATCTCAACATTAGCTTTCCTAATAATATGAAAATAATTAGATGCCCGCGTGCAACGCACGTGCTGTGTACTAATATAGTATAAATGATATAATATAAATATTGATTTAAAGGAAACCTAATAAGAAATCACAACACGTTTTTTTTCTGAACCAACATATGTGCTAACTATGAAGACGTCAGTTAAACTCTGAACCTAATAACTAGTTGAGTACGATGAGTTGCCAAACATAAATTATTACCGGATGATACTTAGTGGCTACACCATTCATCACATGTGAATATACACATAGGATCAAACTGGACTGTAAAAGTTAAAAGTGGGAGTGTGAGATGAAAGGATTATCTTCCTTTCATTAGGGAGTTGAGACTAATTTTTGTGGGTATATTTGTTGGTCTTAAAGAGCTAGTCACATTGTCTGTACTTCATATGACTAATGACTAGAGATCTTTCCCTTTGGTAGGCACTCCTTGCTGAGAAGCGCTTCTACTCAGAACTTGAACTGACTGAAAAGGAAATTGAACACATGGTGATGGCAGCTTCAAGGGCGGAGTATCTTGCTGATGATAAGTTCAAGTAGCAGCTTGATCGTAGGAGTCTTCGACTTCTAGAGCTGAACCATCATTTACTGCAGCTAGTGAGTGTTTGCATGTAACTTCATAGCTATTCTGACATTACTAAACATACCCTGCATGATAAGTTGAATTTTGATATAGGGTTATAACTGGTGATTGTCATCACTCTTTAAGATCCATTTGAAGGAAGGATTTGGATTGGGAAGCAATTTGGATTAAAGATTTGAAATAACTCCAGTATCTGGTGGATTAAAAATATAAAGTATATATATTATTAATATATAAATATTATCATAATCATAACGAATATTAAATGTAACATTATATTTATAGTATTATAAGACATAATATTATAAACATTTTGTTACAGGCTTACTAAGAGGAATAATTGGCTGCGGTCGAGCTTGTAAAAACTCGAGTCGACTCGCTAGGCTTGTGAATCAGCTGGACTCGAGTCGAAAAAATTAATTAGAGGTGATCATGGAATCGAGTCGATTCACGAGTCCAGGGAGCCGGATCGAGTTTTATTAATTAATATTTATAATATTATATTTAGTAACACTATATATATATATATATATATAAAATGTTAGATTAAATATTCATTATGATTATATTGATAATATATAGACTTTTATTTTTGATCGAGATTGAACTTGAAAATCTTGGTTCGAGTTACAACTTAAGCTGAGCAATTGTCAAGCTCGGCTCGAGATCGACTCTTGTTAAATTTATTTAATTTAATATTAAAAATTGATTACAATTCAATTCAAATGGGTGTTTTTATTACTCCTGGAAATGTAAATGACTATAAATATACAATCCATGAGAAAGGAGAATAAATATTTCGATCTAAGAAATAAAATCTGAAAATATAAAACTTAATATTCTTAATGATTGAGTAAATATATTAGAAAATAAAAAAGAAAGAAATAGTAAAACAAAACAAAACAAAAAAGCTAGTGCAATTAGCTTTTCAATTGGAAGAAAATGAACAGGAAAAAATAAAACTTAAAGGCGCCACCTAAGGTGGCGCTATTAGGTTAAATTGATGAAGGATTTGAAAATTGGGTTATTTTGCTAAAGTTATCACATATTTTGGTTATAATGATAAAAACCTCAAATTTTGGAACGAAGAAGCTGAAACTTCATTTTGGCTTTTATCCTTTTGTGTTACAATTTTTGCCAACTTTACCCACTTTTTAATTGTTTAATATTTTTTAGCCTTTATAAGAAAATATACTTGGACGAGAAAACTAGATCGGATCTTGGGTCCTACCCATACACCCTGCGGACGTGAAAAAAACAATATATAATTTTGAACTAAAAAACAAGTGATGTATATTTTTCACATCCACAGGGTGTATGGGTAGGGCTCAAAACCCAGTCTATGTGTTTTCCGAGAATTGCCATTCACTTGGTGCACCAGTGGGGCTCAGACCTGGTGCACCCCAAGTATTTTTCTGCTTTTAAGGGCTCGCCCTCTTTAAGTTTATGTTTGAAATGAACAATCCTTGATCAAATGCTAATAACTTGCTGATTTACGCTAAAATCCTACAAAATTCTTGATTCCTTTTTCAGGTGTAACGATCCTAACAATTTAGCTTTCAAATTAAGAAATAAATCACCCCGGTTCAGGAATAAATTGGATTTAGAAATAAGATAACATATTCTCTTCTGCATAGACCACATGTCCATCTCACAGTAAAAAAAAATTCAATGAGATAACAAGCTGTATAGTCCCCAATCCCATCCGCCGACGCCGATAAGTCTCCATGTTGAAAGCCAGGTCAGGACATCATGGCGGCCGTAAATCTGCCCATATCGGCGAATACACAGTTGTTTTGTTTGAGGAAGAGCGGGAAAAAGAGAGAGAGAGAGAGAGAGAGAGAAAAGTAGGGGTGGAATCCAATGTGAGCAGAATAAATGAGAAACTGCGCACTCGACTAACCAAGAGCAACCTACTTTGGCTCTTATATATATATGTAGAACAAGGTACTAAATCTTGGTATCGGCGTCGATATCGAGGTAGTAAATTTACAAAAATTTCGATGGAAATTTAATGATATTCAAAATTTCGATTTAAAAAAATTTATGTAAATGTATAGAAATATTAGGAAAGTTACAATGAAACTTTGGGTAACTTTGATTATAATAATTATACCTCTTTTACTTTAATAAAATATTATATACAACATATGCATAATAAATTTTGTTAAATATCATAACTAAAACATGTTGGAAAAAATATGAAATAAATATGATTTGGTAATAAAATAATAATCAAATTTCATAAGAAGTACTTCATCAAAATAGAATGTACCACCACATCGAGCTTCTAACAGGATTTCTAATGAGATTTTAGTGAAAATTGGGGAAGATCCTGGACCTGAATATTGGTTACTTCCACCGGCACTATTAGATGATCCTAAATGATATCCAGCTACACCGGTCATACCACCTGAAACTGATTCACTAGTTTTTCTTCGAGGACGATGGTAGTTTCCACTAGTGCTAGTACTCATCGGTGACCCTTGGACATGCATAGGATATGGTACATTTCTATTGCCATACGTAGTGGTCAGCCCATAAGATTCAACTTGTCCATGTTCAATATTCAAATCCCGCATGTAATTTGCAGTGTCATTCTGCCTTGGGCTTGACCTTTGGGATTGAATATCATCATTAGCACTAGAGAAATCAGTCAAACTTTTTCAGGAAATGACGTTGATTCTCTATTCCAAGACGGTATCCATGATTTGTATCTTGCGTTGCATAATAATTGTCATTCGCCTGAGTCCATAGGGAGCCATCTCCCTGTTGTATATCTTTATACCCGCTACCACCTCCACCATCATGGTCATCATCATCATCACCATCACCACCACCACCACCATCATCATCATCTTCACTACTCCTATTTCTTTTTACAATGTTCTCCTCACTACTAGAACTAGGTAATACTTGTTTATTTTTTCCCTTAGATGAGAGGTGTTCACTCTTTTTTCTTAACAAAGTTTGTTTAGACTTTTCCTTTGATGATTTTTGTTTGTCCTTTACTCATGATTTATGAATTGCCCAACGAGACAAAGGAAGAGTAGTGTCATCATGTTCATCATTATTTTCATCTTCATCACTCGCCTCATCACTGTGATGGATGTCTTTATCCATCCAATCTAAATCATCATTTGGCATTGATTGAGGCTCTGTTTATCGAGTCCAATCATCCAAAATATCATTATCATGAAAAATGTGATTCAAGTCAATCGGGTTGTAAAAGTCATCATCTTATTTTTGGTACATTAAGTTTCTCACCTTGAGTCGCATATTATAATGGGCACATACAAGTTTGTGCAACTTCTCAATTGCCAATCGATTGCGCAATTTAGTATGAATTAATGATCAAATCCTTCAATTTCTTTCGCACCCCGAAAACACACAAGTTTGACTTAGAACTTTGACAGCGATCTTTCAAAGGTTTGGTTCTTCATCAACATAGTCATACCACCATTGAGCTACATTTCAAAATTAATATAAACAGCATAATGCAAAAATGATATAAGAAAATAATTTTAAATAATTAAATCGAGTAAATACCTGGTAGAGAGTTGAATATAGCTTGTCTTGTGAGTGGTGTCCCTAACTCTCCCAATTTATCAACAAAAATCTTCACCTATAATAAATATGAACAAAGTTAATTTAAAGTCAAATGCTCGAGAATTGGAAAAACATGACAAATTCTCTGTAACTTTCTGAGCCAAAAAGGGGGTAATAGTTGCATATTTAACTTTACCAACATGAATATATTTGTAGAATAAGAAATATAACTAGTACTAAATAATCATAAATATAACTAATTCTAAATAATCATACTAAAAATATGATAACTAGTACCTCATTCATTGCACTGGATTGCATGATTAAGTCTGGTTCGAGCCTTTTAATAACTTCTTTGACTCCTCGTCTAACCTCCGTATCGTACACACAAGTATTCGAGTATTGAAGGACTGGATTCAAGAAATAAGCTAAGACAAGAATAAAAGCGGATTACAATTGATTTAGCGAAAATTTATTTAAGATAAAAAAGATAGCAAAATCATAATATATGCAATTACCTGCAGCGTGCAAGTGCCTATGCAATTGTCTATACCATCTTTCATTGATGATCTCCCAGTATTTTCCCAATTTTTGACACTTGCTTGTATTGCCATTTTCGCTCTATCCATGACCTCATAAATGATACATAGTGTGGGCTTCTTGTCTTAGTCAACAGCTTTTAAAACTCTCACAAAAGGCTCCATAACTGCACAAACCTCTCTTGCTTTTTTCCAAAATCTCTCTGTCAATATTATCTCAGACACTTCTAGAGCTTCATTTCTTCTTTTCTTAGTGTTGTTATAAGCACTCCACTCATCACAAGTGCACAATTGTTTTAATCTACTTTGATGTTGAAGCAAACTTTCAATAGCAATGAACTCAATAGCAAATCTCGTGATGCTCGGTCTCAACAACTCTCTATCTTTAGTGAAGGTCCTCATGAGATTCACAATCTTGTCACTATTGTAGATAAAATTGGTAATATTTTTGGCCTTGTCAACGGTCGCCTTTACCGATTTCATCTTTCCAATGTCTTCTAACATCAAATCTATGCAATGTGCCTGTTAGAGTTATTATTATGTTATGTTTCCTTATTAGTTTAGGTTTCCTTATTCATGTTCTTTCCTTATTTCTCATTCTTGTAATCTCTATATAAACATTGTCATTATGAATAATATACTCAAGGGGATTAATATTATAACATGGTATCAGCCTAACTCTACACTCCCAGGCCTTTATTTATTTATTTTTTTCCTCACAGCCGCTGCCACAGTTTTTTTATGTCCGCTACAGTACCGCTACAGCTCCTCTACAGCCCCGCTACAATAATATTCACTGCTACAGTACTTTAGTTTTCGCCTCCCCCCTTCCTCCTAAGTCGTTGCTCCCCTCAACGAAAATCTATCACTAAATTAAGCCTCCAATCGCCGGCCTCTCTCTCTATTTGTGTGTGTTCTTGGTGGTAAGTCACGATTATTTTTTCGTCTATTCTTCCTTTAATTTTTCGCACATTAATTTCTAGTATTTCGATTATTGTTTCGATTCGGTTTTTTCCCCATGTCTCAATTTGACTCATCATCTGTTACCCCCTCCAATGTCCAAGACCCCGCCCCACTTGCCCCCAAAACCACCCCCATACACCCTGCATTAACTGCCGGAAATATCCACTCTTCTTTTGGTTTTAAATTATCTGAAAACGATTCAAACTACAAATTATGGCGCGGTATGTTTATGGATCTCTGTCGTAGCTACTCTGTCTTTGACCATATTTCGGGTCAGTCAAAACCTCTTTCTAAAACTGATGATACATGGTTTTCTCTTGATTCTACGATTAAACGTTGGTTTTACTCCACTGTCGATATTAAATTGCTTAAACACCTCGACTTAGAATATGCCACTTCTCATGATTTATGGCTCGCCATTAAGGAAATTTTTTTCAATAATAAAGCTTCTTGCTCCATGCAAATTAATGAGCATTTTCATAACCACCGAAAAGGCAATCTTTCTATTTTCCAATATTGTCAAGAGATGAAACACCTTGCCGACACTCTAACTGATCTTGACACCCCGTTACGGATCAAGCTTTTATCCTTCAACTTCTTCATGGTCTCCCAGAATCATATCTACCTCTTGTCACTATAACCACCTCCAAACTGCCACTGCCATCCTTCACTGAGGTCCGAAATTTGTTACTTCTTCATGAAACCCGTGAATCCCGTTTCCATACCCCCACACCCGACTCCGCCACGGTCCTATTTTCCCAAAACCCACCCCCTAATCGAAATAATTATCGTAACTCTGGAAATTATCGCGGAAGGGGATGTGGTCGTCATAATAATCGTGGTGGTCGATCGTGTTCATATCACACGGGCTCACGACCTAGCCCGCCAATTTATGCTGGTCCACAAACAGGTTATTCTTATAAATTAATTCAGCACACTCCTCACGGTCCACAATCAATCGGCCCATTATAATTTGCCCTGCCTCCATCCAGCATTCAAACAGTGGCCCCCTATTTAGCAAATTGGGCTGCCAATATCAGGCCCAGCATCTCGCCTGCCCCTGGTCTCTCTCCTGCACCCGGCCCATCTTCGGTCTTCAACTCTCCAGGCCCAGCTTCTTCATCCAGCAGTCTTCTCGGTCCAGCACCATTCGGTCCTTCTTCTCATTTCAGCCCAGTTCAGCCACAAATCCAGCAACAGCCCACTTCGTCTTCAGCCCATTAGTCAGCTCTCCAAGCAACAAATATCTCTTCTCTTTTTCAGACTATGTCTCTGTCTCAGCTTGATGAGCAATGGTACTTAGACACCGGTGCAAGCTCCCACATGACACCTCACCATGGTAAGCTTTTTAATATTGTACCAAATATAAATTCAAATTCTATAATGGTTGGTAATGGTGTTGTACTCCCCATCACTCATATTGGTCACTCGTATTTTCCTTCTCACTCTCGCTCTCTTGCACTTAATAATGTTCTTATTTCCCCCTCCCTAGTAAAAAATCTCATCTTTGTCCATCAATTTACTCGAGATAATCATTGTTCCATTGAGTTTGACCCTCTCGATTTTTCTATTAAGGATCTTCGGACCGGTGACCTTCTTCTTCGCAGTGATAGCAACGGTGATCTCTACGCCTTCCAAGCTTCCACCACCGCTCTCGTCTCCACTCTTTCTCCCTCTTCGTCTTCTCCTACTACCTGGCATCATAGTCTTGGACACCTCGGAGTTTCTATTTTTTCCTTTCTTAATAGTCGTAATTTTATTCAGTGTAATAAAGATGTTTCAAAGTCGATTTGTCATGCTTGTCAGCTTGGAAAACACAAGCATTTACCTTTTTCTAGTTCCTCATCTGTTAGTTCTAATTTATTTGACATTGTTCACTCTGATATTTGGACCTCGCCGGTTTCTAGTCTAGGTGGTTTTAAATACTATGTTTTATTTTTGGATGATTTTTTACATTTTCTTTGGGTTTTTCCTTTATTATATAAATCTGATGTTTATACAATTTTTAAATTTTTTTATTCCTATGTTAATACTCAATTTCACCTCAAAATAAGATCTTTTCATTGTGATCATGGCGGTGAATTTGATAATAACTTGTTTCACGCCTTTTTTAATAAAAATGGTATTCAATTTCGTTTTTCATGCCCACACACTTCACAACAAAACGGCAAGGCTGGACGAACTATCCAATCAGTGAATAATATTGTTCGTTCTCTTCTCTTTCAAGCCACTCTTCCACCTACTTTCTGGGCTGAAGCTTTACATATGGCGGTTCATCTGCTCAACATCCTACCCACTACCACTCTCTCCTACAAAACTCCGTTCGAGCTTCTCTATGGCGTTTTTCCCATTTAAGATCATCTTCGCGTTTTTGGATGCCTTTGCTATCCTAATCTGTCTGCCACCTCTCCACACAAACTTTCTCCTCGTTCCTCGGCTTGTCTTTTCTTAGGATATCCATCTCACCATAAAGGTTTTCATTGTCTTGATCTCCATTCTAACAAAATCATCATCTCTCATCACGTCGTCTTCGATGAATCAGTATTTCCCTTCTCCTCTTTCTCACCTCCCGACACCACCACCTCCTATGATTTTCTTTCCTTCGACGACGACTCTCCTTCTTTTCTCAATTCTCTCGTTCGAATTTCAGCTCCATCTTCTCGGCCTACGCGGACCGGACCATCACCCGGTTTTCCACCCGCCACGTCAGCCGAACCGGCTACGTTATCCAATGAAACCACGCTACCTCCTTCTCCTTCTTCTAACACCTTCTCTTCAATGGCTCCTCATCCCGCTCCGCTTCCCACTCACACCATGATTACTCGTTCTAAATCTGGAATTACTAAACCTCGCTCTCTTTTAAATCTTTCCGTCACCGTTAGCATCTCTCCTCTGCCTCGTTCGTATGCTCAAGCACTCAAAGATCCCCATTGGAAAGTTGCCATGGAAGATGAACTCTCTGCTCTCCACTCCAACGACACTTGGACTCTTGTTCCTTGTCCTCCTAATATCAACCTTGTCGGTTCAAAATGGATTTTTTGCCATAAGTATCGCTCTGATGGATCTCTTGAACGTTATAAAGCTCGTCTAGTTGCTCAAGGCTTCACTCAACAGCCTGGCATTGATTACGAGGATACCTTCAGTCCTGTGGTTAAACCTGCCGCCATTCGCACTGTTCTTAGTCTCGCCCTTAGTTTTTCCTGGCCTTTACACCGACTTGATGTCAAAAATGCTTTCCTTCATGGTCATCTCTCTGAAACCGTCTTAATGAAACAACCTCCCGATTTTTCTAATCCTAATTTTCCTAACCATGTTTGTCGCCTTAATAAAGCTTTATATGGTCTTAAACAAGCTCCCCGTGCGTGGTATCATTGTTTTGCTTCTTTTCTTTCTACATTAGGTTTTATTAGTAGTAAATCCGATGCTTCTCTGTTTACATTTTGTCGTGGTTCTTCCATAGCTTATCTTCTCCTCTATGTGGATGACATTCTCTTAACTGCCTCTTCTTCCTCTCTTCTTTCGACTCTTACTTCCTTATTATCTTCTGAGTTTGCTATGACCGACTTGGGTCTCCTCTACTACTTTCTTGGTATTTCTGTCTCTTGTTCTTCCTCCGACCTTTTCTCTCAAGAAAAATTTACCTTGGAAATTCTTGCACGTGCTAACATGACTGACTGCAATCCTATCTCTACTCCCGCTGACACTCAATCTAAGCTTTCTTCCTCCTCTTTGCCTCCTTTCTCGGATCCCACTCTCTATCGCAGTCTTGCTGGTGCTCTGCAATATCTCACCTTCACTCGCCCTGATATTTCCTTTGCTGTACAACAACTTTGTCTCTTTATGCATGATCCCCGTATTCACCATATGAACTCTCTCAAGCGTGTTCTTCGCGGTACCATTTTTCAGGGTCTCTCTATTCGTCCCTCATCTTCCTCTCAACTCATTGCCTATTCCGATGCTGACTGGGCTGGTTGCCCGGATACTCGTAGGTCAACTTTTGGCTATTGTGTCTTTTTAGGCGATAACTTAGTTTCTTGGTCCTCTAAACGTCAACCCGTTGTCTCTCGTTCTAGTGCTGAACCCGAATACCGTGGTGTTGCAAATGCAGTTGCTGAAACCTCTTGGTTACGTAATCTTTTTCTTGAGCTACACTGTCCTTTGCTTTCCGCCACTCTTGTTTACTGTGATAATATCAGTGCTGTTTATCTCTCTTCCAACCCCGTACAGCATCAACGTACTAAACATGTGGAATTGGATTTACATTTTGTACTCGAGAAAGTTACTTTAGGTGATGTTCGTGTCTTGCATGTACCTTCTTTGTGCCAGTTTGCTGACATCTTCACCAAAGGCTTGCCTTCTACATTGTTTTTGGAGTTTCGTTCTAGTCTCAACGTTCGATCTCCTCTCGTTTCGACTGCGGGGGAGTGTTAGAGTTATTATTATGTTATGTTTCCTTATTAGTTTAGGTTTCCTTATTCATGGTCTTTCCTTATTTCTCATTCTTGTAATCTCTATATAAACATTGTCATTATGAATAATATATTCAAGGGGATTAATATTATAACAGCGCCGCGCATGGAGACCAAAACAAATGCTTTCTTTTCTTCATCAGCATTTCACCTGCAGCTTTGTAAGCACTTTCGTTATCTGTGACAATATGCACAATATTTTTTTTCCCCAATTTCTTCAACAACTCGGTCCATAAGGCTAAAAATGAATTTAGCGTTTTTCTCTTTGTTGGTGCAATCATTGATGAATGGTAAATCATTGTTCTGTCACAATAAACCATAAAATTTATGATAGGATGTTTCGTTCTACTACTCCATCCATCACACATTATGGTGCATCCATAAATTGGTCATTTAACTTTCAAAGTATTAATATACTTTTCAATTTCATCAACCTCTTCATTCAAGTAAACACCACCAATTTTGTAACCTGAAGGCCCTTTAACACCACCTTCAACATTTGCAGTTGTATCAATCATAGATTGCATATAAGGGCCACTATCCGTTGCATTAAAAGGTAAGGCATTAAAGATGAAGAACTTTGAGATAGCCTTGCCAATTTTCTTTATGCCTTCCTTATTCAGCATTCCCTTTACGGTTTTGTTTGTCGAAGGAAACATGAACAGATCAAATCCAGTGGAAGGCATTTCAATACCCGATTTCAAGAATTTGTTTGGCCAAATTCTATGGCAATGTTTGGTTATGTTTCCATACTATTTTTGGTCCAAAATTCTCACCAAAGCATGTTTGGTTCACAAAATATTTGGTCAAAAATATACTACTTTTTGGGTAAAAAAAAACATAATAATTATTTTCCATCTTTCTACACCTACTTTGTCCCTACACTTCTCTCTATGTGTTCTCTCTCAACAATTGTGCTGAAATTCACGTCTATTACTTATAGACGCAATAGACTTTTCAATGAAATAGTATGGTTATTGTAAATTTGTAATGTATATTCATAGATAAATTTGTCTTGCTTTGATTGGTTGCATACATTAATAATCTATTATCTACAAACATACGAAAGTGGTCAAAAATTACAAATGACTTAATTTGACCTAATACCAGTTTTGGTAGTTTTTTATTATTTAATTCTCAAAAACAAATTATACTGATTGACAATTCTTCACAATTTTCATGACTTTTTTGATTTGATAAACGATCTAAGCCCTTCAACAAGTCTAGAAAATCAGCATAGATCACTATTTTAATCATCATATAACCCCTTTATCTTAGGATCACAATTTCGTATTAGTTTTTTGCTCTTCAGTTAAGTTTTCAAAGTAGTTAAAATAAATGTTGAGATTTACATGTATTGATTCAATTTCAACATACCAACATTATCATTAGGTTGGTTATTATCATTTAGATATAATAATATTTTCTTAGAAGTATCCTCTTTTTCATGGATTCTACAAATTAATTAATGATACAATTATTTAGGTTTTATCGGCATGGTGTAATCCAATCAATTTGGAAGTTATTTTGTAACCCTGCGAATATAACTGGACTTAATATTATAAAACTTTAATTTCTTTTAACCATAATATAAATTATTATATTAATTTTAATGATTATATATTACTCATATATTTTTGCAAGTTTATCAAAAGATTTGTTCTTCTAATATTTTTTGCATAACGCTAAATCGGTGAATATCACTGGATCAATCGTTATGTTTATTGGATAAATTACTTAAGAAGGTAGGAGTGTTCAAAATTATATGATTGCCTTAGTCGTAAGGTATATCATGTTAAAGTATTAATAATAGAAGTATTATTAGACTAGGTTTCTTTATTATTATTTTATTATTGTTATTTCCTTATTTCATAATATTTCTTGTACTCTATATAAACATCTGTATTTTTCATTATTAATCTAAGGAGAATTATACCTTAACATGATATCATCCTAAACTTAAAATCCTAAGCCTTTATTATTTTTTCTTCTAGCAGCCACCGCTACAGTACTCCGGCTACAGTATTCCGACAACAGTTTTTCTGTTACAGTACCGTGTTCCTGCTACAGTACTTTGCATTTTTTCGGCCTTCGCCTTCCGCCTACGTCGTCGTCATTCTCCTCAATGCGAAATTTATCACTATATAAGCCTCCATTCGCACTGCTTCATTCGGATTTTTTTGGTGCCTCTGCATCCTCGGCTATCATCATTCGTTGTTATCTTTCTGGTAATTTCTTCTTGTTTATTATCTTCTATTTTGTTCTTTCGTAATTTATTTTGGTTCGTGCTTTTCGATTGCCCATGGCCAATCCCGAAGAAACCCAACAACCCCCCCCCCCACCAAAACCGACCACTATTCATCCCGCCCTTGTCGTCGATAATATTTATTCATCTTTCGATTTTAAATTATCCGACAATGATTCTAATCATAAGCTTTGGCGCGGTATGTTTATGGACCTTTGCCGTAGTTACTCTGTTTTTGATCATCTCTTCTGAAAATCCAAACCCTCGGGTAATAACTATGAAACTTTGTTTGCTTTAGACTCCACCATAAAATGATGGTTTTATTGTACTGTTGATACTAAGTTTCTCAAAAACATTAATTTAGAATACACTACAACAAAAAGTAATATTTGTGATAAAATTTGAAGTGACAATGTTAAAATTATCACTAGATATACATAATGAGTGACAATATTGTTTGCTTTGTCACAATAAGAATTTTTAGTGACAAGTCTTTTAAAAGTTATCACTATTGACAATTAGTGACACATGTATAGTGACAACATAAATAGAGAGACAATTAAAATTGTTGTCACTAAGTTGTCACAAAAGGTGTGTCACTAATTGTTACTTGTGACAAACAATTTTCTTATCATTAATTGTTAAGAGTGACAACTTCTATACAAATCTTGTCACTATTAACCATGTAGAGCTTATTTTAGTGTCAAAACAAAAGTTCTTGTCACTATAAATTTATAATTAGTGACAACTTTAACATTATCACTTTGACATTTTGTCACCAATTTCTTATTTTTTTTTGTAGTGATATGCCACCTCTCATGATTTGTGGCTCGCCATTGAAGAAAATTTCCTAAATAATAAAGCCTCTCGCTCTTTAGAAATTAGTGAGCGTTTTCATAATCTTCAAAAAGGCTCTCTTTCCATCACTCAATATTGTCAAGAGATGAAATTTCTCGCTGACACTCTCTCTAATTTAGATAGCCCCATTCCTGATCAAAGTTTTATTTTACAATTATTAAAAGGCTTACCCGAATCGTATCTCCCTCTAATCACTATAGTCACTACCACCAAACCTCTCCCGGCCTACTCTGAAATTCGCAACCTCCTTTTACTCCATGAAACCCATGAGAAACGTTTTCAATCCACCCCCCAACCCATGACTCATCCACTGCCCTTCTTTCCCAAACCAACAATTCCACCCAATATCGAAACACAAATCGAACTAATTTTCGGGGTCGAGATTGTCGGTAAAAACAGGTCAAATACTCGGTTTGGTTACATATAATAGAAGTATTATTAGATTAGGTTTCTTTATTATTATTTTATTATCGTTATTTCCTTATTTCATATTTTTTGTACTCTATATAAACATCTGTATATTTTATTATTAATCTAAGGAGAATTATACCTTAACATATCAAACTAAATCAACATTATTTGGAAAAACTAAATCAACATTATCAGATACGTGATTTCTTTTTTAGCCGTGGGATTCCTTTTTCTTTTTGTCTATTCTGTCGCAGGCATACAAAAAGTAGTATATATGCATGGGTGTTTATATTTGAGAAATAACATGAAGTTGTAGTCAAGATTAATCCATGTTATTATCCATGTTCAGATTCATCTTTCCAAGCGATTACTGGACTGCTGCATCTCTACTCTTAATTATCACATAGAATTTTTTTTCATGTGCCGTATTTAATTTCATACATATTGATAATCAACATAATAGATTAAAAATCCTGTTCAAAAGTATTTTACGCAATCAATTATAGCAACTTGATTTCACGATTTGCATTTGCAGATTGTCAACTTCTTTTACAACATTTTTCAATATCTTCCTTTACAAGGTACGTGCATAGAAATATATATTTTAAATATGAATGAATCATCATAGTGGTAAAAACATAATGTATTTCTATTATGGTGTTGCATGAAATATCTGTTATTTTTATCGTTCATTTAAAACAATAAAATATATTTATTTAAGGATGAATTATTGTGGTCCTCTTCTCAATCAGTTCAAATTTGTTTTTTTAAAAATAAAACATAAACTGATTAATTTCCATATATTTATCTTAATTTATTTTGGACAGGACCGAACCGATAAACAGAGCGTTGTTTGACCACAATTGAGTGATTGTTGACTGAAATACTAATTTTTTAGAAATATAACCATATGTAGTCAATCAGGCTTTATGAGCTGAACTTAGGATGGCTCAAGCTCAAAATCACCGTGCTTGAATGTTATAGGATCAAACTCAGGTCATAATTTTTTTTTTGTCTCGGCTCAAACTCAAGTTTACATTTTTTCGAGTTTCGAGCTTATTTTGGGCCTAATCATCAATTTTTCTCATATAGAAAAATGATATAGAATATAATCATATTAGGAGACTAATCTCGATTATTACATTAAACAAAACTTTACGCTAATGAGTATGTATAATTCCAAAATTTTCCAATAGAGTCATGCAGTCTACAACACTGATTAATAAAATTTTAGATTTTTTTTTCTAATTCTAGACGAAGGGAGATACCCTATCCCCACAAACCCGGGCTAATAATTTTTAATCATGGGTCACATAGACCTTATAATACTTCTTATAGTTTTTAATAATGGGTCACACAGACCCTATAAGAAAGAGAGAAAAGTCACAACTTGTGACAGTCTAGAGTTGAACTCAGGACCTCCCACATAAAAGGGGAAGCTAATACCACTAGGTTAATAAACCTTGAGTTTGGATTTTTTTTCCAGTATACATGAAATTACATAAATAATAGAAAATTCTTCCAAAATCTCTTTAGACAAAAATTTCCCACTAATATATGCACTTCAATGACTTAATAAGCTTTAACCTTAAGAATTTTTTTCTTTTTTTGGTACATAACCTTAAGAATTTACTATGGGTCTGTAACTTATTATATGAAACAAATTCTTAAATTTTATAATTATGAGTTCGGACTATTCGGGTTGAGCTTGATAAAGCTCAATCTCAGCTCACAAATTAATCGGGCTCAGTGTGTAAGCTCAAGTTCGGCCAAATTCACATTCAGTTAGGCTCAATTCAAATATAAAAAGACCGAACAATTAGGCTCCGAGTATGCCAACTCAATTGTCAGTCCTAGCTCTAATTTTGACACGAAATTATATTTCAGGTTGTAGAATATTGTATTTCGCCCTAAATATTCGGTACCTACAATGTAATCATTGAATTGGGAACCAAGTCCTTATTGTGTATTACTTGGTGCATGCTTGTTTAGTCCTTTCATTTACTCTATTAATGTATTGAGTAACATATTTATAGATTTACATAGATGGTAAACAAGTAAACTCTAAACTATAAATAAGGAAAGATAAATATAAGAAAAGATATTCTAAGCTATAAAGATAAATACAAGGAAATATAAGATAAGGAAAGGGAAAAATAAATTGCATGAACGTTGAAACTGGACTGAAAATCTATGGGAGCTGAGATATAAGATTTTCTTTGCTTCTTGTTGATAAGTATAACAGTTTTTTTAAAAGGTACTCTTTTGTAGGAATTGAGAAAGAGAGAAGAATGTAAAAACATCGTTTTAATTTTTAACGACAGGAAAAAAAAAAAGGAGTTTTTTTGGGTTTTTTTTTTGGGCAGAAGCTGGAGTAGGCTGCGATGGTTGGGGGGGGGGGTTAGCTCTGATAACATTGGTTATTTGTGAGTTTAAACTAGATTAGATAAGATTTTTAAGTATGCTCTGATACCATGTTATTTGACTTGTAATTGAGTACATATTTGATATTCATATTTTAGTTTAAATTAGATTATTAGAGATAAGTGATATTATTCGTTAGAATAAAATTATCATAAAAACATGGTGCATGTATTGGACTTCAGTGTATTTTAATTGTAAAATTGTTTGTGAACTATATTTTTTATATTCGATAAAAAAACTATATTTTTATTATACTTGTTATAGATGATATTCGTGCATAGCAAGGGGCCGCACATACTAGTATATATTATAGCAAAACGGTGTTTGACCGCAGTTGACTGCAATTTGGCCAAATACTATGGCAATGTTTGGTTATGTTTCCATATCATATTTGGTCCAAAATTCTCACCAAACAATGCTTGGTTCACAAAATATTTGGTAAAAAATACACTACTTTTTTGGTAAAAAAAAACATAATAATTATTTTCCATCTTTCTACACCTATTTTGTCCCTACACTCCTCTCTATGTGCTCTCTCTCTCTTCTCTCTAACGGACAAAAGCTTCATGATTTGATTGATACAGTAACTTTTGTTCCGTCTGGAAACAAAACCAAACATTATCTCACAAAGAAAAACCCACCCAAAAACCAACTCCCAAAATAAAACCAAACACAATTTCATCAAACACGAACGCATCCTCATAAATTTCTCACCAAAAATTCTCACCAAAATATCATCCCAAAACATAACCAAACATAGCCTATTTTTTTGATAATTTTGAATTTCTTAATTGCCAAGAAAAAATCTCATTGGTTAGATCCTTTTATTCGAATTATTAAATTCTAGATTGATATATCTCCTCTTATTTTCAGCTTTATAGTTCGGATTCCATAATTGAATAACATGATTTTCCCTTGTTTTAGCACAACAGTTTGATTTTTAAACTATTTTTTGTTAGTGTAGTTAGTATTTGCATAAGAAGTGACACTTCAAAGAAATTATCATTTCTATTTCTTTCCTCTTAATATAAAATGAAACACACACACATGTACGTAATCTTCCCTTATGGAGTTTTGTCACTTTGTCTTTTTTGTTTTCGTTTTCATGTTATTTGATTTTGCCATGTTAGGAACTTTGCCAGGTTTTGCAAGCTATTTTTTCATATGTATTTCTTTTAAAAATTTTAATGTTTAAGTTTACATTTTCTATTTCTTTTTTTGGTGTAACCCCAAATGGTCCGGCCCCAAATTAAAAGTGGAAGGGAGATCAATCATGTCCGGGATGAGAGCAACAAGTTTATACCCTCCTAGCAAATGCAACTTCCAAAGTTTGAACCTGCATCCATGTACCATATTTATATGTGTATATATACATATGCATACACTAAAACGCGCGTACAATTTTATCTTGGATATTTAGCCTGTTTCCCAAAGTCATCTTTTGAATATGTAATTCTGTGAAGTTTTTTCCTTTTATCTGAGTTTCTCATTCACCAATTTATGTTTTAATTTGTATTTTCGTAATTTCTTCACTACAATTAACTTATATTAGCCTTTTGTTCATCATATATGCGCCTTTTTCTATCCATTTTTTTTTTAGACTGAGACCAAAAGTGCAACTTGTTGAGTTTTATAGGACCAGAAATGCAACTGAAATTCCAATTAAACTAAATCTGAAACAGACAAAGTACTATGGAATCATAAATAAAATTTTCTCTCTCTTAGCTGCTGCAGGAGCCAATTCCTAACTTGATCCCGAACTTCTGGGTTCAGTTTGTGCACCTTTTTCATTGAAATTGATCACCGTATTATCCATTTGAAGTTTTTTTGGGTAAATATTCTACTTTTCAAATTTGAAAAAGTAGGTATGGAGATAGAAACCTATGACTAGATTATTTTTATCCTAATTGTCAAAAATAAATTAATTTAACAAGAAGATGGAGTAAGTGTTTGGAAATTTTATTTTTTCTATACACAAGTCCAAAAATCATGATTGAGTATAGGAAATTCAACATATACTGAAACGACTCGCCTTCAAATATCAATTCTTTGTACTTACTAGCTACTTGCTAATACAGAACACATGCATGTGAGTTGTGACAATTGGAACATTTCAATTGTTTGTTAATTGCCATTGTATAGTCATGTTAGTTGATAGTTAGTATAGCCCTTTTATTAGCTTATACATGTTATTTTTAGTATATAATGTTTAAAATGTATATGTGTACTTTTGAGTCAATTATTAAATTTATGTTTTTTGAAGAAATATAAGTTGATATTCACTATTTTATTTTTTATATTAAGAAGGTTGACTATGTATAATTTTCTCTTAATAGAAGCCGTGCGTAGCATGGGGATTTATGCTAGTAACCAAAGTATGAGACAGCTTTAGCAAGATAACCCAATTTTCAAATCCTTCACCAATCTAACCTAAGAGGTGGCGGTGGCGTCTTTAAATTTTATTTTTTCCTTTTCATTTTTTTCCAATTGAAAAGCTGTTTGCACCAGCTTTTTGGCAATCATGCTATTTTTTGTGTTGTTTTATTCTTTCTTTCGTTTCTATTTTCTAATATATTTACTTAATTATTAAGAATACATTTTCAGATTTTTTGCTTAAATTGAAATATTTATTATCTTTTCTCAACCATTATACATTTATGGTAATTTGCCTTTCCTAGTGTAATGAAAGACACTCACCTGAATTGAATTGTAATTAATTTTTATTATTTAATTGTTCCAAAACTTTCCTAGTCCCAAACTTTTTAAAATGACAAAAATGGTATCAAAACTCAACTTAGTTTTACAAAACTAGTCCCAATGTTAATTTTGGATGTAAAAGCTAAGTTTGACCGAAAAGAATTAAAAAACGAAAAGAAAACGTAAATGACCTTTTTACCCCCTTTAAGTCACTTTGGTTGTGAAAAATACAATTTTAGTATCATGACTCTCGAAAAAAACAATTTTAGTCCGAAACTTTTTAAAATGACAAAAATAGTTCCAAAACTCAACTTAGCTTTATAAAATTAGTCCCTATCAGTCCATTTGCAATCTTTCTGTTATTCATACTTATCTAATATCTTTTGTAATCTGCTCATAGGATGTAATCTGCTCATATCTAGGAATAGGATTAATGTGGGACTCTCTAACTTGTACTCTTTATATACAATGTACAAACATACAAACGGTGGGATGAATATTACTATTATTCACAAGAGTTAACATGGCATCAGAGCCAGCATCTCCCTCAGCCACGGCCGACAGCGCCGCCATCTCCTCCCAATTGCCGCCACCATCTTCTTCGTCGGCGAGCACACACTCTAATCCTCTTACTCAAATTCATGACTTCCTCTCTATTAAACTTAACCCGAAAAACTATCTCCTCTGGCGTACGCAAATCCTTCCTCTCATTCAGGGTTTACGTCTCGTTGGTTACATTGATGGCACTCTCATTGCCCCACTATCTCACTTAGCCGATCCATCCACTTCTCTTCTCAATCCCAATCCAGCGTATGCCCAGTGGGAGCAGCAAGATCAGCTTCTAATGAGTGCTCTCATCACATCTCATCACATCGCTGACGTGGCGCGGAATGGCAGGCCTCCTTTTCTCTTTCCACCTTTTCTTCCGACTCATTTTTCTCCATTTTTCGTGCGTTTTCGGGTTTCGACTTGAACATAAAAAATGTAGACTTGAGCATAAACTACTTTTTGAAACAAGAATTGGGTCGTTTCGATGCTCGAGTAAAGAAATATGGCAAGACGAAAAAAAATAATACCAGTTTTTTTTAATGAATAATGACTTTTTATTTTTTTCCGACTCATTTTTCTCCATTTTTCGTGCGTTTTCGGGTTTCAACTTGAACATAAAAAATGTAGATTTGAGCATAAACTAATTTTTGAAACAAGAATTGGGTCGTTTCGATGCTCGAGTAAAGAAATATGGCAAGACGAAAAAAAATAATACCAGTTTTTTTTAATGAATAATGACTTTTTATTTTTTTCCGACTCATTTTTCTCCATTTTTCGTGTGTTTTCGGGTTTCGACTTGAACACTTGAGCATCTACTTTTTGAAACAATTGGGTGATGCTCGAGTAAAGAAATATGGCAAGACGAAAAAAATAATACCAGTTTTTTTTAATGAATAATGACTTTTTATTTTTTTCCGACTCATTTTTCGTGCGTTTTCGGGTTTCGACTTGAACATAAAAAATGTAGAATTGAGCATAAACTATTTTTTGAAACAATAATTGGGTCGTTTCGATGCTCGAGTAAAGAAATATGGGTCTTGATAGCAATCCTCGCTCTTCTCCGATCTTGGATTGATTTTCTCAAGACTCTTGCCATATTTCTTTACTCGAGCATCGAAACGACCCAATTTTTGTTTCAAAAAGTATTTTATGCTCAAGTCTACATTTTTTATGTTCAAGTTGAAACCCGAAAACGCACGAAAAATGGAGAAAAATGAGTCGGAAAGAAATAAAAAGTCATTATTCATTAAAAAAAACTGGTATTATTTTTTTTTCGTCTTGCCATATTTCTTTACTCGAGCATCGAAACGACCCAATTCTTGTTTCAAAAATTAGTTTATGCTCAAGTCTACATTTTTTATGTTTAAGTCGAAACTCGAAAACACACGAAAAATGGAGAAAAATGAGTCGGAAAAAAAGGGGGAAAGAGAAAAGGTGGAAAGAGAAAAAGAGGCCTGCCATTCCGCGCCACGTCAGCGCGGAATGGCAGCATTCCGCGCTTACGTGGCCCGGAATGCCATTTAATATTAAAAAAAAAACCTCTATTCCGCGCTTACGTGGGGCGGAATCCGGCAGATTCCGCGCTGACGTGGCGCGGAATGTGCTATTTTCTGAGCTCTATTTTTTTGTGTATTATTTTCTTAATTTTGATTTAATTTTGTATTATTTTTTTAAAATTCTCAAAGAAAAGGTTCAAACTACCCAAATTTCTTGTAAGGAACTGTATTTGTTACAAATGAACTTATTGTAACAATTCAACACATTGTTACCAGAAGATGAAAAAGTTGTCACCAATAAGTTTAACTGTGATGAGCTTTTTGCTTTACGTAACGACGACTGACTTAAAGTAACGATTTATTTTCTTTGTTACTAAAAAGGAAGTCTTTTATGACAAAATTTTATTTTTCGTAACGAACGTGTGTATTTGTTACGAGAAAATAACTTTTTCGTAACAATTAATGTAATTTGTTACGAGAAAGTTACTTCTTGTGACAAATTATAGCTTCGTTACAATTTTTTTTGTCATAAGAAATGCATTTTTTTGTAGTGTTATAACCAATATCGGGGTCGTGGTCGTGGTCGAGGTCGGGGTTGGCAATCTTACCCTCCACCACACTCTTGGCCACCAAATCAGAACCATCAACCCTTTTATCCTTCTCCAAACCCCTACCACTATCAACATTCTCAATCCTCATTCTCTCATCCACAAGCCCCACTGTCAGCAAACATGAGCTATTTACACTCGTACCCACCAAATCAGCCACACTCTCCCACTGTCAATTGGTATCCCGACACCGGTGCCACTCATCACGTTTCACCGGAAAATCAATCTTTTCAATCATCTGAACCGTATTCGGGATCTGATCAACTCCATGTGGGTAACGGTCATGGTCTAAATATTCGTAATACAGGTTCCTCTTCTATCTCTACTTTGTCTAGTTCACTTCGTCTCAATAACATTTTGCATGTTCCTGACATATCTAAACATTACTTTCAGTTCAACAATTTTGTCGTGATAATAACGTCTTTTTTGAATTCCATGCCTCTTTTTTTGTTGTGAAGGATCGGACTACCAAGACTGTGCTCCTTACAGGACCCAGCAGTAATGGGTTATACTCACTTTCATCAACCAAACATGCAACACTGTCCGTCTCACTCGCATCATGTACTAGTGCCCCAGTTTGGCATCAACGTCTGGGACATCCTCATCACCGTGTTCTTCACCAGCTCGTCGCCAAGCATCAACTTCCTTGCTCCTCTAAAATTCAGTCATCCATTTGTTCGTCGTGTCAAGTTGGTAAATCGTCTAGATTACACCTACCCTCTCGTCCCTCTTCTGGTAGTCGTGTCTTAGAATTAATTTTTACGGATGTTTGGGGTTCGTCCCCATATCTTTCGAGTGATGGCGACACAAGTATTTTGTAATTTTTGTTGATGACTTCTCGAAATTTATTTGGTTTTTCCCTTTATTCCAAAAATCTGATGTTATTACTGTTTTTCAAACATTTCAAAAATTAGTTGAACGACAGTTTAATACTAAGATTAAATCAATACAATATGATTTGGGGGGTGAATATCAATCTCTTTCTAAATATTTAAAATCTTTCGGAATTCATCATCGTATCACTTGTTTTTGGACGAAAAAGCTATGTTTGACAGAAAAGAATTTAAAAAGGAAAAGAAAAAGTAAATGACCTTTTTACCCCCTTTAAGTCACTTTGGTTGAAATTTAAGACAGTGCTCTTAGGTGCGCCTCCATAAAACCGGATTCTATTTCAAAATGTTATTCCATCTTCTATTCCATAGTTTGGATGTTTGACATGTGCAATAAGTACTAATCCTTGTTTGCCTTGTATTTATATTTATTTAACCAAAATTAAAACGGAGATATATAAGGAAATACAATAAGATTTTGGGAAAACACTATAAATGGATCTTAATTAAATACTACATAGCTATTTAGCAAAAAACAAATAATTACAAATTTGTAATTTAAATCTGTAACTTCTTGACTAGTTCTTACAATTACAGAAGCAGCCAATCCGATTTTAATTCTTTGCCTTCAAGAACTTCTTATTCCAAAAACATCAAAACTTCTTATCATCATATAATTTAAAATCCTTACATTTTTATTTCATATTCAAGTATACTATTCATTCATTTCAAAATCAAAATCAATTCCTACAAGGGAATATAGGCAATTTTCTTCAAGCTCCACAAACAAAATGACCGATTATTTCAAGATAATTAATTCATAATTGATCACCTACTGTTAAATACAGATCTTTTGCTATTGGTTATGAGGCAGATTTTTCCCATGCATGATCGACTTTAAAGCCTTTGAGTTGTAGATGTAGCGTCAAAATTTTATGTGATTGAGTTTCAACTTCATGAATATATACCCTATCAAATGGCTGAATGTGAGTTGAAAATATGACCATGTTAAATATTCCTTTGAAGAAACAAATAACCAAAGAATGTCATTTCTTTTTTATTATTGTAATTAGATTTGTAAGGGGCTGGAGTTTAAGGAAAGAATTTCTAATGGAGATGCGATATGTGTAATTAAGGTCCACCTATTGGGATTTTTTCCAAAATTATTTTATTGCATTTCCTTGTTTATCTCTTTTTTTAATTTTGGTTAAATAGATATAAATACAAGACATCCAAGCTAATGGAATAGAAGATGGAATAAATTTTGGAATAGAAAATCCTATCCGCATAAAACCCCCTTTGGTGATACATACAAGTGATACATACAAAACTCTCTTCTTGCTTTGCTTCATCATCGCTCGATTCAGGTCACTCACTTGACTCGAGTTTCAATTCACCTGTTAATATTCATATTGGGATTTTGTCTCTATTTGTTATGATATTATTCTGTGTAACACTTAATTAAGACCTAATAATAATAGATCGTCTCGGTTCTGTGTCAGTGGCCGCCAACAATGGCTTCTTCATTACTGCTTGGTATTTTTCGGAAAGTTGGGGCCGGATCTGGTGGTTGTATTTCTAGGACGTGTGCTACTGCGGCCGGAGGATATCGTAATTGGCTTTCTAGGAACGCGGCGGCGGCAGCCGGATCCTCTAATTATTATTCTGGTACGAAGAGCGAGGTCGTTTCAGATGATGGTGATGGCGCAGTCTTCTTTAAACATTCTCCGTCGACGTTGCCTTCAAGAATCTTACCATGGCTGATGCTACCTCCATCCTTTGAAGAAGGCGGTAACATGGTTTATAAGTTCTACAGCCTTAAAGATAACAAAGTCCTAAGTATCAATAAAAGAGATCCATCAGACGACAAAGTTGTTGATGATGAACCATCAGATGACTCGGAGTTGGTGGGATCGTCACATGGCTAGCTAGTTTTATATAATCCTCGCAACTTGGATTTGTTTCTCTCTAATCCCCTCTCTCGTCGTCACATTAAGCTTCCCCCCATTCATAATTTACCTGGGATCCCAAAACCTAACTTGGAAGGTGGGTTCGGGTGCGTAGAAAGTGTGATACTCTCTTCCCCTCCCGGTGACAAAGACTGCCGCGCTATTCTGATCTATGCTCCCACAGATCGTCTCGCTTTCTGTTGTCCTGGACACAGCACCACCCAGTGGACTCCCATAACCACACATCATGGTTTCCCAGTGCGATCGTGTGTCTATTCTAGCAGACAAAAACTGTTCGTCAGCTTGAATAATCGCGATAATTTGGATGTTTTGGATATTGTTGGTGACGACCCTAATTCCTCTCCTCCTAGGAGCTTTCCAATGGACGACCCCCTTTGCGACGAGGAGACTTTCCCTTGGCCCTCATCGTCCGAGGAAGACTGGCTTCGCAAATTCTACTGCGACAATATCAAGTTCTTGGTGGTTGCTGAACCTCATTCAACTGCTGACCTCCTCCTTGTCACGCGGCATGCCATGATGGAAATGTACCCTGATGGTTCCAATGGCGTCAAAACAGCGTTTGACGACTATCACTATGATGCTGATGGTATGAGGTATCCGTACAAGACATTTGATTTCGCTGTCCATAAATATGATCCCGACAAAAAGGCATGGGAGTACATGGATGGTTCCTTGGATGGTCTGGCTATCTTTGTTGGTATAAACCATTCGTTTGCGATGAGAGCCAGTGATTTTCCTCAACTCAAGCCCGATTCCATTTACTTTACAGATGTGCCGGACTTGATTATAATCTCATCCGATCTTGATGATGTGTGCAAGTTTGGTGGGCACGATATTGGCATCTACAACTATAAAGACAAGACCTTCTCGCCTTGCTATTATCCATGTGATTATCAAAGCATAAAGAGGATTGAGCCAGCACCTCTGTGGTTCACTCCTAGCCCTCTTTAATTAGGAATTTAATTTTTCTCCATTTAATTTATTTATATATGCTTTGTTATATTATTTAATTTATGGATGGATCATTGTCCTTTTGTTATAATTAATGGACTTTGCTATTTGCTACGTACTTTTGGTTTTCTTTGATTACTGGACTAATTAGCGTGATATATTGTAGCTTTGTTTTGATACTTTGGTATATTTTTGGAATTGGCACGAAAGGGGTAAATATATGTGTGTGCAATATTTATCAGTTGTGCCATAATTAGATGTTGGTCAACTGCTTTTTTCTGTTGGGACACTGAAAATTTCCTAGTGAATTCTTGAAATTCTTTTTGTTAGAACAAGGAAATGGAGCAATCAAAATTTGACATGCCTGATAAATTGAAGGTTTGTTTGCGAAAACATTTCTATTGTATGATTTTTTTTTTCTCTGTTCTTGGACTAAGTTTTAAGCATGTGTTTTTAGTTAGCTTACGCTCAGTATCGAAAAGTTGTTGCTGAGGGAGTGGCCTATTTAGAGTACTATAGCAAATAACATATATCTGTAGCTTTGAAACTTTGAGATATGAATCAACATATTTTCTATATCTTTCTTTGTCGGGAGTGGCCTATTTGAGGATATTTTGTTGTGCATTAATTATTCATGTCAATTGAAATTGCAGAGGTAGGCAATAGATGACACGTAATTCTCTATTCTGTAAAGCAACCACAACATATTTCTTCATAAGATCATCGACGTGTCTTTATTTTAAACCCCAATTAAATTATTTGCTGAATCAAAGTAGGATGATTACTTTCTTTTTGTTTGCTTTGATATTGTGGAAATATATGCTTTTCATTCATAAAATTAAATTTTATAGATAGAAATCTAGTCGAACTAAAAGATATGAATATTGCATGTAAAAAGCTAATACAATAGAGAAAAATAATAAAATCATAATGTAGAAATATTCTTCGTTTATTAAAGTGATTTTTCCTATCATCGTATTTTGGATTCCATTCATAGCATTTTGTCCTAAAGAAAGGCTTTAGCTATATTTCAGATAAATAGTCTTTTGCTAACACTATTAGTTTCATAAACATTTATACAATATATAAGCGGGAAAATTGCATTTTTGGTCCCCATAACTTTGGTCTTTTTCGATTTTGGTTTAATTCGTTATGAGATTCTCACATTTGGTCTCATTGAAGGATTTCGTCCAAGATTTGACGGTCAACTCCGTTAGTCGATATTTTGACCGAATTGTTTGGAAAATTCATGCGTGAATGGATTATATTCAATATCACGAGTTTCTATTCAATATCACGTGTCACTTTCAAAGAATTAGTGACTAACGGAGTTGACCGTTAAATATTGAACGGAATCCTTAAATGGGACCAAATGTGAGAAAAATTGAAAGTTATGGGGTATAATGTGATAATCTCGTAACAAATTAGACCAAAATCGAAAAGGGCCAAACATATCGGACCAAAAATGCAATTTTCCCTATGTAAGCTATATGAAACCATTCAAAACTATAACTGGTCGAACATTTAAAGTATTTGAAGGCAATAAAATGAGAAAACATCGATCAATATAAATTTTTGAGTAAAATATTTAAAGAATTTTAATTATTGAGCATTCAAAAAATCTAAATTATATATAATTCAACATTAAGTAAATTCTTACTACATCAACTATAATTATTTTAAGTTTGTATAAATTATCGACTCGTGATGTTGCTTTTAACTTTGATTTTTTTTTCGTTTATCTTCATGAATATATAGGTTATCTATTTCTCTTATTCAATAAATGATTGTTGGTGCTGTTTTTCTTCTTCTATTTAAATTGTCAAATACTTTTTCTAAACCCTAAACCCTAAACTCATTTTTTTCAACGAACTCAATATATACATATCTTGGACGATGAATCGTTTATGAACCTTTTGAAGTTTGTTTAATTTTCACAGCCAAAAGATATTAATATGTACTCTGGATTTTGAGATGTTATATTTTGTATGGATATAAATGCCATCAAATTAATATGAATTATATAATTAATAATTTGTTTAGAATTAAGCATAAGATGAGAAAGTACATGTTCTTAATAAGTATGTATTGTAGGAGATAAAGATTTTAAATTTTAAGTTATATTCTCATCATAGAGAATTATTCTTACTTAATTCAATAAGCATGTTATTTTAATTTTATTAATATTTATTAACTCCTCATAATTCATCTATATAGGATGTTTGGACTAATTGCATTTTTCGTCCTGTATTCTTTTCACTTTAGAATTTTGGTCCCCTTTTTTTTGATTTGCAAAGTCATTCTGTCACTATTCAACTTTTGACAATTTTAGTCTGATTTTGACCAAAACTGACCAATTTGGCAGGAATTTGTCATGTTTAATGCTCAAAATTGTTGACTATGGACGGAGACAAAATTGACCAATTTTGTTAGTCAATTTTGGCGGAAAAATTGGAAAATCCCCAATTTTTTTGTCTATCAGCGCCACGTGTCCAACACGTGGCAAATTCCAGTCAAATTGGCCGGGGACTAAAATTGCCTAAATGTGAGAAAAAAAATAGGGCCAAAATTGAAAGTTGGATGAAAAATGCAATTAGCCCATATTAGTATAGAATGTGATATACTCGACTGTAATAGATAATTTGTCATGCTCAGGTTGAGTTCCATTTTTGTTTGGGAGTTTAATCTCGTGTATTTTGACCAAAATCAGCGAAAAGGAGCAGAATTTCTACTTCAATTTTTCTCCTGGAAGCTCCCTATCGTTCCAGCACTCCACAGGGAAATCATCTGGCAGTATCTATATATATATAGTAGCCAAAGAGAAAATTACGTATTGTTTACATGAAAAAGCAAACAAAAAAAATGTATTAATTATACAATATACATATAGGGCTAATTGCATTTTTTGTCCTGTATTTTTTCCACTTTTGGATTTTGGTCCTATTCTTTTTTTCGATTTGCAAAGTCGTCCTGTAACTATATATCCAATTTTTGGCAATTTTAATCTGATTTTGACCGGAGCTGACCAATTTGGCTAGAATTTGCCAAGCGTGATGCGGACCAGACAAAATTGATGAGGTGGCATGCCAAATAGACGCTGACTAGGACAAAATTGATAAGGTGGCACGTCTAATTGGTATGACACCTCATCAATTTTGTCCATGTGCCACCTCATCAATTTTATCCTAGTCAGCGTCCATTTTGACGGAAAAATTGGGAAGTTCCCAATTTTTTGTCCATGTCAGCGCCACGTTTCCGACACATGGCAAATTTCTGCCAAATTAGTTGGCTCCGATCACAATTGAACTAAAATTGCCAAAAGTTGGATAGTCATCGGACGACTTTGGAAATCGAAAAAAAAAGACCAAAATCCAAAAGTAGTAAAAATAAGGGACAAAAAATGCAATTAGCCCTGGGATGTTTTGTCTTAGTTTTCTAATTATAAGTATCAATTTTAATATCTTTGTATTTAAATGGAGGCTATTTGGTTTAAATTATTTTATTTGAAAAGATTATTATAAACAAACTCATAAAGCATCATGTTAGATTAATCAATATCTTTTATCTTTTAATAAATTGGCTACATGATACATGTCATGAATATCAAATTACAATAAATTACGACCAACTAACAACTATTACAATCATCTAACAACTACTACAAAAGTAAAGAAAAGCACACACACGCTTTCGATGCGACTCGAACTCAAGACCTCTAATATTTTGGGGCCTCAACTTTATCAGTAGAGCTAGACTTTATCAGCAGATTAATCAATATCTATGAATATATTTCAATTGAAAATCTCATTTTTTATGTAAATCAAATTGAAAATGTAAAAAATATAAAATTTAATTTAGAAACTGATTATTCTTTGATTTTTGCAATTGTTACTACGTGAAATTTGAAATTTTATTTTCTTATATGTAATAAATAACTTTTTAAATAGTAAGCTATCATAATGACATGATCAAACATATATCTTTAAGGAAATGACAAAATTAATATATGAGATATTAACAATGAAATACTACCAATATGAAAATATTTGCTCTACAACTGATTGTTAGAAATAAAACTATTTGAATTGGTATAAATTTCTGTAAAAAATTTCAGTCAATAATTAAATACAGGTAATCTAGCATGAAAGTGTACCTACAGTTAACAAAATATAATTTTTGATGTACAAATTTCAAACAATCCATATATGTATTTCATTGTGCAAGTGTATAAAAAGTTAAAAAAATATCAACATTGAAGTTCAGATTTTCAAATAGTTTATGACATGATAATCTGATACTATTATAAAAGTATGGATTTTGGAAGATGTTTCTTCCAATTGTGAAATAATAGTTATATCCTTCTATTAATTAATTATATTTTTAATTTATAACACTTTTATAATAGCATGGATTAGTTTTTCTAAGCTTCCCTATAACACCTAAAGTCCATTTTTTAGTTGCTTGTTTGATTAAGACCGCCGTTGCTTTTCTTTTAACCCTTGCACTTCTCAAGGAGTAGAAATGTTAGAAACCTCAATTAATTATATTAAAAAGGAAGAAAAGTATTTGATTTATAAATAACTTCATGATGTGAGGAACGGCCCTCATGAAATGTAACACAAAAAGTTCCATTAAAAATGCGAAAGATTAAAAGCAGCCCTCACTAGCTAGACTAATAAGCTATATATTGACTTCCATTAGATATAACTTGTCATCAACATTGCTCATGATCATACATGGGTCACCAAGTTAACCTTACTCATTTGCTGAAACAATCTACGCTCAAGAAAAAGAAGAGTAACATCACGGATTTCCAATTATAACACACTAACCTGCTAAATAATTTTGCAAACTTCACATTCTCGCGGATTGTAGAACCATATTCCATTAACCTCTTGAGTAGCATTTCGATATAATAATAAATATGGAACCAGCACTTCGTACTCAAAATCTCTCAAGAGAAAATCCGTCCATTGTTCAACTAAGCGGATGCTTATTGCCTTCCACTATGATAGTTTGAGAGGGAGCAATATCGAGATAACGCCCCAGGTCAAAATCCATGGTTAAATAAAATACGAAGTCCATTGTTTACGTTATCCTACATTCATCTACTTTTCTATATCAAATTTGAGAACCTCCAGATGGCATATGTGCAAACTTAAGAATACCACTATGATATATACGACGTAAAAGGAATCGTTCTATTAGGTCTCATATAATGGAGTTAATGTGACCATTGCGGAAACCCCCTCCATAAAGGTAACCGCTAAAGAACATTGGGACCATGCTTTGCACCTTTCAACTATAGGAAATTGTATTATAGACTAGAATCTGGAGCTTTGGATTCGCAGAACAGCGCATAATGGCAGTACTTCCTTTCCTGTACGTTGCAATTTCTTCTGAACAATGATATGCAGGGACGGATGTTTGGGTTTTGGGGGGGGGGGGTGTTACCGAGACTTTGAACTTTTGTTCTAGGGTACATATAATTTGACGATATGCCCGTAGTCTGCTCTTGCTGCAAGCAGCTAGCTGTACTTGGCCTTGATTTAGCAACCATAAACGCAACTGGATTGCGTAGATATACAAACTGCTCGATGCTAACAACACAATGAAACTAACACTAATGTTTGTTCTAGTGCGTGCTAGATGCATAAATAAACATCAGCTGAATATTATAATAATCTTTAACAAATAATTGCAAATATTCTACTCCAATTTTGTAAGTCCTTAAGCATATTTCATCAAGAACCAGTACTTAGAGACACAAAGATTCTTTTCTCAATTAGAAGCAATAACATTTCATCATAATTCAACCAAAAAGTAAGAAATTGAGGGGACCAAGACACACACATACTGATCAAAATTAAAATGAAATCGAATTCAATCAAACATTTCTGCTCTTGTAAAGGCATTTATACGCATCTCTGATAGCATTACCCATTGGCTATCGTCGATGTTAAATTCAAAAGGTGACATGGAGCGGCGGTGATTACAATTTCCTCCACAAATGGATCGATCCTCTGTAGCACCGTCAAATTCAGCAGCGATTCGGCATCAATTTCCCGTTCTGTGACATCGTTTTAGGCAATTTAAGTTACTAGAACTGTGTTGATTTTATGCTATATAAATGCCAAACTTGAATTCAATATTACCACTTTATATGTTAGTGAAATTTGATCGATTAAATATTGACTTTTTGCTAATGAAAAAAGGAGTCACTCTTATTTTCTTATTTTTCACTATTCCTATCTTGTTTTAGCATTTTGTAAGTTTCCTCTGACGTTTCCAATACATTTCTGATATTTAACAACCCTTAGCTTCGAAACGAAATTTTAATTCTTCTTTACTACCCTGATATCGACACTAATACCGAGATTTAATACCTTGTGTGGGGTAGACGTATTGAAGAGAAGAGTATACGAATATACTAATTTGCCCTCGCATAAAATTGAGGACTCAAGGGTATAAATGTCATTTAACGAAACCTGTTCCCCAAGGGAAAATGGTAAGTGAAGGGGGACTATATTTTAACCAAAAAAAAAGAAGAAGGGGGACATATATAATGATATAACGCCACACGCGCGCATCCCCCAACCCCACATAAATACAAATTAAAATAAGGTCTATGTTAGTCAAAATTCATATTATACCCGTATAATATATGTGTGTGTATATATATAATTGAAAATATTTTTGATTTTTGTATACATTCTGAACATAATGAAAAATTCTCGTATGTTTGAGTTAAACGGTTTAATACATGTATTTTACGTATCTCGTATTATATTTAACGAGTAATACTCTTTATTTGACCAAAAAATATATTATTTTTATTTAAAATTTAAAAATATTTAAATTTTTAATTGAATATTAGACAATTTAAAAACAAAAGTACTAATATTAAATCAAATTAGTAATTATTGTCAATTAATGACTCATACAAAATAGCTTTTTAATAATATAAAAGCAAGAACAGTCAATATATCTTACAAAATATTACAAAAATAAGCCTTATTTTTGCTCCCGAATAATTCTTTTTTAATCATATTTTACCCATATGAGTACCAATTCATTTACTTTTGTGTTTACGTATTTTTTAGCCGATTTTTTTACCGTAACTTTCAATAAAAATCATAAAATACTCATACGTATTAAGTACAGAATGTTTGTCGTGTCGTATTTAACTAACTAAGATACAACTGTTAATTAAATCAGAGTATATATAAATTAGCGTTGTTTGCTGGACAACTTAAAATCTATATTTGCATTGCATGGTTCAGATAATACAATAGAATAGCTTGCGGATCAATTTTTTTAATTTTTTTTTAATTGAATGCCAGGAGTTCAAGTTGGATTGATAATGTATAATTCACGATCTTACTACACTATTTTATATGTGTATATTATGTGTTGATGGTTACTAACATATAATATTTTACTAACATATAATATTTTATTCATATTATGTGTTGATGGTTACTAATGAGTTTGAAACATATTTAGTTTCCAAAATAGTCATCAATTAAATGAATTATAGATTAAAAATAATTCCAAATTCTGAGAATTAAGAATTTTGTCAAAATTGGTCAAAATCGAGCAAATGTGGGTCCCACACCCCCGTCAAATATATAATAGTTTAGATTTGCATGCATATCTTTTATGGGCTAATTAGTAATTACATAGCAAAAAATTCCCCGTCATTTCTAAAGATTATTTTTGCTTGCAAAGAATCTATTCACACCATATCATTTTTTCATTTATTTTCTATCTTATTAATTATATCTATTTCTTTAATTATTTTCAATTTAGTTTATTATTTTTTTCCATCTTCACCTTCGTCCGCAAAACCAAAACCCTAATCCTAATATAATTTTCCAAAAAAGCAACTTTCTAGTTTTGGTATCAAATGAAATAATTAATAGAAAAAAGAACTTAGATTATGAAGAAAAGACATCAATTCTAGTTTCCGTTTCTCCCTTTAACACTCTCACACACACACTATCAAATTAGAATATTATATCAATTACAAATTACTCCTAACAACCATGAGAATGGCAACTTTCGCCATATGCATACATAGATCACTACCCATATAGCCCTACTGATTTTTCATGTAAATGCTGAAATGAAAATTTTACCGCCAAAAAATAGTGAATGCATATCAAGATCCATGCTCCACCAATTCTCAGTTGAACAAGTGAATTAGTATTTTGACACGTGGACGACCCCAGATTGGATAGGACATTCTTAGACTTATGAATATATTTTGTTATCTCATTATGCATACTATTACTAGCTATGATGTACGGACACTCCAAAAAATCATCCTGTCTAACGTCGGATATGCGCCATGTCCATGTTCAACTATTGAAAGAAATGAAAAAAATACACATAGGCAATCGTATCTGAACCGTGTCTATGTACTAATTCTTTTAAGAATTAACGTGTCCCGTATCAGTGTCGTGTTAGTGTCTGTTTCCCATGTCCGTGTCTGTGCATCATAGCTTACTAGTGACTGTTAACCGTCCGTAACAACACGGAATCGAACAAATAATATAGTGAAAGTAAGATCGTCTCCACAGGGAAGGTTATCAAGTACCAAACAAAGTTTATCTTATTATTTAGACTATCGATTATCAAAGATTTGAGATTTTAACTAATTAAAAGTCCAAATTTATAAAAACAGAATTAATTATAAATAATTAACACAAATATAATTAAAACGAACAATCAATTAACGAAAGGCCTAGGGTTTAAGATTTCATCAAGGTATTTCTATGGATTATTGACTTTCAATGGATTATCATTCTTGTTTAAATTAAAGACCCAATTTCCTTAAATACATGAATACTCTCCCGAGATCTTCATGAGTACCCACCAAAATTAATTAACGTCACTCCCATGATCAAAAACTAATTTAGATGAATCCATTAAGTTCTATGAATATTGTTTAACTAGTCTCATGCAAAATTACCAATATCCCTATTAAGCAATTTACACATGTCTATTAAATCTGAACCGATAAACTAATTCACCTCCCGGTACTTCTTAATTCATCTTAAATCATGCAATTGGTGATCAAGCAATTACAAGCATTAAACACTCATTAATAGATAAACCAAACAAGAAATCACATCCATAAATCATCAATAATCCAAATCAATACACAAGACTACATCTTAAACCCTAAAAAATAATTTAGCTATGCATAATTAAAGAAAAATAATAAATAAATTGCATAAACATAAAGTTACTCATGTTCAACAATGGAGGAATGGAAGAATACAACTTGAGAAGATGAAGCTTTTCTCTCCAAGAAGTCTTCTCCAAGAACTCTCTTCTCTTCTTCAAGATCTACTCTCCAAGATCTACTTTTTTCAAGAATTCATTATTCTCCCACCTCACTCTAGCCTATAAAATGTTTTTGCCACTTTCTTTAACTAAAAAGGAGTCTTAGATACATAAATTATGCTCATCCAAGTCATAAAATCGGCCCACAAAAATATAAAAATCCGCAGCTGCACAGCTGTGCAGAATATCTGCACATTTGTGCAGTTGCCTGTGCAAAAATTTTTCTCTTCATTTTTCTTCAACGAAACATTCTCGTTTGGCCTTTCTAATGCATTTCTTCACTTCCTCTTGGATAACCTTCATTATTCTCGTAATAATACTTCTTCAACTCATCAAAATCATCGTTTTTATGCCTACAAAAGCATTGAAACGACTTAGAAATCAAAATATGTAAATTAGGCTAAAAATAAAGAAAAAGACTAACAACAAGGCATAAAATAAAGATAAATGTGAGGTAAATCATAATGAAAATATGTAAAATATGAAACCTAACAGTGACATCAACACTTTCAGTGTGTAATTTGTACATAAACTAACTTGGGCGTTAGAGGATCGTCATTGATGCTAAGATCCGGCGAGATTAACGAGCTAGCAACTCAGAGATCTAGGCCGTGAACAACTTTACCACTAGATTTAACCTAGGTAATTTTAAGCATATCATATGGCCATATTGGAAAGAAAAGAAAAGGAAAAAAGAGGCTAATTTTATATTATTAGATTAATCAGATGAGTGGTATAAGTCGATAAAACTCAGTTTTTTTTACAGAATCTAATAATCACTTTAATTACATATTAAGTAAGTTTTATTTTTAAATCACATTCTGTTTTTTCCTCTTGCAACTTTTTCTTATTTGGATGTGTGAAAAAGGCTGTGGGTGGCTCATACTTTTAAAAGGGCATTGACCCATTTGATTATAATAATCAACTTCACTAAATATTTTAACAAATATTGAGCTTTGAATTTTAAAAGCATTAAAATTGTGAAAAGATAATATGCTTACTTAGTATGATTTCGGCCAGTAGCAAATAGAGCAATATCTTTGAACATGCATAGAAAAATAAATAGCAGAACATATTCATAAGTAAGCATAATTAACATTTTCTTAGACATAAGTTGCTCAATTTAGCCAAATTCTTAAATTTTTATAATAAATATGCTGAAAATTTTGACATGTCAATTTACTCTTCGAGTTTATATCATCAATCTTCGTATTGGTTCTTTTTTGGTAGGTGGGGTAAGGGAGCTGAAAAATAGATCACTATTAGATCTTTGATTCATGATCTATTATTATTTAAAGTTTATTTGAACTCGATTTTTCAACATGTCATATTAAGCTTAAAAACATTTTTTTAGATGTAATTTGAACATCGATTTAAGTTCAATTGGGTTAGTTAAAAGTGACCATATATTGCCTAGAGTACAATACCAAATATGTCAAAACATATATGTGTGTACATATACAACAGGTCGTAAAGATCTTGTCACAAACTATCCAAATTAATTTGGGCTTTTACAAAAATTAATTAAGTAAAAATGGGTCAAACACTATGTATGATCTGGGCCAAACCTTAAATCGGAAAATTTCTTCGTGGACCTAATCAGCAGCTGTGTAATCATGTATTTCATGTTGAACTTGTTTTACAAACTTTTGGGCCGTCAGGATATACTAGGTTCAATATCGTTTGTCCATGGCTTAATTCATTCCATCCCATGATATCGCGGCGATTGTTGTAAAATAGTGTATTACCACTTATCATGCATTGATCCAAAGAAAAAAAATGAAATCTTTTAATTTATTTGTATAAATAGATATATACATGCGGGCCCAAGTCCGAACTCGAGCCCGGACCCAAGTTCCGTGACACGAGTTCGAGCTACAATTTGGGTGGCGTTAGGGCCGAACAACAAAACATTGATTCGAGATTGATCGTCAAAAGATCGTTTGAGGTCAATTCATTTAACATAACAAATAATTTTGAACACATTTAATTTTCAAATTAAACAAAGCTTGAAACCTAGCTTGAGCATTACTCGAGTTTTAAAAAATGATAAGATATGCGTAAAAATATCAAGCTTGTCTAGCTCGACTTGTGTTAGTTTCTATTAAAGTTCGTTTAAATTCGACCCGATTAATAATCAAATTAAATTCAAATGCAATTTTTGAAGCTCGATAAAAATTTAAATATGATCCACTCACAACTCTAGTTGGCGCGAGCGTGTTTTCCTTTAATTCAGCTCTACAAGCATGTAGGCCTCCCCTCTTCTATAGAACTTTCGTCATTTTCGGGGTTTTCGTGTGCCCATCAGGAATATTCACCTATAATTATTTGCTTATTTCCTTAGTTTCTCATGTAGTTCGTAAATTAGGAAATAGTAACTGTTTGTTAGCTAGGTTATTAGAGATAAATGAACTTCCGAAAAGTTGCTGCTCTTGCAGCTATATGTGTATCGGAAAACAAGAAAATATTAACTAATTATCGTATAGTAAGTATTAGAGAAAATTACTCTTTTAGTCTGTTACTTGGTCTCCCTTGCGTTTTAGTCATTTAAGTTAACACGTTGCAAAATTGATCCCTTATGTTCTGACTTTTTGTAATTTTAATCCTTTTGTACTTAAAAAATTGTTAAATTTAGTCCGTTGATACCCATCAAATTATTCTATTTTAATAAGAAGAAGAAAATTAATTAATTAATTTACTTAATTAATTTACTTAATTAATTCTTTATTAAGTTGAATAATTCTATTAAGACCAACACCTGTTTTAATAAATTTTTATTTTTCCTATGCATCTCAAGTCTCTCTCTCTCTTATTTTTCAATCTCTTATATTATATACATATATTTATATAAATAAAGAAAAAGCTCTCATGCATATTTTGCTTATTTTTCTCCGTTTCATGCATTAAAAGAGTTATGATCATAAAGTAGGTGCTAGTAATATCTTTTGTGTTTTATTTTAAAATAATGAACTTTATCATGACAACTCTGAACCTATACTCTGTTAATACTTTGGTGTAAATAAATCCACACTAAGGGGGGCTATTTATAGAGAATGAAAGGTTTTGGGTCAAAAAGTGTGACTTTTCGGATTTTTGCAGAAAGGCCAAAAGTTGTGTCTTTTGGACAAAATGCCCCCTGATTACACCTTTTCGGACTTTTCAGATTTGCCCCAAGAGTTGCAATTGTTCAAAACAACCCCTGAGCTAAAAGACAAAACCCGCCTGACATGGTTATGATCCAGTGTGGCGGATGCACCGTACACCCGCCTCTTCAACCTATAACAAGCCACCATTTCCGGGAAATGATTCGGTGTGGGCGGTTGCACCATCCGGCTTGCAGTTCAGCCCCTATCTTTCCACAGACGTTAATTTTGACCCCAAAACTTTGAATCTTGATTTATTAAGTCCGTTCAAATTGGTCCCTCAATTTTCCGATTTGAACATTTTAGACCACAAACTAAATGAACTATTTCTTATACGACCGTGGCCGTCGATCGTATAATTGAGATCATTTATTCACCTTTGTTCACATCATTTATTGGTTCCAATTATGAGAAAAGTTTTAAGTGACACACTTTGCTAATTAATTTCTCATTCACCCGAAATCGGATTTGAGTAATTAAATACTCTAAATTTATCTACTCAAAAGGTAGATTAATTTTAAGCCAAAGACATTCCACTTTGACATGTGAAATTCACTTAAATCTCTAAAAATCGTGCTAAACACAATTTACTCAATCAAGATTTCCAACAATCCCCCACATGAATGAAAATTAATGCACATGCAGACACTACGAGAGTTCAGACGAAAAACTATTGCATCAGAAGAGATAGCTTGTGGCTTTGAATCTTTCCTAGTGAGATATCATCGGATTCACTTGGCTGCCCAATGAACGCGATGTCTTGAATTGGTCAGACGTTTGTGTGAACCTAGACAATGATATTCACACAATAGTTTTTCTACAGTTCTTGTTCTCAATTGGGTCCATTTTGGCCGTGGAACACCATCTTGGATTCATAAGTGTTTACTTTATTGAAGCGGCCCTCACTTCTCACTCACATAGGTGATCTCCTATAAAGAGTACCCTGCCGTACTCCACTTTATTACGTCACAAACATTGACAGTATAGGAATCATTAAAAGTTTCAAAAACTTAGCCTCAGCTACGCTCTGCAGGTTGCACTTATACAACTAGGAATGGGGAGGAGTTATTAAAACTCCCAGTGCAAATGAACTTTCATAACTTCGTTCTCCCATTGAACCAAGATCTTGGGATCTCCAGTCAGCAAGGTTGGGTTTCCGCTATGTCCATTCTTAACATGTAGGCTTTAAGCCCATTCCCTTCGTTGAACTTTCAACTAAATCTCTTGGCAAACCTTTTGTTAACGGATCCGAAATATTTTCCTTTGACTTTACATAGTCTATAGAAATTATGCCACTAGAGATTAGTTGTTTAATGGTATTATGTCGTCGACGTATATGTCTTGACTTACCATTGTACATACTACTTTGTGCCCTTCCAATTGCCGATTGACTATCACAATGTATTAAAATTGGAGGCACAGGTTTTGTCCAACATGGAATGTCTTCTAAGAAATTTCGAAGCCATTCAGCTTCTTCTCCGGCTTTATCTAAAGCTATAAACTCCGATTCCATCGTTGATCGGGCTATGCACGTTTGCTTAGAAGACTTCCACGACACAGCTCCTCCACCTATGGTAAAAACATAACCACTAGTAGATTTGGAGTCATTTGTGTCAGATATCCAATTTGCATCACTGTATCCTTCTAATACAGCGGGATATCTCGTATAATGTAATCCATAATTTATAGAGTATCTTAGATATCTAAGAACTCGAGTCAATGCCTTCCAATGGTCTTGACTTGGATTACTTGTATATCTACTCAACTTACTAACAGAGTAAGCAATATCCGGACGTGTGCAGTTTGCAATATACATCAAACTACCAATAATCCGTGAATATTCAAGTTGTGATATAGGCTCTCCATAATTCTTTTCTAACGTTAAATTAGGATCCACAGGTGTCTTAATAGGGTCTTTGTCATATGTATTAAACTTCCTAAGTACAGACTCAACATAGTGAGATTGTGATAGGACAATTCCCTCATTAGACTTAGAGATTTTGATCCCTAATATAACGTCAGCTTTTCCCATATCTTTCATGTCGAAGTGTCTTTTCAACATGCCTTTAGTATTCATGATTACTTCATGATTACTTCCCATTATTAACATGTCATCAACATAAAGACTCACAATGACAAATTCATTTTGAGTGCGTTTTATGTAGACACATTTGTCACATTCGTTGATCTTGAAACCATTTGATAACATCGTATTATCAAATTTTTCATGCCACTGTTTAGGAGCTTGTTTAAGTCCATACAATGACTTAACAAGCTTACATACTTTCTTTTCTTGCCCAGGGGCAATGTACCCCTCGGGTTGTTCCATATAGACTTCTTCGTCTAACTCTCCATTTAGGAACGCGGTTTTAACATCCATTTGATGTATCTCAAGGTTGTGCAAAGCAGCAATCGCAATGAGTACTCTTATGGATGTTATTCTTGACACAGGAGAGTAAGTATCAAAATAATCAAGGCCTTCAGTTTGTCAGTATCCCTTGACTACCAAACGAGCCTTATATTTATCGATACTTCCATCAGCTTTATATTTACGCTTCAGAATCCACTTACAACTCAATGGTTTACTACCTTTTGGAAGATCTACAATCTCCCAGGTGTGATTCTGCATAATTGACTGAATTTCACTATTAATAGCTTTTTTCCAGAGCGGTGCGTCTGGGCTTGATAAAGCTTCTTTAATAGTTCTTGGTTCGTTTTCCGCCATATAGGTCAGAAAATCAGGACCAAATGATTTTACAACCTTTGTCCTTTTACTACGACGTGGTTCTTCCTAAATTTGATTATTGTCACTCGTAGTTTCACGAGGTCTTTTCGAAGAGATCGCCTCGTTTGTTTCCTTACATGGAAAGATGTCCTCGAAAAAGACAGCATTTCTTGATTCCATGATCGTTCCTTCGTGCATATCTGAAATATCCGACTTATGTACAAGGAATCTATAGGCACTACTATTAAGCGCATATCCAATAAATATGCCATCAATAGTTTTAGGCCCTATTTTTACTTGTTTAGGTTTAGGTACTTCTACCTTTGCTAAACACCCCCACACTTTAAGGTATCGGTATGAAGGTTTATTACCTTTCCACATCTCGTACGGAGTTTCACTCCTATTTCTATGTGGAATTTTGTTTAGGATATAGTTAGCTGAGAGAATTGCTTCCCCCCACATATTATGAGGTAAACCCGAGTTGATTAGCAACGCATTCATCATCTCCTTGAGAGTACGATTTTTTCGTTCAGCAACTCCATTAGATTGAGGTGAGTATGGTGCCGTGGTTTGATGAATTATTCCATGACTAGAACAAAATTCCTCAAATGGCGCACCATATTCGCCACCTCTATCACTTCGGATAACTTTTATCCGTTTGTTTAATTGATTTTCAACTTCACTTTTATAATGAGTGAAAGCTTCTAATGCTTCATCTTTACTTCTAAGTAAGTAAATATAACAATATCTTGTGCAATCATCGATGAATGTAATGAAGTACTTTTTCCCACCTCTAGTTTGCACAAACTTTAAGTCACAAATATCACTGTGAATAAGTTCTAGAGGTGCGGTGTTCCTTTCATCAATAGTATGGAACGGCGTTTTGACTAGCTTTGCTTCAACACAAATTTCGCATTTATGTTGATCATTCATTTGAAAAGATGGTAATAAATTCAACTTAACTAGTCTTTTTATAGTATTGAAATTAACATGTCCTAGTCTAACATGCCACAAATTTGAATACTCAAGCAAGTAAGAAGAATTATTCTTTTCATATTCATACTTTCCAAGGTCACGAATGACCGTCATTACATTCATTTTGAAAAGGCCCTTATCAAGGTAACCTTTTCCTACAAAATGCCCACTTTTAGTGAGCGCTACTCTATTAGCCTCAAAAGCTAACTTAAACCCTGCCTTAACTAGTGCAGCTCCCGAGATAAGATTCTTGCGAATATCCGGCACATGCAACACATCAACCAAAGTTAGCTCTTTTCCCGAGGTCATCTTTAGAACCACTCTTCCAAGCCCAACTACCGGCGAGGTGGCAGAGTTTCCCATGAAAAGCTTTCGTCCACTGATTGGAAGATACCTCGAGAACATCTCCTTGTCGGAGCAAATGTGTCGAGTAGCTCCAGTGTCGACAAACCATTCTTTTGGGTTATCAACCATGTTGCACTCGAACACAACAGCACTTAGGTCAATCTCAGATAGATCAACCGGGACACTTTTGTCCTTCATTTCAGCTAGGTGAGCTTGACTTTGAACTCTCCCTTGGTTCGAAACTCTCTTATTTGGCTCCCTACAGTCTCTAGCCATGTGGTTTGGTTTCCCACAGTTGTGGCAATTCCCGGTGAACTTGCGCTTCTTTCCTTTTCCTTTTGGCTTGCCCGAATGCTTCCTCTTTTTGTTAGCACTAGACTCAGCCAAGTTAGCCATGACAGGAGTTGACGACTTGGTTGTCTTCTTGTCGGTTGAACGATTGTCCTCTTCAATCCTCAGCCTCACGATCAAGTCTTCAAGCCTCATCTCTTTGCGTTTGTGCTTGAGATAATTTTTGAAATCTCTCCAACCCGGTGGAAGCTTTTCAATAATAGCCGCCACTTGAAAAGACTCGCTCAACATCATGTCCTCGGCATGAGTTTCGTGCAAGATTATTTGTAGCTCTTGGACTTGGCTGATGACGGTCTTGGAATCCACCATCTTGAAGTCCAAGAACTTTCCAACTACAAACTTCTTTAGGCCCGCATCTTCAGTCCGGTACTTTTTATCCAAAGACTCCCACAAAGCCCTTGCAGTCCGGCAAGCACTGTACACACTATAAAGTGTGTCATCAAGCCCATTCAGAATGTAGTTCCTACACAGAAAATCACAATGATTCCATGCATCATAGGCACCCCTTAGTTGACCATCATTTTCATCCTCGGGTACCGAAGGAGCACTCTCGGTCAGAAACCTAGCCAAGTTCAGTGTGGTAAGGTAGAACAACATTTTCTGTTGCCACCTTTTGAAATCAACCCCACTGAACTTTCCGGGTTTCTCTCCTTGAGCCGGAACATGGGGTATCGTTGGAGCCACAGGGGGGACAACAACAGGTGGCGGCGGCGTAGCCGGTGGAGCATCATTCGGTGGTGGTGGAATTGAACTAGCAGAAGACATTTTTCCAACAACACGGTAATTATTGTGTTAAGATTGTTAATACTTTGGTGTAAATAAATCCACACTAAGGGGGGCTATTTATAGAGAATGAAAGGTTTTGGGTCAAAAAGTGTGACTTTTCGGATTTTTGCAGAAAGGCCAAAAGTTGTGTCTTTTGGACAAAATGCCCCCTGATTACACCTTTTCGGACTTTTCAGATTTGCCCCAAGAGTTGCAATTGTTCAAAACAACCCCTGAGCTAAAAGACAAAACCCGCCTGACATGGTTATGATCCAGTGTGGCGGATGCACCGTACACCCGCCTCTTCAACCTATAACAAGCCACCATTTCCGGGAAATGATTCGGTGTGGGCGGTTGCACCATCCGGCTTGCAGTTCAGCCCCTATCTTTCCACAGACGTTAATTTTGACCCCAAAACTTTGAATCTTGATTTATTAAGTCCGTTCAAATTGGTCCCTCAATTTTCCGATTTGAACATTTTAGACCACAAACTAAATGAACTATTTCTTATACGACCGCGGCCGTCGATCGTATAATTGAGATCATTTATTCACCTTTGTTCACATCATTTATTGGTTCCAATTATGAGAAAAGTTTTAAGTGACACACTTTGCTAATTAATTTCTCATTCACCCGAAATCAGATTTGAGTAATTAAATACTCTAAATTTATCTACTCAAAAGGTAGATTAATTTTAAGCCAAAGACATTCCACTTTGACATGTGAAATTCACTTAAATCTCTAAAAATCGTGCTAAACACAATTTACTCAATCAAGATTTCCAACATACTCATCATCATCAACGTCAAACAACCAATTTCAGATAAAGATATATATATATATATATTGTTGGAAAAAAATGGATTTTAAGAGTTTTACAAATTGTATGTTCCATCACTTTTGTGTACGAAATTTGAACACCGTACGTATCCGAGATACAAAAAATTATTGGATAATGTTAATCTACGTTCCGAGTAGATGAGATTAGCATTTCGAATTTCTCAATTCGGACTTGTAACGAATGAGAAATTAAGTGTTAAAGTGAGGTGTTTGAACTTGTGTATCCCACATAGGATATAAATCACTATTCAAGTGGGTTTATAATCCCTTGGGTCATCCACTTTGGGCTTTTGTGTGAAAGGGGGAGGAGCTATGCAATTGTGTCTAGGCCCAATTTCTTAGCTCCTCACTCGGGCGGTCCGGTGGACCGGACTCGGGCTGGGGCCTGGGCCTTGGTCTTGTGGCTTGAGGTGTGGGCTTGGGCCTCTCTATTATTCTTTTTGGACAAAAGTTTAATTGAACTTTTCAGAAAATCCAACAAAGCTAAATTTGATTTTATTAAATCAATTTGAATTAATAAAATGCTGGCACATTTTTTTTTAATTCGAATTAAATTTAAATTCAGCCTCCTAGAAGACTATTTCATAACAGCCATAACATCTGATTTATTTGTGTTGTTACCTCAAGACAAGGGTTTGGCCCTTGGGTCATCCACTTTGGGCTTTTGTGTGAAAGGGGGAGGAGCTATGCAATTGTGTCTAGGCCCAATTTCTTAGCTCCTCACTCGGGCGGTCCGGTGGACCGGACTTGGGCTGGGGCCGGGTCGTGGGCCTGGGCCTTGGTCTTGTGGCTTGAGGTGTGGGCTTGTGCCTCTCTATTATTCTTTTTGGACAAAAGTTCAATTGGGCTTCTCAGAAAATCCAACAAAGTTAAATTTGATTTTATTAAATCAATTTGAATTAATAAAATGCTGGGCACATTTTTTTTTAATTCGAATTAAATTTAAATTCAGCCTTCTAGAATACTATTTCATAATAGGCATAACATCTGATTTATTTGTGCTGTTACAAAAATGGTTAATGGCAGAATTAAATTTCTGATTTAATTCTATCAGATTTTTCACCTATATAAAGGGGTCATCCAGCATTCTGAAATTTACACCAACTCAAACACATTCTCTCTAGTGTTCTTGAGTTCATCATATCATCATCAAACAATTCTTGAATTTTTCAGCAATTTAGTAAAGTTCGATTTTTTCTGAAATTGAAGTAGTTCAATCTTCAGAAAAGGTTTCATTGTATCTTGGGACACGTTTTGTCAGAGCCGGTACCACCTATAGCCGGGGCAATTTCGTGTTAAGGATAGAGTTAATTCTCGCCTCGAAACACTCATATCCTTTTCTTGCATTTTTCAAATTGTTCGTTAAATTTGTTCAACATATATACACATAGAGAGAGAGAATCGAATTCATGTATGTTTTACGTTGGAGGAAAGGAATGCATGATAGGTAATGCATAGCAGAATCATAACGTGGTGTGGACAAGAAACAAACAAAACATTAAGCGTGACTGATTGTCATAAGATAATAAATATATGTGTGTGAACGGAATGCTCCTCATTAAACTATAAACATATATATACCAATAATATATAAATCCCTATTTAGTTAGTTGGTTGATACACAATAACCAAACAATTAGTGACCCTCAAGGAAAGGGAGGTTTCAGTTGGAAGTTGCAAGACATTATTATGTTAATTAAATGCTCCCCTTAACTTTAAGAGATTAAATATTACTCGTGGCACTTCATAATTATGTGTAATACGTATGTTTTATGTATGTATATTCACTTATATGTATGTTATTGACCTAGAAACTGTGTGTGTGTGTGTGCATATATATATATATATATATATATATATGAGGTGAGAAAGCAACGTGAAGTAGATTTGCATGAAAGACGTATATATAAATATTAGAGACGCAAGTCAAATATTAGAGACGCAAGTCAAATAAAATAATATTGAAAGGAAGAGAGAAATGAAAAAGTGCCGATTCCTCGCCGAACTTTATGGATCCTTCAACTTTTAAATTTGTATAAAATTCTTCTTAATTTTATTTTAGTAAGATAGAATATCAGTGGTAGTAATATATATATATATATATATTATGTTATATTAAATGGATAGATAGATAGATAGCTAGTAATGTTATATTAAATGGATAGATAGATAGATAGAAAGCTAGCTAGCTAGTATTCCATCATCAAATAATATGAAGTCTAAAGTAAACTGATTTTGGCTTAAGAGCAAAGTCTGAATGGGTCCCTCGTCCCTTTCAAAATGCTTGAAGTGCAGTCGTGGATAGCTAGGTGGCCTCATATATATATATATATATATATATATTGCCATATTTTTTATATTCATAAGCATGAATAGCCGTTAATTTGGTCGTTTTTCCGTCTCTTTTTGGGGTCACCGTTTCCAAATTTACACGCCGTTATAATTGACTGACCTCTCGCTTCATCTTTCTTTCCTGTGCGTCCTTGGTTTTGACCGGAAAGATGCCGTTGATGGTTTGTTTTGCTGGCTTCCGTCGGCCGGCGTTCGGGGAAGGGCAGCGTCCGCCGGCGTCCCGGGAAGGGCAGCGCCGGCCGGCGTTACTTTTTCCCCCCTATATAATCGGTTGTACACCTTCTCTTCTCCTCGGATTTAGCCTCCGCGAGTTCATGATCTTCTCTCCAAATGAGCTGCTGTTTTCGACCCGGCATCGCATCGAGGTTATTTTAATTTCTCATATCTCATTTGTTATTATTTCTTCTGGTGTTTGCTTTTACATTTATTTTCTATAACAACTTCCTCTGCTGTCACGTTTCGAGAGAAGAATGCAATTATTCACTGAGGAAAAGAAGGGGGGGTTGTTATTGCTAAGGTATCGAAATTAGGGAAAATCCCACAGAATTGTGCTCACAGAGAGAGAGAGAGTCGTCGAGGTAAAAGCCGCAGTGTAAAAGTGCCCGAATTCTCAATGTAAAATGCTCAGTGCGAGTAAAACACCTAATAATGATTAACCTGAATTTAATTTCAGCCATCACAACTTATCAATAGTGGATATGAATTGGAATTTGTTTGACTGGTGTGTGTTGCGTATTGGCTTGTGCGATTGTGTTTATGTTGTGTGGTGTTTATGTTGTGTGTTGGAGGTGATGCAAGGGGCGCTTATGCATTATGGACATGGACGAATCGAAAGGGTTGCGTCGATTGCGATATAGTCAGCGGACGCCTGAACAACGCCACCGTGACTCGGCCCAGCGTAGACTTGCATACGCAGATAGGAAGAGAAAGCTGGCCTGTGATATGGGGATTTCTGTTTCTGCACAAGGTGATGTGGATGAGTTCAATTCGGCAGATCGTCGTGTCGTTTCGACGGAGTCTTGTGTAGGGTCAGTTGTGGGCGGTCCTGATGCAACCAGTCAATGTTCGGGTACGTTTCCTTTTTTAATTTTTGGGACGGCATTCTACGTTTTTGGTGCTGCTGTGGTTGAATTGAGTGATTATCATTGCTTGTATGTTTTATTGAATTACTGTTTGTGAATGTCAGTGCTCTACGTTTTTCCACTTTTGGGGAGAGTTTGCTCTTTTTAGGAAGGGTGGCTAATGAAATTTCTGTCATCTCTGAATTAGGTACTCTTTCACTGTATGTGAATGAGAATGTAGATCGTACTTCATCTGTTCTTCTGACAAAAATAACCGTTTGTATTCTACGTAATTCTTGCTCGTCTTTCATGGTCAACGGAAGATCTGAAATTTATGGTCAGGCTGAATTCACTTTTAGGAGTTAATGCTACTCTTTGTTATGTTGATGAGTGCCTTGGTTCATATGCAATGTAGAGATTCTATGATTGTCAAAATTCAAAGCTCAGGCCTGAGGATTTTTCCATACAAATTTATCCTAATACAAATCGTTCATTTTGGAACTTGCTTTTATCTTCTATATGACCAAATTGAAAATTACAATTACACTCTCTTTAATATGAAAAATTACCCAACTAGGGCAAAATATAAAATTTAGAATTTTTTTTTAAGATGTCAAATTTTATTAGTTTTTTATGGAAGCGGGCGGCTGTAATGTTTTATTATCAGAGAGCGCTATTTATTATGTGTTCACAATAAGCGGACTAGACTATAATTAATAAGAAGGATAATGTAATTAACCCTTAGTTGTATCCTTAGCACTCAGTCTCTTCATTTCATTATTGTGTTTTAAGAGCATACGATTTGCGTCCTCTAGATGTCTTCATTAGTCAACAATACTATCATATGGTGTGTAGTAAAAATGTGAGTCTGGGCAGATGTCACCGCGCATTTGCGCAGTGTTCCCTTACACTAGTATATATATATATATATATATATATATATAGGGTCAAGATCGAGTACATACCTTCTCTTAGATAAGATCTAAGATCCAATATACACCATTGGATCAATTAAATCCAACAGTTCAAAAAATAAGGAATAAACAGGCTGTAGAAATTGAAAAATAAAGATTAGGGGTATAATAGACAAAATGGCAAAATTATACAACATTCAGTTACCCAAAATATAATAGAAAAATCTCCTACAATCTCTCTAAATCTGATACCCACGAAAATCTCTCAATCCCAGGCCAAGATTAACGCAATCAATTTATAGAATCGTATTAACCTCATATTTCGGTCAATTATCACAAAAAAATTTCTGAGATTCTGAAATTTCTGAAAAATCGAGATTGAAAAAACCAAAATCTGAAATATTAAACTTTTGGAATTTGCGTGAGTTGCTGCTCGAAGACGACCAGAAATTAGCTGGGGAAGACGATAGGAAATTAGCTGGGGACGGCGACCGAAAAATAGCCATGAATTTCGCGAACTGAAAATTCGATCGTGAAATATCAATCTTTTCCTACTGTATATTTGTGTATTAGCTATTGTATAATGTATTAATTAGCTATTGTATAATGTATTAATTAGCTATTGTATAATGTTTATTAGCTGTTGTATTCACTGTATAACGGGTTATATGATTCTGTATATTGGCTTATATTTAACTGTATAATGATTTATACGATTGTAATTGTATAATGTATAAACACACACTGTATAATGGGTTGTATGATACTGTAAAATATGTTATAACATACTGTATAATGGTTTGAAAATCACTAATTGTATATCAGTAATCGCTCACTGTATATCACCATTGTATTTACTGTATAATGGTTTATAAGCTACTGTATAATAATTTATAACCTACTGTATAATAGTTTAAAAATCACTAATTGTGGTGTCACTAAAATACCACACTGTATATCACCACTCATGTACTGTATTTTGCTTTAAAAAATAAAAAATATATATAATTTAAATTTTCGAAAGGCAAAAACTGTTTTTGAAATTTGGCCCCAAGCTCTACATCAATCTCGAAGGAAACGTCGTTTTAAAAACAACTCAGATACTTATCATAAGTATGCTGAGCACCACCCTCTCGGGCCTAAATTCCATCGTTTTAATAGGTTTTTTCGCGTTTTTATGTTTTAAGTCGGATTTTTATTTTCATTTTTATTTATTTCCATTATTTCCAAACTTTACCTTGTTTGTATTTACTGTATCTTTGTTTATTAATTATTGTATAATGAATTAATTAGCTATTGTATTCATTGTATAATGACTTATATAATACTGTATATTGATTAATATGATATTGTATAATGTGCTATAAGATACCGTATAATGGTTTATAAGATTGTAATTGTATAGTTATAAACACACACTAATTGTATAATGTATAAGCTACTGTATAATGTTTTAAAAATCACTAATTGTGTTTGTCACTAGTACCACACTGTATAAGATGTTGTATAATGGTTTATATGATATGTAATTGTTATTTATAAGTCTTAAAAACTAACAAAACGCAATTTTGAAGCACTAAACGATCTCAGATGGCTAAAATCATGAGACCTTTGCAGTGCGTCTTGTTCAACACGCCGTTTCGCTATAACTGTGCAATTTTTGTATCATTCCGACATAATGAATTTTTTTCCCATGATTTCGCTTGTGTCATTTTTATTTGCTTTGATTTTTTTATTTTTGAAGAATCTATTCTTGTGAATTCTGTTTTTGAAGAATTTGTTTGTGAATTAAACTGACTTTCTTTGCATTTAATACCACACTGTATAATCGCGTTATATGGACTGTATAATGGAATATAATATACTGTATAATGATGATTAATGTACTGTATAATATGCAAAAAAAAATGCAGAATTTACAATTTATGATTCGAAAGAAAAAACGAATTTGGAAGCAGAATTGATGAATGATGAAGAAATTTCAGATTCTGGTAATGAAATTGATAATTTCTGTAAATAGATCGAATTATAATTAGAAATAAAAATAAATTAAAGCAAAAGCAGTTATGGAGAAAAATCAGGAATCTGTTATGGGAAGATTTAGTTTGTGATGTTTTACTGCCTAAAATGCCCCTCTCCCATCATTAAAACAATTTAAATAATCTGAAAAATAAGATAAACACACACCTTGGGATCAAATTGAATCAAAGGCCTAGATTTGTTCTTAGATTTTACCTAATGTCAAGGTATGTATTTGATCCATATAAACATTATACAATAGCTAATTAACATATTATACAATAGCTAATACACAAATATACAGTAGGAGAAGATTGATATTTCACGATCGAATTTTCAGTTCGCGAAATTCATGACTATTTTTCGGTCGCCTTCCCCAGCTAATTTCCGATCGTCTTCCCCAGCTAATTTCCATTCATCTTCGAGCAGCAACTCACGCAAATTCCAAAAGTTTAATATTTCATATTTTGGTTTTTTCAATCTCGATTTTTCAGAAATTTCAGAATTTCAGAAATTTTTTTGTGATAATTGACCGAAATATGAGGTTAATACGATTCTATAAATTGATTGCGTTAATCTTGGCCTGGGATTGAGAGATTTTCGTGGGTATCAGATTTGGAGAGATTGTAGGAGATTTTTCTGTTATATTTTGGGTAACTGAATGTTGTATAATTTTGCCATTTTGTCTATTATACCCCTAATCTTTATTTTTCAATTTCTACAGCTAGTTTATTCCTTATTTTTGGGACTGTTGGATTTAATTGATCCAATGGTGTATATTGGATCTTAGATCTTATCTAAGAGAAGGTATGTACTCGATCTTGACCCTATATATATATATATCTATATATATATATATATATACACACTAGAGAAATGCAAGCACCGTGCGATGCGCGGTGGAAATTGCCCATACTTCAATCTTAAGTCAATCTATAATTTATACTAAACCATACAAAGTTTACAAAAGTGTAATAATATTAAATGAGATTTACATTGAATGTTACCAGCACATACGTGGGCATCGCAGGCATCACAGATGCACGGTGGGAATTGACCATACCCAACTAATGCATTACACAACAGAAAATTGACCATGATGGTAGCAACGGACTTTCCTGTTCTTATAGTAGTAGCGAAACTCAATCTCCTTCTTTTGTTCAGCTTCTTCTACTCTTCCTTTACCTTCGGTTTATTCAGTTGTCTCCTTCTTATCTTCTTTATCTTTCGTAACCTCCGGTTTCAGATCCTACGCGAATCGAAAAATAAAAATATCAGATATTACCAATTCAAGAAACAAAATTATTTTTTCACGCCTCTGATTAAACAAATTCACAATTTTACAATATTCAATCTGATACGATTCAAACTGTAAAGGAATTCAAAAATTACCTAAAACATTTTCAAAGGATTTGTCGCAAACAACTTCAGGAAAGCTATTGTGACAATGTTTTCAGATGGAAACTTTTCTGGGAACCAAGACTCGGAACTATACTTCTCCTTTAGATACCACCTGAATGAGAAAATATTTGCAATTACTCTGTAAGAATGCTAATAGAGAGGTATTGAAACCTAAATGATGAGTTCAAAACTAATAAAACAACAAATCACTATAAAAATAAGACTAAGAGCACAATTTTTCAGCCACCATTGTAATTCACGACTCAAAACGGAAATTACGAGACCCAAATTTTAAATTATTTATCTCTGTTTTCCTAAGACCAAATAAATTATAAAGGGGAAATTAAAGGGTTTCCAAAATCTAATCTAAGGAAACTCCAACAGTAAAATTTCTTACTCAGACAAGAAATGGAATAGTATGCATGTTATAATAATCAAAGGCAGAACATGTTAAGCAATAATAAAAATTAGATATTCATCATACGTAGAGATATAATAATGAGATTGAAGTTCTAAATCAACAAAGTTCTACGAATTTGATATTTTATTCAACATGAACAAGAATGATTTTACTCCAATATGGTCTATCCAACAAGAAATCAAAAATTTCTCAAGTAAAAATGATCTTAACTATATGGCTTATACAAGTTATGTACCTGAAGAGCTTCAGAACCTTGAAGATCTTTATTTCGCATGCCTCGACAGTAAACAAAATTAAATCCAAGCTTCCCAAGAAAAATATTAGACAATTGCTTGCCTTTCAGTGCTTATTAAAATTCAAACTCTTTACAAATTATTTGACAATAAATGGTGACAAAGCAGAAAAGTTTCAATGTGAGTAAACAAGCACAACATAATCAAAGATATCTGAAGGAAGGATAAAATATTCAGGCAGCACATGAAGAATGATAAGACATAATAACCGGCGATTACCACTAAAGTTATTTTGTGAATGATAAGATTCATCATGAGAAACTATCTAATCTAAGGATTATTCTTCTGCAACAAGGACTTCTACTGCATCATCAACGTCACCACCCACTTGTTGTAAAGCCGAGAATGACATCAAGGTTATCAAAAAAGAAGTTATACCATCCATTCTATAGATTACAAACCATTTGGAGAAAATTTAGCAGTCTGTTCGACTTTATTTGTATCTTCGCATCCACTTCCAGCCTTTACCAATTTAACATAATCCTGGTCTTTACCTCCATCTTTTGATTTCTTGGTAGCTGCTTTAGGTTGATCGGATTTTGCCGCAAGATCAGCATCGCCCTTTGATAAAGGTAGAAGTTATAAGATTCTAGATTTAAAAAAAAAACCAAAAAAAAACACACACACAATAGTACATGTAATATGAAATTATACGTAATTTAAAAGCCCTCAAAACCTAAAAAAAGAAAAAAGAAACCTTAGCAATACTGGTGGGTGAAATCGACCCGGCGTGTGCATCCTATCCATATAGCCCCTGACTCTGAACTGACTCATCAAAATATGTAAAAAAAAATTAAAAAAACAATGCATAATTGTGCAATTCAGATGAAAAAAATCCCTAAATTGCTTGAAGGTCTTCAAGGAAAGATTACCTTCAGTAAAATCGAAGATTTCCACCTTAAGCTATGTCAACCGAACAAGAAAAATTAGAAATATTAAAACAATACTATGCTTACTTTCGTAATTAAGATCCATCCGTAAATCACACCTTTAAATTGGAAAAGGGAAGGATTACCTCCAACAGAATTAAGATCGATGATGTTTTCCACCGCAAGCTCTCACCTGAACCACCGGTCATCACTCTCGTAAGTCGTCGGGTATTGAGGGGCGACAGATCCTTGAAAAGCTCGATCTTCAACTTCCCCTCCGCCGCCGGTGCTTTTCATCAACGGCCTTTTTCTGCTAGATTTAGATTTTTTTCTTTGTAGTCACGAACCTCTCAATTCGTATTTCATCTTCCGTGATGAAAGGGCTGGCTGAGAGATTGAAATTGACATGGAGATGAATTGAAACGGTGAGAGAGATTATAATGGAGATTGAAATTGAAATACAGAAATGAAATTGAAATGTAAATTGAGATGAAATAATCTTGAAATTGTCATGCAAATGAAGGTGAAATTGAAATGGAGATGAAACAAAACGGCGTCGTTTTGTTAGTTCGGCAAGCCCACCCTATAAACATTATTTTATATAGTTTACAAGCAGCTTGCCAAAATGACGCCGTTTAGTGGAATAAAAGCAACAAAAAACAAAAGGCAGAAAAGGACAAAGGAGTGGACGACCAAATTGCTATTGTAGCAACACCATACACATTTATAAAAATATGGTAATATATATATATATATATATATATATGCAAATGGGTCAGTTTCAATGGCTGTTGATAGAATTTATGTCTAAATACAGATATATATTATTAAATTAACTAGAATATGTGTTTATTGCTTTCTGAAGGGATTTATGTACAAGAAAACGAGAGAACGTTTAAGATAGTGAAATTTGATGGGTAAAGGAGATATTTACATATTCTTATGGGGTCGAAAGAGAAAGAAGTGAGCATACATGAGACAAAGCATGACATCACCGTGATGTATTTCTGCTTCAATATAGTGTGTATTCTTAATTATCATACATATTATAGAAAGACTATATATATATATATATATATATATATAGAAATTTATACTCTATTTTAATTAGAAAGAGGCTTTCTTAGAGAAAATTAGGGCTTTTTCTGTGCAAATGATGCCTGAGGGAGAGTAATATGCAAAACGTGAGTGAGTTATACTTGTCATGTAATTGATTATAAAATAAGTGAGTTATAATCTTTGGGACTGACTGAACTCAATTTGAACTAAAATTTTCTCAAAACATCATGATGATGTTATAAGCTTATGAACTACTTACAATTAACATCATGATGCTTGTCAATTCAAAAGACCCATTTCATCAACCTTTCACTAAAAACATCCAACATTTGGGTTACTAAATGTGTGGACTTAGTTGTCATTAACCTTCTGCATTAAAAATTAGTCGATTGTACCATTTAATGTTTGAACTTGTTTTACAAATTTTTGGGCCGTATGGAAATATTAGGTTCAATATTTTTTTTTTATAGAAGCGATTACAACATCATATTATATCAATTACAAAAGAATCTATTACAATTAAGCATCATGAGCAAATACAATTATAGACTAATAACTATTACAAACGAAACTAACATCTAAGTAGAGAGAAAACTCATATACATCCAGTGGGAGCCGAACTCACAACCTTTTGATTATGGGGCCTCAACCTTAACCAACTTGGCTAGGCATCATTGGCTTCAATATCATTTGTTCATGGCTTAATTCACCCCCCATCCCATGATATCGCGGCAATTGCCGTAAAAAGGTGAATTACCACTTATCATGCATTGCTCCAAAGAAAATAAATTAAATCTTTTAATTTATTTATATAACAATATATATACATGCAGGCCCAAGTTCCGACAAGAGCCGAGCTATTGGTTGGGTGGCGTTAGTGCTGAACAAAGAAAATCGCGTTACTCAATATTTGATTCAAGATTGATCGTCAAAAGATCGTTTGAGTGCATTTCATTTAATAAAACAAACAATTTTAAACACATTTTCATATTAAACAAAGCTTGAAGCTTGACTGGAGCACGACTCGAGTATTTAAAAGTGATAAAATATGTGCAAAAATATCAAGCTTGTCTAGCTCGACCTATGCTTGTTTCTATTAAAACACGTTTGAATTTGGCTTGATTAAAAATCAAACTAAATTCAAATACAATTTTTGAAACTCAATAAAAATTTTAAAAAACTTGAATAATACCTTATATGATTAGTGATCCACTCACAACTCTAGTTGGCGCGCGAGCGAGTTTTCTTTTAATTTAGCTCTGCAAAGCATGTAGGCCTCACCTCTTCTATAGAACTTTGGGTTTTCTTTTGCCCTTCAAGAATATTCACCTATAATTATTTGCTTATTTCCTTAGTTTCTCATGTAGTCCGTAAATTAGGAAATAGTACTGCTAACTATTTGTTAGCACCACAAAAACATATGATGTTAATGATAAAATGTCAAGTGGTAATATTAAAAGTTATCATTAATTGTAAATTTAGATTGACAATAATTTTTGTTTTGTTACAAGAATATATTTTACATGTTTAATAGTGACAAAATTTGTATGAGAATCGTCACTCTTGATAATTATTGACAAGGAGATTGTCCGGTCGTCCATCTCAGAGTCGTCAACATCTCCTACAATCTCAAAACCCATGTATCACCCTCCCTTTGAAACTATTGACAAATGGTGACACGTCTTTAATGTGAATTTAGTGATAACAATTATGGTTGTCACTACAAATGTGTCATTAAATGTCAATAATAACAACTTTAAAGAAAAACTTATCACTAATTGTGACAAAACAAAAATTATTGTCACTAATTATATATATCTAGTGATAATTTTAACATTATCAATTAAAATTTTGTCACTAATATTACTTTTTGTTGTAGTGTAAGTTATTAGAGATAAGTGAACTTCCAATAGATGTTGCTCTTGCAGCTCTCTGTGTATCAGAAAACAAGAAAATATTCACTAATCGCATAGTAAGTATTATAATCCTTATTTTATAAGTGATTATTATTTCTTGAGAATAAAAAATCACGTAACAAGTATAATTCACAAGCTTAAATGTAACACAATTCAGTTATATAGAATAGCTCAAATTCAATCCGAGATGGAAATTATTTTTAAAAATGTATTAATCATGATAGCGATCACAAACACAAACCAACTATCAAAAAGACCCCATCAAACTTTCCCCTTTTTATTATAAAGTCACGGGAGCTTTATTTGAATTTCTAAGAATTTAACAAAGTATAAACGGAGAAACAAACTAAAACATTGCTTTAGATACACTATTATTTAGGAACTAAGCCAGTTCAGATTTCTTTTGATTCCTAGACATTGGTCCCGTCGAGATTTTAAATGCTCAACTAGTGTAGAAACAATCAAAGAAAAATGGTTCGAATCTTTTATAGTAAAGACTGTTATAATCTTCTATTACACTATTTGTGCTTTGTTGCTTTCATTTGCCACATTTATATATGTCTAATTGAAAGTAATCTATGTGCAGAATGGTTATTGCTAACTACTTTATGTCAAATTCAGTCCAATGGTCCAAGTGAATCTGTGTCTATCTTTCTCATAAAATTGTGAGTGAAGACCGCACACAATATATTTTACTGTGTGAGAGATATAAATACTAGAACCGTTGAACTTGATCTAGCATAAATTTTTTTATTACTGTTCACCAACTTTTAGGTCAAAAGTCAATATACTGCCTTGATTTTAGAATGCAAAGGACTTTGACCTAGAAAAATAAATGCATACTCATAATTGTAAACGTGTACATTATTATTGCTCCCCAACTTTTAGGTCAAAAATTAATATACTGCCTTGATTTTAGAAAGCAAAGGACTTTGACCTAGAAAATTAATGCATATTCATAATTGCAAACGTGTACATCACTAAATCACAAGGTTTTACAACGGTGGGGGAAAAAAAATCAAACATGTCATCTACTTTGAATAACTTGAGAAATACAAAAAATTGTGAAAATACATTTTTTTATTTAATTCAATGATAGGTAATGAAAATAACAAAACTGGAAGTATTTAAAAAATCTAAATAAATCTTAAATTAACAAGGCATCATTTCCTTGGTCAACAATAATCCCAATTAAGTGTAAAACCCGTACACTTGAGATAAAAAAGTGTAAAAAAAAAAAGTTTGTTCCAAAAAGTGTAAAAACCTGTAAAATTCGGGTAGGTAATGGTCTTTACCCCTAACTATATTTAGTAAATTTGAACAAAAATAGTTATACATTTTATGATAATTAAAATTTAGAATTTAAAATAAGGAAGATCTCCAAACATACACAAAGTCATAACTGTAAGAAATTCAAGCAAACATACATGATCTCCAAACATACACAATGGTTATACAGATCTCCAAATAAACTGACAAATGTTAAGCAACCCTAGATTACAAATACAAGATCTCCAAACATAAACAAAGTCACACCTGTAAGAAAAACTTAACATGATATTTTTTTTCAAATGCTCTATAAGATTTTAACTTTGGAAGCAAGAGCAACAAATATATATGTATCTTCACCAACTAAATTAATTTTTCCTCTCCACCTGGTTCATACTATACTTGTATCCTCCTTTTTTCTGCTTTCATTTCCTTTCTTACTCTCTCATATTCCTTCATTTACTAAGCAACTCATTTCTTCATCTGACTTGTGCTTTCACCTAGCTTTTACACACATTAATGGTCGTGGTCAACCTTGAAAAATTTATAACAGTTTGGGCATCTATTATACCTCTCTTTGGGGTTTTCGTCTACGTCTGAGCTCTCCCCATGTTATTCTTTGATGTGCCTTTGGAGTTGTTTCCTATACTAAACATGTAGGTGACACGAATCACATCTATATAAACGAATAAGCTTAGAACCACAAACAACAAGAGGGAGCCTTGATGTGGTGATGATGAGACTGAGAGGAATCCTAGGAGGGATCAATGGATTGATTAATCGATTAATACTTAGAGAAATTGGAATTGAGAAGAGAGAAAACCTAGGAGGGATGATAGGAAAAAAACTTAACATTTTAAAATTTGGGTGAGAATGTGGTGTTTTTAAGGTTTACACACTCAAACATTATATTTAACCTGGGTCCTGCAGGGCTTTTTTCTTTTTCCTATTTGCATGAAAATGGAAAAGGAGCCAACAGGAAGAGAAGGATTAATTGCATAAGTAAAATTTTCAAATAAAACAAAAGATATAAAATCCAACAATTAGATGAAAATAACAAAAAATGAACAATAATTTCATTCTAAGTATAAATGGTCTCGTAGAAATAATCTATTTAGATAAAAATGCTCTAGATAGTGGATATCAAAAATTAGATCAGATTGAACACCAACATCGGTTGATGATGTAAATTAGAAATGAAGACACACAACATGGTTATCGATCAAGCTATCCATCAATATATCTTCATCATCGGTGACGGTGATGATGATGGAACACAAATCCTCTAAGTCAACTTGTACATAGAACTCTCAGGTGAATTTAGAATTACAGATAGTCGTCCTTTCTCCATCAAGCATAAATGTCTCATTCTAACTGTATAAATAACAATCCGTAATTATTCAATAAGTAAAAATATATGATAATCAAGTGTAGAACAATTAACATACCTTGAGAATAGTGGAGTTGCTTGGGTCAATAATACCAATATTTGATTATCAATTACAGTTATATAAGTCAAAATTTCAAATAAAAACGAAAGGCATAAAAATCTAACAATTTTATGTTTTGGTATGTAGTAACAACTTACAACTAGTACTAATGTTTAACGCTTCACCTTTTTTTATCGAATCATCGACAATAACTCAATTTTTTAAGCAACCCAAGAACAAAAACAAGATCTCCAAATTCTTAAATTCAATTTTTTTTTAAAATTCTCCACATTCCACATAAGTTGTGTAATACTTAATTTACGCAATTAGGGAAAAAGAGATTGCTGCTGCAATCCTTCTATGCATGTCGTGAGATAAGCACAAGCACTGCCATTAATACTTCTGTCTTTGCCGTTTTCATGCAAAGAAAAAAAGATATATATTGTTGCTTACCTTTTTTTCTCTGCCCGATATGAGCACTACCAGATTAGTGCTCACTCTTTGTCATTTTATCTTTATTCAAATAGGACAAGTGATTGATTCTGAGGATAAGCATGATCGATGCCTTCTCTCCTTCTCCCTCTCTATATATATAGTGTGTGTAAACCTTAAACACAATACCCTCATCCTCATCCTCTTAAGATGTTGAGTTCTTCTCTCCCATGCTTGTTGTCCATGTTAGTCCCAACCTCTTGGATGATGCAGCCAAAGATCCGCCTCTCCCTTGCTCCCTCTCTTACATTATTCAGTCCCACCACCACCACAACCACAAAAAGGCTCACCACTATCGTTATGTCTCCAATCAGTCCTATCCTCATTACAAGAAGGCCCCCTGTTGTGTGTAGTTCTTCACTACATCATTTTACATGTAGCGTATGCCACCAAATGTTTATTTATCAGAGACAACTCAAAAAGGACAACTAAGACATATATAATGACATCCTCGACAAAGACGAAAACCTCATAAAGAGGTATAAAATATGCCGAAAATGAAATACCATTTACGATGTTGGCGTTGGCCATGACTGTGTGTATAAGGACGGTAAAAGTACTGCCCAGATGGGGAGAAGGGTTAATTGATACCCAGAGTAGTTGGAATTGAGAAGGAGAGGGAGCCTAAGAGAGATAATGGGAAAGAACTTAATATTTTGAAATTTGGATAAGAATGTGGTGTGTTTAACGTTTATACACTCACACATTATATTTAACCTGGGTTCTGCAGCCCTTTTTTTCTTTTCCTATTTGCATAAAAATGGAAATGGAGCCAATAGGAAGAGAGCATTGATTGCATAAGTAAAATTTACAAATATAAACAAAATGCATAACATCCAACAATTAAATGAAAATAACAAAAAATGAACAATAACTTCATTCTAAGTACCAATGGCCTCGTAAAAGTAATCTATCTTGAAAGAAGTGTTCTAGATAGTGGATATCAACCATTAGATCAGATTGAATACCACCGTCGGTTGATGATGTAAATCAGAAATAAAGACACATAACACTGTTATTAATCAATTTATCCATCAATATATCTTCATAATCGGTGACGGTGATGAAGATGGAAAACAAATCCTCTAAGTCGATTTGCACATAGAACTCTCCGATGAACTCAGAATTACGGATATCATCCTTTCACCATCAAGCATAAATGTCTCATTCTAACTATATAAACAACAATTCATAATTATTCAATAAATAAAAATATATGATGATCAAGTGTAGAACAATCAACATACCCTGAGAATAGTGGCGTTGCTTGGGTGAATAGTACCAATGTTTGATTATCAATCACAGTTACATAAGTGAAAATTTCAAATAAAAACAAAAGGCATAAAAATCCAACAATTTTATGTTTTAGCATGTAGTAACAACTTACAACTAATACTAATGTTTAACGTTTCACATTTTCTTATCAAATCATCGGCCATAACTTAATGTTTTTAAGCAACACAAGAACAAAAACAAGATCTTAAAATCCTAAATTCCTAAATTCAAATTTTTTTAAAAAAAATTCACATTCCACATAAGTTGTGTAATACTTAATTCATGCAATTAGGGAAAAAGAGATTGGTGATATCACCCATCATGAGATAAGCACAAGCACTGCCATTAATGCTTCTGCCTTTGCCATTTTCATGCAAGGAGAAAAAGATATATATTGCTGTTGCTTGCCTTTTTTTCTCTGCCCGAGACGAGCACTACCAGATTAGTACTCCTTCTTTGTCATTTTTATGTTCATGCAAATAGAACAAGTGGTTGATGTTGAGGATAAGCATGATCGATGTCTTCTCTCCCTCTTCCTTTATATATAGTGTTTGTAAACCCTAAACACAACACCCTTACCCTTATCCTCACCCTCTGAAGGTGTTGAGTTCTTCTCTCTCATTCTCCATGTCCATGTCAGTCCCAACCTCTTGGAGGATGCATCCGAAGCTCCCCATCTCACATGCTCCCTCTCTTATACTCTTCAGTCCCATCACCACCACTACCACCACAAAAAGGCTCACCACTATCCTTGTGTCTCCAACCAGTCTCATCCTCACAACAAGAAAGCCCCCTGTTGTGTGTCGTTCTTCACTACATCATTTTACACGTGTTGTATGTCACCATATGTTTATTTATAAGAGTCAACTCAAAAAATAGAATGAAGACATACATAATGACATCCTCGACAAAGACGGAAACATCGTAGAGGGGTATAAAGTATGCCGAAAATGTAGTACTATTTATGATATTAGTGTTGGCCATGACTGTGTATATAAGGATGGTGAAAGCACTGCCCAGATGAGGAGAAGGGTTAATAGAGAATCGAAGGAGAAGGCTAGAATGGAAATGGGAAAAAAAAAAGCGAAGAGAGAAGGCTTAAATTACAAGAAAAAATAAGAATGTAGTTGGACGAATGACCTTTTCTTGTAATTTTCTTAGTCTTATGAAAGTGGTTTGAACTTTATTAATGTTGAAAGTAGTTAAATAAATATTATTTTTTGGGCATTCATTATACCCCTCTTTAGGGTTTCGTCTTTGTCGAAGATCTCCACTGTCTTTCTTTGATGCGTTTTTTGAGTTGATTCTTATACTAAAATGAAGGTGACACTGATCACATCTATATAAACATATAAGGTTAGAATAGGGTTGTAAACGAGCCGAGCTCGAGCTGAGCTTGGTGATTTTGCTAGGCTCGAGCTCGAGCCTTACTACATGAGCTCGAGCTCGGGCTTGACTTTCGACGGGTCGAGCTCGAGCTCATGGGTTAAAAAACCAGCTGAGCTCGATTCCAGATTTCTTCAAATATCAAACCCATCTTTCAAATTTCTTTATCCCAAATTTTAATAAAAAAACGTTGAACTCGAGCCCAAATTTCTTCAACTATCAAACCTATCTTTCAAATTTTTTCTTCAAATTTCTTCATCCCCAATCTTAATAAAAAAACCTAATTTCAAGGTTTAGCCACCACACAAACAAAAAATTACAAAATCCCATAAATTTACAAACATAAAATTACAAAATCTCATAAACTTACAAAATCCCATCACCAAGGCGAGAGTTGCTGCCGTGGTGGTTCGCGGCAGCGCGGGATGAATGAGGTTTTGGGGCGAACAACTTGAGGCGGACAGAGATGGCAGTTTTGCAGCGGCGTATGAACGGACGGAGATAGAGGTGAGGTGCAGCTGCATTGCGTAGTGAAGATGAGGGGTTTTTTTTTTGGTAATGAGGGGTTTTCTTTTGCTGAGAGACAATAGACAATAAGAGATGGGTGGATGGGAATGCCTTGGGAATGGGTATTGACTATTGATTATTGACATTTCAACTTTTTTTTATTAATATACATATAATTAATAGTTATAATATAAAAATATAAAAATAATAGAAGCTCGCGAGCCGGCTCGCGAGTTTCTAGCAGTGGAAAATGGGCTCGAGCTCGAGCTCGAGTTCGAGTTGGGCTCAATTCGAGCCAGCTCGCGAGCTCGGCTCAAGTTATACCCTTAGGTTAAAACCACAAACAACAAGAGCGAGCCTTGATGAGAGCTTTGATGTGGTGATGATGAGACTGAGAGGGAGCCTAGGAGGGATCAATGGAATGATTAATCGATTGATATTCAGAGAAGTTGAAATTGAGAGAGAGAGAGAGGGATCTAAGGAGGGATGATGGGAAAGAACTCTACATTTTGAAATTTGGGTGAGAATGTGGCGTGTTTAAAGTTTACACACTCACACATTATATTTAACCTGGGTCCTGCAGGCTTTTTTTCTTTTTCCAATTTGCATGAAAATGGAAAAGGAACCAACAGGAAGAGAAGTATTAATTGCATAAGTAAAATTTTCAAATAAAAACAAGTCACAAAATCCAACAATTAAATAAAAATAGCAAAAAATGACCAATAACTTCAGATAGTGGATATCAACAATTAGATTAGATTGAATGCCACTGTTGGTTTACTATATAAATCAGAAGTGAAAAACATATAACACGGTTATCCATCAAGCTATCAATCAATATATCTTCATTATTAGTGACGGTGATGAATTTGGAACACAAATCCTCTAAGTCGACTTGTACATAGAAATTTTCAGTAAATTCAGAATTTCAGATAGTCGTACTTTCGCCATTAAGCATAAATGTCTCATTTGAACTGTATAAACTACAATCCGTAATTATTCAATTAGTAAAATTATTTGATGATCAAGTGTAAAACAATTAGAATACCCTGTGACCATTGGAGTTACTTGGGTGGATAGTACCAATATTTAATTATCAATCATAGTTACATAAGCAAAAATTTCAAATAAAAACAAAAAGCATAAAAATCCAACAATTTTGTGTTTTGGCATGTAGTAACAACTTACAACTAGTATTAATGTTTAACACTTCACATTTTCTTATCCCTCGGCTTATAATTGGGCCGATCGAAAAATAAATGCACCTGCAAAAAATATTCAAGTTTAGTACACTTAATAAACAGATGTCCAACAATAAGTTTGAATTAATACTTGGAGGAAAAGTTGGGGAAAACCAAAAAATACTTGAGCGGACAACACACATTTCCAAAACAAATTTCATAGTCATTAATCAACAAAAGTGATATTTGAGCAGACCACATTTTTCCAACAAAGATTTTCTAGTCATTAATCAAAAGTGATACTTGAGCAGACAACACATTATAAAAAGACAACACATTGATTCATAACAATAATAAAATTGCAACAGGTTTTTTCAACAAAAGTGTTACAACACATTTTTCCAACAAAACTGACACTTGAGTATACAATAGATTTTTCCAACAAAAGTTTTCAAGTCATTAATCAAAAGTGATACCTGAGCAAACAACACATTACGAACATATAACACATTGATTCATAAAAGTAAGAACATTACAATACATTGATTTAGAACAGTAAGAAAATTACAACCAAAATCATTTTTCCAACCAGTTTTCAAGTTGTTGTAATTTTAGCCTTCTTTTATCTGCCTCTTTTTCCTTTCTTATTATCTCTTCTTTCTTCGTTTATTTATCAAGTTGTTTCCTCATTTGAGTGGTGCTTTCACTGGGCTTGTACACACCATAATTGCATGTGTTTCTAAGGAATAAATAATTTTTTTATTTAATATTTCTTGAAATTTAATCTTAAAATCATGGAGAATTTAATCTTAACATTTAGATTTTTTTCTAAATACTTGGTATTGTCAACCGTGCATAGCAATGGGATCACTCTAGTTGAAATATAATCACAAAACAAACAAGGATTATTTTGTCTTACACATGCCAAAAATCTATACAATGCAATAGGCAATGAAATATGATTTTGCAATAGAGAATCCAAACCAAAAAAATATATCTCTCTCTCCTCACTTATCTCCATCATTCTGATTCTTTTTTGCTACTAGAACCCTCTTCATGTTGGAGATGCTTCCGCACTTCTGATTTTATACACGTATATATTTGTCTTTGTTAATCATAATTTTCAACTATAAAATATTTAAAAAAATAAAAAAAATTATTTTAAATTTTGGAAAATTTCAGGTTTCAATGGAAATTTAACAAATATTATTTTCAATTTCAAATTTCGACAAAAAATTTGAGAAATTTCGAGTTTCGGTAGAAATTTCGGAGGATATTCTGCAAAATTAGATTGAAAGATTGATTTCGCCCCGGGACCCCCAGAAACCCAAAATTTTGACCCAAATTTCGATATTTGGGGCGAAATTTAAGACCCTGAACGGGATAAATAGATATCAAATCAACTGGGGCCCACAACTAGTTGTGTACATAGTCTAGACACGCCAAAAACTTTTGAAATTCCTTAAAATGGAATTCAAATAGCAGACAATTGCAATTCGGGTGTCCCTGTCCTATTCCTACCCAAATAGCAGAGAATTGCAATTCGGGTGTCCTTGTCCTATTCCTACCCAAGTAGCAGAGAGTTGCAGAGCTTGATTGTAGAGGCAGAGGCAGATGAAAAAGTTCAATCTTTTGTTCAACTTCCAACAAGATGATGGTAGGCAATAAAGACGAAAGTTACAGAGGCATGAAGAAGAAGCTCCCTTGGTGAAGTTACGCCGTCTATAGATACATACATGATACATTTACAGCAATATATACATCCGTAGTTGTGTCCCTGCTTGTTTGCATCCTTTTCTCACTTTAACTAATTTTCATCAACTTTATCATTAATTAATTATCTGTTTTTCAAATATTTGGAGTAAATACATTTTGTAATATTGAATTATTATTTTTGATGGTGGTGAATGCACCTCGCAAAAGAGTTAAAAAGTGGATGAAACAACAAGAAAATGGTTGGCCTTGTAATCATGTGCCCCTGGACTACAATGAGCTACATAGCAAATTGATATACAACAGAAGGTGATTTGGTTAAGAAAAATGATATTACCACCCCAAATATAATATCGGAGTTCTATTATTCAATATTTTTTTGGTAAGTCTCCCTAATTAATTTAAATTTTTGGAGAAAAATAATGACTAGATGAATTCTAATAGTAATTTTTGGAGCTCTAATATCAACTCCCTTTGGTTAATATGTTATATTATATATATATATATATATATATATATATAAATGTATGTACAATATATATTTATCAATTAAGTTTTAAAGAATTTTGACAATTCATAAGGGTGCTTCTTTCAATTTTATGCGAAAAACTACGAGTTAGATAACACAATTTTTTTTCATCTTTTTTAAGTTCAAAACATTGTAATGTTTGAAAAATTGTTTAATAGAATATTGCAATAATTCAGATAATGTTAATTGTCTATATATATAGAAAGTAAAGATAGAATTTATTCAATCGAGTTTAATCTCCTGCATTTACATAACTATATAAAGTTCTTTCCATGATTTTTAAGAATAGTTTATGAAATTGAAATCGCTATTTACAGACTTCAAATAATTTTTGTATCTTAAAAATTGTGTTATTATGAAATTCGTTAACAAATTCATAATGAGTGCATTTATCTTTTTAGGAAGTTTGAAAATTTGATTTCTTCCAAGTTCATAGAAATAAAATTAGTTTTCATCACATGCAAGAACCTATCATACCACTCTCGGTTAATTTTAGTGGATCTCATAAACTTACATGTTGGTATAACTAGATTTATTTATGTAAAGTTATTCATGACCGTGCATTATATATGGATAATTATGATTATATTGAGGATTGGAGTTCCAAAACCCCTTAAAACTGTCCTATTATTAAGGAAAATTGTAGTCAGCTCCTATCTTGATCACACCCAAATGCATTTTATAACACTAAAAGAAAATGAATTATTGCTAACTATACAACTACCGTCGTTAAAATGTCATGGTGGATAACTACTTTTGACCACAGCCAACACTATGGGAGGTTTAAAGTACAACTATTTACCATAGCTGATATGGGCGATGATGGATAGTTATTTTTTGCTTATCTTTTTTATTTTTTATTTTCACTCAAACTTTTATTAACCATCGTTTTAAAATAGCTATTTGGGATTCTACATCTATTGACCACCCTTGACACAAGGGATGGTGGATAGTAGTTTTTTTTGCCTTTTGTCATTTTCTTTTATTTTTTATTTTCATTGTCCATTGACCACTGCTGATGTCACAAGGGATGGTGGATAGCAAGTTTTTACTTTTTTATTTTTATTTTTTTTATTTTGCCTTTTCCTTTTCTTTCTTTGTTTTGGTTAATACAAGGGAAACTAACAACTACATTTCACAAGACAAAATAAGTTCCACTTCCTTAGGAGGTTCCTGCCAGATATGGAGACCCCACACTCCATGGCCCATTTTAGCAAGTGAGTCTGCACTCATGTTTCCCAGCCTTTTAGTATGGTTGATTGTAGTATCCCATGGCATATGTAGCAACTTTCGACAATCCTCAATCACACCACCCAATGGATGAGTCCTCGTATTTGCTCCATGTATTAGCTTAAGCGTGACTTCCGAGTCAATTTCAATTTCTAACTTTGGAATTCTTTGCTCCCAAGCAAGCCTTAGTCCTTCTCTAAGTGCCAATAATTCGGCTTCATTAATCGTATGTATCCCAAGATTCCAGCTGAACCCGATGCACCACTGACCCCAATGATCCCGAAGAAGGCCCCCTGTTGCAGCGCTGTTTGATTCACTAAAGAAACTCCCATCCGTATTTAGTTTGAACCAGCCATCCTTTGGTTTTTCCCACCTAATATCTTCAACCTGCTCACGGGATTTCAGCTTGTTTTGTGCGAAGGATTTATCCAAATCAATTGCCAGGTATTTGATCTTGGATATTACTTCTCTTAGATTCTCACTTCTACTATCAAACACCATATTGTTCCTTCCCTTCCAAATCATCCAGAGTGTTGCCAAAAACATAGTTTGCCACCTCAAATGTGGAAGAATAATATTATGAAAACGCTTTTCTAAATTCACCTTGATCCAGGTAGCCGAGGAAATTGCCATGAATTCCATGAATTGGGTTGGTGCAATTAGAAATTCCCAGACCCGTCTCGCTTGGACGCAGTCCCGTAAAGCATGGATAATATCCTCCGGGTCATGGTCGCATCTTGGGCACAGAGCATCTTCAGTAATGTGTCTAGACCACCTAAACTGGTTTGTGACAATACTGTTATGCTGTATTAACCATAGAAAAACTTTCAACTTGATTGGCCCCTTAACCTTCCAAATCCATGTCCAATTCTGATTCGTTTGCCTACGCTCATTTCGATTATCTACAATAGTCTCATAAGCCGATTTACAAGAGAAAATACCATTGCTCGTATCATACCATATTTGAACATCTTTAGCCTCGGAGCAATATGTTCGAGGAGTTTCCTGGATCCATCCACCTATGTAATCCGACAATAGAGTTTTTATTTTATGAATGTCCCACTCCCCATTACTTTGAATAATATCTCCTACATTCCAGCCCAATTCTTCTTCAACCATCTCACCTTCAATAAGTTCACTCAAAGACTCTTTACCCAACCTCCTATCGAACCAGAGCGAGACGTTTTTGCCATTGCCAACCCGCCAACAATATTCTCGCGGATCATTTTAATACTCTTAACAACACCCTTCTATTACGGGAATCATAAGGTGTAGGAGTATATTCAAGAATATTATCACGTTTTTTCAAGTATCTCCGATTGAAGATGTTATTCCAGATGGTGTGTTCGTGTGAGACCATTTTCCATCCAATCTCAGCAAGCAAAGCTGTGTTGGTTTCACGAGCTATGCGAATGCCCAAGCCCCCATTCTCTTTCCTTTTCACCACCTTCTCCCATTTGACAAGTGTAACTTCTTCGGGTTAGCACTAGTAGCCTACAAAAAGGCTCTATTCAACCTATCAAGTTGATTACAAGTTCCTTGAGAAAGCCAAGTACTCTGCATTGTATGCACCGGAAGTGCCGCCATAACCAATTTCAGAAGCGTCATATGCGCCGCAAAGTTCAACAGTTTGGCTTTCCATGATGAAAGCCTAGCTTGGACCTTGTCAATTAACTCTCGAAAAAGTCTCGGCGAAACCCTATCATGAACAAGTGGAACACCTAAATAGTTTCCCAAATTTTCTGAGCATCCAATACCCAACTCCATGGAGATACGACGTCTATCCCGCCTCCTAGTACTCGGCAAAAAATATTTTTGATTTTTCTCAGTTGATCCGAAGCTTTGCAAAAATTATTCATAACCTATTTAATGGTAGCCGTCTTACCCCTCATCGCCCTAGCAAATAGAAGAAGATCATCGGCAAAGAAAATATGGGAGAAAGTAGGGCCCCCTCGACAAACAGGTATGTGATTCCAAGTTTTACTTGAAACCGCCTCTTCTATGCTATATGCAAGTCTTTCCATACAAAGCACAAATATGGCGAAAATGGATCACCTTGTCTAAGGCCAAGAGACATTCTAAATTCTTGTAGTGGGGACCCATTCCAAAGAACACGGGGTTTCGAACAACGGATACAATGCATGATGAGCTCAATTGTATATTTTGGAAATTGGAAAAAGAGAAGGGTTTCTTCTACAAACTCCCACCTAACTTTGTCATAGGCTTTTTCTAGATCAATTTTTACGATCATGCCACCCTTACGATGTTTCATACATTTAAACCCATGAACCATTTCTTGTACAACAATGATGTTGTAGTGGGTATTACGTCCCGCAATAAAGCTTGATTGGTTAGGTGACACCAACTTGCTCATCATGCTTTTCAACCGAAGTGTTAAGATCTTCGTAACAATCTTATAAAGCACATTGGACAAAGAAATGGGGCAAAATTGAGATATAAGACTCGGATTGTCAACCTTAGGAATATGACAAATCAAGGCCTCGCCACTTTTTCCTCAAACCTACTAGTCTTAAAAGCTTCTTGAACAAACTCTGTAGTAGATGTACCCACAATATCCTAAAATCGTCTGTAAACAAATGCTTGACAACCGTCGAGTCCGAGAGCTTTGTAAGGGCCTAGTGTCTTCACCACATCAAAAATTTCATTCCCGTCCGGACAGTCCCCTAAGAGTTATTGTTGCTCCAAAGTTAAGTGCCGCTGGAAGTTGCTAATCAGAAGTTGGTTGCCCCCGTCTCCAGTAGAATCAAAAAGTTTACTAAAATAGTTAAACACATGAGTTTTGATGGCTTCCACATCCGAGCACCATCCATCTTCCATGCGCAGCATATCAATTTTGTTTCTTCATCTCCGAACCACGGTTGTGGAGTGGGAAAACTAAGTGTTGTCATCTCCCAACGAAAGCCATTTGATACGCGAAGGGCCTCTTCTTGCTTGAGGGTGATGTTGAGATCCTTAATAAGCCTTTTCTCCAACCGACTGAGAAATTCATTCTCACCCTCGGAAAAACATTTTTGGATCCCTTGAATTCTTGCCATGATCTTTTTCTTTCTACTAAAAATATTTCTAAAAACATCCTTGTTCCAAGTTTTCATAACTATAGGCAGTTTGGAAAGTACCTCAAGAATCGATTGGAAACATTCCCAAACGCTAAACATAACATCCTTACACATGGGATGGGAAGCCCATGAAAGCTCAAAGCAGAATAGTCTCTCACCCCGATCCATGAGGTCAAGCCCCTTACTACACGTAAGAATAGGGTTATGATCTGAATGGGTACGAGGAAGGTGTAAAATGATACCTTCCGGGAACCTCATACGCCAATCGTGATTAGCTAGAGATCTATCCAACCTCTCACGAATTGCAGCACCTCCACCCACTGTACGATGCCAAGTAAACCGACTTTCTTGGAAACCCAAGTCCAAAAGTCAACACAGATTCATCATTTTATTGAATCTTAAGCAACGGGTTGCGTTGGCCACACGCTCCCCTCTCTTCTCATGAGTCGCCACAATATCATTAAAATCACCGGTAACAAGCCAAGGAGTGTTAACATGTAAGCTCATATTCTCCAAATTACGCCATAGCTCCTCTCGAGTGCCCGGTTGGGGGCTATCGTAACATCCCGAACACAACCAATTATTTCCTATCCGTGGGCCAATAATTGCATGAATCACTTGAGCCGTAGTTTGAATCACTTCAACCTAAATCGCTTGAGAGTCCCATAACATCCAGATTCCCCCATGCATACCCACAGTAGGGGCACGACAAACACCTGAAAACCCTAATCTAGTAGAAATAACGGCTGCTCGCTCTTCCGACAGTCGAGTTTCCAAGAGAGAGACAACATCCGGCTTGTGAGTACATACAAATTCTCTAAAATTAGTTCTGAAATCAGACGACCCTACTCCCCTACAGTTCCATGTCAAGATTTTCATCGGCATAATAAAAAGATCCAGAAAGATAATATTTTGGTCATTACCGAGACCCCTCATTGCATCCTGGATCTGCGACAACAAGAAATTCGATATCACCATCTGTCTGTTCCTCTCTCTCAAGCTGAGATTCAGTTCCAGCTCGAAGATTCTGTCCGATTGGCCCACTGCACAGTTGAAGCTCGCCATTGCATCCACTTGCCAAAATAGGGGATTCATCTTTGTTGTGCTCACCCATTTGCACCTCGGGGACACTTGAGTGAGAAAATGAGATTTTCGCATGAAAAATTGGTCTTTCTCTCATTCCGGATTCATGCTGAGGTTTAGAGATATTTGCTGTGAGTAAGGATTTTTGGTGTTCTTCTGTTGCAGTAGAGGTGTTTAGGGTTTGTATAGTTCCTAGAATAATAACATTGGACTTTATCCTTGGACCACGTGCTTCCACGTCACTTGTCTTTTCCTGGGGAGCTCTGACCATAAAGGTAGGATTTTTAAACAACTCAGTAGTCCTCTCACTTCTTCTCCTATGATCCGTCTTTTTCCCAGCCTCACTTTTCTGACCCCTAGTCCCAAAATTACGTTTTTTGGGGTTGTTGTTGGGTTGGTAAGACCTTTGGATATTTTGTTGCTTATCTGAATTTTGCCCAAAAATTGAGGCCCCACCTGTCCCATTTAGACTGTCATCCCTGAGCACATTAAAAACATTGTACCCACTTGTCCCCTCCTTGCTGCCCAAGTTTTGTTTTGTTTGTTCACGTCGTTTGTTTTTTCTACGGCTAACTTGGAGCTAGTCACCGTACAACTCAGTCCCCTTCTCCAACGTCCCTTCACTTTCCTGCGTCGTATCTCCAATGTAGTCTTTCTCCATGTCCCTACTAGTCTCAGCTTCCGCACTTGTCTTCATCTCGGCCGTAGCTTTTTCTGGACACACCACCTTAGCCGGACAATTCTCCTTACGGTGTCCCACTCTTCCACAGTTGAAGCAAATCGCGGGGAGGTTTTCATAGGTAAGTTTGTATAGCTTGCCATTAATATCAATAATACCTTGTAATTGCTTCTTCAGATCCAGTTGCACACACATTCTTCCAAACTTGCCTCTTAGGTTCCAATATGTATTTGGATCAATCTTGACTAGTGATCTAAGACTCGATGCAATGGCAAATAATATTTCTTCTTGGTAATATTCAACGGGCATTTCCATGATCCTCACCCATGATATTGCAATTAACGTTTTATCGGTCAAGGCACAAAATTCAGGAAATCATTTCCTAACTCCCAGATAATGGTTGTAAATCAACCAAGGACCCTCAATCAAGATGTATTCCATCCTATCCAAATTTTCTAGTTTGAGGATATAACATCCGTAGCTCAAGTCCATGAGTTCGTCATCCCCAGTGAGGTTCCATAAAGAACAAATTTTTGCACTCAATATATTGTAGTTAATGTAGCTACCTTCTAGTTTTAGAATAATGGTATTCTCCTTCCATGTCTTTTGAATAGACCACAAATAGTCATCAACTAAAACAAACTTGTTATAGGGCTGGGTCTTTGTGGGAGACATAACCTTAACTTTATCAGTATTCAAAGGTTTGTCAGTGTTGAATCTAACAGCTTTTTTACGTTCCTTGTTCCCTAGCAGCTTGTTGAGATACGAAACTTTGTTCACTGGATCTTCCTTAGTCACTTGTGGAGAATTCGAGAAATCCTCCATGTAAGAGTCATTTGATGTGTCGTTGAGAGTTCTCACTTTCTTTGTTGATCTATCACCTGGATCAAGCTCTTCAAAGGATAGTTCATTCGTGGTTGCCATAGGATGAGACAGAGTTTCAGCTCGGGAGAGAAAACCCTAGAGAGAGAAAATATATCCTACAAAACAATTGCTAAAGCTCGCCTTTTGAACCCAATTAACAAAAGGGTCTATCATGTAATATGAATGATATCAACAATGAGTTCTCTAAAGAAGAAGAAGAAGAAGAAGAGTGAAGAATATGGGGAAGCTTTTCTTTATTTTCTAATTGAATAGCAAAGTATATTTTCTTTTCGTTCCACCATAAATACTCCTGCTAAAGAAAACACAAAATTTGTAGAGAAGAAATTCCTCAATTTTTGCTAAGGTAAAAGCTCACGCATGAAAGTTCATCAAATCTTAGCTAAATTTTTCATTGTGACCTAGAAATTTCTCAACTTTTTGCTAAATCTCTTCATTGTGACCTAGAAATTCCTCAATTTGTGACCCAGGTATATGCCGATTTTATTTCAACTCTCAAATTCTAGCAAAGGAGAAAACATTCGAGTCGGAGATTGAAGTCGAAGTGAGTCTACTCGGATTTGAAGCTGATTCTACTCCGGTAAGGTTTCTGTTCCTTAATGTTTTGGCTCCTCCTGATTCTGGATCTATAGATGTTACCATATGCATTTACGCATCTATGTATCTATAGAAGTAACCATCTCTTGATTCTACAATAGCCGAAGCAGATTTGAGGACGGCGGAGCAGTTCAAGCCGAATTCATCGATTTCTGTTGTCATACTGAGATTCTAGGTAAGATTTCTTTTATATTTCTGCAAAGAGATGCTTCATACTTAACTTAATCTTGTCAGTTTGAGATATTGTGGTTTTAGTTGGTGAATTAATCTTTATGTTGAGTCGTTGTTGATAACGCTGAATTAAACTTTGTGGTACTATTCACTAAGTTGTTTTAGTTGCTCCTTAGTTTCCATTGTGGTGTCTCAAACATAGAGTTTTGTGTTTGTCTAAATATGTATTTTAGGCTAGATAATTGTTGTTAGATAATTGTTGTATTTTGATGTTTAAGTCTATGACCGGAATTGCTTAAGTTCTGTGTAAATGCAAATAGAAGCAGAAACATAAGTTTTAACGGTAACTTAATCACACTCATTTAAGTTCTGTGAGCAAATAGAAGCTAACAATTATGAATTAAAATTGCTTATGCTTATATGTGTAAGAAATTTATGGATGAGATGGAAAGAGTTGTGGAAACACAATTGCTTCTTATATGTGTAAGAAAATAAGTAAAGGTCATTGAATTTATACTAAACATACAAGTATATTTTCTAATTTTAAGTGAAATTTATGACTTAATCCCATTTGTCAAAGAAGAATATATTGACTACTACCGGGATGTGAATTTTCTAATGACTGTGTTGTAATTATAGGCTGGTGATGGTAGAGTAGTAATGGCATAAACTTTGCTAGAAGTTCTAAGTGTTAATGATTGTTTCTTTTCCATTGTGTGAAAATAATTATTGAAAAAATTCACTATAAACAGATGAATGAAGGGCAAGATAAAAATGCAGGAAAAACTGAGATAATTAGGTCACCAATCATTGTGAATCCGACATTGATAACTTTGTTTGAATTGTAGGCACCTCTCCTAAAAAAAATTACCAATAATTGATATATATATACACACACACATATATATGCGCTCCTCTTGAGAATACTATTCGATATAAACAAAGATATTGATTTTTGTAATTTTTTATTATTTTTGTGAAACAAGATGAATTATAAAACTAGAAACTCCAGAATCGAAAATTACTTGGTGAGCAAATCTGTCGTCGAAGAGTGGAAGCAAGGAATGGAGCCTAGGTGAGAAATTACAGTGAGGAATGGAGACCTAAAAATTAGAAATCGAAAATTAGAACAAAAAAATAATTAGAATTTTTTTTAATACAAAATAATTAGAATTAAAAAATATATTTTCCATGAGGTCAAAGGGATTCGAGCCCTTGATCCCATGGAAGGCAACCACTAGTCTAAACTACCGGACTATTGGTTGCCTTTTGTAGAAACTCAAGAATCGAAAATTACTTGGTGAGCAGATCTACCATCGAAGAATAGAAGTGAGGAATGGAGACCAGGCGAGAAATTACAGTGAGGAATGAAGACCTAAGAATTAGGAATAAAAAATTAGAATAAAAAAATAATTCTAATTATTAAACAAAAAAATTCTAATTATTTTTTTATTCTAATTTTCAATTCCTAATTCTTAGGTCTCCATTCCTCACTGTAATTTCGCTCCTGGTCTCCATTCCTCATTCCATTCTTCGACGGCAGATCTGCTCACCAGGTGATTTTCAATTCTTGAGTTTCTAGTTTTGTAATTCATCTTGTTTCACCAAAAACTAATAAAAAATTACAAAAAATCAATATCTCTGTTTATATCGAATAGTATTCTCAAGAGGAGTGCATATATATATATATATGTGTGTGTGTGTGTGTGTGTGTATATATATATCGATTATTAGTATTTCTTTTGAGGAGAGGAGCCTACAATTCAAACAAAGCCATCATTGTCGGATTCACAATGATTGAGACTTAATTTACCTCAGTTTTTCCTCCATTTTTATCTTGCCTTTCATTCCTCTGTTTATAGTGAATTTTTTCAAGTCATGAAATTAACATCCTTAATTTGCAATCCAGCTTGATGGAGAAGCAATTTTTCCCCTTTGTTAGAAGTCTTAAGTGTTAATGATTGTTTCTTTTCCATTGTATGAAAATAATTATCTATCCCTTGATTTACAAAACACCATAAATTGAATTAATCATATAAAAGAAATTATAATTCTTAAAAAGCAAGAGCAAAGTTAAAGTAATTGAAATACCACATTCTAAATATGTGTCTCTAAATAAAGGTAATTAAAATATTTTTAATTTTGTCAATGTCATTAAAATAAAGTGAAATTTATCCATGATATTGTCTATATTGGAATTTATGAAAATATGAAATTTATCCATGTTATTTTCTGTCTCTATTGAGAAATAATAAAATACTTATTTATTTTCATGTAATAAAGTGGAAATAAGATGGACAAGAGTTGGATAGATTCTCAAAGTAAGACAGATGTCTATCTACATGGGATTGATGCCTCTCTAGACTTTGCTTTTAGAATCAGACCCAATGATTCCAAAGTTTGTTGTCCTTGTGAGAAGTGTTCAGATCGTTATTCCAAGAGTCTAAGTGATGTTCGGGATGATTGTGTTTTTCAATGATTTCTCTAAAAACTACAAAGATTGGGTTTATCATGGAGAATCATATGAACCTATCCAGAGAACTGTTACATCGATGTCAGAGACGTTAGAGGGTGAAAGAGGTGATGATATGGTCAAATTGATTTACGAGGCAATGGGAATGCGACATACGCATGTTGACTCAAGAGATGACACCCGAAGTACAGACGATGATCATTTAAGTAGGGCAGACTAGGAAACATCAAAGTTTTACTAGCTGCTAGGCGATGCAAGTCGTGACTTGTATCCTGAGTGTTCTGAGTTCACAAAATTATCATTTACCGTGCAGCTATTGAATTTAAAAGTGAGCTTTGGGGGGACTAACAAGTCATTTACTATACTCGTTGGGTTGTTAAAAAAAGCATTTCCTCAAGGTGTGGACTTACCAAAAGATTTTGATGAGGCAAATAAGATTACTAATGATTTAGGGTTTACGTACGAGACATGGGATGCATGCCCAAATAATTGTATAATGTTTAGGGGTGAAGATGTCATGCTTGAGGCATGTGAAATTTGTGGGGTTTCAAGATATAAAGAATATGATAGAAAGATAGCTGCTAAGAAAATGCGGTACTTCCCATTGAAACATCGATTGCAAAAACTTCTCATGTCATCACATACATCTTAACTAATAAGATGGCATGTAGAAAAACAGGTAGTTGATGGAAAGTTTAAGCGTCCTGCTGATTCTATTGCATGGAAGGATTTTGATGAGAAAAATAATAATTTTTCTAGTGACAACAGTAATGTCAGATTAGGGCTAGTTGCAGAGGGATTTAGCCTTTTTAAGCTTATGAATGTAAGTCACAACACTTGGTCAGTTGTGTTAATCTCATATAATTTGCCTCTATGGATATGCATGAGAAAGGAGAATTTTATATTATCCGTGCTTATTGATGGCCCTAAAGAACCTGGGAACAAGATAGATGTATATTTGCAGCCATTGATTGAGGAATTGAAAGAATTATGGGATAACAGTGTTGAAACTTACGATATATCAAGAAATGAGATGTTTCTTTTGAAAGCAGCTTTGTTGTGGATCATCAGTGACTTACCTGGTTACACCATGATCTCCGGGTGGGATACTAAAACTGATAAAGGGTGTCCTTATTGTGGAATGGAAACAATGTGCCAATGGTTAGAGATTGCACATAAGTACTCATATACTTATCATCGTCAGTTCTTGAATAGAAGACATAGATTTCGTACAGAACACAACATCCTTTGATGGTACCATGGAATGGGCTACTGCACCAAAAAGATTATCAGGCATAGATGTAATCAATTAGATTTGAATGGTTTTCTTACGGAGTATAAAAAGGAGGATGTGAAGAAAAGAGTCATTGGAGATTATAACTTCAAAAATCATAGACACTAGAAGAAACAGAGTATCTTCTTTGAGTTGCCATACTGGAAACACAATATGATAAATCATAATATTGATGTCATGCACACTGAAAAGAATGTATGTGATAATGTGATTTTTACATTGTTAAATGTTAAAGGTAAACTTGGACTCAGGAAACGTTTACATGCTTTTAAGCATCCAAGTGGAAGATGATGTTTGCCACCCGGTCCCTGTAACATGGGTTTGAGCAAAAAAGACACATTTTGTAAGGTTCTAAAGTACATAAAGGCCCCTAATGGATATGCTTCCAATATTTCGAAGTGTGTGCAAATTGAGAAACGAACAATATGGAGTCTTAAGAGCCATGATAGCCATGTACTGATGTAGAACTTACTTCCAATTGTTGTACGGAAGGCATTGCCAAATCATGTAGTTGAAGTGTTGATTGAAATATCAACTTTTTTTTAAAAGCTTTGTTCCAAGGCAAATGATAGGTTTGAGTTGGAAACGATTAAACATCGAATTGCAGTTACACTGCCATTTGGAGAGAATCTTCCCTCCTTTGACATTATGGAACATTTACCTATTCATTTGGCAGAGGATCCCTTGGATTGGCGTTGCAGTCTAATATAGGTGGATGTATCCTATTGAAAGTTTTGTTTTAGTATTTTTTTCTTTATATTATAGTTATTGTGTATTGTGTTGATTTTTATACAAGTATTGGGTAATTATTTTGTACAATAGGTTTCTTATGACCTTAAAAAAATACATGCGCAATAAAGCTCATCCCGAGGGCTCAATTGCGAAGAGGTAGATTCTTGAAGAGTGCATGATATTTTGTTCTCAATATCTCAATGATGTGAAGACTAATGCAAACAAGTCTCCTCAAAACTATGATGGGGATAGTGACATGGGTCATCTCGTAGGAAATGGAAAAGAATTTCATATCGACCATGTTAATTGGGCTTCGAGAGAGAAAACGAAGTACTTAACTCTAAACTATATAAAATCTAATGTATCATCCATCTTTATCTCGTCAGATCCATCTCCGTCTTGTCAGATTTGAAGTTGAGATACACAACTTGAAGGAGTAGAGGGGTTGCTCCAATCAAGTCCCCCGACAATGGTGGCAGTAGTGTTTCATATCGACCATGTTACTTGGGCTCAAGCTCACCGCTATGTGCTCCACAATTCAGATGTTGTGAAGAGTTATAGAAGGTAGGTTATTTGTACCCTGAATGAAAGCTTTATCGTTTAGATAAAATTTCTGAACTAATCATTCTTGATGACCAGTCTACACGTATCTCAACTCAGAAACGACTTTCCTTGTGCGAGTGTAAAAGAAATTGAGCGCCTTCATTATGAAAAATTTCATGAGTGGTTCAAGGACTATGTGAGTAGAATAAACAATACATAAAGACACAATATATATATATATATAAATGTGTGTGTGTGTGTGTGTTTCTAGTAACATTTTTGAAAAGCATTACTTAAAATTGTCATTACATTTTATTTAATATGAAACAGATTGAGAAATTGAGGATTACTTTTGGGGAAATATTACTAGAAGACATCAACACTTTGTCTAAAGGCCCAAATGATTGGGGAAAGAGACACAAGTCTTGTGTTGTGCATAGATTTCGATTTCGTGTAAAATCTCTAGATACACGAAAGAAAACACAAAATAGTGGAGTGTTTTGTAGTGCATATACAAGTTGTTATGCTAGTTCCAAGGACAAAAGGCCTCAAACTGGAGTTGTCCATTACTATAGAGACCTGACAGACATAATTAAATTCACTATTCGAGTAATTCTCACTACAACGTGTTTTAAGTGCGATTGGGTAAACAATGAAAAGGGGTGAAAGGTTGACCAATTCAAGTTCACATTGGTAAATTTCAACTATGTGATGTATACCAGCAGAGAGTATTCCAATGAACCGTACATTCTTTCAATTCAAGCTGAGCAAGTTTGGTATGTTGATGAACCACTAGAGCCAGATTGGAAATCAGTTGTCAAAATGAACAGAAGAGATAATTTTGATCTATATTCTTGGGAGCAGCAAGTTGAAATACATATACCACTTGAACTGGATGATTGTTCACTATTTCGTCATGGTCATTGGGTAAGAGAAGGGATTGAAGCCATTGAGATTGATGACAATGATGATGAAGAGGTATAAGATGAATGTGCTATTTGATCTACTCTTGATATCAATGGTAGAAAAATATGCTTTTGAACATTTTTTTATTACATTTACCTAAGATTGAAAAAAGTTAATTTTTTATAATTTGATCTACTTTTGTGATGATTATTATGTATTTGCTTATTAATGATGTACAGTTTCTTCATAGCGGAAAATGAAAATGTAGTGGGAGGTCAGTAGTCGTTGTCATACGCGAGAGGGCTGAGTCATCTGCTATGCATGACTCTCCTTCGAGGGATAGAGGACGACGAGCTCACTTTCGATCTCGAATTGGATCTACTTTAAGCTTACCACTTCATGATTCTAGTCATTCTAGTAGCTCAGGTACTTATTTTAGTTTTATCTTAGAATATTATTTTAACTTATCAATCAACATGTATAAAACGATTATTATTTTTAGGTTTCTCAACCAATCCATCAGAGGATTGCCATGACATTGGGCATCCAGCATCACCCTTCCCAGTAGAACATCATATGTTTAATTTACCGTCTTACTCAGGTTAACTTCATTCATTCCTAAAAAATGGTTTACAATATCCTTTGGACTTTATAGATATGGTGAAAGTATTAGTTTATCTCATTTGCCAAACTGATCACCTATTATGTATGATTTTTAGGAGATATTGTCCATGCCTGTGGGAATCCGAACCATAGTCATTGTGCTCTATCTATTCGAGTAGAACATTAGAACAGAGCTGATTTTCCCTCATGCTTAGTTTAAATTACTTCAACCACTTAATGTGAAGATTGTAATTGCATGAATTCCATAAATTTTATTCTATTTTTTTAATACAAAAAATAACGTGAAATAAGATAGAAGACATTAAATTTACACTGCAACATAATGATTCATTGCTACATTCACTCATGTTGTTTACTGATTAATATTGTTAATATTTGCATTTTAGGTTTAATGTAAACACACCTGTTCATTTGAAAAAGGGTAGAGGCCGAAGCAAATCTATTGCAAAATGATATAAAGAAGGAAAGTTTCAATTGGAGCTTACTCTTGATGGAGAGATTGATGGGCCAGATAGAGTTGTGTTTAAGACACAACTTGGAGTTATGGCTCGGAATGCATATAGGTTTCATCTCATCTACACATCATTCGATTATATGCCCCCGATTCTCCTTAACGACCTTTGGAGTGAAGTAAAGGTACAGTTTAAACGTAACTTTTAACCACATACATTTCTTTATTGTCTTCGTCATTTTTTCACTAGATTAACTTGTAATGCAGAAGAACACTACCCTTCCTGACGAGGCCAAAAGCTTTGTTCTTGAGGACTTCAATGAGAAATGGAAATAAGGGAAGTATGAATTGAAAAAAAAAGTATTTCAAGCCCTACCAAGATGATTTTGAGAAGTTAAAGGAACTTATGGTAGATCTCGTTCGTCCTGAACAATTTCAAAATTTGGATTACTATAAGAGCTCCAAATTTGGTGGACTACTGGAAATTAGCCGAAACACAAGTAATGGAAAATGCGAGATATTTGACATATACAAATTTTGATATTTTGAGATTGTTTCTGTTGCTTTCGAATATCATGCTGAACATGTGAACTCTACTGCTTTTCTTTTTTTTTGTTGAACTGTGTAATTATCCTTTTATTTATATATAAAAAAAATGTGCTCGAGTTCTGATTACAGGAGGAAGCAGAAAGAAATATCCAGAACATAGCTCAACACAAATTCCACCACAACTTAGGGTGTACCCTGATTCTTGAACTAAAGAAAAAGGTTGATTTTGGTTCTATTAAGTTTTATCAATATAATTTATTAATGTCTCAATAATTATTTTTCTATGGTACTGCAGATATTGATCAAAGGAAAATTTTCATCTTGTATAGATATATTCTGTGAGTCTTGTCCGGTTACTCCAGAAATATCTAACCTCATCATAAGTTTTTTAGATTTAAGTGTTTCATTTAATTCACGTACTTTACATAGTAATAATCAAGTGTAATTTGTTCTTTGAAATACAGAAGCAAATGAGAGATAGCATATTTTGAGGCCAAAGGCAGAACGCACTACAGAGTTAGAAGAAAGGGTATGGATTGAGTTCATGGGAGAAGATGGTCATGGATGGGTGAAGTGTACAGGCCGAGGCATCAAACCATCTAAATGTTGACATACCCTCTTTTCAAATGAAGTTCTCAAGAAAAAATTTCAAGAAGTGGTTCAAGAAGTAAAGGAGAAAATGAGGGGAGAAAAAGAGCAAATGAGAAAGGAAATAGATGAGATGAAGGAACAAAGGGAGAAAATGAAGGGACTAATGGAACAAATGGAAAAGAAGATGTATCAAACATAGGAGGAGATGACTCAAGAAGTTGTAGAGAATGTTGTTTCATACTTTGTACTTGGTCGCTTTCCTATAGCTCCGTTTGTTGGACAATCTTCATTTCGACCTTTTGAGTTTAGATAGGTACAAAATGCTCATATTGATAATTTATTTTTTCTGTATATATCTCTAATGTAATTTTTAAATGTAGGCTCTTGATTCATCTAGTGAATCTAGAACATTGAGCGTTGGTGCAAATACGTCAAGCAGTGATTTAGCTAGGAGTGGAAGCAAAATGCAAGGAAAGTCAAGTGCAAACTGGTATAATATTTTTGTGCTTGTTTTGCCAATATGTGCTTAACTTATTCATTTCTTGATCATCTTTTCAAGTGGGCCTTCTTATAATTGTTTGGTTTGCTCTCTGTGCAAGAAAATTTCTGTTTCGTAAAAAATAAAATGATAGTATATAGTGAGATTATTTTTGTATGTATTTAAATATATTATGCCCATTTTTTAGGGTAATTCTTAAAATAGTCATAAATTTGATACTTCCATTAATTTTCTTTTCTTTTTTTCTATTGGTTTTTTTGAGGTAAGGTTTAGCTTGAAGGAGTAAAAGTAAAACTGAAATTATTCTGGTGGTTTACTTTTATAGCCTGAGAAATTCAATTTAGCTGGGAGTCTCTGAGATTTGCTAGTGCTGGAAAAGGCCTATTTTCTATAGATGATACAGGTTTACAAAACAATGATATTGTGAAAAATCACTTGTTTTACTTAACAAATTTTATGATGAACAAATTATGTGATGTGTCCGATTAGTTATATCTTTGATGGTTTTACTTCAAATTTGGCCAGGTTTCAAAAGTAAAACGGATCCAGGAATGGGCAATTGTTGAAGACAATGAATATTTTACTATGTTTTTTTTATAGGTTACATGAGAAGCTAACAATTTACATATCCATCAACAAAAGTTCTAAACAATCATCCGGAGGTTGATCCCATATGCACACTCCTTCCAAATCATGAGCAATTCCTGCTAGTTTATCCGCCACTTTGTTTCCATCTCTCTTTGTATGTCGGAGGATACTACTCCAAGGTTTTCTAAGTAAAATACGACAATCCCGAATAATATTACCAAGAGGATGACCTTCCACATCTCCATTACGGACAAGCTTACACACTACTTTCGAATCAATTTCCACCACGATACGTTGGACCTGTTTTTCCCAAGCAATGCGAAGGCCTTCTCGGAGTGCCAATAACTCCGCTTTCAAGATGGTGAAGCATCCTAAATTCCAGCTGAAACCCTACAACCAAATTCCCGAATCATTTCTCAAAACACCCCCGGCAGTCGCCCTCTTCGGGTTTGCCCTAACACTTCCACCTGTATTTAATTTGACCCACCCTTGGTTCGGTTTTTGCCAAAACACCCTCACAGGATCCATCTCCTTGCTGATTTTGGGTTTCACGAACAGCTCCTTTAAGTCAAAGGCAAGCTGTTTGATGTTGTAGATTAAATGATACATAGAAAGGGTTTTCTCCTCAAAAAGGAAAGAGTTTCTAGCACGCCATATCCACCAAAGAGTTACCATGAACACACACATCCACGGAGCAGCTGGAAGGATAATGTTCTCTATCTCCTTTGCTAGATTACCCGCAATCCAATTATTCGGGTCTATATTCATGAACTCTCGAAATCTCGACGGAATAATCACAAACTCCCAAACCTTCACTGCTTCTTTGCAACTACGTAGTGCATGTTCCACATCTTCCTCTCCTTGATTACATCTCGAGCACCTACTCGACTCAATAATCGTTCTTTGAAATAAGAGAGCTTTGGTTGCTAGTTTACGATGATGAATAAGCCAAAAGAAGATTTTGAATTTTGGGGGGCACTTAATTTTCCAAATCCAATCCCAATTCTTTCCCTCCGGATCCGTCTCGTCAGTTGGGGTCCTTCTATGCATGAACTCAAATGCCGATTCGCAACTAAATTGCCCGTTAGAGGTGCCAGCCCATATCCTAGTATCTTTCTTATCTTGTGAAAAGGGAATAATCACTTGCTTGATCAAGTTTTGGACACTTTAGGGTAGGTGTGTCTTTAGCTTTTCAAATCTCCATCTCCCTGTTTCATCAATAACACCTGCCACCATTAAGTTAATGTCCTTTTGGACAATATCCTCCTCAATTAATTCCCAGATCGATTTTCGATCACACCACCTGTCAAACCAAAAAGAAATGCTTTTGCCATCTCCAATTCTCCATCGAACCATCTCCTCCACTTCTTCAAAGTTGCGAACTATCCCTTTCCATTGGGGAGAGTCATAGGGCCGAACATTCACATCTAAAAAGTCTTTCTTTTTCAAAATTTTTTTCCATAATCTCACTCCAGATATTGCTTGATCTTTTGACAATGTTCCAACCAATTTTGCTAATAAAGCAATGCTTGTAAGTCTTGTCCCTCTAATCTCCAACCCTCCTTCTTTTTTCCTTTTAGTTACATCCTTCCACCCCACAAGGTGAATTTTTCGACAGTGACCCACAGTAGACCAAAGAAAAGTGTGATTCAACTTATCAAGTTGATCACACGTCGATTTTGGAAGCCACACGATTTGCATTGTGTAAGAAGGCATAGCAGCAGTCACAGATTTAATAAGAGTTAGTCTCCCCGCCATATTAAGTAGTTTAGCTTTCCACGTTGACAGCCGACTTTGAACTTTGTCCACAAGTTGCCTATATTCCTTAGGCCCTGATCGATGATGAATAATTGGGACACCAAGATATTTACCTAAGTCGTTGGTACAACTGAAACCAAGAATACGCGCAATCTTTCTTCTATCACTCCTTGGCATGTATTTCGAGAAAAAGACTTTTGATTTCGTAAGGTTCACTTTTAGCCCCGAAAGGCTACAAAAGTGCTCAATCATTTCTTTGATAATTCGAGCATTCGATTCCGCCCCCTAGCCATGAGGATAAGATCATCTGCAAAAAGAAGGTGGGGGATGTGCCGACCTCCTCAACACATAGCCACCGGCTGCCATGCTCCAATGTCAATAGCTTCTTCAACCATGTATGACAACCTCTCCATACAAAGAACAAAAAGGTAAGGAGAGAGGGGTCTCCTCATCTTAGGCGACATTTAGCTTGAATCGGAGGGAGGGGTTCCCCATTCCAAAGAATCCTTGGTTTTGAGCTTTTAACACACTCCAAAATAAGACCAACCATCTTTGACGGAAAATTGAAAAGTTTAGAGTTTGTTTAAGGAAATCCCAATTCACTCTATCGTAAGCTTTTTCGAGATCAATTTTTAGCACCATGCCCCCTTTTTTGCTTTTTGACATTTTGAGCGTGTGAATAAGCTCTTGTATGATCAAAATATTATCATGTGTTCCCCTCCCGGGAATAAAGCTACTTTGGAAAGGCAAGACAATCTCTTTCATCATGCTACGCAATTGGCTAGTAATAGTTTTTGTTACCACCTTGTATATCACATTACATAGAGCTATTGGGTGAAACTTTGAGATCAATTCAAGATTGTCCACCTTCGGGATAAGCACTATGAGTCGCCCAAGCCCTCGTCTAGACGGCCCGATCTAAATGCCGACATGACCACTTCCCAAACCGAAGCACCAACTACTTCCCAAAAGTGTTGGTAAAAGAAAGCCTAACAACCATCAGGTCCCGGGGCTTTATACGGGCTCATCTCAAAAACCACGGCTTTGATTTCCTTAAGATTTGGATACCTCAAGAGCTGTTTAGTTTGATCTTCATCTAAGCGTCTTTGGAATTTGCTCATGGCCACCTCAAATAAGTTAATACCCTCCCTACAGTCTCCTGCCAACATCTTCTCAAAAAAAATAAAGACATGCTCTTTCAAAACAACCGGATCAAATTGCCAAACGTTATCCACTTTAAGTAGATTAACAATGTTTTTCCTTCTTCGGACAATAGTCGACGGGTGAAAAAATCGAGTATTACCATCCCCAAACTTAAGTTAATTAATCCTTGATTTTTTGATACCACAAAAGCTCCTCTTGTTTAAGTGTAAGCTCAATCTCCAACATGGCAGGGTTTGGGCAGTCCTTAGTTGAAAGAATTTTTTGAACTCCTTCAAGTCTCGCCAAAGTTTGCTTCTTTCTCCCGAAGATATTAACAAAAGTCTTTTTGTTCCATTCTCTCATTTTCTTTGGAAGAGCAGCAAGAGCTCCAAAGATGTCAAAATTATCCTCCCAAATCTCCTTAATCACATTTTTGCACTCCGGATGCGTAGTCCAAACCATCTCAAAACGGAATGATCTCGCGTTTCTTTGGCCCGACGGTAACCCCAAGCAATGAGTCAAAATAGGATCATGATCCGAGCAAGTTCTCGGAAGATGAACCACAGTTGCCTCCGAAAATTTAATCCGCCAATCATTGTTTGCAAGAGCTCGGTCAAGTCTTTTTTTAATCGTGGCCATATTTCCCCTTTTATTCACCCAAGTGAATTTCGGACCTTGGAACCCAAGGTCCATAAGATTACAATAATCAATCATCTCCAAAAACCGATTACACCTTGCAAGACTCGCACATCTCCCATCTTTCTTCTCATCAGCCGCCGTTAGTTCGTTAAAATCACCGGTAAAGAACCACGGGATGTCAACGTGATTACTATGCGCCTCTAAATCATTCCATAACAACTCCCTAGTTTCCCGATCCGGGCTCACAGACATCCATCCAGGGGCGGACGGAGGTGTAAGCAAGGGGGGGGGCAGTGCCCCCACTGAAATTCTTGTTTTTTTTTATATACAAAATTTTTAATTTTAATTTATTAATTGCATTAATGCCCCCACTCAAAATATTAAATGCCCCCCCCCCCCTCAATTTTAAAAAATTATTTTTTTACCTTACGAATGTTTTTATATTTGAATTCCCCCCCCCCCCTCAAGATCGAAAAATATCACGTTTTCTCCCTTTACTTTGAGTTCGCCCCCCCTAAAACCCAAAATCGTGGCTATAACAAAAGAGGTATAAGAGTATAAATTATGTCAAAAGTTGTAATTGAACCTAATTCCTTATTATATCTTTCCCCATAAATATAGCGTATCGTACCGCGGGGGACAAGCCCCCCGCACCCCCTTAACAAAATTTATAGCTATATCACAACAATCTCGCCCCCTCGGTATAATCCACGGTGCCCCCACCGAAAAAAAATTCTAGATCCGCCACTACATCCAGCTTTCCCTATTTAGAGGCCCAATAATAGCATGAATGGCTTGAGGGTTAGACTCAATAATTTGGACATTAATATGATTCATGTTCCATAACATCCAAATTCCCCGTTCCCTCCTTTCCGTGGCAATTCCATGAAAGAATCTTCATTGATGAGTTGGATATATCGAAAGGTGGACTTACCCGCACGTTGACAATTCCATGAAAGAATCTTCATTGATGATTTGGATATATCGATGAGTCCATACGGCCTCTCAATATGCCATCCCCTCGCTCTCTCCATCGCTTGAGCGACAAGACCCCTCGCCACCAGCTCTTGTCTCTCTATCTCGGGAGCACTCAATCGAATCTCGAGCTCCAGATGCCTCTCCCTGTTCCGTCCCACTTGTGACTGGCTTATCTCTACTGAAATTTGCCAAAATAATGGATTGATGGTTGTTATTCTCACCAATTTGCACCTTACGTCGAATTGTGTCAGGTGGTACGGCCCCAACATCTTCTTCTTTTGTAAGAGATATCCTATCTGAGGGTAAATTAGGCGAACTACTTTTTCCTCCTCCCTCACCATGAACATCATGTGTTCCATTGTTATCGTTTGCTTTTTCTTTCGACAGTGGGCTAGAGAAAAAGAAATTTTCAGGGATAGAAATATTTGATAGTCTCACCTCTTTAGTAGGATTGGGTATCGGGTGGGATATCAGGTATTGGGGCTATCGGGTTCGGGTTTTTGGGTATCGGGTATCGGATTTTTGTACCCAATAAGTACCCGAAAGTTTCGGGTATCCGATGGTCGGGTACCCGAAAAAACCGGGTACCCGATAAGTCGGGTATCGGGTACCCGATTGCCTTGTGCAATCTGCTTAATGAGCAGATTGCAAAGGCAATTTGAGCAGCAAAACAGAGGCTGCCATAGTTTAATTTTTTTTTCCTTTTTTTTTTAATTCGAATTTGTTAATTAACCAAATTGAAATGAATAACAAATTTACAATTAATAATTAATCAATCGATTTATAATTTATAACAATTAATCAACAATTTACCACATGAAATGAAAATTGAAAATAGATAAGATAACTCATTCGATTAAATTAACGTTGAGACCAAGTGTCCAAGTCCAACACAAGTTAAACATCAATCTAATTACAAGCCAATCACCAACACCCAACACCAAATGTTAGTGTTAGTGTATGTTTAATATGTATATATTTTTATTTTTTTTGGGTATTAATATCGGGTACCCAATGGGTGTATCGGGTAGGAAATTCCTACCCGATATTCCCAATCGGGTATCAGGTATTACTCGATACCCGATTTTCTGCAAAAATTCCCACCCAATAGACCCGAACCCGATCGGGTCGGGTGGGTACCCGAAAACCCGACCCGTTAGCCCACCCCTACTCTTTAGTCCCATGGAAGTCAACTTTGTCTCTCTTTTGGTTCGTCCCGTTCAAATCCAACGGTCCAAATAGTCCCTCCTTTTCTTTTCATTCGAATTCAGACTAGCAATGCGTGTCCCAGTTGCTTTAGTTGACTTACTTTTTCCTTTCTTTAATGTCTCATTTTTTGAGTCCATCTCCTTAATCTCCAAATTTCTCTTTTTGGGATTTTTATTTTCCAATGTTGCTTTTTTGTCCCCACATCCTTTTCCTCCATTAAATAACTAGTCTCACCTTCACTTCCCTTTTTATTATCAGATGCCAAAAGAGAGAAAGAGTTTCTGTCTCTCAGTTGAGCATTTAATTTTTTCCCCTCGCCCACTTCAATTTTCCCCAAACTAGGTTGAATCCTCGTACCTTTGCTCTTAGCCCAGGTCTAGGTTTTTCAACCTGCATCCATGCACCAAACTGAGGACCTTGACTTTTGTCTTCATTCTCCTGGTCTTCCTCCATTGGATTTTTCGGCACTTCAACCCCCGGCATAGTTTCACCCTTTCCGATATCATTTTCCGGCGACTTCTCTCCGGTCTTTTCTTTAGCTTTCAAAACACAATCTGTGATCCTATGTCCCACTCTTCTGTTGGAGTAGTAGCGGAAGTGTGATGAGATTTCTATTGGTGAAAAGCTTTATCCTTAGAAAGTTTTGTAATGTTAGTGGAAGAAATATGAAAGACACGACTGATTTAGAATAAAGAATAAGATAAGAGCTGCTGCTCTTTTATATTATTAGAATTTAGCTTATGATTTTATATTATTGGATGCAATTCATGATGTTTCTAGACATATCTTGAAAATTGCACATTAACTTTCAACATCTTCCACAACCAAAACATAGGACAGGTATATTCTCATAAACAGTTTGTAAACATTACTCCCATCTACTTCAATCTCACTTTGTAATGGAAGTGCTAAGCTTTAGGAAATGACTCTTCCTCTTCCATCGCTTTAGGAAATGACACTTCTCATCTTCGGTTCTTACTTTTTTGTTCACATGACTGGCCGGAGGTGGATCTTCTCCGGAACGCAGCCCACCCAACGGATCCATACAAAGGACCATGCAGCAAATAAGGCTGAGGGAGAAAAGACTAGAGAGAGAAATTTCGCAATGTCATTCTTTATTTTTACTATGTTTTTGAGTTGCTAAAGAACATGTTTCAGAAAATATTACTTTTGATGATGTTGATTTGTTTTGGCCAAATGCTTTTAGGTCTTTTGAATTAATTATTCATTCTTTTGGAATTTTGGTGCAAATGTTCATTAGTTAAAAACTCCGCTCTTTTATATTTTAAATAAATAAAAATGTGCTTTTAAGATTGTGAAGAATAAAAATATTGATATTATTTGTTTGGTTTTTATTTCATTTTTTACAAAGGAGCTTGTCCACCACGGCTATGTAGGATGGTGAAAGTAATGTCAGGGACGGAGCCAGGGGCTGAAGGGTGCGGTCGCCCCCCTCAATTTTGAAAAATCATTCTTTTACCTTTTAAAATTTTTGATATTTGGATTTCGCCCCCCTCAAAATAAAAAAATATCATATTTTTTCCCTTTATTTTGAGTTCATCCCCCCCCAATCCAAAATCCTGGTTATACCGAAAGAGATATAAGAGTATAAAATATGTCAAAAGTTGTAATTGAACCTAGTTTCTTATTATATTTTCCTCCACAGATATACCGTACCGTACCGCAGGGGCCAAGCCCCCCGCACCCCCCTTTGACTCCTTCAACTATCTGCCAAAAAAAATGTATACATATATCACAATAATCTCACCCCCCCTTGTTCAAATTCCTGGCTCCGTCCCTGAGTAATGTCTTTTACAAAAAGGGCAAAAATATAATTATGGGGCACTTTTCCACCACTAGATGGGCATGGTGAAAGTAGTGTTATTTTGGTACTTGTCTACCACTCCTTTTCTAGCCGAGGTCTTCATCATGGCCAAAGCATAGGCTATGGCTACAAGCTGTGGTTATTGTATCAGCCATCCTTGCAGAAGGCCGGCACGACTCTTTAGCCGTTGTAAGGCGGTGGCAAATGTGCTTTGGCCCCATCAACCAAGTTTCTACCATTGGGTTTAATTTAGCAGTGGCCAATAGTCACATTTCTTGAAGTGATTTCTAGTATAATAAGAAAAGTTTTTCACTTATTTCAATATTATAATTTGTCATGAAAGTAGGGTACGTAAAAATAGGAATAACTAAGTTTAGAGGATGAAATTGTCTAGATATACATGAATATATGGAGAATTATCCGAGAAAGCAAAAAGAAGGCAAGAATCAAAACTTAATGAGTTCATGGATCAACTTTGTCGATTAGATCTAGAAGTGACATATATATAGTTTCTTTTTTCCCTCACATATCCAACTATCAATATATCATAACATTATCGCATCATTTGGATACTTTCCTTTAGAAATAATATCATAAATAGGATGTGTGTGTTTGCATGCACACATTTAATGACTTATATTACGTTTCTCGACATTGTCCTTACAACACTCAAAATCAATAATCGGTCTTAGAGAGGAAATAAAAACAGTAATTAAGTGCTAACGAGGAAGTATATAACATGTACATCTTTATCATTCTACCTGTATGGTTATAGATGAATTAATGGGCTCGTGTGCCTAATGATAAAATACTATTTTTCATTCTCGTGAGACTTATCTAAATGTAGCTTTAATAAGAGTGTTTATATAATACGACGTTTCAGTCCATTAAACAGAAAAGTAAGTATAGCCGGGAAGAATATATTTTGAACAAATAAATAATATGTGACTATTATATTCTAATCACCAAATGAGTAAGATGTCCACACAAAGAGAAGGAGCTCAACTGATCACCATACTGAATTTAGAGTGTTTTATAACTTTAAATTGCAATATAATTATAATGATTTATGTACAATAAGTCCACATAGATCTTATTACGTGGTGGTAAAGATTGTTACAAAACTCGAGTCTAAAACCTCATAAGAACAACTCTTTTTGCACTAGCTAGAATGTCTTCTCGAATCCATACGAGACTTAAAACACAAATAGGACCTAGTTGTTAGAATATTTCAACCATTACTATTAATAATGTTTAAATAATTTTGATTTCCTTTTCTCAAAGTCACCAAACTAAATAGTTTGGAATTTGGAGGCTAAAATTACAAGAGACAACTTGGGATATGTTTGTAATTTCGTAAAAGGCGAGCGCGAGCCCACTTTGCTTTTGGGGCCATTAAATCTAAGAAATATGATTTAAGATGGAAAGAGTATTTATTTTAATAACAAATAATATCTCTAAATCAAATATATTATATTTGCATAAAAGAAAATAGGAGAATGAAAATAATACAAAACATGCATGCATGGAAGAAAAGAAGTCCACAACTTTGCAACTGTAAATAGTAATACAACTGACGTGCGTACATATAAATACGTAATCTAGACTTTTCTTCAAATCAAACTTTAATTCTCTCTCTCTCTCTCTTTCTCTCTTTCTCTCTCTATGAGAAAGTCAAACACAAACACCCACTATATATACATACACATACTGTATATATATATATATATATATATATATACTCACACATATAGATAATTGCATGAAATTCAGGATTGATATTTAGCCGTCGGTGTTATTTAGAGTTGAATTAAACATATATTCGAGTATTTTAAGAAGACTTCTGTAGAACAAATTGTTATGGACAAAGACGACTTCTTTTTTTCTCTTTTTTCAAATAAATTGTGTGATCCTTAATTCCTAGAAATGCAGTTGGACAAACATTTCATTTGGGTATTTAATTAATTATCACAAAAGAATTGATTTTGGGCCGACCACATATAGTGACTAGTAAGGATAGTCGATGAGGCTTAGCTTTACTAGTGAAGAAGCTGAAGATTCGTGTCGGTCTTTCTCTACTTTATTAATTGGTAGGAGTTAACTATTGTAAATTAGGACTAATTGTTATATATTAATTGATGATTCGTATTAACGATGTAATTGATATATGTAATCGGTTCACTAGAAAAGATTTCAAAAATTTTCTTGACACTGATTCTTTTATCAAATTTCTAGCTAAATTGATATTTATTTACCTGATGAATCTTAATTTATAGGCTATACTTTACAGGGGAACCTTGCAAAAGACTTCTTAGGTTCCACAATCAAGTAGTCCATAGTCTTCCTAAAACTTGATTCTTTTTTTTGTTTCTTTTGATTAACATAATTTTACGGCGTCGATTTTAAGAAAAAGTTTAATTTCCCCCTTCGTGGTTGACGACCAATAATAGAGTTATAGGAAACATATATAGAACTGAATCCACAACCAAACAAGAAAGCCCACCTAAAATAATTTGTTCATGGAATAGCATAACATTACAAATTTCCAAAGTCATGTTATTATAATAAATTGGGAACATTACAAGTTTTCAGAATCATATGTTATTTTAATAAATTGGAACTCGTCATCATGACTTACATCCTTACACATTATTCTTGTTTGTTGGTGATATGCAACAAATCCATCCGAACATTCTCCGACTTTTAGTCGCCCTTTCTTGTCTTTTTTCCCCCCTACTAATTATGAATATAGACGTTTTTTAGGTCTTCATTATATGATACACATTGTAAACATCAAATAATAATAATAATAATAATAATAATAATAATAATAATTTAGGAACTATTTAACAACTATTATAATCTACTAATATTACTAAAAAAATAGAGATCACATGTTGATCGAGAACTCAATACCATTGCATCCCAAGCTGATCAACTAATTGACTATCTTATCGAGGTAATATCAAATAATTCAATGTATTTTCTGAAAAAAACATATTCTAGTGATAATAAAGCAACCAACGAGACTGTACTTTACTATTTGGTTCAGATAGTAATTTTTATAGCAAATTAAAGTAGGTATCTCAAAAGTAGTTAAATAAAAATTATTTCGTTCGAAATTGTCTTGTAGCTAATTGGATATTAAATTGTGAAAATCTACACCCGTCTTCCAAGGTATACATCTTCAAAAAAGTTAAGTTGACAGAGGCCACTCCCACATGCATGCCGCTACCGATGGAGAAGGAGAAAAATGACAACATATCTTAGTGCGAACATATTTATTACACTCTATTGCAAAAGATTTTGAAGAAGTAATCGTTGATATCATTAAATTACAACCAATTGGGATGTTGTAATTTTTAACATTCTATGCTTTCATATATGACGAAATTAATTAGTTGATGATGTATTTGGCCTCATTTATAATTAATTAGTATTATATTATATGACCAAACTTTATGAGACATATATTGTGACCAAACTTTATGAGACATATATTGTGACCCAACTTTTATAAGTCCATAATTAGCGCAAGGGTAATTATTATTCAACGGAAAAGAATGAATCGCAATAACTATATATATATATATATATATATATATATATATATATATATCAATATACACATACTTTCAATGCTTTCCGATCAACCAATACCTCGAGCACTACTCATTATCATACTCATAATCATATCATGGCTCCTAAGAAATCATCATCTCCTGCTTCAATGCTTGGTCTAGGAAATACTTCTACTGCAGCTTCATCCTCCAATAATTCCAACAACAAAAAAGCCCCAGGCATCAGACCTTCTTGGTCAATCCTATTCGACTCCAAATAACATAGCCACTCCCAAAATCCATGACGCTTATGTTCTCTTCTCCAACGCCACCCGCGAAAATCCTCGCCATCAATCCAAAACCGAAGATTTATTTGGTCACGGGACAACCAATGTCAACAATGCAACAGTGACCTCCAACAACAAAGCCGGGCCACGTAAGAGTAGTTATAATCTGTTCGGGAAAAATAAGATGCATGGATAGATAACATCATCTTTTTCTCAATAATTCCATACATATGTGTGTAAGCCCGCGCATGCAATAGTTATGTATGTCTTGTGGATTGTTATGTCTGGCGATATTTTGTACATCCTTTATGTACACAATCGAGTTGTTTAATGTTTTGTTCATTTGCAATGATGCATGGTATTTTAGTTTTTTATCGTATTCGTATTGGTCTCCAATATAATTATGTCATCAAATTATATATATATATATATATATATATATGCGGGGCGGTTATAACCTAAAATTTCGAATCACAATTATATCAAACTGTCGACAACAATTTGGTACGGTGCAATTTAAGCGATACTTTAAAATTAAATTCATTCCCAGCCCACTTACGTATCATCAAATTTACAAACACTTGTGTAATTTGTATACCCACTTGAGTGACATGAACCGATTTTCACTTATGCACCATAATTTTTGTCTTTCGAATGTATCGCTTGAACAAATGAACCAAATCTCAAAGAAATATATGAAAGGGAGTTGTGTTGGGCAATAATAATTGAATCTTATGAATTTTTCTCATATAAATCTCATTAAATGGATAGTTATGATTATATTAGATTTAACATGTCTTGAGAATAAAAATCAACAAATCCCATTTTCTACTTTTTCTCTCTTACATACGAGAAAAGGCGATTCAAAAGGTTGCGAAACAATACAAATTTCATAGATGTAGCCAAAACGAGCCACAACTGCTAGTATATATTAATAATATTAATATGCAAATACTCCTACCCATTAGTTCAACCAAATTTATCATAACTACCTTTCATATCATTGCTTGTGTTTGATTAGTCTTTCTATGCATAAAGTTGCTAAAATTCAAAATGGTTATCGTTTAGTGCGGCTAACGATAAAGGACTTGTGATGTAAAATAACAATCCTTATCAAATAATACTATTTCAGTTTGATAAAGAATAATCGAAACTAGTTACATCAAAGTGATTATGTTGATGGAAATATTTCTATCCACGAACGTAACTCAAAAGGGTTGATTCTTCTATTTTCAATTTTCTACTCTAAATGACATCTAAATTGCGTCATTAGCTCAATTACTCGTCATTTTGAAACTTTTATTTCGTACTTTCAGGAAAAAACAGCTCGTATTTTTTTGGTCACTGGAAAAAAATTGTATTAATGATAAAATTTCAAGTGACAATGTCGTCAAAGTTGTCACTAATTTTAAATATTAAGTGACAATGTCGAAATCAAGCATGCTCGAGCTCAAGCATGCTCGAAATAAGCATGTTTGAGATCAGGGGATATTCGAGATCAAACATGTTCGAGAATAAGGATATTCGAGAAAGCTATTTTCGAGATTAAGCGTGCCCGAAATAGGTATGTCCAGAGTTAGCATATTCGAAATCGAGCATGGAAAGAGATGCTCGAAGTTGAACATGTTCGACACCGAATATAACAAGGTTATAAAGTTTGTCATATTTATACTCAAAACATATTTAGAATACCTAAGGGTTGTAAACTTCAACTCCGGGGACATTATCTGCATATAGTAAATCCCGGGATGACAAAATAGACCTCCAATAGGGATGATCGTCTATGGAGGAGTCTAGCGAATCAATCGTTAGCATCCAATTGGGTAGAGCAGTGTGCGACCAATGATTTTGGGCTTGGTCATGCCTTGTTTCGAAAAAGGGGCACCATGTGGAAACATAGAGCGGATTATAAATGGCGCTCAAAACTTCGAGATACGACGCCTTCTCGAGAGGAACTAATAAATTTATAGCGGCCTCCCCATAGCAAACCCATTTCGAAATTGGTTCGAGCCGGAAGTTGGAGGGTTTTTTCGACGATTGTCGTTGCTCAACCGATTTTTCGAACGATTTTATAGTCCTGATATTCAATAGCTCAGGGTAATACAGAAAAGACCAACATGTCAATAACCAAAGGGGGCCGGATAATTTGTGAGCATTCGAAGGGTCATTGCTCAAATTAAACATCATACGGTAAAAGTGAGATAGCATTAGCGGAGCCAGCTCGATGGGCCCCATGGTGACAGCAATATTAGCAGACAAAGTAAAAAAGGTTTTATTCACCACGCAACCGGCATTCATAAACAACCGGGAGAAGACAAAATTTAAAAATAAAACCTCTTCGAAGGGCGTCGGTGGATCGTCACAATTGATAAAGAATTTGACTAAGGCAGTATAAGCAATATTTGCTCCCTTTGATTTACCATGATGTTTTAGCCAATTTTCGGTAGATAGTAAGAGAGCTCGAGAATTAGGCAAAGGTTCACCCGTAGGAAGACTCGTGCCCGTAGGGGAAAGGCCAGTAATTAGAGCAACATCTTCCAACGTAATTGTTTGAAAACCACGAGGTAATACAAAACAATTATACGAAGGATGCCAAGAATACGCAAGGGCATCTGTTGTTACCTGCTCGAAAGGGATGATTGGGTAACAGGCTATTCGAATGAGCCCAAGAATTCGGTTACCTTCCCATTTGTTATGAAGATGATGCAACTTTTCGAACCAAGGATATGCATCGATGGCCCCGATCCATCCATTGATGGGTTTGGTCTTATTCGTCCACTCATATTTGTCCTCCACCTTACATTGAAAAAGAGGGGCATCACCCTCCAAAGCGGGCCAAGTACCAAGTAAATCAGGAACACCATCCGCAGAGGGTTCGAATGCCTCGGATTGAAATCGAGGCCCGAGTCCAACATGGTTGATAGATTGACCTCGACGATTGCGGACCTTAGGCGGTATGATATGGGTAAACCCTGGAGTCGAAATCTTCACATCACTGTAGTAAGCCTCGAAATTCTTGATGATTCGATAGAGATCTTGGGCATCTTCGCTACCCAAAAGAGTTGCTCGAGCCACTAGATGCGAAATAGCATGAGAGTTAGACATACTCGAAAACGGTTCGAAAAGGTTGTCGAGAAGAGATGGAAAGGGATTTCGAAGAAGAAAGAATTTTCGAAAGAGAGAAAGATAAAGAAGGAAGATGATGAATAGTTGGAGAAAGAAAATAAAGTGAAGGATGATAGTGATGGCTAAGAACAGAAACAAGATATTTATAGGGCTCTAGGTGTTCGATCACGAAAAGACACTTCTATGCAGAACAGAAAGAGGGAAATTTCAATCGTTTTTACCCGTTTAAAAATACGAAGAGGCTCTTACAGAAAGATGACCTAAAAACGTAAATAAAAATAAGGGAGGTTTTAAAATCCTGATCACGAAAAGGTGCTGGGAAAAGGAACGAATACGTTCGTCATATCATTCACGAACCCTTTTGAAACGAAACAATGATTAATAAGGAGACGTGTACATTAATATACATGAACTCGAAACGTTCATATACATTAGAGGGGCATTTGTTTACACTAAAAATAAAATAGGTTGAAAGACCTAAGAAGGCCCAAAGTGAAAGACCTAAAACAGGCCCAACAACGATTAATGGGCCCAAAAGTTTAAAAGGCTAAGTCCATCGTAATAACAATAAACCAGGTCTGATAAAGCTAGAGTCAAAGGCCCGACAATAATATCCCGCCAAAACAAAAGGATTTTAAAAAGAGAAGTTGGAAGCAGTTCTCGACGGTTGAAGAAGCAGGCCCACGACGCAGAAGTACAAAAGCGGGAAAGAAGAGAGAGAAGAGGATCATCAAATCAAAGAACAACTTATTTTTCTCTCTTATCATAGGAGTAGGCCTAAATATAATTAAGAGTAGTTTGTAGTGTAGATTTGTTCAAGAATTGCTGGATCCAATCCCGGAGTTATACCGGTGTTTCATTCATCTGTAACTAGCACGAATTGAAGACTTTTATGGAGGTATAGATTACATGCTTTCAGATTTCATTATTTGACAGTAATTTGTATCTTGACCTGAGTTTTCTATTCATTTTCATCGTTTTAAGAAAAGAAGATTCTCACGTAGGTATAGAATTATTTTGTGTCAGATTTAAGTATCAGAGAAATAATTCTTACCTGTACTTGAATTGTTCTTTTATAATATTATCGTGTCATTCGAAGACAAAATATATATATATTTCAGTCAGTTGCGGTCCGAATAATTAGTTTAAACAACACGGCGAAGTATTAAATTCCGAACCACCGTCTAGCGTATCGAACACGAGCGCGGAGGTTGAAAGATAATTCTAAGATAAGAATTATCGCGGGACTTGGAACACACAGTTGGATCCACCCTAATCTAGATTGTTTTTTTTTTTACGAAACACATAGTATGATTTTGTCCGATGGCAAATGAAGCAATATCTTGGGACATGTAGAGCAAGATAAATAGTAGAACATATCTATCTATCTATTTACTATTTATTAAGTTTGAGCACCCTAGAATAACTATCTCGGGAAGCCAAATGTAAACTTCTTAAACTACCCCTCCTCCCCTACAAATTGTGCTAGAAACAAAAGGATAAATTTGGTAAGATGTGGTAACTGTCTTTTTGTAAACCACCCACTTTCTCAACATTCCACTACAAATCTCACCAAATCTCAATCTTCATCTCTTTTAATTAGCAACTGCCAGCTTCCATGATTATGCTTATTTTGGTGATAAAAGGTTGTAGACAAACCACAACCAAGAAAGGAAATGAAAAGATGCTAGCATTGGATGGCAGAAAAGTAGGAAATCGAAGCATGTGAATAATGTATAGGGAAGGAAGCACAAATAAAGAAGAGGAAGATTTGGGTAATTTTGATATTTCAACTTATGTTGTTTTAAATTTACTTTTCACTACAATTTTTAATAACGAAGTTCATGCATGGTCATAATTTCCTCTGGTTTTATTATTTCTTATAATAGAATTAAAATATTCGGTCACATAATATTATAAATAGGATGATTAATTTCTTATCTCATTGAACATAAAATGTTCGTGATTTTTGAATAAAATATGGGATTCTATTGATCAATATGTAATTTGTTATTGTCTTTCACATTATAATTAATTGTTTAAAATTTAGTAAATCATCTTATTTGCACACGCATCAAGTGTGCCCACGCCGCTAGTTCATAAGTAAGCATAATTGACATTTTCTTGGAGTTTATATCATCAATTTTCATATTGTTTCTTTTTTGGTACTGAGAAATATATCTATATTAGATATTCTATTCGTGATTAAACATTGAAAATTCACTTAAACTCGGTTTGTTCAAGGCACCAAAGTAAGCTTGAAATATTTTTTTAGATAAATTAGAAGCTCAGTTTGAGCTTGATTTGATTAGTTAAAAATGATAGAATATGTCAAGTATTGTATACATATATATATATATAAACAATTTCCTTTTCAATTTCCTTTTTTCATATGTAAGCAATTTCGATTGTAAAGATCTTGTCCCAAAGTACGTTGGTAAATTAGTCCAATAACAATGAAGCTAGATCGAAATTAATTTGCGCTTTTTCAATGATTAGTGGATTAAAAATGGGTCGAACAGTGTATATGGGCCAAACTATAAATAAGAAAAAGTCTTCATGGACCAGTCCAGCACTTGTATAATAAGGTTTTTCAAGTTGAACTTGTTTTACAAACTTTTGGGCCGTCTTATTTATTTTTTGAACACCAAAACTATTAGGTCCAATATCATTTTTTCATGGCTTAATTCATCCAATCCATGAATGATATCACGCCACTTGTCGCCTAAAAAAGTGTATTATTACTTGTCACCCATCAATTGGAAGAAAATAAATTAAACATTTTAATTTATTTGTATAGATAGATACACATGGGTGGGCCCAAGTCCCAACCCGAGTCCGGACCCAAGATCCTTGACACCAGCCCAAACTACGTTGTGGGTGGCGCTAAGGCTGAAAAATAGAACCAAGTTACTCGATATTGTGCTCGAGATTGATTGCTAAAAAATTGTTCTAAGCTCGATTCAGTTAACATAACAAACAAGTTTGAATACATTTTCATATTCAACAAAATTTGAAGCTCCGTTTGAGCACGAATTGAGTAGTTGAAAAATGATACAGTGTACAAAATCAAGTTTGTTCAACTCAACCTATGTTTGTCTCAATTAAAGCTCATTCAATCTCGACTGATTAACAATTAATCCAATTTCACAATTAATCCGATCTCAAATGCAATTTTTGAAGCTCAGTAAAAATTTAAACAAGCTAGAAGAATGCATTGTTCGGGTCGACTTGATCCACTACGACTACGATTGGCGCGTAAGCGTGCATTCCTTTGGTTCAATTCTACAAGCACGTAGAACTCTCCTATTCCATAAAATTTTCGTGCCAGAAGCCCCAAAACCCAAACTATGACCTATATAATTTGACATTCAATTGTTTTAATACCAACGCGGGATAGTCACATTTAATTTTTCATATATTCACATACTTTAATTCTGAATTCTATTTTAGTGGCTCACGTATAATATTAATTTATCATTCACCGAAATTAATTATGTGTAACAAACACATTAAGTTCACATTTTTTCGAGGTAGATTAATCTTAGCCAAAAGAATCATACATCCTACACATAGAACCTACCTAAACAATTTCAAACTCAAACTTCAAATTTTATTTTGACCAATTTTTTAACTATAGCAAATGGTAGCATATCTAGACATGTAGATCTTATGTTCCCTCTTCAATATCAGACAATTCTTGCATTGCACAACATATGCATCTATCTGCCAACCCGAAAATTCTGTAGATACTTTTAATCTACAATGAAAGTACAAGATTAATTAAAACAATAATAATGCTAATAATATACTCGGGATTATAATATAATGTATTTTAGATTATTAGATAATGCAAAATGTCTAGGTGCATGAACATAAAGGTGCTAGATCAAGAACAACATGTAAGAAGCACCTTCATGTTCTTTTGCCATAAAAGTTGCTTCAAGTGTAAGTTTGTGCCCTTACCACTTATGACTTACAAACAACTCAAATAATTTCTTATATGCATCAAGTATTTTTCACATTAAACGACCTAAATGATACTATGTTTTTGTTCTTGCTACAACAATTGGAAGACCAAAATGGGTGGACCATTATGCCCTTGTTAACAATCAACAATAGCACCGAGCCATCGAGTGACTGGTACAAGCTTTTGAATTCTGGGTCCCGATATATAATCACATTTGAGATTTTTCTATTTTAAATTAGTGTTTTGTCTCGTATTTCATAAAAAAAATAAGCGTGTATACTCCATTTTAAATTTATATTTAAGAAAATTTTATCTACTTGATGTATATTTATGAAGTGGAATATGAGATAAAATATCATTCTAGAACATACAACCTAAATTGGTATAATCACAATCTTCTATAATTGAATAATTCAACGCAAGTTCCTTTACAATGATGACTATAATCAGGGACGGGCTGGTCAGGGCACCCCCAAACTTTTGAGAAATTTTTTTTGTCCTATAAAATTTTGATATTTGAAATTTTAGGCCTAAAAAAAAAATCATACCTTGCCCTCTTTTTTTTTTTTATTATTGTATTCACTGCTCGAATTTTAAATTCTAGCTCCGTCTCTGACTATAATTGGGGTCGAGACTTTTTTAAGAATCATCCCATCTCCCACCCTACCCAAATTATATACACAAAAAACAAGATGGGCAAATCTTTTGAGATCTTTTTCTTCAAGTATTTTGATTATAATATTTTGGTCAGAACTATTGAACTAGAGTTATGTGCAATTTTTTTCCTTTTTAAATTGGAGCAGTTGTCCTCCTCTTGAAGTCAAATAAGTTGTTATTATGCTATCATTTTCAGTGTATGTCATTGCTTGTTTAGAGACGACCTAAATATAATTAATGTAATCATCTGGGGTCAACTGTCATGAGGAGATAGATCAATTACGGGAAAGGTACGTCTACTATGTATTATCTAATAGTTAATTGATATTTAATGTAATTAATGAATTGATATTAGTTAATTTAATATTTAATGTAATAATGTAATCATTTCACATAAAAAAATAAGGGAAAAGATGGAAAATTACACAAACCTCCTCTTGTATAATGTGTAATTATCAAACAACTCCCTCACTTTTTTTAACTACATAAAGTTCTCCTTATGTAAAGCATTTCTTATAGTTATACCCCTCCGTATTCTAAAAATCTTACAATATAACCCCTGAAAATCCTATAATTAGGCCCATGTAGGGGGTGTTAGTAATTTAAAAAAATAGAGAGGTTTTTTTTTTATAATTTGCATTATAAGAGGGGGTATTTATGTAATTATCCCAAAAAAATGCATTAAATGTTGGAAGGTAGGACGGTGAAACGAATGTTACCCCTATAAATCCGGAAATTATATCTAAAATCAAATTCAATTATTCTAGTGTCTATCATTCACATACATCACCATATATTGTGTTTGTCCCCACACAATTGTAAAAGATGTACCACAAAATACGGGATAATTACAGTTTTGGTCCCTAATGTTGACACCTAAATCAATTTTGGTCCCTAATCATTTAATTTTTAACAAAATTCATCCCTGCCGTCAATTTTTGAGGAATATTCCGTCAATTTTGGGGAGTATTCCGTTATTTCTGGGGAATATTCCGTCAATTATGATGAAAAATTAACGGCAGGGACGAAAATTGTTAGAAAATGAAAGATTAGGGACCAATTTTATCGAGCCCAATAAATGAGGGACCAAAAGTGTTTTGGGTGTCAACATTAGGGACCAAAACTGTAATTATCCCCACAAAATACACTTAGAAGTTTGAACTATGAAACTCAATCCAAGATAGATTGTGGTCAAAAGCTTTTGAAAAATAACTTCGTTAATTAATAATCTTCATGATGAAATACTTAATTATTTTCATGGCATGTTGAGCTATCTGAAAAAAAAAAAAAAAAACACGGCCCTTTGCATCAGTTTTGATCTTTTATTCTTTCATTGTAAACTATGTTGCATTCTTATATTACACTTCATATATAAAAGTCATGTGCATCAAATATTTTCTTAAATATAAAATTGAGGAAATTTTTGGTAATTACGCATTATAAGAGGGGGTATTTGTGTAATTATCCAAAAAAAAATGCATTAAAGGTTGAAAGGTGAAAGGAATGTGAATCCTATAAACCGGAAAATTCTATCAAAGATCGTCTAATTATCCTAATGTCTATCACTCACATAGAGTACTATATATTGTGTTTGTCCCCACACATGATTATAAAGAGATAGATACAAAATACACCTTAAAACTATTAGACTCGATCCAAGATAGAGTTATGGTCAAAAGTTTTTGAAAAACGAACTTCATAAATTAATAATCTTCATGATGAAAAACTTAATTATTTTTCATGACATGTTGAGTGACAAAAAAAAACACCACCCTTTACAATTCCAATTTAGACATGTTGCAAACCGTGTTGCAATCTCTTATTGCACTTCACATATGAATGTTATGTGTATAAAATATTAATTTGAATATAAATTTAATGTGAATTATATACACTTATCGTGTATATATATTACACAATACAAGATATAGCACTATTTTCCAATAGAACATCCGACCAACTTTACATTTCTTTAGTAAAAAGTGCACCAAATGCATTGCATCTCATTGACAATAAATAACCCAACCATGGGATAGCAACATATATATCAACACATTAAATGAAAGTTTGAATGGGATAATGTGGGGTACTCTCCACCACTATGTACCATCCCATGTCAAACCTCAATGAAGAGACATGAATCAACTAGGAACCATCCAACCACTATTCTAGTTAAGTATAACTGTAATCAAATAGGTATATGACCAAATTAAACAACAGGAAAAAGAACCTCCTCAGTCAACAAAATACACCCACAAGTTATAAACTTATTTGAATAAGTTAAGTATATATGTAAAAAAGTGGAGTCGAGTCCAATAAGTTGTCGTTTAAACTTGTAAAAATTACTATTGAGCTTCAGAATTTTTGTTTGAACTTGATTTGATTGTTAATCTACCCGAGCATGAATCGAGCTCATTTACAGCCCGATTTTTACTAATCGAGTCGAGCTCGAGTCGAACTTCAAACTTATTGAACGTATAAAAGGTTATTCAAGTTTGATTTGATAAGTTAATGAACCGAGCACAAACGATTTTTTAACGAACGATCTCAAGTCAACCCTTATTGTAAATGAATCGTGTGGAGCTGGATAAGATATTGTCCGGACATGTTTGAATTTTACCGAGCTTAGTTTATTTGTTGATTGAACCAAAATTCGAACCAATTTTTATCGAATCAAACACAAAACGAGCTTGAGCTCAACTTCATATCTATCGAACATAATTCAAAAAAGATCTAACGATCGGTCTCAAACCAAATATCAAGTAGCTTTATTTATTTTTCGACTCTAAATCAACATTAGACATCAACATCAACTTATGCCAATCGTTGTACCATAAAAACCCAGGGAAAAAAAAAAGCAAAAATGAAATAAGACCTTATTTATATATAACATCTATATATAAGTATATATCCATTTTAGCAGAGTACCATATCCATTACACACCATGCCTAAGGCCCTTCAACTTCTACAAACTACACGGTAACAAGAGATACCATAATAACTAAGATGATAAAACGCGATAAAATACCGACCCAGGTATACCGACAGAACAGTCACGTCTGTGCACATTCTTTCAGTAACCTCGAACGACATTCTTAGAACCAAGCCATGAGATCCTGCTTCGCCACATTATTCCTCGGACCTCCAACAAATCCTTCAGTATAATCAATGGAGGGTATAGTGAACGGGGGACCAAACTGCAAATTACCAGTTGGGCTGGAGTTGAAAGGCGAATTTATAACATTGCAATGGTCAAACCTACTGAATGCTGGAGGATTATTGGGCATGTTAGTTTCTTCGAACACCATTCCTTGACTATGAAATTGAGTCGAGCTCTTGTTTTCTTGAACGTTATTATCATAGAACGACATAAGCTCGTTTATCATTCTTTGCCCGTCTTCTGGAACTCCAAGCCCACATAAATCAAATGAAGGCGGAGTTGGGCCCACATTAGGCTTCGGATGGACAAAAGATTGAGGGAAGACGACCGGCTTAACTTCTTTCATATTATTATAGTTTGTAAAACCTAACTCGGTCGAATATTTGCAAGGGCAAGAAAGTTGATGATTGTCCCGGGCAGCCCGGTCATGAAAACCATGGCGAAGTTCACTATGCGGGCATTGAAGAAACTCGCATGTGTAGATCTTGTGGTCCATCATTTCATTCGGCTCGTTTCCCGGTTTTCTCTTCCTTGAAAAGTCCAAGTTAGTGACTATTTCATCCTTGATGAATCTATCTATCCCGTTATTCAACAAACAAACGGGGCTAGGTTTTTGCTCTTGCACGTCGAAAATAGCCTCATCATCAACCGTCTCGACATCATACTCACTACTATCATTCAAACCAAACGTCCCACTACCACCCGAGGATGACAAAGGTGGACAACTATTGGGATAAAGTTCCCGAGCCATGGATTCCTCCCGGTTAATAATAGCAAGCCAAGTAGCACTCTCTTTCGCCGTCATCTTATCCTGCAAGCACTTTGACTGTCTCACGAGCTTTTTGATCTTTGCAATATCGGGGGATATATGCTTGATCACCGCCGTTAAAACACCCACCTTCCACGCCTTTTTAAGATCATGAGGCTTCTTATAAGGCGGGGGCCCACAATCCTTATTCGGGCCCAATTGGTTCCACCATTCTTCCTTCCCGGTCGGCCACCATGGAGGCGGGACCCCTTTTTCTAAAGGAAACCGTCTCTGAGGGGGATCGCAATGTTGCATGAGGGCAGATAGCAATGAGCCCAGCGTTGTGTCTTGGAGATCTTGCAAGGTGTGTGGAGTGGGTCCCACTGGGCCCAAACCCTCGTTCTGGCCCGGGATTGAGTTATCCGCTTGGTATTTCGATATGGCTGCCGGTCCGTTACGGTCGAATCTAACCTTATCCTTCCACCACTCTCTCAGATTATCCGATGCACCACTCACGGGTTTTCCATTCTCCGGAATGATTCCATAAACGAAGCCTTGAGCTTTGCATACTTCCATCATTTTCAACATGTATTTCAAGATCCCATCTTGAGCCCGCGACATTTTCTTTCTTCGGGCTTGCTCTTGAGATTGGCGTTGTTTTGCATCATCGATGATGATACCTTCTTTGCCCTTATTAATTTCTTTTAGCCTTTTTATTCGCATCTTGTCTCTCCACACTCGCCTTTCAAGTTCATCCACGTCGATCTCCTCATCGGAGTAATCATCCTCTACGATGGGCTCTGGCTCGGCAGACGGTGGGGGACATATATCGGATTCTTTGAATTGAGCAGAGGGAAAGAGATCAAGATCACCACAAAATCCCATGTCATCAAACATCATCATTGTGCAATTGGATATAGTTTGAAGCTCCAAAATCTTGAATTATGCAGTTCTCCTCTACTCGAACACGAGATTTATAGACAGATTTGAACCGGAGATTACTTAAATATCGAGGTGATTACACCTGCAAAGACGGAAATTAAGAAAATCCACCAACACGAAAAGGCGAAATTGGACAAGAAATTAATCCTACAACGAAAACAGTATGTTTTCGATAACGAAAACCACACAAGATCACAAAGAAAAAGATTTATCTGAATACCAACTGGATTACAAAATTTCCCTAATATCTGTGATATTAATAAATAAAGCTAAATGAAAGAGAAAAAAATCACAGGAAACACATGAATTTTATCTACAAAAAGAAACCTTTAGTCAAAAAGCATTTCAATTAAATCCTCACAACTGTAAAAATAAAAGATATGATCACAAGAAAATCCAGATCCGAACAGATCACACAGAAAGTCAAACAGTCCAAGGAAATCTAAAACCACAATTTTTGATCAAAAATTCTAAAAATTCCCGGGAAAAAAGGAAACAAAATTAATGCTCAAAACCATCTTTATTAGCACTCAGATTTCATTTCCAGATCATTTTCCAAAACCTGTTTAATACTATCAATTAACATCTAATACTATTACAGAACTATTAAAATATCAAATTACAGTAATCAGATTCACCTCATATTTATGAAAAAGCACATAATTCAAAGATTAAACATTAATTTGAGCAAATAGAAACAAAAGCAAACAAAGGGATCAACCAAAACAATTAAAGACTTGAACTTTAATACAAAATCAAGAACAAAACACAAAATTAAAGCATCAAAATACACAAAAATACAATAAAATTTTGTGTTTTGATTTATGGGATTTTACCTCTTGCAAAGTCTTGTTCAAACTCTCCTCCTCAAGTTGCAGAACAATTGACCCTGAATAGTTGTAGTAGTAAGAGAGATAAAGAGGGGATAGAATATATGATATGATGGATGAGGTTTTGTATGTATTATTATATTATACGGTTTATTTATTTAATGTGAAAATATGAACAGTATCATTGGGGAGGTGAAAAGTGTCGGCACTTGGTAAACCAATGAATTAATTACAGTGTTGTGTGAAAATATTTAATGATTCATAACATCACCTTTTATATGGGATTTTGGGATAAGTGCATTTTTTTTTTTTTTTTGGTTTTGGGAGTTTGAAATTTTTATAAAATTTATGAATTTTGTGTCTTGTGAACTTTGTTAATTCTATATCAGGTCGAGTTTAATGATCTTAATTTATATTATGTGTTTATTTTTTTATATAAATGTATGTGGAAATTGAATTGAGCCCAATGGGTCGAGTTTATCTGTGTCTATCTCTTTCATACAAGTGTGGGTGGAAATTACACACAATACATTTTGTTGTGTGAGAAAATAAACACTAAGACTATTGGACTCGGTTTAGTATAGATTTTTCCGAACTCTTTGTGGTGTATGGGAAAAATTTATGATAGATGAAGTTTAATGGTACGAGGGTCTATATCTTTCACACAGTAAAGCGTGCATTGTGGGTGTACTTTATACACATTGAAAGTGATAGACACAAATACACACTCAAATCATTAAACTCTGTCTGACATATAAATTACCCTAGTGTATGAATAATTACATTATTTAGTACAAAATTCAGTGTGTTTCTCATACACACGAAAAGAGATAGACACAAAAATACACACGAATTATTAAATTAGATTTGACATAAAATTACCCTAATGTATGAATAAGTACATTATTTAGTACAAAGTACACTTGCATTTAAAACATAGCGTGTGTTTAATGTTTGTCAAAGTCATATATGAATACTTGATGAACATATATTGAAGGAGTAAATGTATTATAAATGTCACATAACACTATAATCAATAGATATAAATATAACCATGGAACACCTAAATAAGTGCATGTCCATAGATGTAGTATAGAATGAAATAATGACTTAATGTATTATAAGTGTCACTTAATTATTACAAGTGTTGAGTCACTGGTGACCAAATTACATGGCTTGTGAAAAAATAGGTCTGGGCTAAAAAAAATTCTGTAATTATCTAATTTTTGAAAATCAAAATGTAAAATAAAATAATGAGAGACATATCATGTGTTTAGTCACTCGGTGTTGTCCAACAAACGTAACATTTATTAGACTTTGTTTGTGACTTGGGAAATGTACAATTGATGATATTTAATAACCGATGAAATTTTACGTCACTCATTTGAATAGTGTAGTATTTTCAATCTTTTGCAATACGTTATCTCACGTCACAGTTATCATTTTATATTTGGATTGAATGCCGTGGATTTATTAGCTATTTTTAGACGAAATCCAACTTTTATTTTGATTTTGCAAGATTTACATTAAATTTTGAATATTCTCAAAATTTTTATTAAAATACGATAAAGTATCCTCAAATTTTCCGTTACGATAAAATATCCTCAAAATTTACATTAAAGTAAACTTGAAAGTTTACATTACTACTCCGTCTCAAGCATGGACTAATGCAACATGCAACCCCATGATAGAGTTATCAATGCCATCAATATTGCATGTGTTTTCTTTTATTAAAGCATCTACAAAATTTAGTCTATCAATTTTTCCCCAAATTACAAAGTTTTTTTTTTTTAAGTTTAAAATGATATAAGCGGTTATAATTTTATACTTTTTAAAATATGTATAATCACGTTAATTGAAAATAATCAAAATTTCATTAGATATTCATTTTTCCCCTTAAACTTCCTTGGTTTATATAAAATGGGAACAACAATTTTGAGTATCCTCCAAAATCTCCTTCGATTTCTTTGCAAATTTAAGAGTTCAAAATTTGTAATAATATTGATATTTAAATTTTGATTTCTGAAAATCACTAAATAAACTGTTGTGTTTAAAAATTCACTCCACCAACATCAATAAAAGAAAATAAATAACCAAACTTCTAACGTTAGCTAAAAGAAGCAACATTTTTTCTTCCAAAAAAAAAACAAAAAAAAACAACATTTTGTAGACTAAATTATCATTGCCTTCTTAATTTAAAATTTAGTTGAATTAGCCTTTTACTAATAAGAAAACTCTCAAAGTTCTTCAAATGGTAAATTTTATCATTATAATTTTATATTTAACTCTTCATTTTATCAATTTGTTGGTAAATTCTAAAAAAAATTAAAGAATTACAGATTATTATTAGGGGTGTACATAAACCCGCTCAACCCGCCTGACCCGCTCAAACCGACCCGATCCGCCCGAAAACCGCCAGTTTAAAATTATTAAATAATTGTGGTGGGTTGAAAAATTTGCAACCCGCCACTTTCGGGTCGGGTGGTGGGTTTAATAATGTAACCCGCCACCCGACTGCTAATTGTATATGTCATAAGTATATATATATATATATATATATATAGAGAGAGAGAGAGAGAGAGAGAGTTAAAGATTAACCCTAAACTATTAAAACTATATAGCATATATATAAACTCTAATAAGAGTGGTTTTATTCATATTAATGTAAAACACTTTATTTTTAATTTGAGTAAATACATTATTTCATTTGAACATATGTTTTTACTTGATTTGAACGAAGATGTAGATGTATATTTTGATGATAAACTTATAAGATAATTTAATTTTATTAATATTTTGGAGTTTACAATTCATGATAAATATGATTTTTATTTAGTAACACCACTTACTTTTGTATTTCTCGCCAACTCAATTTTTTTAGTTAAATGTACAACAAATATGTTATTTAGTTTTTTACTTACTAGTTGAAACTAAAAGTAAGTTGTAAAAACTATAATTATAATTTAATAACCCGCCAATAGGGGTGTAAGGTGAGCCGAGCCGGCTCATGAGCATGATGAGCTGGCTCGACTGGAGCTCAGCTCGAGCTCGAGCTATTTTGAGCTTGAGTCGAGCTATTTTGAGCTTGAGTCGAGCTTTTCGAGCTCGAGCTTTTTCGTGAGTCGAGTTCGAGCTCATTTATAGTTGTTCATATGCTCATGAGCAGGCTCGTGAGCTTTTATTATTATTTTTTATTAATTTTTAATATATGTCTAAAAATACTTGTATTTCATAAAAATAATACTTGCAATTTTATATACAACATAGTTTAATAATATTTAAGTTTATTTTCCTATTTTGTTTAAATCGTGCAAAATAATAACAACAACAATTATAAGATTACATATTTTAGTTGATATGATATACTTTTGCTATAAAATAATTTAATGAAATCATATTTTCACCACACTCTCCTCTATTTTCCAAATACTTATTGAATATAAGATATTTAATTATTATTTATCTTAATAATACTTATTGTATATGTGAATAATGTATACTATACATGATTAACGTATTGTTATATGCTAAAAAGCAGAATTTATTTTATTTTCTAAAAAAAATAAATTAAATTATTTATTACTTCAAGCTCGAGCTCGAGCTTGAGCTCGGCTCATCTACTTCGAGCTTGAACTCGAGCCCTAGAAAATGAGGCTCGTCGAGTTTGAGCTCGAGCTCGAGTTCAAAAAAGTATAATCGAGCTCGAGCTCGAGCCTGAAAATTTCATCAGGCTCGGCTCGAGCTCGGCTCGTTTACAGCCCTACCCGCCAATCCACCCGCTAAATACATTAAACCCGACCGACTCGAACCGCTCGGTTTGAAAAGATAATTATGCGGTTTCGATTTGAGATTTTGTCAACCCGCATATATCGGGTCGGGTTGAATTTTTCCTTTAAAACCTCCCGAATCCGAGCGCGTACACCCCTAATTATTATTAAGTCCACACAATTCAAATTCTTATTATTCACACACAATAAATTAATACTTCACTTGTAAAATGTTAAAATCTCCATGGTCTATTTCATCAATTTGAAAATTTCAAGAAGACTTCCACCGAAAAACTGTAATCATTAATTCTTTCTAAAATAAATAAAATCAAAAATCAAATGAAATAGTTGATGGAATGGATTTTTTGAGTTAGCAATTTTTTCATGGATTTTGTAAATATAATTTTTTTTTAGCATGGTTTAGTAATTCTTCCAAGATTTAAGTTTGACTAATTTATGAAAATATAATGAAATTATTGAAATCCAAGATTATTCACTCTTTTAAAATAAAAAATGTAAGATGCTTGCATACCACGATTACTATGTACACGCTAATCAACTCCTATCAAGGGTGCGGGAAGAAGTCGGGATTCTTAAAAAAAAGTCAAAAAAGAGGAAGCAATCATAATTTAAGATGATATAAAATTCAAAAATATGCAAATCACATCTAAATAAACATAGTGCTAAACTATTTATTAAATAACTTTGGACATTGTAGATTGTGTTCGGCGTTTCTTCATTACATGGAACTCGTCATCGATCAAGTTGTTATTGAAAGTATGAGCAATTTTCTTTTTCAATGTGAACTAATAATTAACTACTTAAAAAATCATCTTTCATCTTACTAAACAATCTCGTCTTGACAATTTTCATAATTAAAACACAGACTTTGTTGAAACACTAAGAGTCAAAATATGCTAAATCAGTCTGCGTAAAAGATAGTACGGAATTCAAAGTCTTACCGGTCTTTGACAATACATGGCCAAATGCCACCCAAAAATGAAACAACTGCCCCCATTAGATTTAACTTCTACTTACAAAATACTAATAAATCTTTAGTCCCCCAATAAAGCAATACCCGCCACCCCTTAAACCCATCTAATACATTAAACATATATAACTACACAAATACACATCACACAATTTTATATCTTCTATCTATTTTTTGGCTAAATATTTCTAGCTATCTTCTGAAAAAATTTCAAATTGTTTTATAGATGTTGAAATCCTAAACTAAATCAATTTTATTTACTAGAGTTTAGAGATATAAAGTGAAAAAATCAAATTCCAAAGATTTGTATTCAAATAATACAATACCTTCTTAAACTTTAAAATGAGAAAACTATAATACCCTTTCACCACCCATAACATACAAAAAATAGATTAAATGCCGTGAAGTGACAATTTCACAATTGGGGAAATAGATTAAAAAAAGTCAATGACTTACTAATTAAGATTATTTGAGTAATAGAAAGAGTAGTTTTGTAATTATTTTTTTTGGGGGGGTGGGGGGGGAGGCAAATTACATATTTCAAAATATTTATGTCTGAAATTGAAAAAATTAAGAGGTTGAGGGGGGCGGGGGCACCCTCCAGCCCCCCTTCGCTTCGTCCCTGGGTGCGTTCAGTCCAATGGTTAGGAACTAAAGTATGTGTTTGGAGTCTAAATGCTACTTTGATGATTGTATGGGTGCATATATTTTTGCTTGGACTTTTTTTGTGGAACAAAATCATATGTTAAAAAAATTGAACAGTCTAACTTTTGTCATAATCAATTCTGCAAGAATCAATTATCATATAATTAATGAATGGACCAAAAATATTTAGGGGTATTTTAGTAATTCACTCGCCCCCGAGTCAAGGTCCGCGGTAGAAGGATTGGCCCAGCCCAAAAAGGGCTGGAAGCCCAGTAAACGTAACAATGTTATTCCTCTAACTTAATAAAAATAATAACAATTAAATCAAGGCTATTGGACTAATGACAAGATAGAGCCCAAGAGTTCATAGCCCATAACCAGCTCCTTATCAATGTCCCAAAGGAGTTGGGGGTATCTCATTATTTACTCCCCAGTAAAAAAATACACTGACAATACAGAGTAACTCCATCATCGAACTACGAACAGACTTGATCCCAGCAATCAGGGTACTTAGGCAGCTCGCCATAGTCGAGTGCAGTCTATAAATCCACCAACCCCCACCTATTTTATTGTGTCGATTCCTTCATCCCATATAATCAATCACATGATATTCATACTCTAACAATTTTTACCCATCATCAATTAATTATTCAAAATCTGAGCCAACTCGCATAAGTGACCCCATGAAAGCTGTTGAATGGCAGCATAACAAACAGGGTAAGTTCCAAGAATTACGAGTGTCAAAGTGGATTCAAATTATGATGTTTTGGGAAAAGTTATGGTACAAAGAATTTTTCTTTTGGCGATAGCACCTTTGATAGTGACCGGGGAAAAAAAAAACAAATTACGTGAATATTCCAGTGTAATTTATTATTTCATCATATATACAAATTATATATGTACGCCAAATATATAATTCTTTTCCTAAATTATACATTTAATTATGGATTCTATATATTCAATATGCATTTAAATTTTAAACATGAAACAAAACACGAATTAAAATAAAAAAATCCAAATTCATGGGTTTTTTTTTTCTTCTTCTTAAACACGAGGGTTTGCAAATTGCAAGTTGCTAGCATTGGCGCCTATAAATGTATATATCTACCCAATTTTGTTGGCATTTTCCATGGCTCATGGATAAAGATTTAATTTTAGACGAAAGGGAATACTCTGGCCCAATAAATTCAGGTCGAGAGTTTTTTATTTTTTAATCATAAGTTACACAGACCCTATAAGACTTCAAATAGAGAGAGAAAAGTCACAATATGTGACAGTCTGTTATTGAACCCGTGACCTCAAACTTGAAAGTGGAAGCTGATTTCACTAAGTTAACAAATCTTGAGTTCTTGGAGAAAGATTTAAGGACATTTGTGGAAAGCTTTAATTGATCAAACCTAATTAATTTACAAAATAAGTTTAATCGTAATTCTATAGTGATTCATAATTGTAATTGGAGTGTGGATCAACATAGCAAGTGTAAACTCCGTTGTCCTATAGTTAACTTGAACTCGACCAAGTTGGTGAATGATTCAAGAGAAATTTTAAGACTTGAAGTCTTAATATAATCGCAACTATTTGTGCATGATGAATCTCACGTAGATCCCACCACACGTACGTACAAATATTGATTGTTCGACGATTAAGTAGAACTCACAAGAATAATGGCCAATTGGATATGGACTTAATTTCCGGGAGGATTAATGTGTATTTTGATTGTTGAGTTTTTCCCCCCCTTCCGTCAGAATAGTTGATATTATTGGCATAAAATGTAGCTTGTATTAAAAAGGAAATATTTTAAGGAAATCCAGTGTTATTTGAAATTATCTATATATTTACACACACATGTATACTGATTCAGCTCAGATTTTACCCTACGCTCTCAGTCAAGAATACCTCGAATACACAACAATAAATGGGCCCTTCGAATTATAGACTGCACTCGGATACTAACGAGCTGCCTACGTACCTAACAAGGATCAAGTCTAAACGTAGTTCGAATTCGGTACATGTGATATCTATCGTTCGTATTACGAGTGTACCTTGTATTTATATTATGGGATTGTACTCTCAAGTCTTCGAATAATCTGAGCCACACGATGTATTAATCGTAGTATTTATTACTCTGATTATCCGCCCTTAAATCTTCATAAATGACGGTATTTATAGAGTTTCCACGCTGTACTGTAGAGTGAATGACAGATAGGACGTCTTCCCTGCTGATCCTTTACACGTGTATGTGATGAATGGCACAGATTCGATGCCCACCGGGTCGGGCCATAAACCGACCCTATCCGAGTTACAAAAACACGCGGATCTTGGAGTGTATTGCAAATACTATAATTATAGGGACCGGATTTGCAACCTACCTCGTTGCCTCGTATACGAGGCTCTAAATGGGCCTAACGAGTAAATACACTTAAAGAATACGAGGTAATTCAAGGTCGAATATTCGAGGGGCCTTTTGGTATATCATTAAGTCCCCCACTTCGTGAGCGAGGGAGAAATTAATGCCAATTCCTTGATCCATGGCTGACGAAGTATAAATTAATGCCACGTGCCCAAGTGCTTTCCTATAATCATTACGCTAGAGGTATCTAGGTCATTAAATCTGACACGCCTTTTCCCGATAGACGCGCCTGAGCTGCTGCTGTTTCCAAGAGATGTAACTGGCACTCGAAACGTCACCTGTCTCCACCGTCAGATATAACTTTTAAGTAATCGATCTGAGCCGTTCATTTCAAATCTCCCCCGAGTATATACACGCAGGATTTACCCCTCATTTGAACATTTACTCAGCAACCTTCATTCACCGGAGTAAATTTCCTGCGGCCCCTTCCGGCGTTCTTGCTACTTGAAGATCTATTTCAAATCTGAATCTTTTTTCTCCTGCTAGGTATAAGCTTCATCCCTCTCTTTCCATTATTTAGCATTATTCAGTCACTTTTCATGAGTACCTCTGGTGTGCGTGTCTCTGACGAAGAGGGTGAGACCTCCTCGTCTGGTCAAAGCGAGTCTACTAGCGGCTCAAGTAGTCCCGGGACATCCCCCGAACCCAATATAAACGACGCACCCATCGCTATCGAACCCGAGTCTCCGGACATTCCCCCTCCATATCCGGATCTCGAAGGAGACGAGGATGTTAATACCCAGTTATTTTTTGATATGGATAGGGCTCGTAGAGCAATCCCCTGGTTAAGGTATTCCTCTATTTTAACTGCCTCGAATATTGCCGATGTTCGGGCTAGATACCATATACCTCCCAACTATCGAACTTTAGTCCCCAACGAGGGTGACAGAATGCATCGTCCCCCCTTAGGATTCCGTACCATACATGTGGCCCATCTTGCTTCAGGGCTTAGGTTTCCTCTACACCCTGCCATAGTTAACATTCTTCTTCACCTGCGTTTAAGCCCCACTCAATTACTTCCCAATTCTTACAGGCATATGATTTTTTTTATAGTCATAATGAGAATGTATGGAGTTCACCCAAACATCAAAAATTTCAATGGTTTTCTATCAGTACATCGATGTACTAAATCTACGGAGGAAGGTTTTTTCTTCCTCGCACCCCAGCGTCATTGTCGTCTGCAATCGCGAACACAATCTTCATTTGGAGATTGGAAGAAAAAGTTTTTCTTCATCGCTCCCCCTGCAGACCAGCGTTGGAATATACCCTGTCCGTGGAGTATGGACCTCGTTGATTTGAGCAATGTTGGTCGACCCACCATACCTCGACAGACACTAAAACGTATCCTCAAGCGGCTGTTCAAGCCCGAGGTCGTGATGAGTGAGTCTATGCTTGTCACGTGTGGTCTAAGTGGTGCCGACGTGCCTGCCGTCGAGAATCTCGGTAACAATTTCTTCTTGCATCGTTTATGATATTCTTCAATGTACTATGGTCAACTAATGTCGTTTTTTCTTTATTCGTAGCTATGGAAGAGAGACAGGCTCGTCTGAATAGAAGAGCTGTTATCGCTGCCGAAGCGGCTCAACGGGCAGCCGCCGCCACTGGTCGAGGTGCTGGCCGAGGGCGTGGCCGGGGACGAACTCAAGGGCAACCTTCCTTAAGGATCGGTGAGCCCCCCATTCATGGGTCCACCCGCGACCTATCCGCACAAACTGCTCCGACCACACCTCATCCTCCCCGAGCCATGAGCACCGGACCCACATCCGAGGCTGAGGAAGGCTCTCTCGTCCGTCGTCGCCGGACCGAAACAGTTGGAGAGCTAACTGGTGCTGCGTATGGTCGTCCCGAAAAACGACCTCACCGGGGGGTACCTCTCAATCCATTCCAGCCGAAGGGACCCTTACAACCCCCCAAACTGGACGTCCAAACGAGCCCACAGCCCGCGACTATGAGCTGCTGAACGAGGCCGAATCATTGCTGCTTAAAGACTACCTCGAATGTGAGGTTACTGAACGCGCCTCCCCTCGTTCTGATCAGCAGCCACTTATACAGGATTGGCACATATATCCTGATAGTAGCATACTCGAGGATCGCAGTGGCAACACCGCCATCGAACTATTTCATCGCACACTTTTGCCCAGAGACAAGGCTCTGATTCTCGATCAGCCTCACCCCATCGTCGAGAAGCAAGCCGCTCAATACCTCGAAAAGGTATACTATTTGCAACGTTCTATCGTCCTGGTTTAATTCCCTTTATAACTTCACTTGACAATGTCATTTCTGTGTCGTTGCAGACGAAGCTGTTGATACATCAGTTGTCCCTTACCAGCTCGAGCCTAAAGGAGGTCCTGAGAAGATCTCAGCAAGAACTGACGGACTACAAGGGACAAGTCCAAGCGGAGTTGCTTACTGCCCAGGAGGACAAAGAGAAAGCGTCCTCTCTACAAGTAAGTTGTATTTGCTGCTATCTTTAGCCCCGTTGCCATTTTCAAAAGATGAAACTAACTTGATTCATCCGCAGACGGAGCTCGATATGCTCTGCCGCTCTTACGATGCTGATAAACTCAAAATGGCGGATCTCGAACGAGCTAACACTGAGCTTCGGCAGCAACTAAGTGCCTTGCAGGAGGGGACCGAGGCTGAGAAACGACGTCAATTCACCCTGGGCAAAGCTGCCGGTCGTCGGGAATTTCAAGACTCGTCCTCGTTTCGACGCCAGCTTGACGATGCTCGTCTGAGCGGGGCCCGTGACATGCTCCACTCCACTGTAATCGACGACCGCTTACTCGATCAAGCCCTGAACGATGTCCAAGACGGCTTCTGTAAAGCCCTCGATTACTTGAAGGACACGGAGAATCTCCCCTCTACTTTCCAGGAGGAAGAATTTGTTAACTCCTACCTGAGAGCGCCCCTCAAACGACCATCAGCCACCCCCCCTGATGGTGCCGCTTATACTTACTTCCCGGAATTCGATGCCTTAGTCATCGGCGAATCTGGGGCGAGTATCCAATTCGAACGAGAATTGGAGGCAACTGTTCATCGGAGTGAAGGTGAAGCCGCAGCCTCAGCTGACGAGCCCCAAGTTATCGAAGATTGACTATAGAGTAGTTGGACTAGTTTTTAATTTTGCATGGTTTTGGTTTTTGTTCTAACAGCTGTTTTGATGATGTGTGAAACGTATTGTTTTTGTTTCGATGATCTTGGGATTGTTTCCTGTTTTTGTAGTTGCCAAATGTTTTGTTCGATGATCTTATCCCATTTTGATTTACTTTGATTTATGTTGATTGATTATATATGCTCACTCACATATGTATAAAGCATCTGCTAAAATCGAAGTAAAGATACATCATTGGATTTAACAACACTGCATCGTAAATGCCCCTTTTATGCATAGAATTTGCGCAAGTTATTTACATTCCAAGGGCGTGGCAGGTCGTTACCCACGAGATCTTGTAAGCGATAGGTCATTGCCTTCGTAATCTTTACGACCTTAAATGGTCCTTCCCAGTTCGCTTCTAACTTTTTAACATGCCTCGATACTTCCACCCTCTTCAGAACCAGGTCTCCAACTTGAAAAGACCGAGCCTTCACCCTTCTATTGTATGCTCTTGCCATGGTGCTCTTTTGCCTCAACATACTGGCAAACGCCTTGTCATGCACACCATCAATGACATCCAGCTCGAATTCTCTTGTGGACCTGTTCTCTTCAGGGTCATAAGCGCTCACTCGATGAGTCATCATTCCAATCTCCGCTGTAATTACCGCTTCCGAGCCGTAAACTAAACAAAATGGAGTTTCGCCTGTAGACGAACGAGGTGTTGTTCGATATGCCCATAACACTCCTTGAAGCTCGTCTACCCATCCCTTCCGCTCACCATCGAGTCTGGTTTTGAGGTGTTGCATTAGTATACGATTTGCCACTTCTGTCAGTCCGTTAGCCTGGGGATGACCCACCGCGGTGAAATTTTGCTGAATCTTCAATTCGGAACACCAATCTGTGATGGCTTTACCATTGAATTGCGTCCCATTATCCGATATCAGTATTCGAGGTATACCAAACCTGCAGATTATATTCTTCCAGATGAAATCGATGACGACTTTCTCTGTGATGCGGGCCACAGCTTCTGCTTCTATCCATTTCGTGAAATGCTCGATTGCTACAATGACAAATTTCTTTTGATGTTGTGCAGGAGGAAAAGGCCCTGCATACAATTTAATCGGTCAGAAATGCATTTTATGTTTTTTTTTTTTTTTAAACACGTGCATCGATGAGGTTCGACCAACCTAGGATATCAATGCCCCATTGGTCAAACGGATACGCAATTTTAATTGGCTCCATAGGGGTTCCTGGTCGATGTATCTCATTAGAATGCAGCTGACATTGCCGGCATTTTTTGGCAAATTCATGAGCATCTTTTACCAATGTCGGCCAAAATAACCTTGCCTTGTTATTTTTTGAGCCAACGATCTTCCTGCAGAGTGATTTCCACAGCTTCCCTCGTGTATTTCCCGAAGGACATATTCGGATTCTGATGGAGTTAGACATCGTAACAACGGCCCCCCCACTGATCGTTTGTAGAGGTCTCCACTCACAACAACAAACCTGGTTGCTCTCTGAACGACTTTCCTGGCTTCCACCTTGTCCCGAGGTAATTCGTCATTGACTAGATAGTCGGTAATTGCATCTTTCCATGAACTCTCCGTCGAAACTGGAAGGACTGATGTTAACGGGTCTATTTCCGAGTGTTCAGCCACCAGCAGAGTGACCTTCCTGCTCGTTAATCCCACAATCTGATTCGCAAACTTCGACAAGGCATCGGCTCTCATATTTTCATCTCTAGGAATTTGATGCAATTCGACTTTTTCGAATTCGAGCATCAATTCCTTCACCCGCTTCAAATATCTTATCATCGTTCGCTCTCTGGCTTCATACGTACCGGCAACTTGTCTAGCCACCAACTGTGAGTCTGTATAAACCATCATTATTTTTACTTCCAAGCTTTTTGCCATTTTCAACCCTGCGATGAGGGCCTCATACTCAGCTTCGTTGTTGGTGACGTCAAAATTTAGCTTGATAGCAAATTCCAAATCCACCCCATCCGGTGTTCGCAACCAGACTCCTACTCCTCCTCGTTTCGTCATCGAGGAACCGTCCACATGTAGGAGCCATGGCTTCACAGGTTCCGTTATAGCGACCCCAAGGACCGCTGCCGAGGTCATCTCAACAACAAAATCCGCCATTACCTGGGCTTTCACCGCGGTACGGCTTCTATATTCAATGTTGAATTCTCCCAGTTCAATAGCCCATTTCACGAGTCTGCCAGAGACATCAGGTTTTGCCAACACCTGTTTCAATGGCGTGTTCGTTAGTACGACGATGTGGTGGGACTGAAAATAGGGTCGCAATTTTCGGGCAGAAGTCACCAAAGCAAGTGCCCATTTTTCAATCTCCAAATAATTGAACTCAGCCCCCTGAATTAATTTGCTAACGTAATACACGGGCTTGTGTTCACTCTCCACCTCTCGGACAAGGACTGCACTGATGGCGGCTAAGGAAACAGCCAAGTACAAAAATAGGGACTCTCCGAAGACAGGTTTTGTCAGTAACGGGGGTGATACTAGGTATTCTTTTAGCTCTAGAAAAGCCTTTTCACATTCTTCGGACCATGCGAAGTTCTTGACTTTTCGCAAGACTTTGAAAAATTGTAGTCCTTTGTCGGCCGATCTAGAGATGAATCTGTTCAGGCTTGCCATTCTTCCCGTCAGTTTTTGAACTTCCTTCACATTCGAAGGGGATTTCATATTTAAGATTGCATCGATTTTTTCAGGATTGGCCTCAATACCTCGTTCAGTTACCATGTATCCCAAAAACTTTCCCCCTCGAACTCCGAAGGTACATTTATTTGGGTTTAATTTCATCCCATATCGTTTCATTATTTCAAAAGATTTCATCAAATGAGTCAAGTGGTCTGACTCGTCAACAGATTTAACGAGCATGTCATCAATATAAACCTCCATGGTCTTCCCAATCTCATTTGCAAACATCATGTTGACCAAGCGCTGATACGTGGCCCCGGAATTCCGAAGACCAAACGGCATCACATTGTAACAGTAGACACCTCTGGCCGTGACGAAGGAAGTTTTCTCCCTATCTTCCTCTGCCATCATTATTTGATTGAAACCTTGATAGGCATCCATCATGCTCAATAGAGCACACCCTGCAGTTGAGTCTACTAATAGGTCAATACGAGGCAAAGGATAAGGATCCCGAGGGCAAACTTTGTTAAGATCAGTGAAATCAGTACACATGCGCCATTTGTTTTCGGCTTTAGGTACAAGAACTACATTTGCTAGCCATTCAGTAAATTGAATTTCATTTACATAACCTACTTCTAGCAGTTTCTTCACTTCTTCTTCAATGATGGCATCTCTGTCCGGACCAAAGTTTCTTCGTTTTTGACGAATTGGTCTCGCCCCTGGATCAACATTCAGACGATGCACAATTACATCGGGGTCAATGCCTTGAAAGTCCGCAGCTTTCCACGCAAAAATATCAGTGTTAGCCTTGAGAAATTTTATCAACTTCGCCTCCATCGTAGGACTCAGCTGTCCCCCGATTCTCGTAGTCTTCTCCGTATCTCCTTCAAAAAGTTGAACCGTCTTGTGTTCCACAGGCTGCACCCTCGTATCCACCCTCTTCTGCCTCTTTCCCAGCTGCTGCATCAGTATAGCTGCATCCTCATTAATGACATTCACCCTCGTAACTTCTCTCTTCCTCTTTTTGCTCGAATCTGTTATTAATGAGGTAGTGTAACAGTCCCGCGCCTCCAACTGATTGCCCCTCACTTCACCTATACCATCCCTGGTTTTAAACTTCATCTTCAGGTGAGGGGTCGAAACTATAGCTCCAAACATATTCAGCATCGGCCTCCCCACTATCATGTTATAAGCAAAAGGGGTATCTACAACCAAAAAGGTTACACGCAACGTTTTCCTCTTCGGAGCCGACCCCAACGACACATCGAACTCAATTGATCCTTTTGGCAGGATTTGTGATCCAGTAAATCCCATCAAAGGAGTGTTCACCTTCCGCAGATTCACCTTTCCCAAATCCATTTTTTGCAACACGTCCCAAAATATTATATCTGCTGAACTGCCAGTATCAACCAACACCTTATGCACCGCAAAATTCGCGACATCCATCGTTATTACCATCGGATCATTATGGGGAACCATCATGCCCTCGTAATCTCTATCGTCAAAAGCTATTGGTGGGTCGTGACTCTGTACTGAAAAGATCCTCGTAGGCTCCTGACGATAGTGATTGCCACGCATTTCCCTCTTATGCTTTTTCCTTGCACTAGACGAGTCGCCTCCGACCGGGCCTCCAGCAATAGTGTGTATCTCTGCCCTAGCCACATGCGTATGCTCTTTCCTCCGATCCCCCGACGATTGCTACCATCTTCCCTTTTGTCGTTACTCCGCCGATAGTTATCACTTCTAGGATATTCATCATTCCTAAGCCGGTCATACAGATGATTGTCACGAACCCGATGATCGGATCGATTCTCATTCCCTCTATGTTGAAAACGCTCAGGCGATCGGCTACGTGATCGTCTCCCCTCTTTTACGCGGTTGGCCCCTGGGGCTCTTACTTCCGCGAGGGTACGATCAATGAAGTCATTCAAAATTCCGTCTTTTATGAGACGTTCCAGCTCATCTTTCAACTGGTAGCATTCTTCGGTATCGTGACCCTTGTCCTTGTGAAAATGGCAATATTTATCCGGATTTGCTCTGGATTTCGACTTCATTGGCTTTGGCCATCGGATGGCATTCATGTGCTGTGCAGCCAGTAACACTCTTCCTCTTGATGCTTTCAAGGGGGTGTACTGTTCGTATTTGGCATATCGAGGGGGTCGTTCGTGGTTCTTTTCAGACCTCGACCCTTCCTGCCGATAGCTATTTTCTTTTCGATCTCTTGGATCGTTTACGGGCTTGCAAGCCTCGGAATCTTTTGATAGATTCATTTCTTCTTCATTGATGCATTGCTCTTCCAACTGCATCAATTCTTCTTGATCTTTCGGTGCACGCCGAGCTAAGGCAGACGCCAAAGTACCTTTTCTTAAAGCCAACAAAAGAAATGTTACAACAAGATCATGGGTTAATTCAGGTATTTCTAAAACCTCCTGATTAAACCTATGTACAAAATCTCTCAAGCTCTCACTAGGACCCTGCTTGAATCCCATCATGGACGACACAGATTTCCTGGCCTTCTTGTTGGCCGCAAAATGATTCTCAAATCTCTTGATGAGCTGCTCGTAAGAAATTATCGAACCGGATTGCTGACTCGTGAACCAATCCTGAGCCCGCCCTACCAAAGTCGTCACAAAAACCCTCGCATTAATGGCATTAGACTGATGATACAACGACATCAACAATTCAAAAGTTGTCAAATGCGGCCCCGGAGCACCTGTCCCATCGTAAGTAGGCAAAAGTGGAGCTTTGAACGAACTTGGCGGTTCCTCGAACATTATAGACTCGGAAAAGGGCGAATTCCTAGCCATTAACGCTGAAACCGGCCTACTTTTTGGTAGTAGCATCGCCGGCTTACGACTCAATCTGCCCAGCTTTTCGTACATGCCTTCAATTTCAGCCTTGGATAGCACTGGTTCCCCTTTTTCTTCATCCACAAGCTGCTTTCCTCTTCGAACTTCTGACCGCAGGTCAGCCCTACTGTCGACCTCGTCATCGGACTGTACCTCCACCGCTCCCCTCTTCTTAATCTGTGAACCCATCACCTCTTGATCTTGAAACAACCTCTTAGGCGCCATAGGCGTCACCGGAGCCCTCTGAACATTCGGAGTAACCAGTCCCGATGCCCCCAGTCGACTCAAAATTTCATCCACCTTTTCCTGCACCATCTTGTCCAGCTCTCCCTTTGTTAGCAATATCTTCTCTTCATTACGACCTTCCCCGCTCCGCAATGGCGCAGACGATCCGGAATCCTCTATCCGAACTCGCTTTTCCCTTTGAATTTCGTCCTCCATCCCTACAGCTGATTTCAGCGACCTTCGAGTAGTTTCCCACAGACGGCGCCAACTGATTCAGCTCAGATTCAGTCAAGAATACCTCGAATACACAACAATAAATGGGCCCTTCGAATTATAGACTGCACTCGGATACTAACGAGCTGCCTACGTACCTAACAAGGATCAAGTCTAAACGTAGTTCGAATTCGGTACATGTGATATCTATCGTTCGTATTACGAGTGTACCTTGTATTTATATTATGGGATTGTACTCTCAAGTCTTCGAATAATCTGAGCCACACGATGTATTAATCGTAGTATTTATTACTCTGATTATCCGCCCTTAAATCTTCATAAATGACGGTATTTATAGAGTTTCCACGCTGTACTGTAGAGTGAATGACAGATAGGACGTCTTCCCTGCTGATCCTTTACACGTGTATGTGATGAATGGCACAGATTCGATGCCCACCGGGTCGGGCCATAAACCGACCCTATCCGAGTTACAAAAACACGCGGATCTTGGAGTGTATTGCAAATACTATAATTATAGGGACCGGATTTGCAACCTACCTCGTTGCCTCGTATACGAGGCTCTAAATGGGCCTAACGAGTAAATACACTTAAAGAATACGAGGTAATTCAAGGTCGAATATTCGAGGGGCCTTTTGGTATATCATATACATATATATTTGGTTTGAATAATGATATTTATATTTATTTATTATGAAAAGTTTTGAATAATGAACTCAGTTTCAGTTTTGCAAGTCGTAAGTTTATTTTTATTAAGTATTATTTAGAGTATATGCGAGGCTGCACAAGCAAATGAAAAAAAATAAAAGTTTGATACTGTAATTATATCATAATGCCCCAAATTTCTTAAGTTTTTTGAAATACTAGTTCACTTGAAACAATTATATAAGATCATTAACCCTCAGTCACAACCTTTAAAATATTTCCTTGTTACAAATAAACTAGGAGTTTGTTTCGGTATCAAGCAAAATAGATCGATGATCACAAGATAATTGTGTATAATCTATATTATCAAGTCAAATTTTGTAATATAATATAGAATGTTTGACTATTTTTATGTGAAGGCATTTAAAAGAGATTAAGAAAAGTACCATAAATATAATAATAAACGATATGGTCATAATTCTTCATTAAGGTGACTTATATCGTCATAAAGATTGCAACTTGATGTGGAATAAAATACATTACACACTTTGATAAATGATCAAAATGCCCCACATGAACTCCAAAACACGTCAGTTAGCTATGTTGACCTAATTTAGGAGTCGGGTCGGACCACCCAACCCCGACTCGAAGACCCAAGTGGATCCGAGCCTTCAAATGCGCGACTAAAAAAGAGTACGTGACCCCTTTCAAATTATGACAAATGTCTGGATTTCCTTAAACTCGACGTCACCAGCCTATAAATACCTACTTAATATTAGAGTTTATACTGTATTTTTTACTATTTTTCTCCTTTTCCATAGGCAATCAAATTGAAATATCATGTAACCTTGGGCATTTTAGATCTGAATTGGATAATATAATATATTTTTTACTATGTATTGGTACTTAATAATAAATATAACTGTTATTATATTGTCCATCATCACAAATGTAATTATGTTTGTTTTATGTCTAGAATATTTATAAAGTATCCAAAGTTCATAGTTTTGAATAATCGTGACCATTTATGTAGTAAAATTAACATAGAATCCATCATCACCAATAGTTTTGATTATACTAAACTTATAATCTCATGTCTTTTGTAAAATTCACATTTCTTCTCTATGAAAAATCAACATGAAAATGCTTTAAGTCGGGGAAAACTCGCGTCTGAACCGGAATTTTCCTTACAAAATTCCGCAATTAATTTTTAATTAATAAATTACGATAAAAGTCTTAATCAACTTTGCTAGTTTCTAGAAAAAGTATTTTAAAATAGTCTTTAACTTTTATTTTGATTTAATTCTCACGTGCTACAAAAGTAAGCAATGTCATTATCAACTCTTGTTAATCTCCATTAATGAGTTAATTAATGCAAACTGCACTTTTGAAAAGGAGGAAAAGAGAAATAGAATAAAAATAAAATTTGAATGGAATAATGACTGTAAACGCAGAAAATTGAAAGTGAATTTTGATAGCTTAGAATTTATACTCCCTCCCTTTCAATTTTATGTAGTTTCTAGTTAGAGGTTTAGAAACAAATAAAAGAATATCGATTTAAAGACATTAATTGAATTAACTTGCTAGATTAATTTTCTTGCTAGTTTTAACCTTTAATAGTACTATAATAAAAAATATTATATTAACAAATTTGAGAAAAATGGCTATACTATTTAATACTACACATCGAGACACATATTTCTTTGAACAATACTCATTGAAAAATAATTAGATTAACTGATCAACAATATTAAATACTTTTTTTTTTGTTACATAATATTAAGTACTAATACGCAGTAAATCAGTAATGAACTGCTTCATTAACGAACATGGCTAGACAAGTTATGTTATTAGGGGGTGCGCATGGTTCGGTTAACCACCCAAATTGAACGTAACACCGGAATTTTGGTTATAATCAAAATCATAGTATAGCCAAGATTTTGGTTTGATTTTCGGTTATTTTTTCTAAAAAAAAATCAGTTTTTCTGTTCTGTTAACTGAAAAATGAATTCTTATATTTATATTATATATGTGTATATAACTAAAAAGAAAGAAACATGTGAAATGAATTGAGAGTGAATTCTTGTTTTCTGTATTATTATCAATTTCTTACTTGGAATGTTTATATGGACTGAGGTAGAGTTATAAGGTTGAGTTCTTGTTTTATAACACGGCTGCTTCAAAATTGAGTTGTTCTTGGTGAAATGAGATTGAACTGAGATGGAGTTACAAGGTTGCCAAAGTGCTTACGCTTATATCGACAATTTCTTCTTCTTGTTATTATTATTATTACTTTTTAAAATGAAACTTCGATTTAATCGAAAGCCGAACTGAACTATTTGGTTCCGATTCGAAATTTTGTAAAATTGAAATTTCTGTTCGATTTGCGGTCGAACCGAATCAATGAACACTCCTACTAATTATAATTTAAAAGATCTAGGACGACCTAAAAGATCTCGTCTTCAATTATTATACTTTTACAATCATAACTAATAACCTCTCATTGCTCAGGAAATTGGACTGAAAAAAATAGTAAAATGAGGTATTTGCCATATATAAAACGTACAATTTGTTGAACACATCAAATGTAACGTAGAATAAACCGTGCCGATGACTCCGTTCATATAAAATTGCACTAGACTAGTTATAGCATAGAAGATTTAGGGCTCAAGGGGTATTATCGTTACAACAAATGGTGGACGACATTGAATGGCCCTAGATATAACGCATATTTAATTATTTTAATTTGATAATTATAGTTGCTTATTTCTTTAAAAATCAAACTACAAAGGTAAAAAAACGAGATATATGTCATATGCAACCAGTATTTGGACACCCACGATGTGTAGCATAGAATAAACCGTACCGAATGGTGGAGCCCAAATAAATTGGATTGAAGATACTTTATCAAGTGGGACTTGCAAAATCGCATTTTGAGATTTCCCTAGGGAGATACTTTATCAAAGTGGAATTGCAAAATCGCATTTTATATCTATATGGGAGATACTTTATCAAAGTGGACTTTCAAAATCAAATTTTTGGATCTCTAATTAAGCGTGGCCCACCGTAATCAGCTGAGGAAAATTGCTAGGGGCTCGTATGGTATTGTTTTCATTTTTAAGTTGAAAAATATAGAAAATTGAGTTTTCAAATTTTTATTAATTTTTGTGTTAAAAATGAAAATATGTTTGAATGAATTGTTTTTGAATTGTTAATTTATAAGTTGAAAATGAAAACATGTTTGGATGGATGTGATTTTGTGTGGATTTTTATACGAAAAAACGTGATGAGAATGAAAATAAATTTGGATGAATATTTTTGAGATGCAAGTAAAATAAAAAATTGTAATTGATTTGACATAAAGTAAATATTGATGTAATTAGTTATGTTGATTTTTTTTTATTGGTCTCAAGTTAGTTATATTGATATATTATAATTTCAACTATGTTAGAATAATCAAATGGTGCTAGTCTATCTTTTTATTCTATACATATATATCAATAAGTTTTAGACAAATAAGTTTTATTCAAAAAAAGAAAAAAATCAAGGTCCTAAAAGAAAAAAAATCTATGGGAGATGAAAATCAAAATGTATAAAACAATTTACCAAAAAAGAAGAAGAGGAAAGTAACTCAAAAGTGGGTTTAGGTTGATTCTCCAATGTGAAAAAAAGATTGCTGCAATTGGTTTCAAAATTCCTCATTTCAAGCAAAAGAGGACACTTCCATGATTGGAGCAGGTGAGAGGCGGAATTGGTTTCAATTTTTTGGACTTGGACTCTAAAAAAAAATTTCAATTTTAAGAATCAAAACCATGGAAAATAATTTGGGTCAAACATGTTTTGGGTCTCAAAAGTTTTGAAAATTGGGTTTTGAAAACAAAACCATACAAGCCCTTTTCCTATAACTTTGCCCAATTTTAATCATAGTCCTATTTATTATGAATTTGTTATATTTAATCTTATATCTTTTCGGATGTCATAATCCCAATGAATATTCCATCCAAAATTAATGGTCAACTCTATTAGTTAATATTTTAACTTTTTTTGTGAAAGAATTCGTCCGTGAATGCAATCATACACGAATTATATTCAATATCAAAATATTTCTATTCAACACCACATGCACTCACGGAAAATTCAAAAAAAAAAACAAAAGAAGCTCAACATGTTACTAATGGAGTTGATTGTTAAAGTTTGGAAGAAAAATTCAATTTGGACTAAATATGAGACACTTTGAAAATTTATGATACTAAGCCTGCAATAACGATAACAAATGAGACAAAAATCAAAATGAGATAAAATTATGGGAAGATCCAATTCTTTTAAAATCAGGTCAAAATGTTAACAAACGAAGTTGAACGTTAAAATTTGAAAGGAAAATTCAATTCAGACTAAATGTAATACACATTTTCAAAATTAACGGGGCTTAACGTGAGAAATCTATAACAAACGAAATTAACGTGATAAATCCATAACAAACGAGAGTGAAACTAAAATGGGTCAAAGTTATGAGACGAAAAGTATAACTTCCCTAAGTTTTTTATAAAAAGCGCTAAATACAAAATTACAAATTCCGGGGCAAAAATGCTCTCAAGCGCCTGAGTTTAAACAGGAAAAGAGATGGTGGCTAGCAATAGCAGGTCTATGAAGAGCAAAAGTGTTGATTGAGAGCAACAATGGAAGGAATGTGAATAAATATATAGCAGTTAATGGAAGTTTAGTAGTATATATATATAATGAGGCTGATTTCTCCCTCTCTCTCATTCAACTCTTCTCTCTCTTACTCCTTCAACTCGCGTTTCAAAACTCAAGTTTGCTTCAATTTCCGAATCAGGTTTGTGTTTTGGTACCTTGAATTTTCGTCGTATATTCATATAATGTGGAATCTGTTGAAGAAGATCAAATGTTTAAAGATTTGAATATATATACATACATGTGTTTGTGTAATTGTTTCTGTGGAAGAATGTTGCTATTGTAGATTTTATTGCTGCGTAGTTAGTGCATAAGTTCGAGATGTTGGTAAAGTGAAAATGATTTGGAACTGGTTTTTCTGAGTCCTTTTTCGCTGTTTGATGAATGAATTTGTGGCCTATTAGTTACCCTGGTTAGGGATTTTCTGCGAAAAAAGTGGATTATTTGACGGTTTATGAGACGATCACCGAGTGGCGTCAGTGCTGCAGAAGTAATAGCTATTCATTGTTACTGAAATTTTTTATATAGATACAATTTCTCCGGTTTTTCCGTAATTAATAGAAGAAATTTTTTTAGTTTCTCGTGAATAAGTTAATTATTGTCATCTAATGAGTCAAATCCACCTACTTTTGAATTAGCTACTATCTGATTAGGTTTGGCCTCTACTGGTTGAAGCAGGGCAATGTCATCTCACATCATCGGGTATCCTCGCATAGGGCCAAAAAGAGAGCTCAAATTTGCCTTGGAATCCTTCTGGGATGGAAAAAGCAATGCTGAGGAGTTGCAGAACGTTGCAGCTAACCTCAGGGTGTCAAATTGGAAGCAGATGGCGGATGCTGGAATAAAATATATTCCTAGCAATACGTTTTCGTATTATGATCAAGTACTGGATACCACTGCCATGTTGGGTGCTATTCCGTCAAGATATGGTTGGAGTGGAGATGAGATAGGATTCGATGTTTACTTTTCAATGGCTAGGGGTAATGCCTCTGTTCCTGCAATGGAAATGACCAAATGGTTTGATACCAACTAGTAAGTCGTGGCTTCTCCTTTTATGATTATATGCATTATAATGGAGTCTAAGGTTGTTTTTCAGATTGAAGGATTTGAAAGTCATGGGTTTCAAATTCATCACCAAATTCACTGTGCTTGTTATGGATTTTGAATCCATTGGAACTCATTTTGAGTTGTTTTTCAATAATTACGATGGATTTCAAGTCCACCTAATTTGGAGTCATTTGAAATTCTTCTTCAAATCCATTCCTCAAATCCAAAACCATCAACTCATACACAACCTAGGATGATTTTGATTTTTTTGTTGTGGTTATAAGTACTGAATTGTATATATTTATGTGGAATGCAGTCACTACATTGTCCCTGAATTGGGACCAGATATTGAATTTTCTTATGTATCTCACAAGGCAGTGCAAGAGTATAAGGAGGCAAAAGCTGTGAGTTTACTGCTTTTTCATTGATGTTTCTGTTTATCTTTACCTAAATAGTTAAGGGTGGTTATAAATTTATATTTTTGGCATGATTTCCCATAGCATTTTTAGGAAAACCTGATATTAATCCTTTGACTAAGTTAAGGTCCTCCATTGTTTTGCATCAAAAATTGGGCAGAACCAGGCCAGGTTTATCTAGTGCAGGCATAAGATACTTTATGCTTGAGATGCTGCATTAGACTTAAGCTTGTATTCTTCTTTCTCCCAATGACATACATTTACTTGAAATTTGGTGAAGTTACACAGAAAATGAAAAAAATGTAATTTATTCTAGGAGTAGCTGCTTATCTATCTTTTGATTTAGACGGAGTTTGATTCATTTATATTTTCTCATTGCAGCTTGGTATTGACACAGTTCCGGTCCTCGTAGGTCCTATTTCTTACTTGCTGTTGTCAAAACTGGCGAAGGGAGTGGATAAATCATTTGCGCTTCTTTCCCTAATAGATAAGATTCTTCCAGTCTACAAGTGAGATCATCGTATATGCTTCTGACATGTCCATCGAACTTTATATATTATTTTGAGGCTTGACTATTGTTCTCTTACTTTACCATGAAGGGAAGCTATAGCTGAACTAATGGCAGCTGGAGCTAGCTGGATTCAGTTTGATGAGCCTACCCTTGTCATGGATCTTGATTCTCACAAATTGAATGCATTTACTCATGCTTACAATGAATTGGAATCATCACTTTGTGGCTTGAATGTTCTTATTGAGACATATTTTGCTGACCTCCCCAATGAGGCATATAATACAGTTACTGCTTTGAAGGGTGTTACAGCTATTGGGTTCGATTTAGTGCGTGGATCAAAAACACTTGACCTAATTAAAAATGGGTTTCCTCCAGAAAAATTTCTGTTTGCTGGAGTTGTTGATGGTAGAAACATTTGGGCTAATGATCTTCATGCTTCTCTAAGTACCTTAAAAGCTCTGGAGGGCGTAGTGGGCAAAGGTATTTTGAAAAATCCACTTATGTTATATATTTAACGAGCAACAAACAGTCGAACATAAAACAATGAGCATCTTTGAATTTAGGCATTTTACGGTGTTTAAGATGGATTTTGACATTTATATTTTCTTTTATATTGTTAAATTTCAGACGGCTACAATTGAAACTAACCTTGGATTAACGTTTTTTTTTCTTTCTTTCGTCAGATAAGCTCGTGGTCTCTACGTCATGTTCACTTCTTCATACCGCTGTTGATTTGGTACATGAAACTAAGTTGGACAAAGAACTCAAGGCATGGCTTGCATTCGCTGCCCAAAAGTTAGGTGAAGTCAATGCATTAGCAAATGCAATATCTGGTCGGAAGGATGAGGTACTCCATTTTGCCAATTTCTTCTTATTTTCTATTTGAATATACATTGATATTATATTTTCTATGATTTTTGAAGCATTCAAAATATCAATGACTACGAATAGAATCAGATATCGAGCATTGCTTTATTATTCGCCTTTCAAGAAAAAAGATCTCTTACTGTTCTTCAAATTTGATAGTAAGTTGCTTCCTCTTAAAACTAGCTTTGGTCTTCTCAGGCATTTTTCTCCAATAATGCAGCAGCTCAGGCTTCAAGAAAATCATCCCCTAGAGTGACTAATGAGGCTGTTCAGAAGGCTGTAAGAATCTTTTTCCTACTTTCTCCATCTGCTCTTATTTTCCTAATTATAATTGTGATCTCCGTTATTATTCAGGCTGCTGGCTTGGAGGGTTCTGACCACCGCAGACCTGCAAATGTCGGTGCCCGGTTGGAAGCTCAGCAGAAAAAGCTAAATCTTCCCATTCTTCCAACCACTACTATTGGATCTTTCCCTCAAACTTTGGGGCTAAGGAAAGTCCGCCGTGAATACAAGGCTAGCAAGTTAGTTCTCTTCCTATATTAGATTATTTACTTTTCCAATCTAACCATGCTTGTAGTTTATATATTATTGAGTATTTCTTCTGTTATTCTTTTAGGATATCCGAGGAAGAATATGTCAAAGCCATTAAGGAGGAAATAAAAGAAGTAGTAAAACTTCAAGAAGAGCTCGGCATTGATGTTCTAGTTCATGGAGAACCCGAGGTGAGATAATGGTATTACTCCCTTTGTCCCAAAATTATTTTCCTGTTTCAGCGGCATGAGGAGTTCTAAAAGAGAGTCGAAAAAAATGTAAGTTTTGGGTATTCCTGCAGTTTTGCCCTTTAAGTTAGAGGCCAAGAGTTGGTGGTGTGGCTGGTTTCACATCATTATTTTATTTTAAGTAAGAGGGTTTTTGTTGTAAATATAATTGTGCTTAAAGAATCCGCCCACCCACAAGCCAAATAACTTTAAGAGTAAATTACATAAGCACTCCGTGCATGAGACCCTAATTATGAAAAACTATCTGATGTTTGAGAAATCACCATCACTTCCCATGTCAATAGAAACATATTACAATTTCACCCTCTGTAAAAAGCAGATTACAATTTCACCAATGTTTTCCAAGTTGTCAGGATGTGACGGGTATCTTGGTAACTTACAAAATCTCAGTGGACGCTTGATATTACTCAACAATTATCCCTAACTTTACATATCTTGTTGTTAAATTTGACAAGTGCAGAGAAATGACATGGTGGAGTACTTTGGAGAGCAGCTATCTGGTTTTGCCTTCACTGTAAACGGATGGGTTCAATCTTATGGATCCAGGTGTGTGAAGCCGCCTATAATCTATGGCGACGTCAGTCGCCCCAAAGCAATGACGGTCTTTTGGTCTACATTAGCTCAAAGCATGACTAAGTGCCCGATGAAGGGTATGCTTACTGGCCCTGTTACCATTTTGAATTGGTCTTTCGTTAGGAACGATCAGCCCAGGTAAGCAAACCATATATCTGCTCTATTAGGCATCTTATTGTCCTGAAGATTTGGCTACTGGATTAATGTGGCACTTCTCATTTCTTAGATACGAGACGTGCTATCAGATTGCTTTAGCCATCAAGGATGAGGTTGAGGATCTCGAGAAATGTGGAATTAATATTATTCAAATTGATGAGGCTGCTTTAAGAGAGGGTTTGCCTCTTAGAAAATCCGAGCAGGCGTTTTACTTAGACTGGGCTGTACGCTCATTCAGGATAACTAATTATGCAGTTCAAGACACTACTCAGGTCTTTCTCTATTCTCGTCTTCATCTTGTACAAGGGAAATGGTTACTTGTTTCCATGCTTCTCATTTTCATGTTTAATTAGGTTGTGTTTGGATTAAAGGATTTGAAAGTTATGGATTTCAAATTCATCAATACATCCATTAAGTTTGTTTAGAAAATTTCAAGTTTGAGTGGATTTCAAGTCCGTTATATCTCATTTTGGACTCTCTTTTTTTGTTATTACGGTGGATTTCAAACCCACCTAATTTTTAGAAGAATATGAAATCCTTCCTCCAAATGCATAAATTTCAAATGCATGATTCCAAACACAACTTAGTTGCATTTCTTCAATCAGTTGTTATAGCCTCGGGCCGTCTGCCTTGCTTTAAGCTTGTGTTCTAAGAATTAGTGAGTTTGAGGCTAAGCTTCAATTCCTTATACATTTCTTCAGTCACATGATTCGAAAAATTTGCATTTTTGGTCCCATAAGATAATGCGATTTCACTTTCGACATTGCTCTTTATCGGATCTTAATTTTGATCCCAAATTTTAAATTTTGTGACAATAATTTTTTCCATGGGCTGTTAGTTTTTAGTCCTTGTCACATGGCTGTCAACTTTAAGCAGCCACGTGATTTTTACGTGGTCTTTTTCCTTCAAAATCTAAAGTACGGTGGAAATAAAGGACCAAATGTGCTCCCAAATTTGAAGCCCCACGGCCAAAATTGCATTCCCTGTTATCTTAGGGACCAAAAATGCAATTTTTCTAGACTTCAACTAACCATACATTTTTTTGATTTTCCGCCATGAGGATGAATGCTCCAGAACTAATCTCAATCCTGTCCCACATACAATATCTTGTGTATAACTGTTAACACGCTTTCTATTGATTTGATGCACAGATCCACACGCATATGTGTTACTCAAACTTCAACGACATCATCCGCTCGATCATAGACATGGATGCTGATGTCATCACTATCGAGAACTCCAGGTCAGACGAGAAGCTTCTTTCAGTTTTTCGTGAGGGAGTGAAGTACGGTGCTGGCATTGGGCCCGGTGTATATGATATACATTCCCCGAGGATCCCATCAACTGAAGAAATTGCTGACCGTATAAACAAGATGCTGGCAGTTATCGAGAGTAATGTTGTTTGGGTCAACCCGGATTGTGGCCTCAAGACCCGCAAATATTCAGAAGTGAAACCCGCGTTGAGCAATATGGTTGCTGCTGCTAAGCTCGCCCGCGTAAAGTTGGCTGCTGCTACGTGAGTTCTGGAAGTACAGAAAGGCTCAATTTGGTTACAGCAACCGTCCGCCACTTGTTTAGGTAGATTTTGTGTTTCTCTTCAAGAATAATAACCGAGCTTTTTGTTGAAATTGATGATACTGCACTAATACAATATGAGTTTCTTATAATTATGCGAAGTAATTGTGATTGTTTGATCAAGAGGAGACATCTCCGAAATGTATATAAATTTAAGGCCTAGGAGATGATCATGGAACTGAAGTAATAGAGGATTCAATATGAAATACTGGAAATTTTAGTCAAGATGTGACTGGAATAACACGATAAAATTGCATTTTTGGTCCAAATGGATGGTGAACATCTTTGATATATGCTTTATGGGTTTGCACGTTTCCATACTTCAAAAATTATTGTACATTTGATCTGCACCGAAAATGTTCGAAAAAAATTGGCCATGTGAGTGTTTCGTGTCGGAAAAAATTGGCCATGCGAGTGTTTCGTACGGAAGGAACATGGAATTTCAATAAGAGACAGGTGTCTGCAATTTTGTGGGAATCAACTATCTGGAAAAAATTTTTATTGAAAAACTCACGTGTCATGTACACTGAATTTTTCCTACCAAATTAGTAGAACTAACAATTATTGACAGTCATATGGCATATTGCTTGTTATGACCCAAATGTGCCGTCTTTCTTAAATTATGGACCTAAATGTTCACGGCCTATCTAATGGGACCAAAAAAATGCAATTTCCTGAATTATTCTAGACTTTTTTTTTTTTTTTTTTTTTTTTTTTTTGGTTTATAGGTTATTTTAGAAATGAAGAATCTCAAGTTGATGAATTTCTTTTCCCGAGGGTTAGGATTTTTTGAAACTCGAAGTCTCGGGCAACTATAACCACGTGCAATTTATTATACTCGGATAATTATGATTACATAAAAAAAAAAAAAAGGTTATGATTATACATAGAATAGAAGTCCATATGTAAGTACTAACAATTACTCATGCAAAAGGTTCAAAGAACTTTCTATTTCTTTTACGTACAAACTCTGATCCTCTGCAATAAAGGTACAACACATGCAGCAAACATGATACTACAAACACACCTTCATAACACATTAACCCCATATACCCCTTTCTTTTCTTCCACTCTGCACTTACATTTGAAACAGAGAAAGGGTATAGGAAAAAGAAAAAATGTACAAGTCGAAGCTGCAAGAGCTCTGCCAGAAGCAGAAACGGGCATTGCCGAAATACACATGCGTTAAAGACGGCCACGATCACAGCCCACTGTTCAAGGCCTCCGTCGTGCTCGGCGGTGCCACCTTCGACTCCGCCGCCTGCAAATCCTCAAAACACGCTTACAATGAAGCTGCTAAATTTGCTTTTCTCCATTTCACTTCTGGTACACTTTTTTTTTTTTGGCACTTCTATTTTAAATTAAGAAAGTTTGTATTTTTCTATGTTTTTTTTTTGTTTTCTCCAAGAAATTGTATGTGTCGTCTTCCCATTTATGTTCGAGAAACATACACTATATTGTAACTTAGAGTTTAAATAATTGCAATAATTCATGTGGTGGACTCAGATAAATTTCTCGAGAAATGGATCATGGATCGTTGAGGTAATATAGTAATTTGAATCGCGAGACTCCCCAAGAATCACAATTAGTGTTATACAAGGTTGATTTCTTTTCTATTATTATTTTGAAAAAGATCAGTTTTTCTATAGCACTTTCGTGTAATACATTGGTGTTACACCAATGACTTAGACGACGTGTGCCTTCTTATTTAAATGAGAGAATTTTTTTAAATGAATTAGAGGACACGTGTCTTTAATTCATTGATGTAACACCAAAGTGTTACAGAAAAACTGCTCCGGCACAAAGTTTGCAATTTTTAGTTATGTAAGTTCTGGTAAGTGACATTTTTGGTCGTTACATGTTGATTTTCCATCCAAAAATGAATATTTTGAAATAAAAAAGACCATGTGTCATTTTATGTAGATTTTTGACCAACTTTTCGATTTCCGACGGAATTTGTCCTCAATTTGTGGAAATTGAATAAATTGAATAGTTAGCCCTGATCGGTTACTACGTTTTTAGTATTCTGTATCACAAAATCCAAAAATTACACGCTACAAACTATTATCAACAAAATGCACATTTTTCCAAATTCTCTATTTTCAACTATCTTTCTCATGTTGTCCAGAGCCTCCAAATCAAAAGAGTGAAAATGCTGAAAAGAAAAACAGCAAAGTAGAAGTTCAGAGTTCGAATGCACAATCAGAGAACGACGTCGTCGCTGTGAAACAAGGCGAGAATCTCGGTTAATCATCTCTTTTCTCTATAGCTTTGGTGTTTCTTGAAGAAAATACTAAAGATAAGCTTTGGTCGTGATCACTAAAATCTTGCCACTCTTATCATAAAATGTTCACTTCTACTTTGTGCTCTGCAGATCAGTTTAAGAAGAAACTCGAGATTTATACTCAACGGAAGAGCCTCGATTTGCCCGTGTATAATACTGAGCGAGACGGCCTTTGCTTCACCAGTAGAGTTTCCATTGGTGAAAACTGGTTTCGAAGTGAAGAACTCTGTAAAACTGTAGATGAAGCAGAAAATGCTGCTGCACAGGCTGCTCTGTTATCCTTGTCAACAGATGCACTTCATGAGGTAAACTCATTGATAATCTGTAATCATATAATTTCTCGATCGTTAGTATATATGATACGATAGGTTGATGTGACAAACGTCTCTAGATTACTGGCAAATTCTTGCCTACACCGGGTATTTTTATATAATACTATTTGGGTCATGGTACGTCAGTCTGACCCACATTATGCTGACGTGACATGATCTTCACTTATAGGTTTTCCTATACTAGGTATTTTTATATCAAATTGCTCGGATCATGGCATGTCAGCTATCCAACCGATGTTATGCTGACATGGCCTGTACCGGGTGATTTTATATCAAAAAATTTCAGATCATGGCATGTCAACAATGCGACTCCTGATATGCTGACATGAGATGATTGTTACGTACTGGTTTTCCTATATCGGTTATTTTTAAACGATCATGTCACTTCGATAGTGTGGCCCACATAGTGCTGGCTTGGCATGATTATGGTTGTTTGGTGTTAAACACAGAGTATGGGCAACTTTTCGTTTAACCACTTACTGATTTTTGCATCTTTTCTGCAAGAATGACAAGAGCTCCTACAAGAATCTCTTACAAGAGCTGACACAAAGCGAAGGATTTTTATTGCCAACATATACAACAACTGAATCCAACGATCCACATTGCCGGACATTTTCCTCAACCGTGGAAGTAGAAGGAGAGGTTTTTCAAGGTGCTGCAGCAAAATCCAAGAAACTAGCAGAGCTCAACGCTGCGAAAACTGCGTACACTATATTCGTGGAGCGTAAGTAATTCTATGTTCTTAACACTTCAGTTGGTTTTCAATCTCATTGATTTATAATAAAGGGATAATTACATGCAAATACTTACTGAATAATTACAACGAGCCTCCGGAAGTTTTACAAATTAGCAAGACACTCTTGACAACTCGAGAAATAAGGGGTAAAATTGTAATTTGATTTTACTGACGGGAAATTTATGATAATTTCTCAAACCTCTATCTGTTTACCACAATGAGTATCTCATGCAAGTGATTTCTATATAATTTATTCTATAGTTAATTCATTTTCTTAATGTATCAGGCAAGTTATTTCAGCCCGGTTACGTTCCACCACGGGCCTCAAGCGACGACGTTCTCAAACTTACTCCTTGTTTGGGCTCACTCACTATTTCTGATCATCAAGAAAATCCCAAACCTGAAATGAAAACCTATCTGCTTTGTAACCGGTTTAAAGTGTTCACGTGCATTCCAAACACGCCCTTGCCAGAGGGCGTCGTCGTGCTTCCAATCAGCGACAATAAGTGGACGATGGTGAGCCTGGAATTTCGTCGCGAAAAAGGCGTGTAACGTGTCGTGTTCTTGACATACTTATCACTTATGTTTTGCTAAAACCGTTATTTAATCGATTCTCCTAGACATATATGGACGTGCTAATTTGGCTATAATTTTTAACATTCGGTTCCAGAATACTGAAAACTGGTTTCTATCTATATTATTTCTTCTACATTATGTAGGATTAGCATTTTGACTACAATTAATATCTATTCTTATCATGAATTTTGTCTAATTCATTGTTTTATGTAGTTCTATATATCTCACAATTTCTTCTCTATGGTTTTCCATTGTTTGATCAATGTTTCTCTGTCTCTCTCTTTTGGATTAAGTCGTAAGTATTTATGTAGTTAAACTCGTGTGAAATATATTATCAAAATAAAAAAATAAAAAAAACTCGAGTGGGATTTGCCATATTTGTGCTAGTCAATGCATGTTAGATATCAATTCATAAGTTTTTGAAAATTTAAGATAAAATAAGATTATAAAATTTTAATATATTAGTAATACAATTGTTTTTAACTTATACGCTCGAGAGTTTGTCACACACTTAAATAAGTTGGGTATTTTCACTTCTTAAAAGTGTTTTATTAATTTGCATTATGCAGCCGATGTTACAAGATTTTTCTCCTATTGAAAATGGGTGCGGATTTTCTATAACCCTTTGGTGTTACACTAATGAGTTTGGACACATGTTTTTTTTTTTATTATTTAAATGAAAGAAAATCTCTAGCAAATACTTTATATTAATTAAAAAGGAAAAAAATGAATTCCCTAATACTCTATGTGAACATTGATTCATACAATATTATAAAATAAGATTATCTTTTTAGAATCCAAACTTTTCACATAACTAGTCTTCCACTTAAATCAATTCTAACATGATACACAACTACTTATTACATAATCATTTTAAAGATAACATTGTTAATTTTTTTTCAAATTTTCCATAAAAACTCGTACCGAAATAAATTCGACGTAAATTTATCAAAATAAAGAAGAATTAATTGAAAGGTCAGTTTACTGATATTAAAAAAAAAAAAAAATAATAAAGGCCACAGTTTCAAGAATGGAAATTACTCGACCCTCCAAATTCGAGACCTTTCAAAAATCATCCCATCAAGGTGGCCAAATATCATTAAAAGATGAAAAGTAAAGGTGATATGTATGAGATTATATGGGCCTATTTAGAGACTTTTTAGTTCACTAAAGATCATTCCACACTTTCTGTCTACATCATTAAGTGATTACAACTACTCACATTTATAACACATTTTTGAACTATAGAAAAGCAATTATCAATTAATAAGAGGAGATTTGTGTAATTATTCCTTTATTGAGGGATGTGAGTGTAATTATCCTATATAATAATACACATGTACTAGAATTGCCACTCCACAATACTCTCTCATCTTTTAACTTTCCTCAGTGGAAGGAGTCACACTCTTGGAGCTCCGCAGAAATGGAGGCGACACAAAATTCATCTCCGGCGAACGATCGTCTGGTTTTCGAAATCAATAAAGAGAGGTTTGAGGTTCCTGAAATTGATCCTTCCACTACTTTGCTTGAGTTCTTGCGAACGCGCACTCGTTTCAGAGCTCCCAAGCTTGGTTGTGGCGAAGGTGTGTGAGCTCATTATACTCACTTTGTATATATATATTTGTATGTGATTTGAATGTGTGATTGTTGAATTTAGGTATTTTTTTTTTGTTTACCTTTGGTGGCGCTGTGTGTGTATAGAATTAGATTATACATACATTTGGATTCACTATGTATATTTGAATGTGTGATTGTTGATCTAGGTATTTTTTGTTTACCTTAGACGGCGCTTTGTGTGTATAGAATAGATTATACACACATTTGAATTCCACTATGTTTTTTTGGATACGTGATATGTGTTCTTGATTTATATAGTTCTGTGTAATTGTTTTTTAGCTGTTGTCTAGATTCACCCTTGCTTGGATTCAAAACGCTGTGATTATGGACTCTTTCTTTGATGGCTGTGTGTGTGTGTGTCTGTCCACATGTACTCTCATTTTAGATTTTTTTTTTTGGTAATTACTTATTTTGGATTCAATATGCGATGTTGGACTCTTGATATGTGTTCTTATCTTTGATGGTTCTCTGTAATTGTTTGCCTATATACACACTCAATTTGGAATCACGATGTTTTGCTTATGCATGATCCTTGAATGACACGGGCTCTTTTATTTGATGGCTTTATGTGTGTCTACGTACACACAGATTTCATTCACTAAGCCATCTCGGATTCTTCATATGTTCTTTTTTCTGTCATATATAATTTTTGATGGTTCTCTGTATTTGTTTTATCTATACACACACTTAATTTGAATTGACGACGCCTTTTTACTATGTGTGATCCTTGATATGGACTCTTTTATTTGAAGTCTCTGTGCGTGCGTGTGTATGCGCATACATTTATATTTGGATCTACTATGCTATGTAGGATTCTTGACACAATCTAATATTGGATGTCTTTCTGTATTTGTTTATCCATATAAACTATTCTTTGGACTCAGAACATCTATTATGTGGGATTCTTGGATATGGTCATATTCACTGCTCGGCAGGCCTTGGTGTGTGCTTCATTGTTTTGACATTCATAAATGGATTCCCTGCTAGAATTGATGCACTGGCTTTAGGTGATTTTTCAAGAGATTAATTAGAATTCAACTCTATGGTTTTTCAGTCGGTACCTTGCTTTTTATGTGATTAGAAGGTTTGGACTGGAGGATTAATTTGGGGCACTAAAAAGCATGGAACTAATATACACATATACATACATATATATATATATATAGTTATTTTTTAGATCATATCGTATAGCACGTCCCATTAGCTGACAAGCTTCAGCTTTATATTTGCCTACTTTTGCGGCTTATCTATGGCCAATTAGAAACATTTTTGGTCAGTGGAACATTTTTTACTGTCCTTTCACTTACTCTCGATGCTAGTACTCGAAGCAATAATTCCGTTAACAAAGTAATCAATTTTATCAGCGATCTTTTTATATCTATGATTCAAGTTAATTCATCTGATTATGGATTCTTACTTTTGAACATCTTCAGGTGGTTGTGGGGCTTGTCTCGTCCTGCTTACGAAGTATAATCACATACTTGAGGAGATTGAAAGTTTTTCAGTGAATTCTTGTCTTACGCTTCTTTGCAGTGTAAATGGCTGTTCAATTACCACAAGTGAAGGCCTTGGAAGTACTAAAGATGGCTTCCATCCAATCCACAAAAGATTTGCTGGATTTCATGCTTCTCAATGTGGCTATTGCACTCCTGGAATGTGCATGTCACTTTTCTCAGCACTCGCCAATGCTGAGAAAAAACATTCTTCTGAAGCTCCACCTGGTTTTTCAAAGTTGATGGTTTCTGAAGCTGAAAAGGCTATAACAGGGAATCTTTGTCGATGTACTGGCTATCGACCCATTGCTGATGCATGCAAGAGTTTTGCTGCAGATGTCGATTTGGAGGATCTGGGGATCAATTCTTTCTGGAGAAAGGGAGATAAGGATATTGGAGTAAATAAATTACCATCATATAATCCAAAGGATAACACTTTTCCCTATTTAGAATTGGAAGATGAATTCAAGTCAACCAGGATTTTGAATTTTGAAAAATATTCTTGGTACACCCCAGTCACTATTAAGGGCCTTCAAAGTTTGTTGCAATCTGATACAGTAGAAAATGGTAAAAAAATCAAGCTAGTTGTTGGCAACACGGGTGACGGTTACTACAAAGAGACAGAGAAATATGATAAGTACATTGATCTTAGGTTAATCCCCGATCTTTCAGTGGTCGAAGAGGATAACACAGAGATTAAATTCGGAGCAGCTTTGTCAATTTCCAAAGTCATATTATATTTGAAGGAAAAAACTGAAACAGTGGTGTTTGCCAGGATTGCTGACCATATGGAAAAGGTTGCTTCCGGATTTATCCGTAACTCAGCTAGTCTTGGAGGCAATTTGGTGATGGCCCAGAGGAAACATTTTCCTTCGGATATTGCTACATTACTTCTTGCTGCGGATTGTAGTGTCAGCATATTGACGGGTCATACTCAAGAAAAAATTACAATTGAAGAGTTCTTGAATAGGCCACCTTTCGACCCTAAAGATGTGCTTTTAAGTGTTCACATTCCTTTTCTTGAACCAACAAAAATTGATGGTTCAGTTGAAAATAATTCAAAATTGTTGTTTGAAACCTACCGTACTGCACCACGCCCTCTTGGAAATGCGTTGCCTTATTTAAATGCTGCATTTTTGGCTGATATTTGTTGCAACGAAAATGGAGTTTTGCTGAAAAGTGTTCGGTTGGCTTTTGGTGCTTATGGGACGAAACATGCAACAAGGGCGACGAAAGTTGAGGAATATTTGGGGGGAAAAATACTTAACGTTGGGATTCTCGAGGAAGCATTGAAATTAGTGAAAAGTTCTATTGTACCTGAAGAGGGAACTTTACATCCTGCTTATAGGAGAAGCTTAGCTGTCAGTTTTTTATTTTCATTTCTGATTATGTCCGGTGGTTCACCTGAGGATTTTAAGGACTCACTGATGGAAGAAGCTGCTAAAACTATGAGACCAATAGTAAACCCTCCGTTGCTATCATCTGCAAACCAGATTGTGAAATACAATAAAGATTATTATCCTGTGGGTGAACCGATGCCCAAATATGGTGCAGCCATGCAAGCTTCTGGTTTGTTATGACCCTTTTGCAGTTTTCATTGTCCAAATTTAGCTTAATCATGTATTTAAAAAACGAATTCCCCGATTATTATGTAAATTACTCCTTTTCTTAAAAAAAGTTAATCGGAAAAATATACTTAGATATGTTTTATCTATTATTAACATTCCCACGATGAACAGAGATTTTTTTTCTTGAATAAGAAAAATTATTGATAATTCCTTTTTGATAATGAAAATAAACAAGAAAGAATCAATATAAAAAAGAAAAACCCTATACCACAAATTTCGACTATAAAGAGATCACTTGATAATCATATTATTAATGCCACTGTGCAGGGGAGGCCGTGTACGTAGATGACATTCCATCACCTCCAAATTGTCTGCATGGAGCATTTGTTCTTGGCACCAAGCCTTCAGCTCGAGTAAAGGGTATATCTTTCGAGTCTAATATACAACCATCTGGGGTCACTGATGTTGTCTCTGTCAAAGATATCCCCAAAGAAGGAGAAAATATAGGAGCCACTGCCAATTTTGGTTCTGAACCTTTATTTGGTGGTGATGTCAGTAGGTTTGCTGGTGACGTCATTGCTTTTGTGGTAATTTTGCACTTTCCTGTTAGTTTCATTTAGACTTTCTTGCTCATGAATTTATTAGTATATTGAAAAAAAATTATATGTTGCATGCAATATCTTGTATAGGTTGCAGAAACACAAAAGCATGCGAATTTAGCTGCAAAAATGGCTTTACTTGATTATGATACTGAAGGCCTAGATCCACCTATTTTAACTGTTGAAGAGGCTGTCGAAAGATCAAGTTTCTTTGATATTCCTTCTTATTTATATCCGGCGAAGGTTGGTGATTTCGAAAAAGGAATGGCCGAAGCTGACCACAAGATTCTCTCTGCAAAGGTACTTTGAATTAGTTGATTATGTTAATAAGAGATTTAATCACCCTTTTTTGCTTGAAAAATCTTGTTTCAGTAATTTGCCTTTTATGCAGATATATAGAAATTCTTGACTCGACAGTGTGTTTTTTTTAAGTCCCTCTGGACTGTTCTATCTATTTGTTCATCAACTTAGAAGAGAATTCTAATGTATGACGTAGAATTGATAATTTGATCATTGTCTCTCTATTATTTGCTAATTGTGAATCCAGATGAAACTTGGTTCACAATACTACTTTTATATGGAGACGCAAACAGCCCTTGCAATTCCAGATGAAGACAACTGCATTACGGTTTATAATTCAATTCAATGCCCTGAGTTTGCACATACAGCAATTGCAAAATGTCTTGGTGTTCCTGAGCATAACGTACGCGTCATTACAAGAAGACTTGGTGGAGGCTTTGGCGGAAAGGCATTGAGGGCTATGAGTGTGAGTATGATTGACATCACATTTATATCTTTCTCTTTTCAACTTGTTTGTGGCCAAATGAATAAGTCTTGTGTATAGGAAAATATCAAGTGATAGTAGAATATTGAAGTAAAATCACACACATAAAAGACATGATATACGTAGTTTGACAAATAATACCTATGTCTACACGGTCACACTTGAAATTCTTATTGATTTCTGTGTTAAAAATTACACGAGACATGCCAAATCTATTTATCGTCGAAGTCTTATGTCTACAACTGCTCTGTAAAATGACCAAACTACCAACTAGTTGGATCCACGAGTTAGGGTCTTGTTCCAATACTTCCTTTTTATCAGACTCGCAGTCTCATATTCGAGCTTTTTCGTTCCCACCATATAGTTAAATTTTAATTCACCATAAGGAGTGGACTTACCAACACGTCGTTTTTCAGGTTGCTACAGCATGTGCACTTGCAGCTCATAAATTACGTCGTCCAGTCAGATGTTATCTTGATCGAAATACAGACATGATAGTTGCAGGAGGAAGACATCCCATGAAAATAACATACACCGTTGGATTCAAATCCAGTGGAAAGATCACAGCCCTACACCTCGAGGTACTAATTAATGCAGGAATAACTATAGACGTAAGCCCCTTTATGCCACATGGAATTATAACTTCACTTAAGAAATACGACTGGGGTGCTCTATCTTTCGACATAAAACTATGCAAGACGAACCATACTAGTAAATCCTCGATGCGGGCCCCAGGGGATGTGCAGGGATCTTATATTGCAGAAGTTATATTAGAACAAGTTGCTTCTTTGCTGTCGAAGGAAGTGGATTCTGTTAGAAATATTAATCTTCATACTCACGAAAGCCTAAAATTGTTCTATCCTGATGCAGTTGGGGAGTCTATAGAGTATACTTTGCCTTCTATTTTGGATAAGTTAACTATATCATCATGCTTAGATGAAAGACTTGCGATGGTAAAACAATTTAATCTCACTAATATCTGGCGTAAAAGGGGTATTTCTCGGGTACCAATTGTGTATCAAGTGTCTTTGGGTGCAACCCCTGGGAAAGTGAGTATCCTTGGGGATGGTTCTATTGTTGTAGAAGTTGGAGGCATAGAAATGGGACAAGGGCTGTGGACTAAGGTTAAACAAGCAACGGCTTATGCTCTTAGTTCAATTCAATGTGATGGAACCGAAGACTTAGTGGAAAAAGTACGAGTTGTACAGGCAGACACCCTGAGCATAGTAGAAGGAGGCTTTACTTCTGGGAGTACTACTTCTGAAGCAAGCTGCGCTGCTGTTAGAATATGCTGCAATGTCTTGGTTGAAAGACTAAGCCCTATTAGGGAAAAGTTGAAGGAGCAAACGGGATCGGTGAAATGGAATGATTTGATTGTCCAGGTTTGTACTTTATCTAAATTTTTTAAAGTGGAAGAAATTATATTTCCTTTTTGGATTGGAGAAGTATATAAATAGCTTTTCGAGAATAGATATTATAACTTATTATATACCGAGTCACGTTCTTGTGTTTCTACGAGAAATTCAATTAACAATATTTTTTTTTTTCTGGAACTGGTTTTGGAACTGGGTAAGCATATATTAGAACCTCAAAACAGTACATACATCTACACCAAGCATACATGGGTATCATCAAGTCTCAAACTTACAATTTATAGACCTCCATATCATCTCTACTACGTCTTTGACATTGCTCCTACTAACATTAAACAGACGCGTATTTCTTTTCTGCCAAACAAAATAGACACATCTCTTTTTGCAACTTTTCATTTGTATTGCATTCTTTGATTTCCGGATGCAGGCCCGTAATGACAATATAAACTTAGCAGCAAGTTCTTACTTTGTGCCTGAGTCCAGTTCCATTTCATATTTGAACTATGGTGCTGCAGTAAGTGAGGTAAGTTTGTCTGGTTAAGCCTTGTTTTCAATTTTTCCTCTACATATAGTGACATCACGAAACTTTTCCCTATTCAAATATTGAACTTCTAAACTGGATGGGTTCTCGAGATTACTCCTATCAAATGGCACTAGAAAAATAATGAATCCATATTTTTGCAGGTAGAAATAAATGTCCTGACAGGAGAAACAACAATTTTGAGATCAGATCTTATCTATGATAGTGGCCAGAGCTTGAACCCCGCTGTAGATATGGGCCAGGTTCATATTTCAAATTTCCATCGCTGGTTTTAACTTATATCATTTTGGAAAAGGATAATTGCATGCACACCTCCCGACTTATTGGGTAATTACCACGAGCCTCCTGAGGTTTCACAAGTTACCAAGACACCCCCATTTTGATAACTTGAAAAGTAAGGGATGAAATTGTAATACGTTTTTACTTAAATGGGTGAAAATGTAATCTACCTTTTTACTGACATAGAAGTTATGGTAATTTCTCAAACCACATGGTATTTCGTAATTAGAGTTTCACGCTGGGGATGTATATGTAATTTACCCTTTTGGAAATGTGGATTTAGATAGATTTCACACTTCGTCTCTCACAGTTGTGGTTTTGAGTACATTTTGTTCGTCTTTCAATGTGTCATTCTTAGAGGGCCCTGGACTCCGTGTCTTGAAAAATCACAACTGTTGATGTGGTGATGTGGTGAGACCCAAACAGAGCCCACTACGTATTAACGACAGTCGTCCTAAGAGCTGGAGTCGCGGTACCTCTAAGAATGACACGTGTTATGGCCTCTTTATTAGGTAAATCATCTGACAACTTTCATTGGCTCACGGAGTTGATAGTATCTTCTGCCCTTTTGCAGATTGAAGGCGCGTTTGTACAAGGTCTAGGATTTTTCATGCTTGAAGAATACTTAGCTAATGAAGAGGGACTAGTGACCACGGACAGCACATGGACCTACAAGATTCCGACTCTCGACACTATACCTAAACAATTTAATGTCGAGATTCTAAACAGTGGACACCACCAAAAACGTATTCTCTCGTCTAAGGGTAAGTTTGCTTGCTCATAACTTCAAGATACATAGTACTTAAAAGTGTGATTCTATGGATTTTCGACTCAATATGTTTTATGTTTATAGCAAATGTCTTGGTCACAAGACTCACTACAAGGCCTGTAACTTGCAAGCATAATAATGTTCAACTATTTCATCCCATTTGGTTTTCTTGTACACTATTAGGATGCATAAGAAAAGGGATAATTACATGCACCCCTGGGTAATTACGACGAGTCCGTTGAGGTTTTGCAAATTACCAAGACCACCCCTGTCAAATCCTAACTCCTCGAAAAACAAGAGCAAAATTGTAACAGGGGGTGAAATTGAAATTTGTTTTTACTGACAGAGAAAGTTATGGTAATTTCTCAAACCTCAGTGTGTTTTTGTAATTAAGGTCTCAGGCATGAATGTCTATCCTAGCCCCTAGGAAGCACTCTGTATAAAATGAGGTAAATTTTTTTTATCTAGTGTAGTTTGACGACAGGTGTAATTACATAAAGACCCCTCTCAAGTATGCTGAAATCGTATAACTACCCGTAAGTTCTGGTTAACGATATTAACCCCCTTGATGTTTAAAAGGTAAACATGTAAATGTGTTCTAACTTGCGCAATCCAGCAGCTTGTTGCTATTTCTTTTACGCTCTTAACTGCACTTTTTTTTAAAGCTGAAAATGTGAATTTTTTCTGCAGCTTGTGGTGAACCTCCTTTGCTTTTGGCCGTATCCGTTCACTGTGCTACAAAAGCAGCCATTAACGAGGCCAGAAAACAGCTTAAATCATGGGGAGCAGTTGAAGGGACCGATTCGATATTCTTACTGGATGTTCCTGCTACTCTTCCTGTTGTTAAGCAGCTCTGTGGCCTAAATATCGTGGAGACGTATTTACAAAGCTTGCTTGCTCATTATTCTTTTTACACTTTTACGCGAAAGTTAATAGGTTAACTCTCACATATAGGATGATGAGTATGCAGAATAGCTCGTACGTATAAATAGATGTTTGCAGGATATATATGTTGTTCAGCATTTGAAATGCAAACTTAAAGCTCATAATAGGGTTTGCTTCCTTTAGAGGTGATTGTGTATTGTATTGTTCTCATGAAGATTATGCTGTAAATGTTGAAGATAGAGAGATGTCGAAGATTGTGATGTATTGTTTGAATTTGTTGAACTTGATTTGATTGTGAATCAAATAGAGTTCGGACAAGCTTTAATCGAGTTAGATTCAAGCTTTGTTACACTTTTCCATGTTTTTCAACTGATTGAGTGAAGTTCCAAGTCAAGTTTTACACCTTATTGAATGAAAACTTTGATCGTAATGGACTAAGCTCAAACAAATTTTTGGCAATCAATTTGAGACGTGTATCGAGTAATTTGATTTAAATTTCACCCTACCTTATTAAACCCACTACACAACCCGAAAATGGCCGATTGAATTTTTTTAAATTGCCACAATTATCTAAAAAAATTTAACCGGCGATTTTTGAATGGATAAACCCAGTTTGAGTGGTTCAGATGGAAACAAAAACGTGCCAAACAGTCCCTTGCTCAAAATTCATCACCCAAAAATTGTCTGACGCCAACAAGTTCGGCTCCAACAGAAAAGCCACGCGTCAATCCGCCACTTGCTCCTGCTCCACTGACTTAATCCTCAATTCGATTTGCCCCACTGACTTAATCCTCAATTCGATTTGCCCTAATTTGCCCCACTGACATAATCCTCAATTCTTTTTTTTTAAGGAGAAGTGGTGATTTTATTTCATTCAATAATCAGTTTACAACGTTAAGAACAATACAACTGAGACTGTCTCTAACGATGCAGTAAAAATAATTAAAGCACCAAATGTCAAGTTTTTCAAGATAACAAATCTTAAGAACTAATAAACGACACAAAACCACACTTTTATTCAAGAGAGACGAAACTCTCATTCGAGAGAGAGAAAACAAACTCTCATACGAGAGAGAGAACAAAATACTAAACAAACTATCTAAAAAGCTATATAAAATCTTATGAATCACCCGTCTTCATCTCGTCAGATCCGTCTCTGTCTTGTTAGATCCATCATCGTTTCGTCCGATTTGAAGTTGGGTTATACAATTTGAAAAGAGTGCTCCAACCCAGTCCGCCGACGATGGTGGTGGCAAAAGTGGTGAAGGAGACGACTGCTTCACCAAGCCATCGTCAGCGGAGAAGAAGAGAAGAAAAAAATTGACTAGGGTTTTTCTTTTTCTTGGGAGAAAGAAGCGAGGACCCTAACCATTTTAGAAGATGAGTATTCTCAAAGTTACTTAATCCTCAATTCGATTTGCCCTAATTTGCCCTTTCATTCGAAATTAATCCAACTTTCCTCAATTGAAACCTAGTTACCTTCGACGACGTCATCCCACTAACTCGCCGCTTAACGTATAAAAACGTTAGCTAAGAAACGCCTTGTTTATTTTAAAATCTGATAGATATTTTTTATTTTTATAAATAAAAACAAGAGACATGAATCATGGGATCTAATATTATAAATTTCAATTAAAAATATTATTGATGAAATTAATATTTAATGTCAAATGTTTTTTTATGGTACATGAAAGTTTGAGTAGGGTCGACTTCGATCACCTAACATGGGCCAAGACATACCTCTAGGACCAAAACTTACTTATTGATGCATCAACCAATCATATTTTATTTGACAAATTTGTCAAATTTCAACAATTTTTAGAAACATAAACAAACACAATACATCACATCATATAAATATTAATAATACACATTTCTCTATAAATTTTTAGAATTCTAACTAAAAAACACAAACAAACAAGGCCATACAATATCTTATATTATCATCACATAAGTAGGACATGCAATTTCTGTTAGTACTATACTTTTGTCCCACTTTCAGTGCTTAACAGAAATGGAGGCGCCACAGAATTCATCACCGGGGAACGATAGTCTGGTTTTCGAAATCAATAAAGAGAGGTTTGAGGGTCCTGAAATTGATCCTTCCACTACTTTGCTTGAGTTTCTGCGAACGCGCACTCGTTTCAGAGCTCCCAAGCTTGGTTGTGGCGAAGGTGTGTGCGCTCATTGTGCTCACTTTGTTTGTATATTTGTATGTGCTTTGAATGTATGATTGTTGATTTAGGTATTTTTTTGTTTACCTCTGAGGGCGTTGTGTGTGTATAGAATAGATTATACACACATTTGGATTCACTATTCTATGTTGTCTATAGTGTAAAAGACGCTGGGGAGATATATTTTCTCATTAACACAAAGAGGCGTACAAAAACAGACATATATATACAAGGAGAAACCCTAACAGAGAAAGAAGGAAACCTAAATCACTAGTGTTGGATTGCATGCGTCGGGTCGTAACCCGTGACCCAAATTGCACATATTTAGTTGAATTAAAACTCTTCTAGAAGGAGTAGAAGTCCTAGAGTGATTTGGGAACTCATCTATTTAGTTAGATGTATCTCCTCAAATATCTGATCTGAACAGAAAATCTAAGAGTTCTCTCTTCTCTCTCTAAAAAACGTTTCATCTCTCCCTCTTGGAGTATCACCATTTTTCTCCAAGGGTTTAAGGTGTGGGCATATTGTGGGTTGCTCTGGTAGCTAATTCACTACGGAAAGGCGAAGTCATACACGGAGGTTTGTAGAAGAGTCCGAGGCTAAGAGTAGAACACGTAAATCGACTATTCTACTGCGATTACCAAAAGATATATACTGTATCTATTACGTGTTATAGAAATTATGATCCTACAGTGGTATCCGAGCCATGGACTTTTTAAATAAATAATACTATTTTAAATAATATTTATATAAATAATACACAAAAAAAATAATATTCAGAACTAGTATAATCCGCCATTGGTAATGGCGTATCCAGGTGGATTCGCCATTACCAATGGCGTATCCACATTTTTCGATTTTTTTATTCTTTTATTTTGCTGATTTTTTTTTTAAACTTTATGTGACAGGGTACGCCATTGTGAATGGCGTACCCTCACATATTGTTATTTTCCTTTCTTATTTTCCTTTGTGGATTTTTGTCATTTTCGGGATTATTTTTAACATCTTCTGTACATTTTCGGGCTTCGATTTCAACACAAAAAATGTAAATTGACTCACAAAGTTTGTAACGGTGCAAGAATTGATTCATTTCGATATTCAGGTGAAAAAATACAACATGTTAAAGTCACACATACGGATTTTTCAAAAAAAAAAAAATTCCGTCATTTTGGGGATGATTTTCTGACATCTTCTGTACATTTTCAAGCTTCGACTTCAACATGAAAAATGTAGATTGACTCACAAAGTTTGTAACGGTGCAAGAATTGATTCATTTCGATATCTAGGTGAAAAACTACAATATGTTAAAAAAGTCACATATATACGGATTTTTCTGGAAAAAATATTTTTTCGTCATTTTTGGGATAATTTTTCAACTTTTTCTGTACATTTTCGGGCTTCAACTTCAACACAAAAAATGTAGATTAACTCGAAAATTTTGTAACGGTGCAAAAATTGATTCATTTCAACAGCCAGGTGAAAAAATACATGTTAAAGTCACACGTATGGATTTTTCAAAAAAACAATTTTTTGTCATTTTCGGGATTATTTTTGACATCTTCTGTATATTTTTGGGCTTCCACTTCAACACAAAAAATGTAGATTGATTCACAAAGTTTGTAACGGTGCTAGAATTGAATCATTTCGATATCCAGGTGAAAAAATACATGTTAAAAAAGTCACATATATACGGATTTTTTGAAAAAAAATATTTTTCGTCATTTTCGGGATGATTTTTCGACCTTTTTTGTACATTTTCGGGTTTCGACTTCAACAAAAAAAATGTAGATTGACTCGCAAAGTTTGTAACTGTGCAAGAATTGATTCATTTCGATATCCAGGTAAAAACAATACAACATGTTACAGTCACACATACGGATTTTTCGAAAAAAAAATATTTTTTGTCATTTTCGGGATGATTTTTTGACATCTTTTGTACATTTTTGGGCTTCGAATTCAACACATAAAATGTAGATTGACTAAAAAAGTTTGTAACAGTACGAGAACTGATTCATTTTAATTTACAGGTGAAAAAAATACAACATGTTAAAAATGTCACACATATACGGATTTTTTGAAAAAAATATTTTTTAAACTTCTTTATTAAATTTAATGTATTTTTTTTCACCCGGATATCGAAATGAATCAATTCTTGCACTGTTACAAACTTTGTGAGTTAATATACATTTTTTATGTTGAAGTCAAAGCCCGAAAATGTACAGAAGATGTCAAAAAATCATTTCGGAAATGATGATTTTTTTTTTCTCGAAAAATCCATATGTGTGACTTTAACATGTTGTATTTTTTCACCTAGATATCGGAATGAGTCAATTCTTGCACCGTTACAAACTTTGCGAGTCAATCTACATTTTTTGTGTGAAGTCGAAGCCCGAAAATGTATAGAAAATGTCAAAAAATCATCCCGAAAATGACGAAAAAATATTTTTTTTCCAAAAAATCCATATATATATGACCTTTTTAACATGTTGTATTTTTTCACCTGCATATCGAAATGAATCAATTCTCATATTGTTACAAACTTTGTGAGTCAATATATATTTTTTGTGTTGAAGTGGAAGCCCGAAAATGTACAGAAGATGTCAAAAAATCATCCCGAAAATGACGAAATTGTTTTTTTGAAAAATCCGTATGTGTGACTTTAACATGTTGTATTTTTTCACCTGGATATCGAAATGAATCAATTCTTATATTGTTACAAACTTTTCGAGTCAGTCTACATTTTTTGTGTTGAAGTCGAAGCCCGAAAATGTACAGAAAACGTCGAAAAATCATCCCAAAATGACGAAAAAATATTTTTTTTCCGAAAAATCTTTATATATGTGACTTTTTTAACATGTTGTATTTTTTCACCTGGGTATCGAAATGAATCAATTCTTGCACCATTACAAACTTTGTGAGTTAATTTACATTTTTTGTGTTAAAGTCAAAACCCGAAAATGTACAAAAGATGTCAGAAAATCATCACGAAAATGACTGAATTTTGTTTTTTTTTGAAAAATCCGTATGTGTGACTTTAACATGTTGTATTTTTTTACCTGGATATCGAAATGAATCAATTCTTGTACCGTTACAAACTTTGTGAGTCAATATACATTTTTTGTGTTGAAGTCGAAGCCCGAAAATGTACAGAAGATGTCGAAAAATCATCCCGAAAATGACGAAAATCCACGAAGGAAAATAACAATATGTGAGGGTACGCCATTGTGAATGGCGTACCCTGTCACATAAATTTTTTTTTAAAAAAATCAGCAAAATAAAAGAATAAAAAAATCGGAAAATGTGGATACGCCATTGGTAATGGCGGATCCACCTGGATACGCCATTACCAATGGCGTATTATACTAGTTCTGAATATTTTTTTATTTGTGTATTATTTATATAAATATTATTTAAAATAGTATTATTTATTTAAAATGTCCCATCAAAAATGGATGAAAATTGAGAGAGTTTTGAATTTTCTTTGTACTAGAGCAAATCAGATTTTTTAATTCTATTTTTAGCAAAATATGTTCAATCATTTTTACCTGTTATCTATGAAATATTAAAGATCTTGAAAAGACGATTAAATCGGTATAAGATTCATTAAAACGGATTAATAATGAATTTTATGTGATTTTTTGAAGTTTGTCGAGACGTTTTTCAAAATCTAAAATTTTCTGGTCCAAAAATCAACCTGCTTATGATGTGTTAAGTGTTCAATTATTGTTCTATGTTAAAGATCATGAAAAGACGTTCGTAATGGTATATTATGGGCCAAAAACGGACAAGAAATGAATTGATTATGATTTTTCAAAGTTTTGGCCGAATTTTTGAATTTTTTCGCTGGAAAAGCGCGCCGGAAAGGCGGCGCCTCCTCCGGAAACCTACCGGACAGAGCCAAATCAAGCGGCGAACTGGACCGACAACGAAACAGACTGAGCCGGACCGAGCCGAGCCGAGCCGAGCCGGATTTCAAAAAAAATAAAATTGCATGACTGTTTTTGTACAGTTTGAATTCATTTTATTTTATTTAAACCTAAATAATAATTATTTGCTTATGTTAATGCATGTTATTTATTTATGTGGCTTGATAGAATAATTATGATGGTTTTTTAATGTGAGCTATGTGTATGTAATGATCATGCTATGTGCTAGTTATTATGAATAATTATTTGTGGATGTCTATTCATCTCCCAATTTCTTTATGGTCATTTAACTTTAATCATTATGTCTACTCATCTCCCAAAAACTCTTCATCTCCATGACTTTTCATTTTCCATCATGAGTAAATATAATTTACTCTTTAGGTAATAAACCTTTGGTATTCTAGTTTTGTGCCTATAAATAGACAATGACATTGTATTGTAAATACACACAAGAATATCAATAAAAGAGTTCTCTACTTAATTCTCTCATTATTCTCTCAACTCTATAATATTTGAGTTTATTTCATAACACGTTATCAGCACGATCCGTCTCAAGATGTTAATCATTTTGAAATTTGGCTAAAGATATACATGGGGTACTCAACGTATGATGTAAAATCCATTGAGAGATTTTCGTGAGTTATTATGAGTTTGTAAAGAAAATTGATGGACAAGATTTTTAAAACAAAGCAAGAAGAAAAGGTAAAGAAAAGGTACGTATATTTCAATATTTAACAAAAATAGAAATATGCAATAATTCTCTTGATGTTTGGAAAGAAAACATATGTATATGTGCATATATTTGATTAGTATTATTCTTTTGAATAATCCTATCATGTTGAAAATATTTTAAGAAGTTGAATGATTGTTATGTTATTCATTTTATACTTTGATGATAGTGTTATAATGACGAATCTTGCAAAACTTGACTTTGTGACTCTTGATATTACGAGGAAGAATTATTTTCTTGGGCGTTAGATGTTGAAATTCATCTTGATGCAAATAACTATACTCCGTTCCCTGAAATGAATGTGTTGAGCAATATATAATTATTTTAATCATGAGTCCCGTCCAACTAGTTCTGCTACATTCTCTGAAGTGAAAGTAGCAGCACATAACTATTTTAATCATTAAAGAAATCATGGACGTGGACGTGGTCGTGGATATGGTTATGGAAATCATGGTGGTATTTCAAAGAACACATCTTTCCACCAGAGGTGGAAAAATGATGACGAGAAAAATAAAGGTGGCCAAAATAGCAAATCTGTGGAAAATTTATGCTATCGTTGTGGTGGTAGAGGTCATTGGGCACGTACCTGTCGTACGCCTAAATAAAAATAAAGGTGACCAAAATAGCAAATCTGTGGAAAATTTATGCTATCGTTGTGGTGGTAGAGGTCATTGGGCACGTACCTCTCGTACGCCTAAACATCTTGTTATCCTTTACCAAGAATCGCTGAATGGGAAAGGAAAGAAAATAGAAACAAATTTTATTTTTGAAGAAGGCGATTCTGATTATGGCCATTTTGATGACACTCATTTAGATGTTGCTGATTTCTTTGCTGATCCTGATGAAAAAAATTAATCACTTGATTGGAGATGGAAGTGTTAAAAAAATAAATTTGTTAAGTTTTAATTCTAGTAATTTATAAATAAATATTTAAGCATGTTGTTTTCCTTTTAAGATCAATTAATGAATTTATTCATATGATTGTCATTTCTCATATTAAACAATATTGTTTGGTATTGATTTATTTCTTTTTATGTTTCAATAAAGAATGAGTATTTACTCGATCAGCAGCAACATCAATAATGAAGATATGTGTCTCGCTGATAGTGCCACAACTCACACCATTCTCAAGAATAAAAAATACTTCTCTTATTTAGTAATGCAAGAAGCCAATGTTAGTACTATATCGGGTAGGACAAAGTTAATTGAAGGCTCCGGCAGAGCTAATATATTGTTATCCGGATGAACGCAATTTTATATTGATGAAATATTATATTCTACCAAATCTCAAAAAAATTTACTAAGCTTCAAAGATATCCGCCGAAATGGATATCATATTGAGACAACAAGTGATGGCAATATTGAGTATCTTTACATCACTAATACAATATCTGGTAACAAATGTATATTGGAAAAATTGCCTGCATTTTTCCTCCGGTTTGTACTACACGCATATATCTACTATTGAAACACATGTTATCGTAAACCAGAAGTTTGCGAATCAAAATAAGTTTGTTATTTGGCATGACCGGTTGGGCCATCCCGGATCAATTGTGATGCGAAAGATAATTGAGAATTCATGTGGTCATCCATTGAAGAGCCAACAGATTCTTCAATCGAATGATTTCTCATGTGCTGCTTGTTCACAAGGAAAGTTGATTATTCGATCATCAACAACAAAAGTAGGAAGTGAATCTCTTACGTTTTTGGAACGTATTCAAGGCGATATTTGTGGACCAATACACCCGTCGTGTGGACCATTTAGATATTTTATGGTTTTAATTGATGCATCAACAAGATGGTCACATGTATCTTTGTTATCAACTCGCAACCTGGCGTTTGCGAGATTGCTTGCTCAAATGATAAGACTAAGAGCACATTTTCCTGAATATCCAATTAAGAAGATACGCATTGATAATGCGGGTGAATTTACGTCCAAAACGTTCAATGACTATTGTATGTCTATTGGAATTGATGTTGAACATCCTGTAGCACATGTTCATACACAAAACGGTCTAGCAGAATCGTTTATTAAGCGTCTGCAGTTAATTGCAAGACCTTTACTTATGAGATCAAAACTTCCTATTTCTTGTTGGGGACATGCTATTTTGCATGCAGCAGCACTTATTCGCATAAGGCCAACAAGCTATCATAAGTTCTCCCCATTACACTTGGTTTATGGTCAAGAACCAAATATTTCTCATCTAAGAATTTTTAGATGTGCGGTATATGTTCCAATTGCTCCACCACAACGCACTAAGATGGGTCCTCAAAGGAAATTGGGAATATATGTTGGATTCGATTCTCCATCGATAATAAAGTATCTAGAGCCATTGACTGGAGATTTATTTACGGCTCGATTTGCTGATTGTCATTTTGATGAATCAGATTTCCCAACATTAGGGGGAGAAAATAAGCAGCTGAAAAAGAAAATTAGTTGGAATGAATTATCTTTATCTCATCTTGATCATCGAACAAAACAAAGTGAACTGGAAGTTCAAAAGATAATTCACTTGCAAGGTTTAGCTAACCAACTGCCAGACGCATTTACTGACCTAAAGAAAGTGACTAAGTCACATGTACCAGCTGTTAATGCTCCAGTAAGAATTGTTGTCCCTGAAGGGCAAAGTAATGAGTCTACTGCACGCCTGAAGCGTGACCTATCGGTTCCAAAGATAGTCATCCTCGAAAAAGAAAAGGAGCTAAGAATCAATATGGTCTAATCGATGATAAAATAACTCCAGAAGAGTCCTCAGTCATAACTAATATTTCGATTCCAGAAGAACCTCAGGTACCTAAAAATTGTGAAAATAATGAGATCTCAATAGATTATGTTATGAACGTGAAACAATGGAATCGAAATGAAGTCAACGTTGACGATAAATTTGCATATAATGTAGCGCTAAATATGATGAATGATAATGAGGATCAAGAACCAAAGTCTGTTAATGAATGTCGACAAAGAAATGATTGGCCAAAATGGAAAGACGCAATTGGGGCAGAGTTAAACTCGCTAACAAAACGAAAATTTTTTGGACCTATAGTCCGTACACCTGAAGGTGTAAAGCCAGTAGGATACAAATGGGTATTTATGCGAAAACGAAATGAAAAAAGTGAAATTGTAAGATATAAGGCACGTCTTGTTGCCCAAGGGTTTTCGCAACGACCTGGCATAGATTACGAGGAGACTTATTCTCCTGTGGTGGATGCAACTACTTTTCGTTATATAATAAGTCTGGCAGTGCATGAAAAACTTAATTTGCGTCTAATGGATGTTGTTACAACCTATTTGTATGGCTCGCTTGATAATGATAATATATGAAAATCCCTGAAGGATTTAATATGCCTGAAGCATATAATTCAAGTTCTTGAGAACATTATTCAATTAAATTAAGTAAGTCATTGTATGGACTGAAACAATCTAGACGAATGTGGTATAATCGTCTCAGTAAATATTTGTTGAAGGAAGGATAAAAGAATGATCAAATTTGTCCTTGTATTTTCATAAAAAGATCTGGAAATGAGTTTGTTATAATTACAGTTTATGTTGACGATTTAAATATTGTTGGAACTCCTGAAGAGATTTCAAAAACTGTTAATTGCTTGAAGAAAGAATTTGAGATGAAAGATCTTGGAAGAACAAAATTTTGCCTTGGGTTGCAAATTGAATATTTAAAGAATGGAATTTTTATGTATCAAGACGCTTATATATCAAAGGTGCTAAAGCGTTTCTACATGGATAAATCACATCCATTGAGCACCCCGATGGTCGTAAGGTCACTAGATGTGAACAAAGATCCTTTTCGACCTTGAGAAAGTGATGAAGAACTACTTGGTCCTGAAGTACCATATCTAAGTGCAATCGGTGCACTAATATATCTTGCTTGTCACACTCGACCTGATATAGCATTCGCTGTTAATCTATTAGCAAGATATAGTTCTTCTCCTGCACGAAGGCATTGGAATGGGGTTAAACAGGTACTCCGCTACCTTAGAGGAACAATCGATATGGGCTTATTTTATTCAAATGTAACCAAGTCCGAATTGGTTGGATATGCAGATGCTGGATATATGTCTGATCCTCATAATGGTCGTTCACAAACGGGCTATTTATTTACATGTGGTGGCACAACCATTTTATGGCGATCTATGAAACAAACTATATCGGCCACATCATCTAATCATGCAGAAATCTTCGCTATTCACGAGGCAAGTCGAGAATGTGTTTTGTTAAGATCCATGATTCAACACATTCGAGGGACTTGTGGTTTATCTTCTGGAAAAATGATCCCGACGATCTTATATGAAGATAATTCTGCATGTATCGCACAATTGAAAGAAGGGTACATTAAAGGAGATAGAATAAAATATATTTCACCAAAGTTCTTTTTCACTCATGATTTTCAGAAGAATGGTGATATTAATGTTCAAAAAATCCGTTCCAGTGATAATCTTGTTGATTTGTTCACCAAGGCACTTCCCACAGCAACGTTTGAAAAACTAGTCTACAATATTGGAGTACGTAGACTTAAAGATCTTGACTGATATTGTCATGAGGGGGAGATAATACGCGTTGCACTCTTTTTCCCTTAACCAAGGTTTTTCCCACTGGGTTTTCCTGGTAAGGTTTTTAATGAGGCAGCATCTGATTGCGTATTGATATGTACTCTTTTTCCTTCACTAGGTTTTTGTCCCATTGAGTTTTTCCTAGTAAGGTTTTAACGAGACATATTTTTAAGTGATAGACATTCAAGGGGGAGTATTATGAATAATTACTTGTGGATGTCTATTCATCTCCCAATTTCTTTATGGCTACTTAACTTTAATCATTATGTCTACTCATCTCCCAAAAACTCTTCATCTCCATGACTTTTCATTTTCCATCATGAGTAAATATAATTTACTCTTTAGGTAATAAACCTTTGGTATTCTAGTTTTGTGCCTATAAATAAGCAATGACATTGTATTGTAAATACACACAAGAATATCAATAAAAGAGTTCTCTACTTAATTCTCTCAATCTCTCTTTATTCTCTTAACTCTATAATATTTGAGTTTATTTCATAACACTAGTGATATATTTTTACACATAATTTTTTATGTTATGCAAGGACTTATGTTATGATTTTTATTCATGATTAGTGAACATTAATTGAGATTTTAATATTGGGTGGCAGATGATTACTAGCCTATTCGCGAAATTCTCGATTCCACTAATTTAAAAGAAATAATAAATGTTCACTTGGATCTAGAATAAAAATAAATAGACAAGTACCTAACAATTGCGCAATGAATACAGTAATGGAGACTCAAGTAGCTTTTTCCGACCATCATGGCTCTTGTAAACTTGATGGCCAGAACTATGTCATGTGGCACAGAAAAATTCAATTTTGCTTCACAAAGAAAAGACACTTGACCACCTCACCAATGTTATGTCTATGCCTGAAAATAAAGACACTGCCCAGTCTTTTCGAGATATGGACGCGTACAAAAAATGGCTAGATCAGGATAAGAGTGCGCGCTTTGCCATGTTGAGCTGCATGCACGATAACCTGATTTGTGAGTTTGAGAAATATTCAACTGCTAAAGAGCTGTGGGAGGTGTTGCAGGTCATGTACGGTAGCACTTCGGCTACAAGACTGAGGGCCCTTACCCTTAAGTCCAATCAGTATGTACTTGACCCAAAACACTCGATGATCCATCATCTTAATGTGATGAAGGATATAATTCGAGACCTTCAAAATGCTGGAAGTGAGCTCACAGATGAACAACTAGTTCTTGCTGTTCTTAGGTCGCTACTCGACTAGACTTAGGGACATGTTAAGCTTATGCTTACACATAATGAGTAAATCAAGACTTTCGATTGTGTAGCCATCCATCTGAGGCTTGAGGCTAACCACAGAGAGTTTGAACATGCACAAGCTGTTGCTCTTGTCGCACATGCTGTTCAACTTAAGCCCAACAAAGGCAAACGTTGGAACAAGCAAGCTGGTGTGAGACAGAGACAAGACCAGAACCCACAAGGTGACAAGGCTATGAAGCCACGCCTAGGCAAGAGGGGTGGGAAGAAGAACCATGCAAAAGTTAAGTGCTATAACTGCAAAAAGATGGGTCATTTCGCTCGTGACTGCACTGAGCCGAAAAAGGTTAGACCCAACCTTTGCTCTCTCAATACTTTACTTTGTTCACATGTTTTGATTGCTAATTCTCTCCTTAGTTGGATTGTTGACACCGGGGCAACAAAACACGTCACTCGAGATAGAGCAAGATTTGTAGATTACCATCGAGTGCCAGCATACAGGCACTACATTGCTATGGAAAATGACGCACAAGAGGAGGTTGTTGGAGTTGGGACATACCGGCTCAAGCTCAGCACTGGGCGTGAGCTACTCCTTAGTGATGTGCAATATGCATCTAGTATTCGATGTAATCTAATTTCAGTTATTTCCCTTTTGAGACATGGTTTTTCATTTCTGTTTGAGCAAGCTAGTTTATCTATTTTTCTAGGAAAGGACCTTTATGGATTAGGCTTTATGAATAATGGATTTTTCATGTTGGAATTATCTAATGAATGTGTTTTTGTTTCTTCTACTGCCGATGTTATTTATGATTCTGTTAAATGGCATGCTAGATTAGGGCATATTGGACAGGAAATGATGACTAGGTTAGCTAGAGAAGGTCTATTGGGGCCCTTCGCTAAAGTCAAGCCTTTTGGAAAGTCTAAGAGGGCTACTCATCTTCTAGAGTTAGTCCACTCTGACATTTGCGGGCCTATAAATGTGAGGGCACGACACGGTGCATTCTATTTTCTCACTTTTATTGATGATTATTCGTGCTATGGGTCAGTGTACATTTTATATCATCGGTCAAAAGCGCTTGACTGTCTCAAGCGATTCTTGGCAGAGGTCGAGAATCAAAGAGAAAGAAACCTTAAAGTTCTACGCACTGATAAAGGGCGAGAGTATCTATCTGATCAATTCAGACAAATGTGTGAGGAAAAAGGAATTATAAGACAATTTACGACTCCATACAATCAGCAACAAAATGGTGTTGCAGAGAGAAGGAATCGAACACTTCTGGAAATGTCCAGATCAATGATGGCGCAAACAAATCTTCCAATATCTTTTTGGGGAGATGCAATATTAACTGCTGCCTATATTTTGAACCGTGTGCCATCTAAGTCAGTTCCTTCGATTCCCTACGAGCTTTGGCATAGCAGAAAGCCTTATTTAGAAGGCTTGCGCCCTTGGGGGTCAGCAGGGTTTGTTAACAACAATTCTCACAAACATGGGAAGTTGGGTCCTAGAGAAAGCAAACATATCTTTATTAGATATTGTGAGCACTCAAATGGCTATGTAATGTATGGTGAACACCCTAATGGAGGGATGAGTGGAATTGAGTCCCGTGATGCGGATTTCCTCGAGGAGGATTTCCCGAGAATACATGAAGTTAAAGGGGATCTTCATCTATTTGAGTTGCAAGATCCTTTGAGCGCCACATCTAATCCTGATGAGGGTGAGGCCTCACAACCTTACCCAGTGATCGACGACGATAGTGAGAGTAACCCCAAATTCAGTGGGAGTGTTCCACTTGAAAAAGACTCTGAAAGTCCACAAATGCAAAAAGTCAATGTGGAACAATACCCTGGCGACGTTTTGAGATTGAAGGGGAATCTTTCATGTGTGCTTCAGTGGATGTTGATGAACTAGCTGATTACAATGAAGCTGTGATTTCACCTAATTCTAGAGAATGGATAACTGCAATGGAGGAAGAGATTAGCTCAATGGCTAAGAACAATGTTTTGAAGCTAGTCGATCTTCCATCTGGGCGCAAAACTATTGGGAACAAATGGGTTCTAAAGGTTAAGCGCAAGTCTCATGGATCAATCGATAAGTATAAAGCTCAACTTGTGGCGAAAGGTTATACCCAAAAGGAGGGTATAGACTACGAAGAGACATTCTCACCGGTGGTGAGGTTTGCATCCATTCGCCTCATTTTAGCCATAGTCGCCCACCTCGATCTGGAATTGTTTCAGATGGATGTGAAAACTGCATTTCTCAATGGAGAGCTGGACGAGATCTATATGGATCAGCCTTTGGGGTTTCGTGAAATGGGACAAGGGCGCAAAGTTTGCCACTTAAAGCGTTCTATTTATGATTTGAAACAATCGTCCAGACAATGGTACTATCGATTTCATCGAGCTATCATCTCGATAGGCTTTACGATGATCGAAGAAGTCCATTGTGTGTATGTAAAAAGAAGTGGGAAGAGTTTTTTAATACTCTCACTGTATGTGGATGACAGTTTGTTGGCTGGAAATGACATAGAGTTAATTGTCGCCACTCAGAGGTGGTTGTCCTCTACATTTGATATGAAGGACATGGGTAAAGCTGAATACATAATTGGTGTTAAGATACATCGAGATCGGTCTAGAAAACTATTGAGTTTATCTCAAGAGACATACATTAAAAGGATTTTAGAACGATTTCGTATGCATAATGCTAAACCCATTGACACACCCATGGATAAGAGTTGCATTCTTAGCAAAGAATTATACCCTAAGACAGAAGAAGAAAAGAAACGCATGGAAAAAGTTCCATATGCGAGCGTTGTAGGATGTCTGATGTACACTATGATGTGTACTCGACCAGACCTGTGCTTTGCTGTTGGAATGGTGAGTAGATATCAATATAATCCTGGACCCGAACATTAGATTGCGGTTAAAAGAATACTTAGATACCTGAAGGGGACTTGTGATATTTCTTTATGCTACCATAGGGGTAGCATGAAGCTGGTTGGATATAGTGATGCTGATGGCTCAGCGGACAGAGATGAGCGCAAATCAACATCTGGATATGCGTTTCTGTTGGGAGGTGCTGCTATCACTTGGTGTAGTAAGAAGAAACCATGTATCTCTTTGTCCACAATGGAAACAAAGTTTTTATCACTTGGTGTAGCAAGAAGAAACCATGTATCTCTTTGTCCACAATGGAAACAAAGTTTGTTGCTTGTACATCAGCAGTCCAAGAGGCAATCTGGTTGGGGAGATTTCTCCAAAGTCTGCTCATCACGGCGCATGTTGATGATGTTGTCGTCTATTGTGATAGCACAACCGCTTTGGCATATGCGAAGGATCCCAAGTACCATGGGAGGACTAAGCATATTGATACCAGATACCACTTCATTAGAGAGAGCATTGCGCAAGGTCAAATTGTTCTAAGGCATATTCCTACTAGCGATATGGTCGCTGATTCCTTTACTAAGCCTTTGCGTAGAGATGTGTTTCAAAGGCATATGAGTAGTTTGGGACTTCGTAGGTTTTGAGTTTATTTATTTTTAGCCAGTATGGACAATTTCTTATTAATAAGATTTGGATATTCTTATTTAACTGTTAGTGTACTGTGTCTATGATATATGTGAATGTCACTAGGCTATGATTGACCCTCTCACACGGGCAATCGCCCTAGCACTGAGATATCGAGCAGGATGAGACTTGAGATCATGCACATTAGTTAAGGCATGCGAATGATCGTCTTCATGTTTGGAGCAGCGATGAAGGTCTTTATATACAATTTATAGTCACTTTAGATTGGGGGCTAAGATGAGATTATATTTAATCGATTACGAAGTATGTCCAAACTTCATAAAAGCTTATTTATAGCTGAATGTGCGAACTACTAGAAGATATTACAAAGGGTGATGTCTGTTGATGAGCAGGTCAGACGCGTGGAGCACGACTGGACTAAGGTTCATATGATGTTAGTAAGCGTGACATGCCCAAATTGAGTGGGAGCTCCATCATAGCATGTATACATACTACATGTGCTTTGGGATGACCTTCTGAGAGAAGTGACTGAATAGATCCCTGCTTTGTCATTGTGTGAGCCCTCATTGTTTATTAGTGCCCCTTGGGACTCTGGACCGTGCCATGAGGTGTAAGCTTGATGATGCTACTTTAGCGTGTTCTCCAATGGTCATGGAAAGGATTCGGTCTGTCGGAGCCTGTCTAAAAAAGTTGTCAGGTCCAAGCTAAGTAGTATATGAGGCCGAGGAAGAACTAAAGGTGATAACGCACTTATGTCCTAATGCTCATAGGCCAGCCGACTGAGTCAAATTTGTTTGACATAGTCATGAGCATAAATACATATACTCGAGAGAGTCAAGCATGCTCTAATATAACCAGAGGGGTCAGAGATGCTTGATCTGGTGCGACCACATAGTTTGGGGTACATAGCGTTTTTTGTGGAGTTACAGGGTTATGTTAGTTCGGTGATAGATTAATATAACTCTCTTCAATTGCTCTTTTTTCGCTTGGTCACACTCCTTATTCCCTGTATGAAAGAAGGGATCTGAGATGAATAAAAGGATGAGATTCGAGGAGATTGAGTCAAATATATATGAGTGGGAGATATTGGATTGCATGGGTTGGGTTGTAACCCGTGACCCAGATTGCATCCATATTTAGTTGAATTAGGACTCTTCTAGAAAGAGTAGAAGTCCTAGAGTGATTTGGGAACTCATCTATTTAGTTAGATGTATCTTCCCAAATATCTGATCTGATAACATACGTAATATCACTCAACAGAAAATCTAAGAGTTCTCTCTTCTCTCTCCAAAAAACGTTTCATCTCTCCCTCTTGGAGTATCACCATTTTTCTCCAAGGGTTTAAGATGTGGGCATATTGTGGGTTGCTCTGGTAGCTAATCTACTATGGAAAGACGAAGTCATACACAGAGGTTCGTAGAAGAGTCTTAGGCTAAGAGTAGAACACGTAAATCGACTATTCCGCTGCAATTACCAAAAGGTATGTATTGTATCTATTACGTGTTATAGAAATTATGATTCTACAACTAGGATACAAAATATACCAAAAATACAATATTTACAATACTCCCCCTCAAGCTGGCGCATGCACGTCATCGTCATGAATGCCCAACTTGCCAAGTATTTGTGTTTGTGTGTTTACATATACACTCATTTTGGTGGGTTTTTTTTGGTGTAATTACTCATTCTAGATTCACTATACGATGTGTAATTTACTCTTTAGTTAATTCATTTTCTCAATGTAGCTGGTAAGTTATTCCAGCCCGGTTACGTTCCATCACGGGCCTCAAGCAATGACATTCTCAAACTTACTCCTTGTTTGGGCTCACTCACCATTTCTGATCATCAAGATAATCCCAAACCTGAAATGAAAACCTATTTGCTCTGTAACCGGTTTAAAGTCCTCACGTGTATTCCAAACACGCCCTTGCCAGAGGGCGTCGTCGCGCTTCCAATCAGCGAAAACAGGTGGACGATGGTGAGCCTGGAATTTCGTCGCTAAAAAGGCGTGTAATGTGTCGTGCTCTTGACATACTTAACACTTTTAATCATGCATTGCTAAATGCATTATCGGACTGGTTCTCTTAGACATCTATGGACGTGTTAATTTGGCTATAATTTTTAACATTCGGTTCCAGAATACTGAAAACTGGTTTCTATCTATATTATTTCTTCTACATTATGTAGGATTAGCATTTTGACTACAATTAATATCTACTCTTATCATTAATTTTGTCTAATTCATTGTATTATGTAGTTCTATATATCTCAAAATTTCTTCTCTATGGTTTTCCATTGATTCGATCAAAGTCTCTCTTTTTTGGATTATTAAGTCGCAAGTATATATGTAGTTGAACTCGTGCGAGATTAATTATCAAAAAAAAAAAAAAAAAAAATCTCGAGTGTGATTCGCCATATCTGTGCTTGTCAATGCATGTTAGATTTCAAGATATAAGTTCTTGAATGCTAAGATAAAATAAGGTTATGAAATTTATTATATTAGTGATACAATTATTTTTAAATTTTACGCACGAGAGTTTGCCAAAAAATTTAAATAAGTTGGGTATTTATACTTTTTTTTAAAGTATTTTAGTAATTCGCATTCTGCGGCCGATGTTAGAGGATTTTTGTCACAAGAATATGTTTTACATGTCTAATAGTGACAAGATTTACATAAAAGTTGTCGCTCTTAATACTAAGTCGCAAGAAGATTGTTGTCACTATTGACAATCTGGTGAGGCGCGAGTGATTTATCTTTTATGTTATTTTAATATTTAATAGTTTAATTAGTATTAGATGTGTTATTTATATTTCATATGAGAGTTATAAACTCTCTCGTATGACAATTTTAATTTAGAGTTTATTGTTTTGTTAAATCTAGTTTTATTACAATATTTAAAATGAATCCAAACTTATAGTTCCATCTCTTTCCTATGTGAATAATGATTTGGATAAGTATTCTTTCACCATTTTGCCATGTAAAAGATTACTTCATGTATTATTAATTTAACATATATCTTATTTAAATCCCATAATAACTATCATTATACAGTGTATTTATATATATGTTCAATACTAAATTAAGCAATAAAATGTCCGCTAATTGTGCCCTTTTATCCTTCATATAAGCCCATCCAATCACTACTGAAATCTTAGATATTTTAAATTAAATTAAATAAAATTTCCTTTATTGGTTGAAAATTTATGGCAAGCAGCCATTTTAGAATCATCTAGAATTCAAGAGAAATTATACTTCTCTTAACACGAATTAGCTCTCTATATGTCATATCATGGTTATTCAAACGTGTTGGGTAATGGTTATTCAAATGTGTTGGGTACACAAGACATCCAAGTAAAACTTGTATGCTTTAAAAAAAAAAAAAAAAGAATCCAGCCGCCTCCCCCACCTCTCTCTCCCCCTTTCAAACCCCTACTCATATTTATTCTCTATTACTTCGCGGGAGATGGTCTAGTTTAGTGAATCAATTGCTTTTATCATTATTAATATTATCATTATTATTGGTGGGTTGGGTTGGAGCACCCTTCTTCAAGATGTGTATACCAACTTCAAATCTGATGCGACGGAGCTGGATCTAACATGACAGAGATGAATCTGACAAGATGAAAATTGACTATACATTAGATTTTATATAGGTTTTGAGATATTTTGTTTGGTATTTTATTTTTTCTGTCGAATGAGAGTTTTGTCTCTCTTGAATAAGAGTGTTGTCTTTTGCACAAGATCTTTCTTGTGCTCGTTGGTTAGTTTTTAAGATTTATTATCTTGAAAAACTTGACATTAAGTGTTTCAATTGTTAATACTACATTGTTAGAGATAGTCTAGCTATGTTGTATTGTTCTTAGTGTTGTAAACTTTTTATTAAATTGAATAAAATAACCACTATTCCCTAAAAAAAATGTGTTAGGTACACGAATTTGCTCTCTAATTATGGTATGTCATATCATGGTAATTCAAACGTTACCCGTGCAACGCATGGATCAACAACTAGTTATCGTTTAAGTTGACAATCATGTTATATTATTATTTTCATTGTAAATTTTTGGTGTTGAAAATTATTAACCGATCAAGTCGATTCAGAATAGTGTTGAACTTGTGCTCACATATTAGCTTGAGCGCTACCAAATAAAAATGTGAATGCATAAAATTCCTCTGTTTTATATCGAAAATACTAAAAGGATCTTATGTTAACAAAATACGCTAAACATCTCTTGTGTTATTTAAATTTCTGTACGAAATCCTCGTTCCGTTAGAAGATGAGCATGTTGTTCATACTTTCACCTTTATTGACACGTACAATTGACATTCATACCCTTATCATATAATATAAAAGGTAGGTCGCATTATTTCACCCCAAAACATATACATTCCTTCTCTCTTTTTAAAGAAATGAGGACTTCACGTTGTTTTTAATAACACAATGAATGTTTAGTCTATTTTGAAAGAACATTTTTTTTCACCGATTGCCATACAACACAGGGGATTTTATGCATCTTATTCAAACATTAATTTAATTCTTTTTTACGTATCTTTTTTCTTTTTAATCACTTTTGTTATTCTCTTTGATAAGTAATGTTGACTATGAATTTCGAGAATTCACTTCACCCGGATATTTTCTATTTTTATAAATAAAAGCAATTGACATGAATTATGAGATCCCATTTTATAAATTTAATTGAAAGTATTGTTGATGAAACTAATTGAAAGGGTCAATTGTTATTTTGTTATAATTCGTACTTCTTTTCCTCATAGCATGAACTAATTGTAGGAACTTCATTACGTGTGCTTTTCGTCATTGCGTACGAATGGCGAAAAAGGGTCATTTGATGAAGAATTGCTTTCGTATTTACGCATCTTTATCAAGAGCCTATTCCATTATCAAAAATAAACATTATCAATACATCTTTATCAAGAACCTACTCCATTATCAAAAATAAACATTATCAATATATACATATATATATATATATATATAGGTAGTGTTATATTTATATCCCAACCACAAGGAAAATTCTTGTCCAATTGAATTCAACCCATCCTAAATATGATTCATAATAGCGATAGATCACGTGATAAGTGTAGTTCACTCATTTTTTGAATTACATGGTTGAATCCAGAGACTGAAAACGGGCATTTACCGGCATGCATGAGTTTGCTACATGTTCTTAGTGTTCCAAATGAGATTAGATCAAACATGTAGTACTCAAACTTGTTTGATTATTATTGAGTTTTAATATTTATGATCGTTTTTTATTCAATTGTTAATCGAATCTTGAATGAGTTTTAAATTTTAATAGAACAAAAAATAAGTTCAACTCGAATAACTTGATCTTATTCACATACTTCATTATTTTTTCTTGGGTAATTCATTCAAGCTCAAACCGAGCTTTCAATAATTATCAAACATCAAAAATCATTCAAATTTAATTTGCTATGATTATGAAAATGGCGTAATGTAGAATAACTTAGTTCATTTTTTAGTCTATTTATTTCCATTTCAAATCTTCTGTAATATTTTTGTGTAACATAGGCTATAAAAATGTATACACGGGTGATTATGACTATGAAGTGGATTGAGAAAAATTATATTTTGGAGAAAAATTTAATTTTTTCCCTATATTCTAACTATTTGTGTATACATTTATCATAAATATACATGTGTTACGGGAAGTGTTACACGAAAATGGTTACGCATAAAAATTTTATTTTTTATTTCCTAGAAAAACGAAAAGGAAAGAAAGGAGAAAAAAAAAACAGCCATACAATAGCAATATATATGTCATCACATAAGTAACACATGTGCAATTTCTATATGTTTATATGGATTGCCACTCCATAATTTCTCATTTTGAACTTTCGTCAGTCACACTCTCTGAGCTCCGCAGATATGGAGTCGCCACAGAATTCATCACCGGCGAACGATCGTTTGGTTTTCGAAATCAATAAAGAGAGGTTTGAAGTTCCTGAAATTGATCCTTCTACTACTTTGCTTGAGTTTTTACGAACGCGCACTCGTTTCAGAGCTCCCAAGCTTAGTTGTGGCGAAGGTGTGTGAGCTCATTATACTCACTTTGTATGTATATTTGTATGTATACTCACTTTGCTTGATTTAGGTATTTTTTTTGTTTACCTTTGATGGCGCTGTGTGTGTATAGAATAGATTATACATACATTTGGATTCACTATGTATATATGTATGTGCTTTGAATGTATGATTGTTGATTTAGGTATTTTTTTTGTTTACCTTTGATGGCGCTGTGTGTGTATAGAATAGATTATACACACATTTGAATTCACTCTGTTTTTTTTTGGATACGCGATATGTGTTCTTATTTTGTATAGTTCTCTGTAATTGTTTTTTAGCTGTTGTCTATATTCATCCTTGTTTGGATTCAAAACGCTGTGATTATGGACTCTTTCTTTGATGGCAGTGTGTGTGTGTGCGTCACATATACTCTCATTTTGGAATATTTTTTTTTGGGTAATTACTTATTTTGGATTCACTATGCGATGTTGGACTCTTGATATGTGTTCTTATCTTTTGGTGGTTCTATTAATTGTTTGTCTAGATAGACACTCGATCGCGACGCTTTGATTATGCATGATCCTTGAATGAGACAGGCTCTTTTCTTTGATGGCTTTGTGTGTGTCTACGTACACTCAGATTTCATTCACTAAGCCATCTCGGATGATTCTTCATCTGTTTTTTTTTTTTTTTACTTTCATTTATAAATTTTTGATGATTCTCTGTATTTGTTTTATCTATATACACGCTTAATTTGAATTGACAACGCCTTTTAACTATGTGTGATCCTTGATATGGACTCTTTTATTTGAGGTCTCTGTGCGTGCGTGTGTATGTGCATACATTTATATTTGGATCTACTATGCTATGTAGGATTCTTGACACAATCTTATATTTGAAATTGTTCTGTATTTGTTTATCCATATAAACTATTATTTGGACTCAGAACATCTATTATGTGGAATTCTTGGATATGGTCATGTTCACTGCTCGGCAGGTCTTGGTGTGTGCTTCATTGTTTTGACATTCATAAATAGATTCCCTGCTAGAATTGATGCACTGGATTTAGGTGGTTCTTCAAGAGATTAATTAGAAATCGACTCTATGATTTTTCAGTTGGTACCTTGCTTTTTATGTGATTAGAAGGTTTATGCATGGAACTAATATAGATACACACACACACACACATACATATATATATATATATATATTAGATGTGTATATATATAATATTTTTAGATCATATCGTGTACCATGTCCAATTAGCTGACAAGCTTCAGCTTTATATTTGTCTACTTTTGCGGCTTATCTATGACCAATTAGATTTAGAACCATTTTTGGTCAGTGGAACATTTTTTACTGTCCTTTTAACTTACTCTCGATGCTAGTACTCGAAGCAATAATTCCGTTAACAAAGTAAAAAATTTATCAGCAATCTTTTTATCTCTATGATTCAAAGTTAATTCATCTGATTAAGGGATTCTTACTTTTGAACATCTTCAGGTGGTTGTGGGGCTTGTCTCGTCCTGCTTACGAAGTATAATCACATACTTAAGAAGATTGAAAGTTTTTCAGTGAGTTCTTGTCTTACGCTTCTTTGCAGTGTAAATGGCTGTTCTATTACCACAAGTGAAGGCCTTGGAAGTACTAAAGATGCCTTCCATCCAATTCACAAAAGATTTGCTGGATTTCATGCTTCTCAATGTGGCTATTGCACTCCTGGAATGTGCATGTCACTTTTCTCAGCACTCGCCAATGCTGAGAAAAAACATTCTTCTCAAGCTCCACCTGGTTTTTCAAAGTTGACGGTTTCTGAAGCTGAAAAGGCTATAACAGGGAATCTTTGTCGATGTACTGGCTATCGATCCATTGCTGATGCATGCAAGAGTTTTGCTGTAGATGTCGATTTGGAGGATCTTGGGATCAATTCTTTTTGGAGAAAGGGAGATAAGGATATTGGAGTAAATAAATTACAATCATATAATCCAAAGGATCACACTTTTCCCTATTTAGAATTGGAAGATGAATTCAAGTCAGCCAGCATTTTGAATTTTGAAAAATATTCTTGGTACACCCCCCTCACTATTAAGGGCCTTCAAAGTTTGTTGCAATCTGACATAGTGGAAAATGGTAAAAAAATCAAGCTTGTTGTTGGCAACACGGGTGATGGTTACTACAAAGAGACAGAGAAATATGATAAGTACATTGATCTTAAGTTAATCCCTGAGCTTTCAGTGGTCGAAGAGGATAACACAGAGATTAAATTTGGAGCAGCTTTGTCAATTTCCAAAGTCATATTATATTTGAAGGAAAAAACTGAAAAAGTGGTGTTTGCCAGAATTGCTGACCATATGGAAAAGGTTGCTTCTGGATTTATCCGGAACTCAGCTAGTCTTGGAGGCAATTTGGTGATGGCCCAGAGGAAGCATTTTCCTTCGGATATTGTTACATTACTTCTTGCTGCGGATTGTAGTGTCAGCATATTGACAGGTCATACACAAGAAAAAATTTCAATTGAAGAGTTCTTGAATAGGCCACCTTTCGACTCTAAAGATGTGCTTTTAAGTGTTCACATTCCTTTTCTTGAACGAACAAAAGTTGATGGTTCAGTTGAAAATAATTCGAAATTGTTGTTTGAAACCTACCGTACTGCACTACGCCCTCTTGGAAATGCGTTGCCCTATTTAAATGCTGCATTTTTAGCTGATATTTGTTGCAACAAAAATGGAGTCTTAGTGAACGGTGTTAGGTTGGCTTTTGGTGCTTATGGGACGAAACACGCAACAAGGGCGACAAAAGTCGAGGAATATCTGGCGGGAAAAATACTTAGCATTGAGATTCTCGAGGAAGCGTTGAAATTAGTGAAAAGTTCTATTGTACCTGAAGAGGGAACTTTACATCCTGCTTATAGGAGAAGCTTAGCTGTCAGTTTTTTATTTTCATTTCTGATTACATCTGGTGGTTCACCTGAGGATTTTAAGGACTCACTGCTGGAAGAAGCTGCTAAAACTATGAGACCAATAGTAAACCCTCCGTTGCTATCATCTGCAAACCAAAATGTGAAATACAGTAAAGAATATTATCCTGTGGGTGAACCGATGCCCAAATATGGTGCTGCCATGCAAGCTTCTGGTTTGTTATGTCGCTTTTGCAGTTTCCATTGTCCAAAATTTAGCTTAAAAAACAAAATCCCCAATTATTATGTAAAATACCCCTGTTCTTAAAAAAAAATGATTGGAAAAATATACTTAGATATGTTTTATATATTATTAACATTCCCAGAATGAATAGAGAAGTTTTTTCTTGAATAAGAAAAATTATTGATAAATCCTTTATGATAATGAAAATAAACAAGAAAGAATCAATATAAAAAAGAAAAATCCTATTCCACAAATTTCGACTATAAAGAGGTCACTTGATAATTATATTATTAATGCCACTCTGCAGGGGAGGCCATGTTCGTAGATGACATTCCATCACCTCCAAATTGTCTGCATGGAGCATTTGTTCTTGGCACCAAGCCTTCAGCTCGAGTAAAAGGTATATCTTTCGAGTATAATATTCAACCATCCCGGGTCACTGATGTTATCTCTGTCAAAGATATCCCGAAAGAAGGAGAAAATGTAGGAGCCACTGCCTATTTTGGTTCTGAACCTTTATTTGGTGGTGATATCAGTAGGTTTGTTGGTGATGTCATTGCTTTTGTGGTAATTTTGCACTTTCCTATTAGTTTCAGTTAGACTTTCTTGCTCACGAATTTATTTAAGCATACTAAAAAAAAATTATATGTTGCAATATCTTGTATAGGTTGCAGAAACACAAAAGCATGCAAATTTAGCTGCAAAAATGGCTTTACTTGATTATGATACTGAAGGCTTAGATCCACCTATTTTAACTGTTGAAGAGGCTGTCGAAAAATCAAGTTTCTTTGATGTTCCTTCTTATCTATATCCAGCGAAAGTTGGTGATTTCGGAAAAGGAATGGCCGAAGCTGACCACAAGATTCTCTCTGCAGAGGTACTTTGAATTAGTTTATCCTGTTAATAAGAGATTTATTCTTTAATCACCCTTTTTTGCTTGAAAATTCTTGTTTCAATAATTTCCCTTTTATGCAGATTTATAGAACTTCTAGACCCGATAGTGTGTTTTTTTAAGTCGCTCTGGACTGTTCTATCTATTTGTCCATCAACTTAGAAGAGAATTCTAATGTATGACTTAGAATTGATAACATGATCATTGTCTCTCTATTATTTGCTAATTGTGAATCCAGATGAAACTTGGTTCACAATACTACTTTTATATGGAGACGCAAACAGCCCTTGCAATTCCAGATGAAGACAACTGCATTACTGTTTATAATTCAATTCAATGCCCTGAGTATTTACATACAGCAATTGCAAAATGTCTTGGTGTTCCTGAGCATAATGTACGCGTCATTACAAGAAGACTTGGTGGAGGCTTTGGCGGAAAGACATTGAGGGCTATGAATGTGAGTATGATTGACATCACAATTATATCTTTCTCTTTTCAACTTATTTGTGGCCAAATGAATAAGTCTTGTGTACAGTAGGAACATATCAAGTGATAGTAGAATATTGAAGTAAATTCACACACATAAAAGACATGATTTACGTAGTTTGATGAATAATACCTATGTCTACGTTGACACTTGAAATTCTTATTGATTTCTGAGTTAAAGATTACAGGAGACATGCCAGATCTATTTATCGTCGAAGTCTATGTCTACATCTACTCTGTAAAATGACCGAACTATCTTCTAGTTGGATCCGCGAGTCAGGGTCCTTTTCCAATACTTCCTTTTTATCAGACTCGCAGTCTCATACTCGAGCTTTTTCGCTCCCATAATATAGATTAAATTTTAATTCGCCATAAGGAGTGTACTTACCAACACGTCGGTTTTCAGGTTGCTACAGCATGTGCGCTTGCAGCTCATAAATTACGTCGTCCAGTCAGATGTTATCTTGATCGAGAGACGGACATGGTAGTTGCAGGAGGAAGGCATCCCATGAAAATAACATACACCGTTGGATTCAAATCCACCGGAAAGATCACAGCCCTACACCTCGACGTACTAATTAATGCAGGAATTACTATAGACTTTAGCCCCATTATGCCACATGCAATTATAACTTCACTTAAGAAATACGACTGGGGTGCTCTATCTTTCGACATAAAACTATGCAAGACGAACCTTACTAGCAAATCCGCGATGAGGGCCCCAGGGGATGTGCAGGGATCTTATATTGCAGAAGTTATATTAGATCATGTTGCTTCTTTGCTGTCGAAGGAAGTGGATTCTGTTAGAAATATCAATCTTCATACTCACGAAAGCCTAAAATTGTTCTATCCTGATGCAGTTGGAGAGTCGATAGAGTATACTTTGCCTTCTATTTTGAATAAGTTAGCTATATCATCATGCTTAGATGAAAGACTTGCGATGGTAAAACAATTTAATCTCACTAATATCTGGCGTAAAAGGGGTATTTCGCGGGTACCAATTGTGTATCGAGTGTCTTTGAATACAACCCCTGGGAAAGTGAGTATCCTTGGGGATGGTTCTATTGTTGTAGAAGTTGGAGGCATAGAAATGGGACAAGGGCTGTGGACTAAGGTTAAACAAGCAACGGCTTATGCTCTTAGTTCAATTCAATGTGAAGGAACCGAAGACTTAGTGGAAAAAGTACGAGTTGTACAGGCAGACACCTTGAGCATAGTACAAGGAGGCCTTACTGCTGGGAGTACTACTTCTGAAGCAAGCTGTGCTGCTGTTAGAATATGCTGCAATGTCTTGGTTGAAAGACTAAGCCCAATTAGGGAAAAATTGAAGGAGCGAACGGGATCGGTGAAATGGAACGATTTGATTGTCCAGGTTTTTACTTTATCTAAGTTTTTTAATGTGCAAGAAATTATATTTATTTTTTGGATTGGAGAAGTGTATAAATAACTTTTCGATAATAGATATTATAGCTTGTATACACAGCCACGTTCTTGTGTTTCTACGAGAAATTCAATTAACAATATTTCAATCAACAATATTTCAATCGTATAATTCTTGATTAAAATGTTTTTGCAAATTTTAATTTGTATTGCATTCTTTGATTTCTGGATGCAGGCACATAATGACAATATAAACTTAGCAGCAAGTTCTTACTTTGTGCCTGAGTCCAGTTCCGCTTCGTACTTGAACTATGGTGCTGCAGTAAGTGAGGTAAGTTTGTCTGGTTAAGTCTTATTTTCAATTTTCTCCTCTACTTATAGTGCCATCACGAAATATTGAACTTCTACACCAGATCTTATCTATCAAATGGCAATAAAAAATTATGAATCCATTTATTTGCAGGTAGAGATAAATGTCCTGACTGGAGAAACAACAATTTTGAGAACAGATCTTATCTATGATAGTGGACAGAGCTTGAACCCCGCTGTAGATATGGGACAGGTTCGTATTTCAAATTCCCATCGCTGGTTTTCACTTATATCATTTTGGAAAAGGATAATTACATGCACACCTCCTCACTTATTGGGTAATTACCACGAGCCTCGTGAGGTTTCACGGATTACCAAGACACCCCCATTTTGACAACTTGAAAAGTAAGGGATGAAATTGTAATACGTTTTTATTTATATGGGTGAAAATGTAATCTGCTTTTTTACTGACATGGAAGTTATGGTAATTTCTCATACCTCGTGGTATTTTTCGTAATTAGAGTTTCACGCAGGGGATGAATATGTAATTTACCCTTTTGGAAATGTAGATTTAGATAGATTCCACACTTCGTCTCTCACAGTTGTGGTTTTGAGTACATTTTGTTCGTCTTTCAAAGTGTCATTCTTAGAGGGCCCGAACTCCGTGTCTTGAAAAATCACAATTGTTGATGTGGTAAGACCCAAACAGAGCCCACTATGTATTAACGATGTTGGTTGTCCTAAGAGCTGGAGTCGCTGTACATCTAAGAATCATACGTTTTGTGGCCTCTTTATTATGTAAAATCATCTCACAACTTTCATTGGCTCACGGAGTTGACATGCAGATTGAAGGTGCGTTTGTACAAGGTCTAGGATTTTTCATGCTAGAAGAATACTTAGCTAATGAAGAGGGACTGGTGACCACGGACAGCACATGGACCTACAAGATCCCGACTCTCGACACTATACCCAAACAATTTAATGTCGAGATTCTAAACAGTGGACACCACCAAAAACGTATTCTCTCATCTAAGGGTAAGTTTGCTTGCTCCATAACTTCAAGATACAAAGTACTTTAAAGTATGATTCTATGGATTTTTCGACTCAATATGTTTTATGTTTATAGCAAATGTGTTGGTCACAAGACTCCCAACAAGACGTGTTACTTGCAAGCATAATAATGCTCAACTATTTTGTCCCAAAGTAATCTTGGTTTTCTTCTACACTGTTAGGGTGCATAATAAAAGGTATAATTACACCCTTGGGTAATTATCACGAGCCGTTGAGGTTTTACAGATTACCAAGACCCTCCTGTCAAATTCTAATAACTCGAAAGCAAGGGGCAAAATTTTAACTGGGGTGAAATTGAAATGTGTTTTTTCTGACAAAGAAAATTATGATAATTTCTCAAATCTCAGGGTGTGTTCGTAAGTAGGATCTCAGGCATGAATGTCTATGTAATTTACCAAAAAAAAATGTCTTAAACCAGTTCAATTATATGAGCTCCTAAAATTTTGAGTCCAATAAGTACAACCATCCTTGTTATGGTTATACGGGACTTCATTCAATGTTCCGTAAGCTCCTAGCCCCTAGGAACCACTATGTATAAAATGAGGTAAAAATATCATCTAGTGTGTAGTTTGACGGCGGGTTTAATTACATAGAGACCCCTCTCAACTATGCTGAAATCATAAAAAGGGTAAAATGCATTTTCGACCCCAACCTGTATCGGTCGGAGCACTTTGGTACCTAATATATTAATTTTACATTCGAGTACCTAACCTTTGTAAATTGTGACACTTAAGTAAACCAGAGGAGTAATTTGGAGTTTTCCCTCCGAAAAGTCTGTCACGTGCCTTAAGCATGACTTCAATTGTGTACCAAAGTGCACATATCATGCGATGTATAGGTAGTCGGGTGCATAAATTGTCATAGGATAGAGTGCAAAGTGCATATGTCATGTAATGTATAGGTGGTCGAGTGCACAATCTAAGTCAAATTATTCCTCTGGTGACTTACTTGTAACAAATTACAAAGGTTGGGTACTCGTGTAAAATTTAATAGCATAAGTATCAAAATGCTCCGACCGACATACATGGGGTTGAAAATGCATTTTATCCTCATAAAAACTACCCCAAGTTCTGCGTAACAATATTAACCCCCTGTCTGTGTAAAATGTAAACATGCTAATGCGTTCTAACTTGCGCAATCCAGCAGCTTGTTGCTATATCTTTTTCGCTCTTAACTGCACTTTTTTTTTTTTTAAGCTGAAAAATGTGAGAATTTTTTCTGCAGCTTGTGGTGAACCTCCTTTGCTTTTGGCCGTATCCGTTCACCGCGCTACAAAAGCAGCCATTGACAAGGCCAGAAAACAGCTCAAGTCGTGGGGAGCAGTTGAAGGGACCGATTCGACATTCTTACTGGATGTTCCTGCCACTCTTCCTGTTGTTAAGCAACTCTGTGGCCTCAATACTGTGGAGACGTATTTACAAAGCTTGCTTGCTCGTGAAAGTTAAGTTAACTCTTTACATATAGGATGATGAGTAGGTAGAATAGCTCGTACGTATAATAGATGTTTGCAGGATATATATGTTGTTCAGCATTTGAAATGCAAACTTAAGACTCATAATAGGGTTTGTTTCCTTTAGAGGTGACTCTGTGATGTATTGTTCTCATGAAGATTCTGCTGTAAATGTTGAAGATAGAGAAATGTTTTAGATTGTAATGTATTGCTTGAATTTGTTGAACTTGATTTGATTGTGAATCAAATAGAGTTCGAACAAGCTTTGATCGATTTGGATTCAAGTTTTGTTACACCTATCCACGTTTTTCAACTGATCGAGTCAAGTTCGAGGCGAGTTTTACACCTTATTGAACGAAAACTTCAATCCAAAATGAACTAAGCTCAAACAAATTTTCGGCAACAATTTGAAATGGGTATCGAGTAATTTGATTTAATTTTCACCTTATTTTATTAAACCCACTACCCGACCCGAAAGTGGTGGGTTGCAATATTTTTAAATTGCTACTATTTTTAAGACAACAAATTAGGGAGAAGGAATTCTTAAATTTTACAAATTACTAAAATGGTAAATTCCATACAAAATCATATTTGTGTCACCTATTTCATCTATTTTTTTTAAAAAAATTCATATTCTTCACTTGTTATTAATTTTTGGTTCATCACAAATTGAGGTTTAACTTTTTTTTCCCCTTATAAAACTACCTAATAGATTTATCAAAAAATGCAAGTAATATTCTATTGTATGTTTGAAACAAATTTACCACACATAAAAATACTTTAAGATAATTGAAAATTACATTAAATAAAGTATTAAATTTTATTTACAAGTAACAACTTTTGAAGTTGCAATCATGTAACAAGAAATAAGAGATTAAGAAAGTATTGAATAGTATACCAAACAAAGCAGTTATGATATTTTAAATTACTTCGGAAAATGATACTTGATAAACCATATGATACTTCAAATTATGACAAAATAATAATTAAAACAATTAGCCCTATGATACATCAAATCATCATAAGCAATTATCTTTTCATCGATAATATCTCAATTGAAAGAACCACCTATACGAATTTTTTCTAATGAAAACTTTATGAATAACATCGAAATTTGCATAGCTTTCTATCACATTTATCCTAGAAGATCATTCGTACGATCATAGTGGTAATTGCACGCATTGTTGTGTGAAAAATTATTTAGATCAACGTTATTGATTAAAAAAAAATTACTAAATCAAGGTTGAGTATTTTTAATTAAAACTGTTCAAATGAGATAGTTAAAGGCATTTATTTACAAGGCTAGAGACGATGAAGTTGTCAAAAAAAAAAATTGCTTGTTGCAACAAAATCGTTATTTATAAAGAAAAACTTATATAATATTATTGTTTTAAATTTTTTAGACGTGTCGCACAATTTTTCCCAACTTATATTGCATTTATTGTTCAATGTGATGGCCAATTTGTACAAATGAAGATAATTAACCTTAATTAGCTATGAAAGAAAATTAGGTGAGTAGATAACTTGTACTTTTCTAGGAAAAATATGAAGTGGGTAGAACAAAATGATTTTGCATTGAATTTGTCATTTTAATAATTTGTTTCAAGCATACAATAAAATACTACTTGCATTTTTTTGATAAATCTATTTGGCAGTGATGTATGTGGGTTTTACATGAATAAGAATATGCAATATAATATATAAAAATATACTATAAAGCATGAATATAATGTAAATAAACACAACATGTACGTGGTTCAGTCCAAAATTAGACCTACGTCCACGGGGGTAATGAGTTTGATCCTTTATTCATTGTTTGGAGTTGATATTTATACAAGAATTTGATGGGGGGTTAAAAGGGGTAAGTCAACTATACTAAAGATACATTTGGTAGTAAGAATAAATCATAATCTATCCACATGAGGCTGTAATCAATCGAGTTTAAATGGTAAAGATATGCCGGATCTCCGCATGTCTATATATGGTAAGGTTGATAATTGATTGGATCTTATCTCCCAACTGTCCATAATCAACGCTGCCCTACCTATGCAGGTCGGGTCATCTGGGCCTCCAGTTAAGCCTGTCCGAGTATGATGTCTTCTAGAAGGATCCAAATCCATAAAACTATTAGGCTTGGGCCCATTCGGTATTAGACTACCCAACTTGACCCAAAGACAAATTTCCACCCACATCAGGTAGCTTTGTAATAAGAAAAAAAAAACTTAAACTTCAATTTCTCATGAACAAAAGATTAATAAGTTAAGAAAATGAATAATTTTAAAAAAAATAGGTGACACAAATATGATTTTGCATTGAATTTACCATTTTATTAATTTATAAAGTTTAGTAATCTCTTCTCCATAATTAATTACGAATTGTTGTGTCTTTATAAATTTGAAATTTTCATATTCCCTAAATAATAATTTTTCCTTTTCTAAAATGGGCCAACTTTACATCCCTTTTTAAGGCAAAACAACCGGAAAATTGTAGTCGGGGCAGCTTCCACCGCCTAACGCGTGATGCTTGCTTTGCCCTAGTGTAATATATATGTATATAACAATTCGATAACAATGTTAAAAAATGAAACTAAATTATCATTAAAAAAATTATTCACTGATGCTATTGGTAATAAATACACGTAAGAAATGTATATCCAACAACGAAATGGATGATAGTAAGATATTGCCACGAACAAGATTTAAGACTCTTCTTTTGTTAATATTATTAAAATAGGTATTAGACAATATACAATTTTATTTGGTGTTCAATATTACATATATTTCCATATAATCCAAATTTTCACAATGGAAGTTTCATTTATAATTTAGGGAAAATTACACCTAACACCCACTGCTATAATAGGTAATTACACAAATTTACCTTCTTATAATTGAAATTACAAATACCTAACCCACTATAATTGAAAATTACATTTACCCCCGTGAGACCAATTTTTTTATGACGTCATCATGTGAACTTTTAAAATTGCCCCTCTCCAAATGTCATTTAGAAAAAATTACACCAATCTCCCCTCTTATTTTTGAAATTACACAAATCTCCCCTGTTACAATGTACTTTTTACAATTTCCCCCTATGCATTAAATTTTCTTTACAATTTAACCCCTTAAAACGTTACAATTAGCCCCAATAGGGAGGGGGGGGGGGGGTTAGTAATTTCAAAACAAGAGGATTTTTTTTTGGTAATTACAAATTATAAGAAGGTGTACAGCCGTAACCAAGATCTTATTCCAGCATTTTTTATTTTTTTTTATAATTTAAGTGAAAGGCTAAAATGTCATTTAGTATTTGGCCATTGGCTAAGGGTTTCCAGGGGAGGTAATTGTAATTTTCATTTATAGTGGGTTAGATATTTATAATCTATACTATTATATAAAGTGGAAGAGACATAGAGTAACTATTTTGAACTGTCAAATTTTGGTGAAACCTTCATCTACCTAAAATTTGACAAGTGTCCCAAATAACTACCATTTCCCCTCTAAATTTTATTCTCTCTCCTATTTTCTCTCACATTATCTTTATATATCACGTTTATTTTCCTTTTCTCTCCCATATTTTTTTTCCCACTATCTTCTTTATGTTTTATTTATTTGATTTTGGTATAAAAAATAATTATCAAATTAGCTTTAACTAAAAGAATTTTTATTTTCTATTTTGCACAAGAAAACGAGTGTGCAACATTTACTAGTTTCAATTATAAGAGGGTAAGTTTGTGTAATTACCTGTTATATCAGTAAGTGTTGGTATAATTTTCCCTATAATTTATTTATCAAGATAATAACGATACAGAAAAGTGCTTTTTGAAAAAACAAATTGATGAAAGCTTAATGTGTCTATAAAGAAGAAAGGGAAATTAATAGGGGTGTTCGTGGTGCGGTTTTGGTTTTTTTTTACTAATTTGAATCCGAATTGCCAAGTGCGATTTTCTGGTAGAGAAATTTCAAATTGCCACTGTGAAAAATAAAACCAAGGGTGCGGTTTAGGGCGGTTCGGTGCGGTTTACGTTTTTTATCTAACTAAAAATAAATATTTTAGGATATTTGCATAAAAATGTCATTTTTTAAACATTACCTAACTAAACCTAATAATAATATTTCACAAAGATAAAAGTTATGCTTAACAAAAATTATTTATCCAAAAACTACATAATATAATCAAAACTTCGCAAAAACTTAAAATATTGAACTAAGTCGTCCTACTAAACAGTCCATACATAATAATGAAATAGCCTACAAGACTTAAACGAAAACAATACGAAAGTTGGTCTACAAGGCTAAAATAAAATAAGAGAAATACAAATTTTTCGGTACTTTTAACTTACAAAACAACCTATTAATAGTTAATATTTAATATTTATAATATAAAAATAAATATATATAAAAAAATGAAAAAGCTCGCTAGCCTTTTGAAAGCCTTAGAAGTCACAGACTCGAATCTTTTAGAATGAAACTTGTTTTCTTGTTCTAATATTAATCATTTTTAGTTTCATGATTAAGAATTTAAGATGAATATGAATTCAGTTTTTTAATATAATTTAATTTTTACCTATAATTTTTATTTTGAATTAATATAAAATTTTAATATTATCTACTGTCTCCAATTGAAGATGAAATTTAAATTTATATTTTCGTCTCTAAACTCACCTCAAATTTATAAGGTTGAGACGAGATATGTGTTATACGTGCATTATAAGTTATCGAGAAATTATCTCTATCAAATTATAATTCAATTAGAACATATCATCTATAACACAATATTCAAAAATCAATTAAATAACATTTTGAAGTACCTATTTTAATTTGTCTAAAGTTCAAAAAGATATTATATTTGTAGTATATAAATTTGTATATCTAAGATTTCATTTATTTCCCCAAGTCCATGCTTCAACAAAATATGGACACGCATCTTGGGTGAACACTTCAATAATTTTTATATACTTTATATTGGTCCATATTAGATAGAAACTCATTCTATTTAATTATTTATTTAATCTATCATGCATTTAGAGTTTAGGGTTTAGAGTTCATAGTTTAGGGGTTAGAGCTTAGGGTTTAGGGGTTAGGGCTTAAGGTATCAATCTATAGAGGTATTTATCAGTTCGATTCATGTTATTTGGATATATCTAATCTAGTATTACTTTAATCCTAATTCAAAATGAATAATTAGTTATAGCAAATGAAATTTAATTCTCAATATCAATTTCAATATGATTAAATAACAAATTCATAATTTTCATGTAAAATAATGAATAAATGTTTAGAAAATAAAAATAAATATGTATATAAATATACATATGTATAAATATAAATAAATATATATATATATAAAATAATGGCGGTTTTGCGGTTCGGTTTGGTGCAGTTTTGGTCCAAAACCATCACCAAACCAACTTTGCGGTGCGGTTTTCATTAAAAATCGAAACCACGGTTTGCGTAACGATTTGACGAAAACGGTTTGGTGCGGTTCGGTGCGGGCGGTTCGGGCGGTTTCAGAAAATTGTTGCCCAGCCCTAGAAATTAATTAGGCTGGTGATAATGCCAAAGCAAAAACCCTCTTGCCGAGCAAAATGAATGAAATGTCTACTATGCCCTCCACGGTCAATGGTCATTAAAATAGTTACCAATCAGTTCGATAATTAGTGATTTAATCCCTTAAATGCTGAGTTGCGACTATGAATGTCTTGTGCCACTTGCCAAATCACTCTTAAATTTATTTTTCTTTATTTTCTAAACTGGGTCAATTTTTGAATTATAAATAGTATATAATTTCTTTCCCTATTTCCAATTCTTTTAAGTGCGCGCCATTCTACTCACTGAAATTATTAAGAAGAAATAAATAAAAAAAATTCTAGGTAAATCTTATGGACACAAAAATATTCAATCAAATTGTTTACTTCATATATAGAAGTTATTTTTGTTCATAGGAATATGCTAACTCAGTCTCATCATAAAGTATTTTATAATATAATATTGAATAAAAAATCTGTAATGTAATTCATACCAATATTTATTTCATTAAAAATATATAGATGGCTTCAAACTGATATTCAAGATCAAAAGTTAAAGATAATTATTTATGCAAGAATTATCGCAATTGAAGCCCTAAAACAAATTAAGACCATAATATTACTTAGTAATAATTTTTCTATTAATACAATATCCAATGGCAATTAAAAAAATAATATTTATTTTACATACAGATTAATTTGTTAATAGATAATAGTGCAAGATTATATCTACCCAAATTTGATCATAAAATCAAAAGATATGACATCACATATTAATAAATTAATGATATTTATTTGTTGCTATTCACGATAAAAAGAATTTATAGATTATTGGGATAAAAACAAAAAGGAGTAAATATTAAATAAACATATCTATTTGGTTATAATAAATTACAAATAGGCTATATACTATAGATATATTTTTACTTATGTTTATCGAACCATTTTGATTAAAAAATAATTTAATATACAAAATAAAGTTTGTAAGCGTCGACAAAAATTAAAAATAAAACATGGAGACAATCATGTTGATGAATGTAAGAGAGGTGGGCCGGATAGGATCATCTATTCCAAATTCTTATTCCATCTTTTATTCCAACCGCTGGATTGTTGACACGTGGAAAATTAATAGAAACTCCTAACGGACAAGAGAAAACGTCGTTTGTTTCTATACAAGGAACGAAGCCAAAATTTCTCTCTCTCCAGCGTCTAACAAAGGTAACCATGGAGAAGGAAAATCTCACACCCCCAATCTCTGATTGCTTTTTTGTGAGTTTATTGAAAACTATTCTGTAATTCAAGAACGATTTCGTAGAAATGTCTAGTAGAAATATATATTCTATCCATTTGATTATGTATTATGTCGGCACTTTGTCCTCAATTTAGTAAATTAGACACATTTTTTATAACTAGTATAAAGTACGTGTGTTGCACGTGGATGTCCTATTCTTCTAAAAATTATCTAACCAAATAGTCGACAATCCCATAATAATAAAGTATTGTAATAATCGAACAATAAATTAAAGTACTTTAGATGCATTTTTTTAAAAAATGTGTTAAAATTCAATATTCAGTGTTATTTGAATTTTATAATTAAAGCTATGATGTTTTGTTTTAGTATTGAAATACATGACAATATTTTCCTCAATAATACTATTGCCTTCGTTTGGGCTAAAAATTGCAAAAACTAATGAGTAACGACATAAACAACAAAACAAAGGAAAAAGTGCGTATGTTCTACACTTGTGGGATTTCATATGATTAGGAATTGAAAAAAATCATACCAAAACTAATTCCAAAAGTAGTTGCATTTCCTGTGTCTAAATTTGTGGTAGTGAATTTTGGGCCTTTATTTATTGCAGTAATTGTCTAAAATTGGCAAACTCACTATATAAGCTAAAATCAACATTTCATCCAAGGCTTGTCAATCTAGTGGTATCAGCTTCCACTTTCATATGAGAGGCCATGAGTTCAGTTCCAAATTGTCACAAGTTATGGCTTTTATTTCTTTACTTGGAGTCTTATTACGTGGCCCATGATTAAAAACTATCTCCTCGGGTTTGTTGGGTCAAGGTATCCCTTTCATCTAAAATTAAAATAAAAAAAGAAAAAAAACTACAACTCATTTGAACAAAATAATTGATCAATTCAAGCACAATAGGAAATTAGAGTTGGTCTTTGTATAAATTTCCTACAATTTAATCTATCCTTCATAAGTTACAATGAATCCAATAAAATCAATTGAGACACATTATAAATAAGACTATATCTCACATAATATATACCGATTCTCATTATAAAGTTCATTTTCTCGATTTGCAGCAAATGAATTTTTCTTCTTTTCTTTCTAGTTTTCTTTTTTGAAATATTTTTTTTCCTTTCTTTTAATAATCTAAAGTTTATTTTTTTTAAATAGTTTTTGTTTATAAAAGATTCTTTTATTCAATTTCAAAAATTTGTTCAAAATATATAATTTAAACATTTTCTAAGATATTTGATACTTTTAATCTTTTTTTTATTTTTGAACAACAATTAATGAATTTTATAACAGTTTTCACATTTATTTAGATTTATTGTATAATTTAAATATTATACTATTCTATTTGTGTCAATATAAAACAATTTTATTCAAGTTTAAAAACTTATTCTAAAATATTTAGTGCTTCATTTCATATAATGTGCCTTTTAATGTTTTCTTATAATAATTTGAACATTTCTTTAACATTTTTGTATAATTGAATATTAAATTATTCTATTTTTTCCAATAATTTTTTTTTATTCAAATTTATAGATTAGTTTAAAATGTATAAGTTTTAACATTTTCTTAAGTTTTAGACATTTATTTCTCATTTTTTTTAGATATTTATATATTTTTATAGAAATTGTAATATCAATTTATTATTCTTTTATATTTTGTATTGTTTGATATTTTTATGATAGTTTTAATATTTATTTATACATTAAATTATTATATTATATTTATCCCCTATTAAATTATTTAATTACTTCATTCCCTATCCTCTAATCAAGTATACTTTATTCCCCATCCTCTAATCAAGTATTTTCATCAGAGAATCAGAAGGCGTAGATGTAATTTACTCTAATATTAATTAGGATGGTGGTGTTAAGTTTCATGAATATATATTCTTCAATTAAAATAGAGGGGAATATAATCAGACTAAACAATAAAAATATACTTTTATAGTAAAAGATAAACATTTTGGGACAATCTGAGATGTGAACTATGCCAGAGGGAAGAGGAAACTCGGAATCACATTTTCTTTAAATGTGAGTTTACTAAGGCAGTCATCCAACAAGTCTGGAGTAGAGTGAATTTGAAATGTAACAAGGAAGAGTGGGAGGCAGCTGTGGAGTGGGTAATAAAAATCAGTAAGGGTAAGTCGACCATGAGTTGTAAAAGAAGAGCCATTTTTGCAGCCTTAGTTTATTTTGTGTGGATAGAAAGGAATAGGAGATGCTTTTTGAGAGAAAGTAGTAATGTGGATAATGTGGTAGGAAAGATATGGCAAGCAATAAGCTGTAAATTTTAGTTGTGATATGCTTGTATCTGTTTTGAAGGTTAATGAAATCTGCTTACATGTTCCAAAAAAAGATAAACATTTTGGGACAAATAAAAGTGAAATAGTTGACGTCTTTCACATGAAATGGTTGATTCCCATGTAAGTATTTTCAAATATTGATTACTTATGCCATCTTTCACACACACATAAATTGTTATTAAAATATATTCTGAGCAATTGAGAATATGTTAGAAACACTCCTCATAGAAGCAGTATTAGAAACTTTGTGTTTTTGGTAATTTATATGTTCTGAAAATGGTTCCAAAAAGCTATTTTAGGAATTAATAACTCTTTTTGTTCATGAAAAAAATAGAAGAAAGAAAATGTTCACGATTATACCCCCTTTATTCATCAATACAACATTCATCATAGATCAATTTAAGTAATTAATGTTCTTCCAGATACTGCTGAACACTCTGGAAGTTGCAAAGTTTGAAAATTAAGTATTACATAGCTATATATTTTTGCTAGTTGATAGGACTATGTACTTGGGTCGATGTAAAGAGGTGAATGAGACAGTTGGAATTCGAAATTCAGCATAGATTTAAGTACATTACAAATAATCCAGCTAAATGAAAAAGAAAAACATTCCAATTAGCACAAGAATGAAAAAGTAAAAGTGTGAGGAAAATAAGACTAAAAAGTAATTTTCTTAGCCTTGGCATTCCTCCTTTCCGTGGGAGAAGCATAAGAAGAAGCGGTGGGTGCAGAGGTTAACTATCCATCATTTGGATAGCTCACTTTTATAGGGCCAAAAAGGTATTTGTTATAATATCTATATTGATTTGTAAGGAAAAATCTTGCACCTCTTTGCGAAACAACAATAACACATATATAGCCTCTTATTAATTTGATGAATTGATCAATAGATTAGTAGCTGAATAGGCAGCTACCTACTAAAGGTTAGTTATTAGCTTTAAACTTTAGCAGTTAGAATGACAATGGAGGGATGGAAATTCATTGACGACAGACATAATGTTTGTTCATATATTTAATTGTGCCTTCTATTTGCTAAGAATTTATAAAGTCGCAAAACTGAATGATACAAGTTGAAGTGTTATACATAAGGTGGAAATTAAAAGACCAACATTGCTATTACATGTTCTGTAATAAAGAGTTAAACGTAAGTTTAGAAGCTGCAAGGTGAAAAGTTTTAGCACATGGTGGAAAGTTGAAACGTGCAATTTTTGGATTAAGAGGTGGAAAGTTGAAATCATTATTCATTAATTATAAATGTCAAATTCTAATTTTAATTGTAATATATAATCCTAAGTTTAATTGTAATTAGCAATAAGGGTAAAAAAGACAATTCACAATTGGAAGAAACACCTAGATTATCCACACTTTTAGTACAATGCATGTCCATTCATTTTTTGTATTTATTTATAACTTTGTGTTTAAGAACTAAAATAATCAGGAGTATTGTAATAAAAGATAAATATATTATAACTAATCTTGTAAGAACTTTAATATATAATGGAATTTTGTAATAATCAAACGACGAGAAATGACATTAGCACTCCAAATATATTATCGTGGGTTCATTATGAAATTAAAATTCTTTCTGAAAATTAATGTGTAGTGGTTCTTCAATAGTAATCTTTGGAGATCTAAAATCAACTAAAGTTTTTCAGTACAAATTGTTAGATGTCTAAGAGAGAAAAAATTCTCAATCTTACTCTATTTGAATTGTTGCATCCTTTTCTCATGGATGAATCCGAAGTGATTTAAGTAATTCAAGAAAAAACTTCAGTAAAGAAGGGAAGATGAGAAGTTATACAATTATAATTAATGACCTAATTAACTAATAGTGAGTGTATCACTTTAGTAAATTGGAAACAAAAAGGCGAAACTAAATCATAGACCCGAAGAATAAAGTAAAACAAAGGTATGTTGAAAGTAGAAAATGTGAAGATGAGAAATGCCTTAAAAAAACAAAACAAAAGACAAAAAAAGAGACAAGTGGATCTCCTTTAGAAAATCGAAAAAGAGAAAAAATAGAGTTGGCGTTCCAAAGAAAATCATCTTGCAATGTGGCACATATTTCATGCATGTAATAGTTAATTAATATGTAATATTGATTGAATAGAGCTTGAATCATTAGTATATACCAAATGAAAAAATGCTTTTTTTTTTTTTTGGAATATAAATTATCTTATGAAAAATATGATGAGTTGTTAGTATACAATTAAGAATACATCAAAATTATAGAGTATCAAATATAATATAGTATATTTTATATTTCTTTCATCAATGTTTCATACTCAAATTAGGATCTTAAAATATAGAAAATAAATTAATATTGACTCTACATGATGCGACCACTTGATTTCCTATATATTATTACTCTAAGCATGGATACTTCAAAAGAAAATTAATTAGTATGCGATTTTTAACTTTGTTTTTCTTTTTTCCACCTTAGCTATTATATTATTATTCAATGGCTTGAGAGAGAAATTAATTATTATAAAACTCTTCAACTAATTTCTCTTTTCTCCACCTAAATGCAGTTACAACTATCGATTATTATGTTAATAATTGTAATGGTTGTTATTATTAATTTCAAGTGTAAAATAAGAAAAGACAATTAATATTAAACTCTTCAACTTATATATATTTCTTTTTTTCAGTATAAATTATTGCATAAGTTCTATCTAGTATATCGAAATTATTTTCTTTGAATATAACCGAGTGAGTGATACTATCACTACAAAAAAAATACGCTATTACTACACTCTTCTCCCGACGGTTTTAAGGGAGTGCAGCAAATCAAGACACATTCTCACACTTTCTAATGAAGTGTAGTACTACGATGAGAAATTCATAATGTCAAATACTAATCAAGCCGACTTTTGTATTCAAATCATATAACATATTTTAATTCATGAATCGTAGATATTTATTTTTAAACCGAAAGATAATAACTTTAAAATAGACCAAAAAACAAACTATGTATATGGATTGGATACTCTATTAAAATCCTCTTTGTAACTCTTTCCTTACAAGCGACCGAAAGTCTATTGGCTTTCTTGGTGGTACTTGGATTCCTAAGCCTTGCTTATGCATTGAGAAAGATCATCAGTAGTAAAACCATGCACCATCAACAATGATCTTAACATTTTTCGTCCCATGCCTTTGTTGGCTTGTTGAATGGGAGAAAATGTGTGGCTAGCAATTCTCATATGTCAATAGCAATGAACATGAATCTAGATATATCTAAAACAGCACCAAAGTAAGTTGAAATTTATGGGCATTGGATCGGCACCTATATATGATCATGACTTTATTCAAATTGATGCTTTGATGGCTGATCTTGGAAGGAGACATTATTGAGCAACTTGATCTCATCAGTAATGATTTTCTCCAATCCAACCTTGTCCTTCAAAATATGAGTACGTATAAAGAGAATTTTATTAAGATTAATGATTCCACATTCTCTCTATTTGGGAGATTTTTCTCACTGTAAAGCCCATTGGAATTCAAAAATTGATAGAGAATATTTATAGTAGTTGAAATGAAAAGGTTAAGAGAAAGACATCATTTCATAAATGCAATCAATGAGATTTTTAAACATCTTTTCTTTTGTGTAGGTGGATGAAAGGTGAGGAGGTGGAAAGTATTTTATTTTCTATTAACTCTTTAAACTTCCATTGTAGCTGAAAGGTGAGAAGTTGGAGAGGTTTATTATTATTATTATTATTATTATTATTATTATTATTATTATTGTTAGATTAGAGAAAACCCCGTAGGGAACTTGTATTATTGAGTAACATATTTATAGAGTAACAAGAGAGAGAGAATACAAGAAAACCCTAAACTATAAAGAAGGTAAAAGATAAATAAGGTAATAAGAATACTAGTCTAACTATAAAAGCAATAATAATACTAATCTAATTAGGAGAGCAATAATAATATCTAACACTCCCCCGCAGTCGAAACGTGAAAGTCTTGAACATTGAGACTGAACTAAAAATCGAGAAAAGATGTTACGACAGTCCGGGCATAAGGAATGCTTAGTAGAGAGATTTTGACGAATACGTTTCTCAAGGTGGAGCAGTTTCGTCTGGAAATCATTAAATAAGGCGGTGGTTCGACGAAGACGCTTCTCAATGTGGAACAATTTCGTCTGAAAACCATTAAATAAGGCGGCGACTCCAAGTCCTTGTTTTTCCAAAGGTGAGCGGCGACAGCATAAACAAAGATAAAGAAAAAAAACTACCCTAAACTAAACTAGATAAGGTGCGCCGGACAGGGTCGGCGACTTGAGGATGCAGAAGCGAGAGATCGAGATACCACGGCTCGAAGCCATGGCTCTGATACCATGTTAGATTAGAAAAAACCCCGTAGAGAACTTGTATTATTGAGTAACATATTTATAGAGTTACAAGAGAGAGAGAATACAAGAAAACTCTAAACTATAAAGAAGGTAAAAGATAAATAAGGTAATAAGAATTCTAGTCTAACTAGGAAAGCAATAATAATACTAATTTAATTAATTAGGAGAGCAATAATAATATCTAACAATTATTATTATTATTATTTAAATGCAATCAAGGAGACTTTTAAACATCTTTTCTTTTGTGTAGGTAGATGAAAGGTGAGGAGGTGGAAAGTATTTTATTTCCTATTAACTCTTTAAACTTCCATTGTAGCTGAAAGGTGAGAAGTTGGAGAGGTTTATTCTTCTTCTTCTTATAATTATTATTATTAAGGGTTATTTCAATAGATAATTGGGGTCAGAAAGGTAATATCATAATTGGAACAAACAATAAGATATCCACACTTTTAGTATAGTATAGATTACTGAACATATATTTCTATATAATATGTGTGTGTGTATATATAAAAATATGATTTACCAAATAAAATGATGAAAAGGAAAACTGTTAATGCATTTTATTTTACATAATTCAATTTCTCAAAAATGGTGAAAAAAATTAAAAAAGAAAAAGGAAATACCTTAAAGAGGTATCATTTAATTATTTTTTCACCAAGTTCTTATTCACCAAGTTCAGTAGAAGTTGTCATGTTATCATTTAATTATTTTTTCACATCCGTGTATGCAGGGACGGAGCTAGGAATTTTATTGAGGGGGGAGATTATTGTGGTATAATTATATACTCTTTTTTTTTTGCCAGATAGACGAAGGATTCAAGTGGGGTGTCCCCGCGGTACGGTACGCTATATTTAAGAGGAAAAATATAATAAGGAATTTGGTTCAATTACAACTTTTGACATACTTTATACTCTTATATCTCTTTCGTTAAAGCCAGAATTTTGGGGTGGGGGGGGGGGGGGGCGAACTCAAAGAAAAGGGAGAAAGAAAGTGTAATATTTTTCGATTTTGAGAGGGGCAAAATTCAAATATCAAAAATTTTGTAAGGTAAAAAAATTAATTTCTCAAAATTAGGGGGGGGGGGGGGGCAAGCGCACCCTCCAGCCCCCCTTGGCTCCAGTCCTGCGTGTATGCCAACGACAAGCACATGGATTGTGTTTGAGACTTTGAGTACATTCGCCACACTAATGTGATTCAGATTAAGCAGGCTTGATGGAGAAGATAAGCTAAGCCACTGCAGACTGGGATGAGTTCGAGCTTTGTATGAATTCTAGTTTTATTTTCAGCAATATGCGTGTTATATTAATTAACGTCTCTTTACTTATTAGTTATTATGGATCTTTTGGCTTATGAAGTGGAAGTTTATATATTTTTAAATCTTTTATTTGGATTTATATTTGTTTGTTCTGAATTATAAATCATGATGTTTTATTACAAAATTGAGGTTTATATCTAAAAATTACCGATGACTTTGCCACGATTACACATAAGCATGTGTTGTTGAGATTGAGCGTTTTTTTTTTTGAGTGCGGTCGAGTTTTATTTACGATTTTACTAAGACGAACGTTTTTTAATGGTACAATACAAATAACATAGGCTCCATTTTATCACGTATGTTTGAGCTATATACAAATGAAGTTATTTTCTATGTTTCTCTTTTCTTTTCTTTTTTTTTTTAATATGAGCCATACAGACACTATAAAACTTTAAATAAGAAGAAGAAAATTCACGGCTTGTGACATCTTTTTTTTTTCTTTTTTAATCATGGGCCACACAGACACTATAAAACTTTAACTAAGGAGAAGAAAAGTCACAGCTTGTCACAGTTTGAGATTGAACCCATACCTTCCACATGAGAGTGGAAGCTGATAACACTAGGCTAACAAGCCTTGGGTTCTATGTTTCTCTTTTAAAGGATTTCAAGTAGGTTCATCGTAGCAATAATACTAAGTATTTCAAAAACAACTTAAATATTTCGATTGTTCCTTTTTCCTTAGAATAATTGAAAGAACGGAAATATTCTGGAGTGCCCATTTTCCTTGAAAGAACCAGAAAGAAATCGACCATATCAAAATTTAACCTATGTGAAATCCATTGAAATAGCTTCAATTTTTTGGCTTCATCCTTCATATCATCTTCATCAGTGGATATTTAGTGGACACATTCTGACTTATAGACAATATTAATTGATACTTCTATCACTTTGCTATATTCCATTTTATCTCTTTCCTTTAGTTTTTGGTAGTTTGATGAAGATAGATAGATTAAATGTTTCTTTATTACTGGAGGCATGGAGCAACTGTTGTAGTTAATCATATCATATGAATCTTTATATCCTTGTACCATCAACACCTAATGTCAGGGACAGATCCAGGAATGACTTCTTGGAGAGGCTGAATTTCCATTAAAGTAAATTTTTTTGAGAATATTTAGGAATATATATTCAAATTTATTTTAATTTTAACAAATAAATAAAATAAAAATTATCATGTATAAGTATAACAAAAAGAATTTTCAATAAACTCATAGTACTTTCGAAATATACAAGCAAATTCTTCAAAAAAAATAAATATCGAAGTTGTATACAACATTCTTTCATGTCATAAAATTAATGTAAAATAGACTCCGGATCCATTTTCTCCGCAATTTTTATATCTATGTAAGTAACCAAACAAATTGCAAGGTATTTATCTCCCGTCTTGTTTCTCAGTCTATTTTTCACCTATTTCATGGCTAAAAAGGACCTCTTAGTTGTTAGGAGAACTACCCAATCAATAAATGAACAAATACTTTCAACTATAGATAATTAATATAAACTTGAAAATAAACAAAAAAAATTCTATATTGAAAAATTAAGTAATTTATTTACTAAATCTCTTTCAAGTTTATAAAATAATATAGTACAATCAATTTATATTCTAATTTAATGATTGTCCTTAGATTTATTCATTTCTTGTATATTTTTCCTTCTAAACAATACTTTTTGGAAAAGTATTTTGTTAATTCTAACTCTAATAACTGCGGAAGAAAATTTTAGAAGGAAGGTTTTTGTTAATTATAATCATAATAAGTATAGAAAGAGAAATTCAAAAAAGAAATTAGAATTGTTGACAATTCAACTAATTTATTTAATGGTAATTACCTTTTTAATCCTTTTCTTTTAATAATTAATTACCTTTCTAATCAAAGTAATAACATTGGATAAAAGTGGGGCTAATCTCATTTTTGGTCCCGGGAACGAGTACACATTTAGTCCCTCGCTTTATTAAAATGTCATATTGAGTCCTATAAGTTCTAAAAAGCCTCACTTTTGGTCGCAACCAAATATTCTGTCCAAAACTTAACGATCACTCCGTTAGTCAACATTTTGACCCATTTTTTTGGGGAGAATTCACGCGTAAATGCAATCACACATAAAATTCACGCGTAAATGCAATCACACATACATTATATTCAATATTATGATGTTTTCATTTAATATCACTATCAAGTGTTATTCAAGTACAAAATCTCCCCAAAAAGTTGGTCAAAATGTTGACTAACGGAGTTGGCCGTTAAGTTTTGGACGGAATATTCGGTTGGGACAAAAAGTGAGATATTTTTTAAAGTTATGGGATGTAATGTGAAACTTTCATAAAACGGGGAACTAAATGTGTACTCGTGCCCACTTACGGGACGAAAAATGAGATTTACCCGATAAAAGTGGCATCATAAGGGTGAAAGCGTGCATTTTAAAATTGAAAAGTGGGCTAATAAAAAAATAAAAACTTATATAAAGAGGGCAGGGGAATTCAAACCTGGGCTAACAAAAAATAAAAAATTATTGTTTCGAATTAAAAACAAACTGGACTAGGGAAGTATTTTGAGTGGTCGATCCAAGCCTCTTGATAATTCACAACTTAGAATTATCTAATAGCCTCTGCCTATATATGCTAAATGTGGCTTATGACTTGAGTTAATTTCGTTAAATGATTCACGCAACAACAACAGAAAATATATTAAAATTGAAGCAGTTAATCAACACTTAAAAGCTTGAACATAAGTATACCTCCATGAATTCTTCGATGAATTCTTCTTGATACAAGAAACGAATACTCGTATGCAAAGTTGCTAACCAGCTAATCTATACTACTGACTATTTACTCTAAAATTTAAACTAATCCTAACTACGCCTAAGATTACTAAAGCTATTGAAAGAAAGAAATTTTGCAGATTGTGTTTTTTTGTCTGATTCTTCTTGATCCCCCCTTTTTTTCTTTTTGTTTGCGCCTATATACTCCCACCTTCTTTCCGGTTTATTGCAACTTCCACGTTCTCCTCCTCCTCCGAAACTGCTACCAATTTCTTCTTTAAATTTCTTCGTTTGGCGCCTGCTTGCTAATATTGGATCAACTGTTGGGCTCTTGTTATATTTAGCCCATATTCTTTTCGAGTCAATCATTCAGATGTTTGGGCTACATTATTTGCAAGTCCATCTGATTTTGTCGGAATTATCCCTTTCGTAGGCCTTATTCGGATATAGGCCCACATCCAATTTTTGCTTAAGTGTAAACAATTATATAAAGAGGGCAGGGGGATTCAAACCCTTGCCCTTCAGTGTCTCGCTGGAAATTGAGCTCCTAAAGTCTGGACTTTTGCCAACTCCGCCACAATAATTTTTGTCCGGGAAATTGCACTTCACGTCCCATAACTTTCCCCGAATTGGTCCCACTCGTTACCCAAGTCTCACATTGCGTCCCATATCTTCAAAAAATCTCAAATTTGGTCTCATTCATCCATTTCCATCTATTTTTAACGGTCAACTTCATTAGTCAACCCTTTGACCAATTTTTTTGGGGAAAAATTCGTGCATAAATGCACTCACACATGGATTACATTCATTATTACGATATTTTTATTCAATATCACGTGTCACTCATGCACAAAATTACCCTGAAAAAATTGGTCAAGGGTTGACTAACGGAGTTGACCGTTAGAAATAGATAGAAATGGACGGATGAGACCAAATGTGAGACATTTTGAAAGTTATAGGACTAAATGTGAGAAATTCGTAACGAATGGGATCAAAATTGAATTCGGAGAAAGTTATGGGACGTGTAGTGCAATTTTCCCTTTTTGTCCTATTCATGAAACTGAATAGATAGATTTTTTGGGGGGGCATATTATAAAATTATTCCTACCCTAGTGCAAAAATTTGAAATGGATTCAAACCCTTGCCCTCCAGTCTCTCGCTGGAAATTGAGCTCCTAAAGTCTGGACTTTTGCCAACTCCACCACAACAATTTTTGTCCTATTCTGAAACTGAATAGATATATTTTTTTTTTTTTTTGGGGGGGGCATATTATAAAATTATTCCTACCCTAGTGCAAAAATTTGAAATCTGCCCCCCGCCCCTGCCTATTGTATTGAATGAAGGAACTTTAAGAATCAGTCAGACCATCTTCAATGTGGAGAGTTAAAATGGTGCAACTTTTGTACCATTTAGTGCAGCTACAATACTTCACTCCAACGTACTACACTATCTTTTGCAACAAATTAATCTTTCATATTGATACGCCCATAATTTTCAGTTATATTATTGAGCCTCGTTTAGGTATGTGCCATATTAATCCATGACAATTTGAGCTAGAAATGGGGAGTGATGATGGTAATAATCGTCAGACAGTAGATGTCACGTGATTGACCACGTGGAGTAATAGAACAGATCCAATGCACGACAAACTAGGTTAGGGGTTGGTTAAGTTATAGACTGCACTTGATTGTGACGAGCTGTCTACGTACCCAAGGTATGTGGGATCAAGTCAGTTCGTAACTCTCTTGTGGGGTTACTCTCAATAGCCAGTGAAATTTTACTGGGAGAGTAGATAATGAGCCTCGTCCAGCTACTATAAGGTATTTATAGGGAGCTAGTAGTGGCCTACAGGACATGGGCCTAATTTTAATTAATAACCCATCAGGTTTAATGATCATTGAGCTTATTGTCTTTTGGACTAATACTATAACCCAATTATCTTTGGTGGGTCTTCCATACTTTTTGGGCTTGTATAGCGGGTTATCCACGGATGCTAACCCGCGGGTGGCGACTCGACCCTGCTTGGGGACATATGTAATTACCATAATGCTCTTAGGTATATTTTGGTGCACATCAGGGAATAAGACCCATGACGGAAGAATTCCAAAGGAAGCTCGTAAGGAAGGCTAGGTGTAAGCATGAAGATCAAGCTAGTAAGGAACCTCATGGATCGCCTAATAGGATAGCTCGCAAGTAAGGTGACAGATAGTTGGATAGAACGCTCAAAGGCATAGCTGACGAAAGTGTTAGGAATCAACGCGCATAAACGGTTGTTAGGAATCAACGCGCATAAACGAACTTAAAAGTGAAAAAATGAACGCTAGAAAACAAGACAACGATTTACGTGGTTCGGCAAATTGCCTACGTCCACGGACCTATGCTAGAGAGATTTTATTTATATGAGAGAAAAAACAATTACAAGAGATTGAGAGTGTATATATCTCAACTATATTCACTCTTATGCTCTACTCTTTCTTGCTCTCTTTGGTTGGTGTGTCTAGAAATGAGCAAGAGAGCTCTTATTTATAGGAGCCCATTTGCCCCCTAGGCATCTAAACAACCCTTACAACCATAGGGGTCATCAACCTTTTTTTCAAAGGGCAAAACTCTTATGAGCTTTCAAAGGCCAAAGATGATACCACCTCTTCCAAAGGCCAAAGATAATACCACCTCTTCCAAAGGCCAAAGATGATACCACCTCTTTTCTCTTTCTTTTGATTTGTTTCTCCACAAAAAACCCATCAATATCCCACTTGGAGATCAAACTCAAAGTTCAAGACACAATCTCTTCTCCCTCCAATTTAATGCACTCTCTCTCTAGCAAAAGTCGGCCTCCTCTTCACAGAAACTCGAGGCCCACTGAGGCCATGCAAAACCTCAGTTTCTCGGTGGTAACCCCCTTTGTCAACATGTCTGCCGGATTCTTTGCACCCAAAATCTTTTTCAATTCCAAAGTCTTATCATCTATCATCTCTCGAATATGATGATACTTCAATTGAATATGTTTCGTCCTTGAGTGAAACACCGGATTCTTTGCCAAACAAATGGCACTTTGACTATCACTATAAAGTGTACAATCCCGTTGCTCCTTGTCAAATTCCTTCAGAAAATTCTTCAACCAAATCATCTCTTTTCCAGCTTCTGAAATAGCTATGTACTCGGCTTCGGTTGTAGAAAGTGCTACACATTTTTGTAGCCTTGACATCCAACTGATTGTTGTGCCACCCAAAGTGTAAATATAGCCCGATGTGCTCTTCCGACCATCTTGATCACCACCTAAGTCAGCATCCACAAAGCCCTCTAAAGTGATACTACTAGTTTTAAAATTCAAACACATATCCGATGTGCCTTTCAAATACCTCAGTAGCCACTTCACTGCTTCCCAATGTTGTAATCCCGGATTAGCCATAAATCTACTCACGACTCCCACTGCATGAGCTATATCCGGCCTTGTACACACCATTGCGTACATCAAACTTCCAATGGCAGAGGCATATGGAACCTTTGCCATCTTTTCTCGCTCCTCGTCAGATTTAGGTGATTGCTCCTTGCTTAGTTTGAATTGACTCCCCAAAGGAGTGCTTCTAGACTTTGCATCAGTGATAGCAAATCTATCAAGCACCTTATGTATGTACCTTTCCTGAGTCAGCTTGAGGCTCCCACTCGACCTATCTCGAATAATTCTCATCCCGAGAATTGTATTTGCAGCCCCCAAATCCTTCATTTCAAACTCACTCGCCAATTGTTGTTTCAGCCTTTTGATTTCTCCCATATTAGTCCCTGCAACTAACATGTCATCGACATACAACAATAAAATAATGTAGCAATCTTTAAATCTTTTAAAATAACAACAATGATCCATTTGACATCTAGTAAATGCATTACTATCCATGAACGTGTCAAACCTTTTGTACCACTGTCTCGGAGCTTGTTTCAAACCATACAAGCTTTTCTCTAGCTTGCATACAAGGTTTTCTTTTCTACTTACCAAAAAACCTTCCGGTTGAGCCATGTATATATCCTCCTCCAAATCTCCATGAAGGAATGCCGTTTTTACATCTAATTGTTCAAGATGTAAATCCTCTGCAGCAACAATGCTTAGAACCATCCTTATAGTAGTTAACTTGACAACCGGCGAAAATATCTCAGTGTAGTCAATCCCTTTCTTCTGTTGGAACCCTTTGACTACCAGCCTCGCCTTGTACCTTTTACTACCATCTGGCTCATCTTTTACCCGGAATATCCACTTGTTCTGCAAAGCTCTTTTCCCCTCCGGTAACTTGGTCAACCTCCAAGTCTTATTTGTATCAAGCGAGCTCATCTCATCTTTCATGGCTAGCTCCCACTTGAGAGAATCTCCTACACTCATTGCCTCTTTGTACGATTCCGGCTCTCCCGAATCTGTCAAAAGTAAATAGTGTAGGGAAGGGGAATACCTCGTGTTTGGTTTAGGAGTTCTACTTGATCTCCTCAAGGTAGGTTGTGGAGTCTCCGGATCTTCCTCAATCCTATTTTCAGCTCCATTTCCTGCAACCTCATCCTCAGTGATCTCTTCCAATATCACCTTTGGTTTTTCATTATCATCAGTCTCTGTCCCAAGTCTATCCTTGTAAAGCACCTTCTCGTTGAACGTAACATCTTTATGCCTTATGATTTTGTTGTTTTGGTAATCCCAGAACCTGTATCCAAAACTATCTCCACCATAACCAATAAAAATGCACTTCTGTGCTTTTGGATCCAACTTATCCCTATCATCAGAGCTTAGCAAGACATAGGATAAACAACCGAAAATTTTCAAATGCGATAAATTTACCTCCTTTCCAGACCAAACTTCTTCCGGTATTTTGAAGTCTAACGGTACTGAAGGTCCCCGGTTGATGAGATAAGCTGCCGTGCTTACTGCATCAGCCCAAAACATCTTTGGCAACCCGGAGTAGAGCCTCATGCTCCTAGCTCGTTCATTCAAAGTTCTATTCATCCGCTCTGCAATCCCATTTTGCTGCGGAGTCCTTGGAATGGTCTTGATCATCTTGATCCCATTCTCTGCACAATAGTCTTTGAATTCTTGGCTGTCATACTCCCGCCATTATCCGACCTCAAACTCTTCAGTTTCAACCCTGTTTCATTCTCGACTTCTGCCTTCCACTTCCTAAAGGTATTAAACACATCAGACTTATTTTTCAAAAAATAAACCCATACCTTTCTTGTGGAATCATCAATGAAGGTGACATAGTATCTCGACCCTCCAAGCGACTGTACGGGTGCCGGTCCCCATACATCGGTATGCACAAGCTCCAATTTCTCTGCCTTCGGTTCTCTTCCCGTCTTGGAGAAGCTCACCTTTTTCTGCTTCCCAAGTACACAGTCTTCGCAAAGACCCAATTCAACCGTCTTTGAGATTGGTAGCTTTCCCTTGGATGCCATGATTTTCATTCCCTTCTCACTCATATGCCCAAGTCGCCTATGCCATAGATGCACGTCTTCTGTGGCCTCGACTGCAGCTAACGAGTCCCTATTGATTTCTGTGGTGTACAAAGTCCCCGACTTTTTACCACGAGCCACCACCAAATTTCCTTTGGTGATTTTCCAAGAACCACCACCAAACATTGTGGTGTAACCATCACTATCAATTTGACCCATTGAGATCAATTCTTCCTCAGCCCCGGGACATGTCTGACATTCTGCAGTTTCAACTGCATCCCCTGTGCCGTCGTTATCGTGACATCTCCCTTACCAATAATTTCTAAGGGTTCATCATCTGCAAGAAATACCTTTCCAAATTTTCCAGAAGTATAATTTGTAAGATAATTTTTACAGGAAGTAGCGTGAAACGACGCACCTGAGTCCAGTACCCATTGGTCAACTGGACTGTCAACACAACAAACCAAAGCGTCTACGACATCGTCTGTTGCTGCGTTTGCTTGTTGATGTTCCCGGTTGTGATTTTGTCCCGTCTTTTCTGGACAGTCCCTCTTGAAATGGCCTTTCTTACCGCAGCCCCAGCAATCATCACCCTTGCGCGGTTTTGACTTCCCTCGCCCCTTGGACTTGGATCGACCTTTGCCTTTCTGACCACCCCGTTGAACACTTCTCCCTCTGCTTTCCACACTCAATGCAGCAGATGTGAGTTCTCCTGATTCTTTCCGGCGAATATCCTCGCTTAGAATCAGATCCCGAATCTCCTCAAGCTTCAACTTTCTTTGGCCAGACGAACTACTCACAGCAGTTACCGTCGCACTCCAACTTTCCGGCAAAGAAGACAATAAAATTAAAGCCCTTACCTCATCATCAAAATTAATATCAACCGAGCTCAACTGAGTGATGATCACGTTGAACTCGTTGATATGATTGGTCACCAATCCTCCCCCTCCGTCATCTTCAAGTTGAATAAACGTCTCATCAAGTAGACTTTATTCGACGCGGATGGCTTCTCATACATATTGGATAACGCCTTCATCAAACCCGCCGTCGTAGTTTGATCTAGAATGTTAAACATTACGTTTCTTGATAACGTCAATCGAATAACACCTAGGGCTTGCCTATCCAATAATTCCCAATCCTCGTCTGATATCTTTTCAGGCTTCTTCCCCGACAACGGTTGATGGAGTTTCTTCTGGTACAGATAATCCTCCATCTGTGTTCGCCAGAATCCGAAATCTTTACCATCGAACTTGTCTATATTCACTTTTCTATCTTCAGACGCCATTGATTCCGCACGGATAGCTTTCGCTATAACCCGTGCTCTGATACCAGTTGTTAGGAATCAACGCGCATAAACGAACTTAAAAGTGAAAAATGAACGCTAGAAAACAAGACAACGATTTACGTGGTTCGGCAAATTGCCTACGTCCACGGACCTATGCTAGAGAGATTTTATTTATATGAGAGAAAAAACAATTACAAGAGATTGAGAGTGTATATATCTCAACTATATTCACTCTTATGCTCTACTCTTTCTTGCTCTCTTTGGTTGGTGTGTCTAGAAATGAGCAAGAGAGCTCTTATTTATAGGAGCCCATTTGCCCCCTAGGCATCTAAACAACCCTTACAACCATAGGGGTCATCAACCTTTTTTTCAAAGGGCAAAACTCTTATGAGCTTTCAAAGGCCAAAGATGATACCACCTCTTCCAAAGGCCAAAGATAATACCACCTCTTCCAAAGGCCAAAGATGATACCACCTCTTTTCTCTTTCTTTTGATTTGTTTCTCCACAAAAAATCCATCAGAAAGGATGGGAGTGGATTAAATCAAATCAAATCTAATATCAATCAATATCCCCTAAAAGAGGGGAAATAATCCCATATTCCCGCCCCCGCCCCCTATTGTTGCCCAAAATCACCCAACCACTAGAGAGGATGGAGAAAAATTGGCCATAAGGCCTTATTTATATCAAAAAAGACATCTTTTGTATAGGATATTCATTTTGGATAAAAAAAATTTACATTTTTGTATTTTTTTCTCAAGAACACGGTGAAATAACAAAAATCTCTTTCTCTTCATTATTTTTATTTATCTCTAGCATTATTATTCACCTTCGCTTTTTTAGATTTCTCGCGTTTATTAGAAATATAAATCGTGTTTGAATTATACGATTTCTTGATGTAAAAATCGAACTGCATCAAGCGGCGCCATATGTGGGAAATCTGAGTTGAAGACGTGAATTACAATGCAAATTTTAAAGAAAACCAAGAAGTTCTATTCAATTACCCAGAGAAAATGCCGTGTTGCCCGAGTCACCGCCTAAATCGACTTTTCACTTCTTTTCACTTTCTGATGTGAAGATCTCGATTTTGGAGTGTAAAATGTTATTTTTGACCAAATTAGACAATTTGGCGTAGTTTTAGGTTAGCTCAATTAATGGGTGTTGAATTAATTAATTAGCGAAACGTGAACTTGATTAACAAAACTTGAACTTGGTTAAATCAGCTTATAAAAACAAGCGAAACAATAATAAAATGTCAGTGCCTAAATAGTGCTAGTAAAAACATTAACAAAAAAGTAAAAATTGGATGATAACAAATTTAATATAATTTAGAATATTTTCCATTAAGAAAATATTTTTTTTAAAAAAAGTCAAATGAGACAACAAGAACAAAGGTAGCCGTATGGCCTGTATCTCTCAAATTGATATAGAGAATCTAGACAGAATCATTTATCCAAAAAATAAGAAAATCTAGATAGATTGATTCCTTGCTTTTTTGGTACAACCCATTAACTTGCCGGGGATGGATAAATCTACTGTAAATCGATAGCATTACTCCCGATTTACCACATATTTACAAGTGATAGAGTGATTTTCACAAAGTGGGTGTATTGATGACGAAAACCACCATATCACTTGTAAATAGGGGTGAAAGGTGAGTCAAGTCGGCTCATGAGCATGGTGAGCTGATTCGACTGGAGCTCAGCTCAACTCGAGCTTTTTCGTGAGTCGAGCTCGAGCTCACTTATAGTTGTTCATATACTCGTGATCGTGGGCTTTTATTATTTTTTTTGTTAATTTTTAATATATAACTAAAAGTACTCAAATTTTATAAAAATAATACTTATAATTTTATATACAACATAGTTTAATAATACTAAGTTTTTTTCTTTCTATTTTGTTTAAATTGTGCAAAATAACAGTAACAATTATAAGATTATATATTTTAGTTGATATAATATACTTTTTTATAAAATAATTTTAAAAAATTATTTTTTCATGACACCCTTCTCTATTTTCTAAATACTTATTGAATATAAGATTTTTGCTTATTATTTATCTTAATATTACTTATTGTTTATTTGAATAATGTAAACTATACATTATTAACGTATTGTTATAAGCAAAAAAGTATAATTTATTTTATTTTATTTTCTAATAAAAAAAATTAAATTAATTTTTATTTCAAGCTCGAGTTCGACTCATCTACTTCGAGCTTGAACTCGAGCCCTAGAAAATGAGGCTCATCGAGTTTAAGTTCGAGTTCAAAAAAGTATAATTGAGCTCGAGCCAGAAAATTTCATCAGGTTCGGCTCGAGCTCGGCTCGTTTACAGCCCTACTTGTAAATTTGTGGTGAATAGTGGACCTAGAGCAGTAGTACTCTTACACCATAGATTTTTCCTTTTGGGGGGGGGGGGGGGGGGGGGGGGGGGGGGGGGGGGGTGATCCATCAAGGTTTTGAACCCAGACCGGACCGGCCGGTCGTACTAAAAGAACTGGGAACCGGTCCCAAAAACGGTCCAGTTGAATGTTAAAACCGCTTAGACCATAAAACAAGCTTTTGAAACCCGGAGCGGACCGGCCGGTACCGGAAGGACCGGGAACTAGTCCCAAAAAAGGTCCGGTTGAATGTTAAAACCTCTTAGGGCATAAAACCGGCTTTGTTGGTCAAGACCCGTTCGAAACGGCGGTTCAGCCGCTGAATAGTTCGAACCGGCCGCGAGTCGCTAGAACCGGCCGGGTCACTTTCTTATATGTATTTAGTAAAAACATTAGCACTCCCCCAATCTAAACAAGCCGATCTGTAGAGCAAGAAGAAATGGAGGCAATTGGTACAGTTTATTTGACTTTTCTCCTCCTCCATTTCTTTAAATCTAAGTTTTTCTGTAAGTTGATACGTAGATATCGTAGTTGAAAGTTGAGGTTGAACGAGGAAAAAAGAGAGAAATGACAAAAGACAAAGGATAAAAGGAAGATTGGAAGGAAAAAAAAACAAAGAAGAAATTAAGAAAAAGAAAGGCAGAGGCGGCGTGTAGTGACTAGTGAGGGAGAAGAAGGGTCTAGGTTAAAAGTTATGGTATTATTAATATAATATATATTATTAATTACATAATTATGACATCACCGGTTCAATCGCGGTTCACCCGACGGTTTACCCGGTGACCCATGACCTGATAACTTTTTCAGTTTGATGTCCGATCCTGTTTTCAGAACTAGGAGTGTAAACGAGCCGAGTCGAGCCGAGCGAGATGTTGTTCAAACTTGTTTGAAATACAATTGAGCTTCAAAGTTTGTGTTTGAACTTGTTTGATTATTAATTGAACCGAACTCAAACGAGCTTTAATCGAGCCGAACACGAGTCGAGCTCGAGTAATTTATTATTTTGTACATATTTTTATTATTTTTTTACTAATCGAGCCGAAATCGGACCGAGTTTCAAAACTTATCAAATACAAAAAGTTATTCAAGCTTGGTTTGATAAATAAACAAACCGAGGTCAAATGAACTTTTAGCGATCGAGCACGAGTTGAGTGTCAAGTAGTTTGATTCGTCTTTCATCCCTACTTAGAACATTGGCATAAAACCGGCTTTGTTGGTCAAGACCCGTTTGAAACGGCAGTTCAGCTGCTGAACCGTTCAAACCGGCCGCGAGTCGCTAGAACCGGCCGAGTCACTTTCTTATATGTATTCAGTAAAAATCAGCACTCCCCAATCTAAACAAGCTGATTTGTAGAGCAAGAAGAAATGGAGGCAATTGGTACAGTTTATTTGACTTTTCTCCTCCTCCACTTATTTAAATCTCAGTTTTTCTGTAAGTTGATATGTAGATATCGTAGTTGAAAGTTGAGGTTTGAACGAGGAAAAAATAGATACAAGACAAAAGATAAAAGGAAGATTGGAAGAAAAAAACAAAGAAAAAATTAAGAAGATGAAAGGCAGAGGTGGCGTGTAGTGAGTAGTGACTAGTGAGGGAGAAGACGGGTTTAGGTTAAAAGTCTTTATTGCCTTTATATACTTTTATATGTTTTTTCTTTTGTAGCGTCATTTAGCTGATGAAATAGAAGACACGGGTAAGTTGGCCTATTTTTTCTTTTTTAATTGTTTTTCTTATAGTTACATATTCTTTCTTTTAATTGATAATAGGCTATTTATTTTAATTTTATATTATATATAATTCAATATGTTTTTTCTTTTGTAGCGTCATTTAGCTGATGAAATAGAAGACACGGGTAAGTTGGCCTATTTCTTCTTTTTTAATTGTTTTTCTTATAGTTACATATTCTTTCTTTTAATTGATAATAGGCTATTTATTTTAATTTTATATTATATATAATTCAAAATATATGACACACACACACACACATATATATATATATAATTTTTTGTATTATTTTATGGTATTATTAATATAATATATATTATTAATTACATAATTATGACTTCACTGGTTCGACCGCGGTTCACCCAACGGTTGAACCAGTGATCCGTGATTCGATAACTTTTTCGGTTTAACGTCGGATCCGATTTTCAGAACATTGGTATCCATCGGTCAACCAAACATTGCAAAAAAAAATAAAAAATGCATGTGCTCTCAATCCACTCAAGACACCTTTTCTTGGGAGGGAGAATAAAAAGTTTTTTGTGCATGATTGTGTTGGTTATAAATACTATTATAAACATTGATGTTCAGGAAAAAAACAAACTATTTTAAATATTAATATTAGGTTCTAGATTTTTTTCCTTCGTCAAATGCAAGGTTGCATTTAAATTTAATGTGCAATATTAAATAAACGTACCAAAAAAAGTTGGCCTGAGTGGAAAGGGCTCTAATCGCTTAAACAAGTGGTCTTGTGTTCAAGTTGTGGATGCAAAAAAATTTCTTGGGAGAGGTCCCTACAATTGTGTCCGACAGTACTTCGAGGGATTAGTCTTGAGCTTCCGGGCTCGAGGACACCTTGGAAAACCAAAAATATATTAAATAAACGTTTGATGATTTATTAGGTTCCGGAGTGATTTAATAGGACCCAAAGAGGATCTTTTATCCCAAAATAGCGTCACATTATTGTGGAATTGACAAATATCTATTTATTTGAATTATAATTAGCAGGTTATTTTTAAATAGATATTTGTCGATCCCACAATAATGTGACAACACTGTGATACACTATTATAGGATAGAAGATTCGTTCCGATTAGGATCACGCAAAACAAACTGCAAGAGTATGTCCAAAACCACTACACAGATGCAAATAATATACTCAATGAGACACATAGAAACTGGAAGTATAATGTGAATATATGTTACTGAAAAATTCATCGACGGAAATGAAAAAACACCGGAGTCGTTGACCGCAATTTCTTGTATGCAAGTTTCGTTTTCTAAATTAGGGCTCTTATTGTAGAGAGACTGATAGTTCTTCTTATGCCAATATTTATTATTTATTAGTGGAGCTATTGTCACGTCACTAACACTTATAAAAATCTTTATATTATTGTCACCTATGAAATACACAACGAGACGACTGATATATAAAATAAAATACCAGTTGATCCAACGTAGAACCAACATCTAAAAAAAATTGCAACCATCGATCGTATGGGAAGCACTAATTTGGATCTTAAATCCTGGTTGACATCAAGCAAAATAAATTAAGGTATATATAACTAAATAATTTCACCGGATATATAGGCAGCATTATGTTATTAACAATATGGTCGAGATTGTAATTAGAAGAAACCCGAATTTCGCCAAAATCAAACTTTGAGAATATCTTCAAAAATGTTTGGCAAATGCATATAACGTTCGTACTAATATATACACAAATACTGAAAATATAACACAGAAATGTTACCGTTGAATTCATCGACTTGGGTGCGAAACAGGGGTCGTTGACTACAGTCAATTTGGGGTTTATAAATTCTGTTTTTGAGATTAGGGTTCTTGTTGCAAGATAATTATGATATCTATATAAACTGATTTTCATTGCTGGAGTGTAGCCACGCCGTAAACGTTTTTACTGGGTGCCAATGTCTTCTTTGTAAGATAGAAGAATAAAATATAAATTATGCAATTGGCTGGCATATTACATTAATATGTTAATTTTTATACTTGTTTTAAAAAATATTTATTCTAGTATTTTATAATTCCCCCAAAAAAACAATAAAATTATGCCGGAACAAAGTTGGATTATTAAATTGAATTGGAAATGCTTTTGGATTCCGCCTGGTCGTTAAATTATTAGTTGAAGCTCGCGTGCCGCCTTGAGAGTATTTCCCAAACAAATTATCATCTTTTCATATACGTCGAGCATTTAATTGCTTTCAATATATGTTGCGGTTGAGGTTAGGGTTATTAAATGGGGATAAATGTAAATTGTACGTAGCATTTGTTCCAATGCACTCTCAAGCCTGAATACATGCATCTCTTGCCGGAAAATTCCTTCAACCGTATGGTATTATCACAATTCGCACAAAAATAGGGTAATGTGGCGCAAATTTCGTATATCACAGTCACATGGAATCATATAGGGATAATTATTGTTTGGGGAATGTGAAGATTTCAAATTTATAAAAACACAACAATTCTTAAGTAATTAAGGAAAATGGATTCTTAAACTTTACAAATTGCTAAAATGGTAAATTCAATGCAAAATCATATTTGTGTCAACTATTTCATCAATTTTTGAAAAAAATTATCCATATTCTTCACTTATTAATTTTTTTGTTCATCACAAATTGAAGTTTAACTTTTTTTTTTCCTTACAAAGTTACTTAATAGATTTATCAAAAAATGCAAGTAATATTTTACTGTATGTTTGAAACAAATTTACAACACATAAAAATACTTTAAGATAATTGAAAATTACATTAAATAAAGTTTTAAATTTTATTTACAAGTAACAACTTTAGAAGTTGCAATCATGTAACAAGAAATACGAGATTAAGAAAATATTAATTAGTATACCAAACAATGCAGTTGTGATATTTTAAATTACTTCGAAAAATGATGTTTGATAAACCATTTGATACTTCATATTATGACAAAATAATAATTAAAACAATTAACTCTATGATACATCAAATTATCATAAGTAATTATCTTTTTATTCATAATATCTCAATTGAAAGAACCACCTACATGAATTTCTTCTAATGAATTCTTTATGAATAACGTCGAAATTTGCATAGTTTTCTATCACATTTATCCTTGAAGATCAATCGTATGATCATAGTTGTAATTGCACGCACTGTTGCATGAAAAATTATTCAAATCAAGGTTATTGATTAAAAAAAATATTGCTAATTAAATCAAGGTTGAGTATTTTTAATTAAAACCATTCAAAGGAGATAGTTAAAGGCATTTAATTACAAGGCTAGAGACGATGAAGGATTAAAAAAAAAATGGCTAGTTGCACGAATACAAATCGTTATTTATAAAGAAAAACTTATATAATATTATTGTTTTAAATTGTTTAGATGTGTCGTACAGTTTTTCCCAACTTATATTGTATTTATTGTTCAATGTGATGTGCCAATTTGTACAAATGAAGATAAATAAACATTAATTAGCTATGAAAGAAAATTGGGTGAGCAGATAACTTGTATTTTTTTAGGAAACATATGAAGTGGGTAGGACAAAATGATTTTGTATTGAATTTGTCATTTTAATAATTTGTTTCAAACATTCAATAGAATATTATTTGTATTTTTTTGATAAATCTATTTGGTAGCTTTGTAAGAAGAAAAGGAAAGGAAAAAAATAATAATTAAACTTCAATACCTCATGAACAAAGATTAATAAATGAAGAACATGAATAATTTTTTTTAAAAAATAAGTGACATAAATATTATTTTGCATTGAATTTATCATTTTATTAATTCATAAAGTTTAATAATTTCTTCTCCCTAATTCATTTAAAATTATTGTATTTTTATAAATTTGAAATCTTCGTATTTTCATTCATATATAATTATCCCGAGAATTTTAAAAAAATAATACAAAAATAAATGAAAATTAAGAAAATAATACAAAAAAAAATCGAGTTCAGAAAATAATACATTCCGCGCCCGGGCAGCGCGGAACGGGCAGATTCCGCGCTGCCCGGGCGTGGAATCAGAATTTTTTTTTTTTTTTAATAATGAACAGTGCATTCCGCGCCCGGGCAGAGCGGAATCTGCCCGTTCCGCGCCCGGGCAGCGCGGAATGCACTGTTCACCCGACAGTTTGCACAGCTTTAGCAGGTCACTTTTTGACCAAATTTTTTGTCTATCAACTTCTCCCTCTTCATCCGTTCTTCCTCCTCTTTTCTCTTCTCTTCTTACTTCTCTTCTACAACTACAACTTAACCCCTACATCTCCTTCCATCTTCCATTTTCTTCATCTTCTTATTTTTCATTTTCTTCATCCTCTTTAACAATAAAAGGTACGTTTTAAATATTATTACACTATAAAATGTGTATATATATTTTCGAATTTTGTGTAATTTATGAATTTAGAGTTTAGAAAAAAATTATTTTTGTGTAATTTTCGAATTTTTGTGTTAAATTTTTGAATTTGTTGTGTAATTTCGAAATTTTATTGTGAATCTTATCAATTTAGTATTGCTTTGTGAAATTTTGGAGTTTAATTTCTTTGTGTAATTTATGAATTTAGGGTTTTAAAAATTCGAATTTTTTGTAATTTAATTTTCGAATTTGTTGTGTAATTTTGAATTTTTGTTGTGACTTTTATCAATTTAGTGTTTTAATTTGTGGAATTTTATAGTGTAGTTTTGAATTTTTGTGGAATTAATCAATTTAGGGTTTAAATTGGTGGAATTTTTTAATGTAATTTTGAATATAAGTGTAATTTCGATTTTTTATGGAATTTATCAATTTAGGGTTTAAATTTATGGAATTTTGTGTTGTAATTTTGAATTTATGGTTTAGGTGTAATTTTGAATTTTTGTGGAATTTATCAATTCAGGTTTAAATTTGTGAAGTTATGTAGTGTAATTTTGAATTTAGGTTATAGGTGTAATTTCGAATTGTTGGGAAATTTATCAATTTAGGTTAAAGTTTGTGAAATTTTGTAGTTTAATTTCGAATTGTTGGTATTTTGATTAGGCACTAAATATGGGCTAGGTTTGGAGATTAGTAGTAATATAGAAGTTAGATGTTTGACATATTTACTCTTTGGCAGAGGACAAAAAAACATAAGACTAATGTCCTTAACATCATAACATTAGTCTTTATCAAAGTGGTGAATATCAAATTATTTTTATCATAAGATGTATAATCTTGAATTTTTAGGTATAATTTCAAGTTATAGATGTATAATCTTGATGTGTGTACTTTCAAATTATGAATGTATCGATTAATTTTGTGAAATAAGTTTATTTCTTTGTGATGTATGTGTTTGAATTTATGAAAAAATAATTTGTATTATTCTAATTAGCTCAAGTATCGTTGAAAATAATTTTTTTATTTTATTTTAATATAGGATGGCGCAGGAGTTTGTTGATCATATATATGGCCCAATAGTTAGGACGGTGTTGACCGGACAGGCTAATCATATATCCGAGCAGGTTAGAGAGTCCCCCGATTTCGTGTTGCGTGCTAGACGGGCAGATAGTACATATTTTAAGAGTGCTTATGGAAGGACCCCACATAATCGAGTCTTATTAAAATTGCAACACATAGGATTATATCGGGTATACAAGTTAGGGCCATGGACAAATGATATGGGTCTTATAACTGCGCTAGTAGAGAGATGGCGACCGGAGACCAATACATTTCATTTTAGAACTGGAGAGGCCACGATTACTCTTCAGGATATTGCTGTTATACTTGGTCTTCCAGTCGATGGTCGGCCTCTAATAACTAACCGTGTGTTACAAAATTATGATGATTGTGCAGCCTATATTTTGGAACTATTAGGGTTTCCAATGATAAGGTAAGATTTTGAAAAAAAAGGTTTTCAACTTAAAATCGCGAAGATTGTCGCCCATGTGACCTCGGATGCTGCCCAAATCACCCCCGAATCTAATGAAATGCAAGTAGATCAGATAGCCCGTTGTTGGGCACTTATGTTGCTTGGCGTGTTGTGTCCCAACAACACCGGAGATGTTGTTCCGGTACTATGATTGTCATTATTTGAAGATATTAACACAACAAACACTTATAGCTGGGGGAGTGGTGTTTTGGCGTGGCTATACCGAGGGCTAAGCAAAGCAGCCAATACTGATCGAAAAAATGTAGATGGTTGTCTGCCATTGTTACAGGTGGGGAGAATGATTATTTAAATATTGTTACGTTACTTTTTCTGAGAATTCATGATTTTTAATAATGTGTATATATTCATTCACAGATATGGGCGTGGTCTAGGATTTTGGTTGTTAGACCTCGTAACGTTCCTTATCAAGTGGCAGGTATTGATGTGCATGGCATTGCTCGAGCGCCTCATGCTGCACGGTAATTTACTGATATTTTCATGAATTTTAATTAATTAACAAATATTAATCAGGAAAAATCATATTTTTGTACTTAATTGTGTTATTGATGTTTGAAGGTGGTATCGCCCTGTTGCAAATAATAGTGTTGTCCCTCATAGTGTCCGGACAATTAGAGATGGACTTGATCAGATGGACATAGGACATGTGAGTAAAAAAAATTACCAGAACGTTTTTATATATTATGATATAAAAACTTGTGTATTAAAAAATTTTTAATACATTTTTCATATTTCAGTTTATTTGGACTTCATATAATATCAATGATGAAGACATCAGCGAGTTGCCACCTGAATGTTTGGACGTTATTGCGTGGAAAGCATCAGTTCCGATGATATTTTTCGAGGTCGTGGAGTATCATCGGCCTGAGCGTGTTTTGCGGCAGTTTGGACTGCGACAAAATATTCCACCCCATGTTGCTCGTGAGCATAGGAGGGACCGTAGGGGGGAAAATGTAAATTGGGCAAACGAAAATGATTCATTCATTGCAATATGGAACGATCGGGCCAATAGAACCGTGATTGGACAACCTATTCAAGGTGGAGACGACACAGAGCATGGATACAACCAATGGTATGATAGAATCACTCGTCGTTATATTTCACCCATCTTGACTAGGACAACGGCGGGACATCAAACAGGATCGGCCCCTCTATTGCAGAATGTGGTTAGTAAATGTATTTATTGTTCTGAAAAACCTTATTTTTTCTATGATTTTTTGTTTAACTCATTTGTTTTATCTTTTCAGTATAATCGTATTCAAGGGCTGCAAAACACTATTGAAAAAGCCCCTACGAGTACACATGGAGTTAGGAGGGTACTTGGACAAGTGCGATCGGGTCTCACAGGGCTGGCAAATTTGGTCACATGTGGACGTAGTGGCGATGTAGCATCTGGTTCCCACACTCATAGGCGTGGAGGAGAATCTATGCTTCCACAGAGGAGAAGCCGGAGTGCATTGGAAGACTCAGATGAGGGTGAAGATAGACCATCCTCACCCCCGACTTCAGCACCTGAGTATCGAGCCGACAAGCTGAGTTTGTTATCAAAAACTTGGTCCTTGCGAAGGTTACCTTTCGCATGATCATAGATTAATCCCCGGGTCAAACCTGCACTTTCTCGATGTAGTGAATCACCTTCTACTTCTGGGTATGTGGTGGAGTAGAATGGAAGCACTTCATGAGGTCTTTCTTCGGCTCTTGCGGGAGGGACATCTTCATTCATCGGTATATTACTCTCATCATCTTCATCCTCATCCCTCATTGCATTGTTGACGTGTTCTTCCATCTCATAGTCTGTATGAATATGGATCGAACAGTCCGAAGAATCATTGTCATCGTCACTCCCAATATCATCATTTTCAATGTCTGCAAAATTACAAGAGCCAAAATTGGGATGCTCAAGTTCATGACGACTTTGTGTAGAAGGACCTGCAATTAAAGATAAATATGATGACATCATGGAAAAATAAGAATAACCAATCACGAATACAAAGAAATATAACAATTATGAAACTTATTAGAAAATTCAGAGTTACCTGCTTGCATGTCAGGAATTACAAAATTACTCGAAAGGGGATTTACCAAATGGGAATTTTGTGTAGACGGACCTGCAATTAAAGATAAATATGATGACATCATGAAAAAATTAGAATAACAAATCATGAATACAAATGAATAAACCAATTATGAAACTTTAGAAAATTCATAATTACCTGCTTGCATGTCAGGAATTACAAAATTCCTCGAATAGGGATTTACCAAATAGGAATTTTGTGTAGACAGGCCTACAATTAAATATAAATATGATGACAACATGTAAAAATAAGAATGTCAAGTCACGGATCAAAAGAATACAGCTACTATGAAACTTATTTGAAGATTCATAATTACCTGCTTGCATGTCAGGAATTATAAAATTCCCTGAATGGGAATTTTGTTCAATTTCAAAATGCCCAAACAAATGACCAGTATTAGAAGCACCTAAAAATAAAAATCACAAAAAGTTACATTGTTTTACACTCTGCAAAGAAAAGAAAAATAATGTACACAATTATGAAATTTAGTAGTAAATATGATGACATAATGTAGATACAAGAATAAACTACCTTGATTCAAATCGGAAATTGTAGAACTCCCCGCACCACTAGAAAAAAAATCGTTAAACTCGCGATTTTCCCACACATATGATTGTGACTGCGTATTTAAATCTTGAACTGTGGGCTGTGTAAAATGCGGCATATTTAAATCTGGCACCATCGGCGGTGTAAAATAGGGCATGAATTGGGGTGGCTGTAACGACGTCACTTGGGTTAATGACGGTCTATATTGACCCTCATGTTGAATTGGTTCTTTCTCAATAAAAAGCTCGACAAATTCATCAACAATGTTAGGATCCAAGAAAAATGCTAATGTATTATCATCTTTGATCTCCATTGTCCTCTCCCTCATCACATTTCTCTTTTTAAATTCAAATTTTAAAATAACTTTTAATGAAAAACGATTGGGATCAGTTCTTGTTGTAGCATATAACTTCTCCAGCAACTCAGCATATGTGATCGTACGACGTATTCTCATGTTAGTGCTTGGACGAGTGCTATATCTCACTGAATTTGAGTCTTCAATAATTTAACCATCCATGTAAATTAAAACATTAACTGTGTTCACCCTCGGCATTTTCTACATAATATCACAATTCAAACCATAAATTAACACTAAATTCAAAAATTATACTTAAAAACTATAGATAAAAAAATGAAATTATACTTTTATATTACAAACTAAACCTAAAAGTTATAACTACTCAATCGAATTTATGCATACTATGTAAACCTAAACATTTGAAATTATACTTAAAACTTATATGGAAACATAAATTGTATTCAACATGATATAACAAACTAACAATTAAATCAAAGTTCAAACCATAAATGCTAAGTTCGATATATCACTAAAAAATTCAAAATTATACATACAAATTATACCTAAACATCCAAAATTACATACATACATACATACAAATTATACTTAATCCCAAAGTATACCTAATTATATCAAAGTTCAAACCAAAACATCCTTAAACACTAAATTCGATATTATACATACAAGATATAACTAAAAATTCAAATTACACATACAAATTATACCTAAATATTCGAAATTATACCTAGAAATTATATCAAAGTTCAATACATAAATATTAAATTCGAAATTATACTACAAATTACACCTAAATATTTGAAATTACACATAAATATTTGAATTCGAAATTATACTATAAAATATTTTATGTGTAATTTCAAATATTTAGGTGTAATTTGTAGTATAATTAAGATTATACATCTTATGATAAAAATAATTTGATATTCACCACTTTGATAAAGACTAATGTTATGATGTTAAGGACATTAGTCTTATGTTTTTTTGTCCTCTGCCAAAGAGTAAATATGTCAAACATCTAATTTCTATATTACTACTAATCTCCAAACCTAGCCCATATTTAGTGCCTAATCAAAATACCAACAATTCGAAATTAAACTACAAAATTTCACAAACTTTAACCTAAATTGATAAATTTCCCAACAATTCGAAATTACACCTATAACCTAAATTCAAAATTACACTACATAACTTCACAAATTTAAACCTAAATTGATAAATTCCACAAAAATTCAAAATTACACCTAAACCATAAATTCAAAATTACAATACAAAATTCCATAAATTTAAACCCTAAATTGATAAATTCCATAAAAAATCGAAATTACACCTATATTCAAAATTACATTAAAAAATTCCACCAATTTAAACCCTAAATTGATTAATTCCACAAAAATTCAAAACTACACTATAAAATTCCACAAATTAAAACACTAAATTGATAAAAGTCACAACAAAAATTCAAAATTACACAACAAAATTCGAAAATTAAATTACACAAAAATTCGAATTTTTAAAACCCTAAATTCATAAATTACACAAAGAAATTAAACTCCAAAATTTCACAAAGCAATACTAAATTGATAAGATTCACAATAAAATTTCGAAATTACACAACAAATTCAAAAATTTAACACAAAAATTCGAAAATTACACAAAAATAATTTTTTTCTAAACTCTAAATTCATAAATTACACAAAATTCGAAAATATATATACACATTTTATAGTGTAATAATATTTAAAACGTACCTTATATTGTTAAAGAGGATGAAGAAAATGAAAAATAAGAAGATGAAGAAGATGGAAGATGGAAGGAGATGTAGGGGTTAAGTTGTAGTTGTAGAAGAGAAGTGAGAAGAGAAGAGAAAAGAGGAGGAAGAACGGATGAAGAGGGAGAAGTTGATAGACAAAAAATTTGGTCAAAAAGTGACCTGCCAAAGCTGTGCAAACTGTCGGGTGAACAGTGCATTCCGCGCTGCCCGGGCGCGGAATGCACTGTTCATTATTAAAAAAAAAAAAATTCTGATTCCGCGCCCGGGCAGCGCGGAATTTGCCCGTTCCGCACTGCCCGGGCGCGGAATGTATTATTTTCTGAACTCGATTTTTTTTGTATTATTTTCTTAATTTTCATTTATTTTTGTATTATTTTTTTAAAATTCTCTAATTATCCCCCAGAAGTTGCCTACGCCAACAATAAATTCGGCTCCAACAGGAAAGCCACGCGTCAATCCGCCACTCGACCCTGCTCCACTGACTTAATACCCAATTCGATTTGCCCTTTTAACACGATTCCTCAATTGAAAGTTTGAAACCTAATTACCTTCGACGACGTCCCACTAACTCGTCTTTTAACTTATTTGGCTATGAAACGATTTATTTATTTTAAAATCTGATAGATATTTTTTAGTTTTATTTTATAAATAAAAACAAGAGACATGAATGGGAGCAACCCGGCGAAGTTGGTCGGACAGCTGAGCCTTGCAGGCTATTGCACAGGAGTGGAGTTTTTTCAATGTGTGCACCCTAAGGGTAGCAGCTGCGAATTTACTTCGTCATCCAAAAAAAACAAACAAGAGACATGAATCATGGGATCTAATATTATAAATTTCAACTACAATATTATTGATGAATTAATTTTTAAGGTCAATTTTTTCTTTTTATGATAGAAGAAAATTTGGGTAGGGTCGGTTTCGATCACTTAACATAGGTAAGACATGCCTTCAGGATCAAAAATTACTTACAGAGACACTTACAGATTGACCGCGAATGGAGGAAAATTCGTGCATCTTGCTCTGGCATTATCAATAGTCTATTCCATTATTAAAAGTAAAATAAGCTCTATATGTCTCCCATTATACTAGAGAATAAATATTATATATATAGTTTTTTGGCAGTTTTATATTCATATGCTAACAAAAAGGAAAAATGAAGTTCTTTAAAATTTATATTAGCGCGTTGCTTCATAATGATTTTAGCTTGAACGAGTTTTAATTGCGCCGAGTACGAGTACGAGTACGAGTACGAGTACGAGTACAATTTGAATAATTTGATCTTTTTTCACATGCTTCATCATTTTTTCTTAGTTAATTAAGTCGAGCTTGAGCCTAACTTTAGTAATTATCAAACATAAAAACAAATACCCAAGTTCAATTTGTTAAGAAAACGAGTTGAGTGTTGAAAATTTAATTTATTTTTCAGCTATACAGATTAAATGTTTAGAACAAGGAAAAAGAAGAGTAAGGCTCTAATTGGGTGGAATCTCATTTCCCATTTTCCAATTTTTCATAGATTTTTTTCATAAAAAATGCACTTGTTGGAATCTCTTCAAAATGTTCCAAAGAAATACTACAATAAATATTCCCAATGAAAAATCTAAAATTCCTTGAAAAATGGATTTAATTACATTTCTCTCAAATTTTTTTCAAGAAAATCAAATTTTTTACTATTCGTGATTTGACTGTTTACTCAATAACTAAATTGCTTTTATCCACCAATATATTACATATGTAACTAAATAATTGCATATCTTGAATCGAAATGTCGCAAGATGTGAAATAAGATCCACTTTGCATATTTTTGAATGACTCAATCGATGAGTTGAACTAAAATATGACTAGATTTTCTTATAAAACATACACTCATCCATATTATTTTTCACAAAAAACAACTTTTCTTAACACAAAAAAAAAACACATCACATCATACTTAATGATTACAATTTTTTCTATAAAAAAACTCATCCAAACACACTTTTAACATCATATCTCTACTCCCTAAAAATAAAGTCTTACTTCTTCTAAGCATAATGAAAAATGAGAAATTACATCCCATACAATCGTAGCCTAAGAGAAATTTTTGAAAAAAAATTCTTACAGAAAAAGAGAAAAATAGTTTTTTGCTATTTGTGATTTGACAATTCATTCAACTATTAAAAGAGTTTCATTTGGTTATTTCTCAACGCGGAGTCAAGTTAGTCACGTATTTTAATTCAAACTAAAGTAACATTCGAAATAAGATCCACTTTGACTATTGTTTAATGTCTAAATCGATAAGTTTCACTAAAATATGTTTATGAAAAATGATATCTAAACACCTAATTATTCAAACAAGTTTTTCGCAAAAAAAAAAAAACATATCACATCAATCATAATCAAAACATTTTTTCTATGAAAACCCATCTAAACACAATTTTTAACATCACATTTCTTATAAAAGCACTCTTTTTCACTTTTGTCATGAAAAAAGATTTTTCGAAATGGATATGTCATCCAAATAAACCCTTGGATGTCAAATATTTTTTATCATTATTCATAGCTATGTGAAAATTTATTCATACTATATTATAAAATAAGATTATCATTTTAGAATTCAAACTTTTCACATAACATGACCTCGACTTAAATCAATTGTAAATTTGTAACATGATACAACTTCTACTTATTATATAATGGTTTTAAAGATAATATTGTTAATTTTTTTCAATTTTTTTTAAAAAAGTGTGTCGAAATAAAGTCAACATAACATCATCAAAATAAAGTAGAATTAATTGAAAGGTCAGTTAACTGATATAAAAGAAAAAATGAAAGGCCACCGAAACTTTAAATTCAATTGATACTTCTCTTCGTGTGAGTTTCAAGAATGGAAATTACTCGAACCTCCAAATTCGAGACCTTTCAAAAATCATCCATAATCAAGGTGGCCAAAGATCATTAAAAGATGAAAATAAAAGGTGATATATGTGAGATTATATTGGCCTATTTGGAGACTTTTTAGCTCTCTAAGAGCAACTCCAATGGATTTTGTCGTCCATTTTGCCATTCCAACGCTAAAAGTGGCGTCACTGGCGTGGGTAAAACAGTGCCACGCTATAATAATAAATTATTAAAATTTAATTGAAATCTATTTTGAAAATATTTTAAATTGTAATATCATAAAACAACACAATATATTTAGTTATTTACTTGGATGAATACGTAACAAAAAACTTAAAGTTGGGTGTTGGATGTGGGCCAAAAATATCTAAGGGTATTGTGGTAATTTAGCACGTCACCGGCTCAAGTTGGGGCGTCTCCCCCGGATCAAAGTCCGCGGTTAATATACTAGTCAAGCCCAAAAAGGGCTGACGATATATTACCAATACTAAAGCTGTTTATTAGCTTGAAAGTAATAATAATAGGCCTATTGGACTACTGACAAAGTAAAGCCCATGGCCCATAGCCCATTTTCAGCTCCCTATAAATACTTCAAAGGGACTGAAAAAGGCTCATTTTATCTGCTCTCCTCACCAAAAAGAGTGGTAGAGAGATAGCAGCTGACTATCATATAAGATTATCTATTCCCTAGTAAAAATCACTGGCTATTGAGAGTAACCCCATCGTCAAACTACGAATAGACTTGATCCCAGCTATCTGGGTACGTAGGCCGCTCGCCATAATCGAGTGCAGTGTATAAATCCACCAACCCCTGCCTAGTTTGTCGTGTGTTGGATCGGTTCCTTCACCCCACGTAGTTAATCACGTGACAAATATCATCTAATGAATTTTGACATCATCAGTGTTATTTGTAAAATATGAGAAATAGTATAAATGAGGTGTAAAAAAAAATATTCTAGAGAATATATTTTTTGTGTAAAAAATAATGCAGTACATTGAAGTGCAAAAGTTGCACCATGTTTTTGCTGAACATTGGAGATGCCCTCATTCCACACTTTCTGTCTACATCATTCAGTGATTACTCACAAGTCACAACTACTCACATTTATAATACATTTTTTGAACTATGGAAAAACAATTATATGTAACATTGTTTATGTATCATCATTATTTTTAATGGGATAATTACACTGGGGGTTCTGAGGTATTGCCAAATTACAAAAAACATCCCCTAATTTGATAAATTACATCTAACATCCAAGATTTTCATGTATTGATTTAAAAATGGATGGAAAGTGTCAAAAGACCTAAATTCCCTTACTGAATATTTTTTTTTAAAATAGAAAAAAAATGAAAAAAAGTTGAATTACCAAATTGCTCCTTTACATCTCTATATATTTTTTTAGGTAAAGTAATTGTTTATTAAAATACCCACAAGAGCTCATTGTTTGTTACAAAAACACCCAAGGGAGACCCATCTGTCAGACCTTGGCATAACACTAACTTACATATTCTATCTTAAATGAACTACAACATAATGCAAAATACGAACTTTTCTCTACATGAGGATGCCAGCTGCATATGCCATATCTCTTCCCCTCCTCTTTGGATTGAATTCCCCATTAAACTTCAAACATAGTTCCCCTTTCAGTTGCACAAACACATTCTCCCATTGCCTTTCCTTTTGATCAAAGACTCTCTTGTTTCGTTCTTCCCATATCTTGTTAATAACTCACACCCGCTATAATAATGGCTTGCCTGTATTTCCAGCTCCTAAATGCATATTGTAACCAATGCACCCACCGATTGAATTGATTTGGCCAGGACTCCACTTTTAACCAACTCATGGTCTTCTGCAGAAGTTGCTTTCCCCATTCACATTTAAAAAACAAGTGATCTATAGTTTCCACCTCATCTCCACATAATACACAGTGACATTCCACACCATGCACAAATCTCAGTAATCTATCTCTAGTCATTAGCTTCTTATGAAGCACCATCCATGCAGTAAACGATTGTCTTGGGATATTTAAATGATTCCAAGCAATCCTAGCATGCCTAAACACCTGCTGTTCTTTTGTCTACAAATTTGATCCCAACTAATAGGAATCAGCCTCCTCTTCTGTTCAGTTCTACCCCAAAGAAAATCCCTTGCTTTTTGTTCAATCTACTTCATAATACTCTGAGGGATAATGAAGACTGAAGCCCAATAGATGTGCAAAGTTAATAGTACTGAGTTGACAAGTTGGACTCTACCTACATATGAGAGATGCCTAGATGCCCAAACTGTCAATTGCTTTGTTATTTTTTCCACTAGAATGTAACAATCATTTTTGTTCCATTTGGTGGGAGACAATGGGATACCAAGATATTTCATAGGGAACTCCCCCTCCCTAAATCCTGTTACAGAAAGAATCTCAATCTTTACCTCCTGCCCCACCCCTCTAATGAACATATTGGATTTATCTGGGTTAGCCCACAGTCCAGAGGTCTCAGAAAAACTTTGAAATGCTTTCCACACAATACTGACTGAAGTTACATTTGCTTTGCAGAAAATCATAAGGTCATCTGCAAAGCAAATGTTAGTTAACTTTAACAATTTGCATCCTGGATGATATCTAAAGTGAGTGTCCTAAGTGGCCATTTGTAACTTCCTTGTAAGATACTCCATAATTAATACAAATAACGAGGGGGACATAGGGTCCCCTTGTCTCAATCCCCTTTCACCCTTAAAGAACCCATGTATCTCTCCATTCAATACAATTGAGTATGTTGTGGTTGTCACACACTCAAGTATCCAATTACTAAATTTCTGGGGAAACCTCAACCCATCCAACACTTCTGCCAAAAACTTCCACTCTACTGAGTCATAAGCTTTTCTGACATCTATCTTCATTAGGCATTTTGGAGACACAGACTTTCTATTATACATTCTAATTATCTCTTGACTGATAAGAATGTTATCCACTATGGATCTCCCCTTTGTAAATGCTCATTGATTCTCATTGACTAGGATGGGCAGTACTGCAGCCAGTCTCTGAGTAATCATTTTGGACACACATTTATAGACACTATTGCAACAAGCAATAGGCCTAAATTCACTAGCCATTGTAGGATTATCAGTCTTTGGAATCAGGCTCAACAATGTACTATTTACCTGTTTCAGGAGTTTTCCTTGATTAAAGAAGTCCAGAACAGCTTCAGTAATTTCAGCCCTTATAATATGCCAAGATGCTTTGAAGAATCCACTTCTAAAGCCACTTTCAAATACTGAACATGGCTTGCTTGACATCTTATGCTGTATATGGTCTAATAAGCTCCATTTGATTTTCCCAGCTCAATCTTGGCCCCTGCTCAAACACACCCTCTTCTGTCCCCTGCTCAAACACACCCTCTTCTGTCCCCTTCCCTTTCCTGTGAGACCCAAGTAAATTCTTATAGAAGTGAACAAAGTGATCTTTAACTTCTCCATAGTCTGTGATGAGTCTGTCTCCATTCTGAATTTTGCATATTCTAGCCCTGTATTGTTGCTTCTTAAGGACTCTGTGGAAATAACTTGTGTTCTGATCCCCCAGTTTAAGCCAGGTTATTTTAGATTTCTACTGCAAATATTTTTCCTTAGCTATGCTGGTAATTCTATACTCTTTTTGTTTTTCTGTCACTTGATATTGCAACTGTGTATCAAGTGGTCTATTGTTCAACTGTTGCTGCAACCCAATCAATTGTATATGAGATTCCTCAGCTCTTTTTTCAATTTCGGAGTAGTATTTCATATTCAGCTTTTTCAATTCTGACTTAAGCATCTTCAACTTATGAACAACCTTATACATTTTGTTTCCCTCCACTCTACAATTCCATCCTTGTGCAACTATTTGTAAAAACTGAGGTGAGTCACACCACATATTAAAGAATTTAAAAAGTTTACTCCTTGTCTCCATTGGGTTCTGCATTCTGATCACAATTGGGCTATGATCAGACATGCCTTCAGGTAAAAATTGAGCTTCTGCATCTGGAACCCTCAAACACCACTCATGAATAATAAATGCCCTGTCAATTCTTAAAAAAATTCTTTGCCCCACCTCATGGTTATTATATCAGGTGTAAGAGCAGCCTACCCATCTCATCTCTTCCAGATCACACTATTCAACACAATTCCGAAAATCCAAAAGTTCATTGACAGTAATAGAACTCCCTCCTATCCTATCTTGCACTGTTAACACATAGTTAAAATCTCCCATGACCACCCATGGCCCATCAATCATTGTAGCTATATTTTGCGACTCAGCCCACAAAGCCATCCTATCTATAGCAGCATTATAAGTATAAACAAAGGTGGCATGAAACTGTTTTTGTGTTTCTCTATTTTGTATGTGAGTATGTATAAACTGTGCATTTGTTTGGAGACTTTGCACTACATATATATCTTCCCTCCATATAACCCAAATCCTACCTTTAGGATCATCTCTTGTATTATTGACACTTCCCCATCCCTGGCACAAGTTGTTATAGACTTTATCATAGTTCCCATTTTTAATTTTATGTTCAAGTATACCCATAACTCCTATGTTATATTTATTACATAGAAGTTCTACCTCTCTCTGTTTATTGGTACTGTTCAGTCCCCGTATGTTCCAGCTGGCTATGTTCTTCATTATCTATTATAGTTACTGTGACCACACCTTCATTCACTTCAAGTTCTTGATTCTGCACTCTAGATGTTGATGGCTCATTCATATCTTTTAGTGGCTCATTTTGGAGGTTTTTCCTGCCTGACTTGGTAATCATTTTCCATTGCTCTCCACCTTGTTCTTTCTGCTCATTAGTTTTTTCTCCCTTAAGCACCGGACCCTGCTGCTCCTTCATTGGTAGCTTATCCCCTTGGTCTTGTGAGACTAGCTTTGATCTCCATGCCATCTTCCCTTTTTTCTTCCTACACACTGCTTCATCATGCCCATAGCCCAAACAATGTGTACATTTAATTGGTTTCCATTCATATCTGACCTTTTGTTCAACAACCACCCCCTTTTCATTTTGAAAGTAGACCATTTCAGGCATCTTATTCACATTGACATCCACTAGAACTCTTGCATAGTGTACTCGTTCTTTCTCCACAATCATCTTATCAGCCATGATTGGAGTTCCAATAAGACTCACAATCTTGCTTAGAGCACTATTTCCCCAGTACTTGAGCTCCAAAGCTTCAAGTTGCACCCACACCGGCACCCTCTCAATATGTTGTTTAGTATAATTTTGTTGAGCATTCCATGGACTAGTGATCACAGGTTTACTATCAAAATGGTAAATCCCTTCTTCCACAACCTTGTCTCTGTCCTCTACTTTATGAAATTTAACCAAGAATAAGACACTGGGCATAAGTAACACTTTCTCAATCCGATACTTACCCCACATCCTCCTAATATACCCATTCATTACCTAAAATAGGGGATTGGCTCCCAGTACGTAGCACACAAGAGCTGCACTCCAGTAATCAATTTCCGATTGCACATCTTCAGCGTCAAGTTTCCCCACTTAGTGATCCTGGTGATTCATTAGTTCCAGGTAGGTCAGCTTACTTCCTGCATTACGAAGTTTTGATACATCAAAGTGGTCTCAAATTGATCCTGATTTTAGCTCACTTGGCCCCTTTTCCTCCTGCGATGCGCCCATCTCAACCCCTTTCTGTTTATTAGGGCTTTCCTTGATCTTTCGTAAACTCTCTTGTATTGCTTGGGTAATTTCAATTTCAGAGCAATCCGTCTCCATCATCAGTTGCGCCTGCTGGATTAGCTGTTCAATCGGTCCTAATTGCCCCTCATCCATGTGGCGATTCTGTGAATCAGTTTGAACCCCCAAATGTTGCTCTGCAATCTGTCGCTGGTCTCCACTCCCACTCCCTTGCGAGGATTGCGGTGGTGTCTCCGATATCACGGTGGTCTTCGTGGTGCCAACTCCTTTCTTCTTCCGGGCCATAGCCGCGGTGCACAGTAGCTTGTCTATCGTGCGCCGAGAGAAGAGAAAAGAAAAGAAAAGCCATCTCTATATTTACTTCTAATACCAATGTTAAAATAAAAAAAATAAACTTAAAAGAAAAATATTATATATATGTATATATGTATGTTTTATCTTAGAAATTGCTTGTGTGTGAATGTGTGTGTGTAATTGTATGTGTTTGTGTGTGTCTGTGTAATTGTGTGTGTGTGTGTGTGTGACAATGTGTGTGTGCAATTGTGTGTGTGTGCGTGTGTGTAATTTTGTGTGTGTGTATTGTTGTTGTGTGTACTACGTGGGGGGTGGGGTGGAGAAGACAACATCCACCCCCCTTTTCTTTTCTTTTCTTGTTTCCTTTACTTTTTTATTTATTTATAAAATAATATATTAATAAATAATTTATTTTAGAAATTTAGTTAATTAAAATATAATTTCTAAATTTATTTATAAATTTCATAAATTAATTTAAAATATAAAATTTTAATTTATATAAACTATTATATAACCTAAACTATTATATATTAATTTAAATAAAAGAATAAAATGATATTTTACACATAATTTTTCTATTTTATAATTTTAATAATTTAGAATTTTTTTATTTTGTTGATAATAATTTTTTAATTATAAATAATTATTTATATACTTTACATACACAACATTACATATAACACCTATACTTTTATAAAATATTACTAATAACACCAAAAGGGTATAATTTTTCAAGTAAAGTTTGGTCTTCACGTCCAGAAAAAGGCAGGGGTATTTTTGGAAATTCACCTAAAAATTTAATAGAACCCTAACGGAAGGTGTTCAATGTTAGACGGAATAAACGAAATGGATGTTAGATGTAATTTATTAAACTAGGGGATGTTTTTTATAATTTAGCAATACCTTAGGGGTACCCAGTGTAATTATCCCTATTTTTAATTTTCCTTAGTTTTAGGCTATGAGCAAGAGCTTATTACATCCGATCAATTTCGATGATTTAATACATCAACATTTCAAATTAAGGGATGTGAAAATTATCCCTATTTTTAATTTTCCTTAGTTTTAGGCTTTGAGCAAGAGCTTATTACATCTGATCAATTTCAATGATTTAATACATCAATATATTTCAAATTTAGGAATGTGAAAAAACCGTGATATGAAGTATTTTCCAAGACGAAATTTACAGTGCTTACTCAAATAAAAAGTATGATACTGCTATGGAATGTTATTCACTGCAAAAAGATAAAATATTGGTGACAAAATGTCAATTGACAAAGTCAAAGTTGTCATTGACTGTAATTTTTTAGTGACAAGAATTTTACTTCTATTAAACATGTAAAACTATACTTGTGACAAAACAAAAAAATTTGTATAGAAGTTGTTACTCTTGATGACAAGGAGATTGTTGTCATTATTGACAATGAGTGACACATCTTTAAAGACAATTTAGTGATAACAAATATAGTTGTCACTTTATTTGTGTTGTCACTATACATGTGTCACTAAACTTTTGTCGCTGACAATCTGTATTGTGAGAAAGTAAATATTATTGTTACTCATATATCTATATCTATATATATCTATATATATATATATATATATATATTAGCAATTTTAACATTGCTACTTCAAATTTTGTCACTAATATTTATTTTATGTGTAGTGATTTTTATCAAAAATTGCTATATATAACTCAACTCGATTACTGTAGTCCTATCAGCATATTATAAAATAAGTTTTAGTTCGCACCGAATCAAGTTGTATAAATCGGTCACCACTAACCCATAATAAATTCACATAAAATAGTGAACTCTACGTCTTTAATGAATTTGAACTCATAACATTCAGGTGTAAAATTTAAAAAACTCATAATTGTCATTGATGTGAGTAAACATAATCCATTGGACCAAACTGACAAACCCAAGTCTAAATGGGCCAAAAGCCCTACAAAATGGTGGAGACCAAGACCTACAAAAAACCCATATAGTTGGACTTACAACTGGATGTAGAGCTTAACCGAAACCTGCAAAAGGAAAGGAAGACTTTCAAGAGACAAGATTCAATTACAATCCAATCAAGAATATGGGTCAACGACTTACTAAAACAGGCCGAGGCAATAAAAAAGGATTGGGGTCTGATTCTGGATATATCCAGCCCAATCTCGGGTCCCCCACATCTTTCCAAAGATAGCCACATCTGCCATAGAAAGAAAAGAAAAAAAATCAGCCCGGTTTTAGTTACCTTGTTTAGCCCGAAGCCATTAGCTTGTAAATAGACTCAATTTTAAGAATGAATAAAGCTCTCTTAAACTTTAATTATGCAATTGCTCTCTTATAATATTTACGCATAATATACCCCTTTTTTTTTCTTCATGTTTCTCTCATGTTGCAATGAATGCACCCTTTTGTTAGGGATAGTAGCATCAGAGAACGAAGAATAAACAAGAAACAATAAATCTAAGCCTAAATATGAAGATGAAAAACATGAGAATTTAAACGTGGTTCGGCATAACTTGCCTACATCCACGAGCCAACCTAGACTACATCTTTATTTCTCAATGAGTGAATCAAGGTACATCAATGAATTACAAGTAGAGTTCTCATATTTATACTAGTGGAGAAGACCTAAATTTTAACAAATTAGGAAAACAATCCTAATTAACAAAGGGAATAATTCCTAAACGTAATAAGAAATAATTATAATCAAACTAGGACTCAAATATGCCAAAATCCACCAAACTTGCACCCCAAGACAAAAAACATGCCAAAACTCACCGAAAAACGCGTACAGCTTCGCACATCGGCTCCTGGGTGCCCCTGATGGCGCCTGGGCGCAGCAAGGCCCGTTTTTCGACTCTTCGCGAATTCGGTCTATTCCGACCCTTATTTCGCAACCCCGGATCTACCCCGACCCATCTCGACTCTATTTTGTCTTCCTTTTGGTCAAGTTTCTTAGCATTTTCCTTGACTATTTGAAATCATCTCCACACAAACCCATCAATCTCCCACTTGGAGAATGATCTTCAAATTCTCGAACTCAATTTGAACCACTACTTCACTTTTTCTAAGTGAACCTTACTCTTGTCGACCCATCCCCAAATCCATTGGTGATCAAACCCCGAGATCTCTCAATGTCTCGTCAATTCATTCGTCCTCTAGTATCACCCACTTGACGAACTCTCTTTGTGAATATCGTTCCCTCGTTTTGAACCCTCGTCACTACCCTATTATTTTGGTGATCAACCAACTCCTGAATATCGTGGCATATCCATCTCGGTCCAACTGATCCTCAGATATAGATTACTCTAAAATCCAAACATGTCACAACCCAAACCGCCTCGGTCAACCCGTCCATTGACATCTTTCCACCAAGGACTTTTTCCAACGACAATCTTGAATCTCTCACATATCTGCTCCATGTCCATGCATGAGCTATGTCTGATCCATCTGCCTACTTGATTTTTCAATGTCTAACTCGGGTCACTGACATATGGGTCTGATACCAGTTGTTAGGGATGGTAGCATCAAAGCACGAAGAATAAACAAGAAACAATAAATCTAAGCCTAAACATGAAGATGAAAAATACGAGGATTTTAATGTGGTTCGACATAACTTGCCTACATCCACAAGCCAACCTAGACTACATCTTTATTTCTCAATGAGTGAATCAAGGTATATCAATGAATTACAAGTAGAGTTATCATATTTATACTAGTGGAGAAGACCTAAATTTTAACAAATTAGGAAAACAATCCTAATTAACAAAGGGAATAATTCCTAAACATAATATGAAATAATTCTAATCAAACTAGGACTCAAATATGCCAAAATCCGCCAAACTTGCACCCCAAGACAAAAAACTTGCCAAAACTAATCAAAAACGCGAACAACTTTGCACATCGGCGCCCTGGGGCCGCGCCTGGGCGCCTCTAGGCTCGTTATTTCGACTCTTCACGACTCCGGTCTATTCAGACCCTTATTTCGCAACCCCGGATCTACCCTGACCCGTCTCGGCTCTATTTTGTCTTCCTTTTGGTCAATTTCCTTGACTATTTGAAATCATCTCCACACAAACCCATCACCTTTCTCTATCTCTTTTTTTGAATAAGTTTAGATGTAATGTTAAAAAAAAAATACAAATAAATTTAGTGTTAAAACATTGTTGGGCAACTTTCCTCAACTGAAGTGGTTGGTGTTGCATAAAATGTGGTACATATTGGGGAAAAAAAATTCACAAAGTTAAGATATAGCAGTTATTATTTTGTGTTAATATATTTTGAGAAGTTGATATATAGTAGTTATTTTTTTGTGTTACTTAATGTATTTTGAGTTTGTTTTTTTCTCTTTTTCTATTCACTAGTTCTATCTTTTTGGAGCAAATAGACTCAATTTAATAGTAACAAAAAATTTGAGGTCATCAAAGTAAGTGCTTATGTGGTAGATATAATTAAACTCAATCGTATCACACAAGGAATTATCATATATTTCCTCTATTGAATATGGATAAATAGAGTTATAAATATTTATCTAAAATTGGTATGATTAAAAATTTAATATTAAAAGACAGTTACCAATGTAATTTGAATTCAAATAAAAAAATATGATTTAAGTTCATACCCATGCATAGGGGTGTAAGATGAACAGAGCCGGCTTGCGAGCCTAGTGAGCCAGCTCGATTAAAGCTCGGGTTGAGCTCAAGACATTTCAGGAGCCTGGGCTTATTCATGAATCGAGCTCGAGCTTGCATTTGAGTGTTCATAAGCTCGCAAGCCGGCTCATGAGCTTTTACTATTATTATATTTGTATGTGTCTATATTTATATATATTGGTATATTTATGTTACTTAATATTATATTCATTTTTTTTGTAATCTTTTTCCTGCACATCATATATGATCAAATGATATTGAATAAATATTTCATTTGTTAAGGGCTAACTTTCATATATGAATATATATATATATATATATATATTAGTAATAATGATTTTATTATTCATGTACTTACTTATATTAATAATAACAAATTATATGAATATTATTGTAATTAGGAAATAATATCTTCAAAAATTTAATGAAAGTTCTTTTTAATTCAAATTTTATTTTGTCATATATTCATTTCGGAAGTCATAATTGTATGCATATATATATATATATATATATTTGTAAAGAATGAATTTTATTTTATTTTATTTTCCAAGTTCCTTCCCTAATGACGACCCAAGTGCTTAACCGTTATCAGTTCGTCTTTGCGTAATTTTGTAAATTCTCAAAATTTAAAATATATGTTCATTCAATAAAAAGACTACTTGAGAGCTTGCAAATAAGCCAAAATCTCGAGCTTAGCTCGAGCTCCAGCTCGGCTCAAGCTCGAATGAGCCAACAAGTTGAGCTCGAGTTTGAGCTCAAAAGAAATGGGCTCGATGAGCTCTAGCTCGAGCCTATAAAATATGCAAGGCTTGGCTTGAGTTCGGCTCGTTTACAGCCCTACCCATGTATCATATTTTTAAAATTAAATTAACATGATTTAATACTCATAAAAAGATTTTTCGATGTAACCATGAAAATTGAATCAAATCTTATAATTTTGCAAATTATAAATAAGAAAATTATGTAATGATAAATGTATATATTTTTATTATTAATTTTTATATAATTAGTATCCCGTGCCAAGGCATGCAAATTATAAATAAGAAAATTATGTAATGATAAATGTATATATTTTTATTATTAATTTTTATATAATTAGTATCCCGTGCCAAGGCATGAGGCTACAACTAGTGATAAAGTTATAAATTACCAAGTCTATTCAATTAATTTCATTAATTAGGTAATTACTATAAAGTATGTACCAAACTTAAATAATTTTTTGTTGGCCACTAGTTTGAAATATGAACTCTACGATAGTACTATTAAATAATCTATTAATTTCGAAAAAGATGTCCTCTTAGGGAGAAACCCATTTTAGTCCTTGAGCTTTACCTCCAATTTCAAATCAGTCCACCAGCTTTTAATAAGTCTCAATCTAGTCCTTTTGAGGGTCATTAAAGATATTAATGGCAAGAATAATTCTTACTTATGAACTATCAAGCAAATTTTAAGCCATTTTGGGATCCAATGGCAGAATGGTATCAAAGCCTTAGGTTTATTGATGAAATAATTGTTTTAATTTTACGTATGATATTTTATTTCTAACGGAGGAGATTTAAACAAGTATGGAACAATCGTTCGAGTAGTTATGAAAAATAGGATTCAATCCTTCCCTATAACGAGATCGAGACGGATACCTCTAAACTCTTTCGAGATTTTAGAGAAATCCAAAAGACGGTTCAAGACTATGGACATAGGTTAACCCATATACATGTGAAGATAAAACGTTTGAACCAGAAGATGGACAAGATCTTACAGATCTTACCAGATCTGGGTAAATCCATGAAGGATATGAGGATTGATATTTCAGATCTGAAAGGAAAACGGAGTGGTGATGCTGAAACATCCAAATCCAAGAAGGAACGTATCAGTGACTCCCTTGGACTAGTGCCTCTTCTTCACCAGAAAGGCAAGGCGAAGGAGATCCCGAAGCCAAAAACTTAGGAAGATCTAATTATTGATATCCTCAACACCATAAATTAATATAGAGATATCAAGAGTAGATCTATGTGATCTTCAGAAGTTGGCCGAGTCATTCTCCTAACTTGCAGTTGTAGATTTGGTGAATGTCAAAGCAAATGAGACATCTCTAGCGCTGCCACCACCAAAAGTAAGTACCTCATCAAATGATCCTATACAGAATAGTCCGATGAGAGAAGGCGTGGATTTTTATATGAATATATACTACCCCAACCTTTTTTTTCCTTGGGCAAAGACGATGCTACAACCCTTGCATCCATATGGCATCGTCCTCAATTTGGATGTCATGGATTTTCGTAACCTTGAATAGCTAATCGATGAATGGGTAGCTGCCATGAAAGTAGCAGCCAAAACGTTGGAACTTGATAGAGAAAACTTCATCAGACTAATGGAGATAAGCTTGGAAGGATCAATTAAGGGCGGCTTGGAAATTACCCCCAAAATAACCAAGCAACAAGTTCTAGCTGGAGAATCCAAAAGCACAATTGCAGAAAGATTCGGAAGGCTTATCAAGTTACATTTCATCGGAGATGGATACTCCGAAGAAAGTAACTAAGATAAGACTAGAGAGCATACACAAGCCCTCTATGGTCTTGAATTTAAAAATATTTGTGCAATAGATGAATATATCTATTATTTCCGCAAATACTTCTTCCAGCGTGAGGTCACACCAAAATTTGCGGCACCCATGTTCTTTGCAAAATTTGCTATCCTTAGAGGAAAATGTTAGTTCAATCCTACAAGGTACCGGAAGGAAAGCTTGATTCAGTTTCCAGAAGAATGTCTTTTCTAAAAGATAAATTAAAAGATTGGTGTAATCAAGTATCTATCCATAAGAACATGAAGAATCTAAGAGGAAAGATAAAAAGAACTCATCTTTGTTGCGATAACGACGATTTTCCAACAATCATTGGAGATCAAGCAAACAAAGGAAGAAGCAAAAGAAATCCGGTAACCTTGACAATAGGAGTTATGGAAAGAGATCTTCTTTAAGACGTCTTGGTGGTCGAAATCAAAAGTCAAATCTTACAAATCTGGCCAAAGATCAGGACCTACAAGGGTTTCATCTCAAGGATCCAGACAGATCCACAGGAAGAACCCCAACAAGACGAACTTTCAGACGTGCCCATACCCGAGCAAATGAAAGTTTCAAAGACTGTAACTGCTGCACATGTGGCGCCCAAGGCCATATCTCACCAGATTGCCCACCAAAATGTGGTGATTGCGACAGTTCGAAGCCACGACAGACATTCTGGATGCAGTCTTCTACGGAGAATTGGTACCAATTTACCAATTCAAAGATGTCCCCACAGATGAAAATGTCTATGAGGAATAAATAGAAAGTGATTCAGATGGATTTTCAACTGAATCAAAATAACCACAACAAGGGAGATAGGCTTCAAACGTCAGAAAGCCTGTCAGAATTCTTTTCAAGGATGTCTGTATCAAACCGGACCATGGAAAGAATAATGCGGCAAAAATCCATCTTGGACCATATGACGGTTTCAGAGTTAGCGGAGTCAGCCGAATCCTAAACCAAATAGGATTAAATCAATAGAGACATAACATCATTTACAAGGTAAGCTCAAGTGAGTTTGCAATTCTTATGGAATTAACTGGTAATGTGATGGATATGCAATTTATTCCAAACGAAGAAATTCTGGAAGAATTAAGTAATCTTCCAGAGGAAATAGCTGTTATTATGAAATGGATCCATATCGGAACTATTGAAGTAGTAATAAAATCCACTTTCAAAGAAGGAGTTGATTCTCCATTACATTTATCAATAATGGATAAAAGAATCTATAGCTTAAGAGATGGTTATCTTGGTACAATGATAGGAAATTTATATGCAGGAAAACTTATGTTTGATATTCATCCTAGAATTGTATATAACCTAGCCGATCAGGATTTCAATCGAGTTAAACTTGTGGTCACACATTATAATAGCTTGAGTGCCACCAGATTAAAATTGTGAATGCTTAAAACTCAGAAACTGCAAAAAGAATCTTGTATTAACGAAATAGACTAAACACCCTTTTTGTTATTAAAATGTCTGCCCGCAATCCTCATTTAGTTAGAAGATGAGCGTGTTGTTCATACTTTTCACCTTTATTAATAAAATGGTGAAATTCATTAGCTATTCTTTTTGGGGTTGGAAAGTGTCAAAAATTGTGTTTTTAAGGTGCAAAATATTATTATTGACATTTCAATTAACTCAAACAGTTACCAATTTAACTGAAAATTAGACGGAGGGACCACATTTGATGAAAATGTGGTAGTTTAAGGACTACATTCGGTGAATATTATAACTGAGAAACCAAAATTGAATTTGACGTATAATGGGAGGACCAAAAATGAAATTTTTCCTTTGTTATTCGTACTTCTTTTCCTCTTAGATGAACATTAATATAGGATTCATTACGTGTACTTTTTGTCATTGATTACGAATGGCGAGAAAGGGACATTTGATGAAGACTAGATTTCGTATTATGCATCTTGCTTTGACATTATCATTAACCTATTCCATTACCAAAAATAAACATTATCAATTTATATATACACACACGCATTTATATAGGTGGTGACTGTTATGTTTATATTCCAACCACAAGGAAAATTCTTGTCCCGATTGATTCTGTCCATCCTAGATGTAATTCATAGCATGTGCGACTGATTACATAATAAATATAATTCACTCATTTTATGAATTACATTTGAGATTGGTTGAACCCCGAGACTGAAAACGAGCGTTTATCGACATGGGCTTGCTACATGTTCTTGGTGTTGCAAATGAATTAAATCAAAAAATGTGCAAATTTGTTTGATTATTATCAAGTTTTAATATTTATGATTGTGTTTTATTTGATTGTCAATTGAATCAAATTGAACGAGTTTTAATCAACCAGAAGATAAGTCCAGCTCAAGTAACTTGATCTTTTTCACGTATTGATTTTTTTTTCTTAACTAATTGATTCAAGCTCAAACCGAGCTCTCGCTAATTATCAAACATCAAAAATCGTTCAAATTTAATTTGTTATGATTATGAAAATGAGCAATGTAGAATAATTTGGTTCATTTTTCACTTTATTCATTTCCAATTCAAATCTTCTTTTTTGGTAACACAACATATATTTATGACAAGTGTATACATGAGTGGTTAGGATGTGAATTAAGAAAAGCAATGTTATGGAGATAAATTTGAAACTTCTCTTTTCACATTCTAACCATTCGTGTATACACTTATCATAAATATATGCATGTTACAGAAAATGTTACACACTAATTGATGCAGGCAGATTATGCATTATACATCTTTAGGTCTCCAAGTTTTCTAATCCTGCAAAAAAACAAAACGTTAGAAGGCGCGCCGAGGATTTTCCTGACATTGACACTCTGACGCTCAATTCAAAAATCTCCCGAAGAAATATATCAGATATCGTAGTCTTTCCTTAATATATTGTCAAGTACGTCCCACCGTAGGGCTACAAGAAACCCCAGTTATTATAAGCTTTTTCCTTCTGAGCCAGCTCATCCCAAAAAAATATTATAATATTAATGTTAGTCCAAATATTCAGCTCGGTTTAATAAAATATCTTACCCACATCAAAAATGTTATAAGAGAAATTTTATTTATTTCATAGAAAAACAAAAAGAAAAGAAAGGAGAAAACCATGCAATATCTCATCACATAAGCAACACGTGCAATATCAATTAGTATATATACACGTCCAAGAATTGCCATTCCGCAATACTCTCATTTTTTAACTTTCCTCAGTGCAAGGAGTCGCACTCTCGGGGAGCTCCGATCCGTAGAAATGGAGGCGGGACAAAATTCATCTCCGCCGTCACCGGCGAACGATCGTCTCGTTTTCGATATTAATAAAGAGAGGTTTGAGGTTCCAGAAATTGATCCTTCCACTACTTTGCTTGAGTTTTTGCGAACGCGCACTCGTTTTAGAGCTCCCAAGCTTGGTTGTGGCGAAGGTGAGTGAGCTCATTGTACATACTTTGTATGTATATTTGTATGTGCTTTGAATGTGTGATTGTTGATTTAGGTATTTTTTGTTCACCTTTGATGTCCAATTCCGTCTATTTTTAACGGTAGAAGGCATGTGCCTTGCACGTGGGCTGTTAGTCAAAGCCTTGACCGTGATATGCACCTGATTTGAGTTCCAAAACAAGAGATAATTACAAAAAGCTCCCCAACTTGTAATTAATTTAATATTTTAACAAAAAAACATAAAATATAATACATATATATATATATATACACACACATAAAATTACATAATATAAAAATAACAAAAAAAAAATCACTGTTCATCGTCTTCACTACGAAGATGATGAACAGTGAACCAAATTTCCCCCCCAACACACACATAATCACACATACATATATAGACACACACATAGACATATATAATATGTATATATACACACAAAATTATATTTTATTTTATATATAAAAATAACAAAAAAAAATCACTGTTCATCTTCTTCACTGTGAAGACGATGAACACTGAACTCAAATATCCCCCCGAACACACACATACATATATAGACACACATATAGACATATATAATATGTATATATATAAACACAAAATTATATAATATTTTATATATAAAAATAACAAAAAAAAATCATTGTTCATCGTCTTCTCTGTGAAGACAATGAACAGCGAACCCAATACCCCAACACATAATCACACATACACATATAGACACACACATAGACATATATAATATGTATATATATACACACAAAATTATATAATATCTTATATATAAAAATAACAAAAAAAAATCAATGTTCATCGTCTTCACTGTGAAGACGATGAACAATGAACGATTGGAAAAAAACATTAATTTTTTTCTTTATTTATATATATAAAAGAAAGTATTGGCCTTTAACTGTCCATGTGCAGCCCACATGCCTTCTTTGTTAAAAATAGACGGAAATGGACGGAGGAGACCAAATGTGAGATTTTTTGAAAGATATGAGATGCAATGTGAGATTTTGGTAATGAGTAGGATCAAAATTGAATTCGAGAAAAGTTATGGGACATGAAGTGCAATTTTCCCAAAACATAAAATATAATACATATATATACACACACACACAAAATTATATAATATTTTATATATAAAAATAACAAATAAATAAATAAATAACACTGTTCATTGTCTTCACTGTGAAGACGATGAACAGTGAACCCAATACCCCTCCCTCCCCAACACACACACATAATCACACATACATATATAGAGACACACATAGACATATATAATATGTATATATATACACACAAAATTATATAATATTATTTATATATAAAAATAACCAAAAAAATTAAAAAATCACTGTTCATCGTCTTCACAGTGAAGATGATGAACAGTGAATCGAATACCCCCCAACACATCCACATAATCACACATACATATATAGATACACACATAGACATATTTAATATGTATATATATACACACAAAACTATATAATATTATTTATATATAAAAATGACAAAATAAAAAAATAAAAAAATCACTGTTCATCGTCTTCACAATGAAGACGATGAACCCAATCCCCCCCCCCCCCAACACACACACACACTCACACATACATATATAGACACACACATAGACATATATAATATCTAAATATATACACACAAAATTATATAATATTTTATATATAAAAATAACAAAAAAAAATCATTGTTCATCGTCTTCACTGTGAAGACGATGAACAGTGAACTAACGGCCCACGTGCAAGGCACGTGCCTTCTGCCGTTAAAAATAGACGGAATTGGACGGATGAGACCAAATGTGAGATTTTTTTAAAGATATGAGACCCAATGTGAGATTTCAGTATTGAATGGGACCAAATGTGAGATTTTTTTAAAGATATAGGACGCAATGTGAGATTTCAGTATTGAGTGGGACCAAAATTGAATTTGGGAAAAGTTATGGGACGTGAAGTGCAATTTTCCCTAGATATAAATAATTTAAATATAGTATTATTGTCGAACCTAAATTTGTAATAGAAAAGAGTACTTTAATAATTATATCATAAGTTTTCAAGGTATATGTAATAATATACCCATTAAATTATATCCTAAAGCATATTTATAAAAAATCAATGAAAGCTTTGTTCTTGAAAATAATATACAAGATGCCCGATATTATCACCGATAATATCCCGATACGACCGATAATATCATCATATTGGCGATACCATCCAATATTATCGGATGTTATTGTTGGTAAATTTGATTGTGATAAAGTGGATATGCAATTTGGAATCGAGGCTAGAATGAACTATGTACTTAACACAATATTGCCCCGCTATAGCCCTGCTATTGGTGGTATGGGTTGGTGCAATTGCGTCCCAAGATACAACGATTCTTCTCGGGACAGAACCACTTCAAATCCCGAGACCCACGAACGAAACCCTGTTTCGAACTCTCAATAACAAAATGATTCAACTCTCGACTTTGTTATTCTCGGAATAACGAAACTTGAGAGAATGAACAGAGATGAAGAGGAATTTTTGATTCGCTCCTAAAAAAAAAAAAGAACATCTAAGGGAGTTTATATAGGTTTTAGAAACAAGAGGGGCCATAAGTGTCATTAAATTCAATTTAATCACTCACATAAATGACATTAAATTTAATTTAATGACTCACATGTAACAGTCGTAATGGTTTTGACCGTCATAAATACGACCAATCACATGTGTGTTAAAAATACAACTCGTACGATCGTGACCATCGATCATAATGAGTAGTATCTTTAACTCCCCATAGTTTTACACTGTTGGATGAGAAGAGATTCACGGCAAACCCACAGATTTCAACCAACAACTTCAACATTTAATTTCTCATTCGTCCGAACTCGGATTAAAAAAATTCAAAATGCACACGTGTTGTTCGAATTTGTTACCGAAAGTACGTCGCACGTACTTTACTTACATCCGATTTCCAACAATCCCCCACACAAATGAAATTAACAGATGCAGACACATTGAGAGTTCGAGTGAAAAACTATAGCATCAGAAGAGGTAGCTTTTGGTTTTGAACCTTTCTTAGTGAAATATTATCGGATTTACTAGGCTGCCCAATGAACGCGATGTCTTGAATTGTTCAGCCGTTCGTGTAAACCAAGACAATGATATTCACACCATAGTCTCTTGAATAGATTTTGTTCTCACTGTTGGGTCCATTTTGGCTGTGGCACCCCCTCTTGGACTCATAAATGTTTACACTTTACTCAATGTTGAGGCGGCCTACACCTCACACTTACATAGGTGACTTTCTTTTTATGAGTATCCTGTCATACTCCACTTCATTTAGATAGTAAAGGAATCATTAAAAGCACAGCTTAACCTTTCCTACAACTTGCAGGTTGCACTTCTTTATCCTAGGCAATGAGTTTAGAGTTTATTAAACTCTTAAGTGCCTCACTGAATTTTCACAACTTAGTTGTCACATTGAACCAAGATCTTAGGATCTCCCGTCAACATGGTTGGGTTACCACTGTGTCCATTCTTAATTTGTAGTCTTTAATCCTATTCTTCTTGATAGGCAGTCCATTTGATTTCTATACAATCCTTTCGTCAAAGGATCTACAATATTCTCCTTTGATTTCACATAATCAATCGAAATAATCCCGTTAAAAATAAACTGCTTAATGGTATTGTGCCTACGATAAACATGACTAGACTTATCATTGTACATACTACTTTATGCCCTTCTGATGTCGACTAGATTTTCCACTGGGAATATCTTCTAAATATTGTGTAGTCACTCAGCTTTTTCATTAACTTTATCTAAAGTTATGAATTCTGACATGGGCTATACAAGTTCGTTTAGATGATTTCAATGACACTACTCCTCCACCGAAGGTAAAACAGAACCACTCGTGGACTTAGAGTCGTTTGCGTCAATTATCCAGTTAGCATTATTGTATTCTCGAAAACAAATAGCGGTTCTATATTCCATGATTTTGACTTCATGAATATCAGAATTTCTGACTTTATGTACAAGATACACTATGAAGTGCATATCCAATATGCAGTCAACAGTCCTTGACCATATCTTGATTTGTTTGGATTTCGGTATGTTTACCTTATCCAAAACCCCCCACATTTTAAAGTATGTATAGGAAGGATTGTGACCTTTCCTCATTTCAAATGGAGTCTCACTCCTACTTTTGAAAATGTAGTTCGCTGAGAGGATTGCCTCGCTTTCCCACAATTCTGTGATACGCCAAATTTGAAAAACCCTTTATCTCCTTGAGATTATTTAAAGGATAAATAATACCAATGACTTTCAGCGAAACGATTTACGGCGTTTAAAACTGCTATCTCCGACGAGCACGGGCGCTCCAAGCACCATCATTTTGGTCACATTAAAATAAATTTAATTTATTTAATAGTCAAATCCAAAATGATTACAACAAAATCAAATCCAATTTAATTTTGATAGGATGATTTAATTCAATTTAATCAAAGTGAAATTAAATCCAATTTAATTTCCATGACAAGATTAAATCTAATTTCATTAAATTCAATTTAATTCCATGGAAAAGATTAAATCTAATTTAATCAAATTGAAATTAAATCCAATTTAATTCCCATGAGAGGATAAAAACTAATTTAATCAAAATAAAATAAAATTCAATTTAATTTCCATGGGCTAACAATTTCAATGATAAAATCCAATTTAATCAATTACCAAATCAAATCCAATTTAATTTAAAATAAATTAAATCCAATTTAACTTATTATAAATTAAACCCCATTTAATTTAGTCAATATGGTACAACCCAATTTAATCAAATTTGGACCCCAAATTAGTCCAATTATCACTTCACTGAGCTCAGCCCATCACTTCATAATTGGCCAATAGTACTATGGGCCGAGCCCAGCTACTATATATGAGGTGAATTAACCTATGCTGGGCCAAGCCCAGCAATATGGACTGATTTAATAAGAGTTGGCCCAATCTCTGCCCAACTACATGTCCAGCAGATTGTTGCTTTAGGCAACAAAGGTCTTCTTCTTCCCGTCAAAGCACCGTCCCACGGCAGCACACACACATACACGTTCAGTGTGTGTTCTGGCGATACAAGCACCACTTGCACTGTCATCATGCTTTTCCAGAATTTTTTTCCAAACAAAATTTCAGATTGTTGTTCTCTCTCGATTTTCCAGCCCATTCCAAACTATCAAAAATCCAGATTTTTGGCATCAAATCGAGTTATCCAGATTTTTCACATCAAATTACATTAAATATTGTGTTAAGTTTGTTGGTAAATTTGACTGTGATAAAATGGATATGCAATTTGGAATCGAGGCAAGAATGAACTCTGTCGTTAACACAATATTGCCCCACTATAGCTCTGCCATTGGTGGTACGGGTTGGTTCAATTGTGTTATACAACGCTTCTTCTCGGGATAGAGACCCACGAAGGAAACCTTGTTTCGAACTCTCAATAACAAAATGATTCAACTATAACAGGGGTTTATATAGGTTTTAGTAACAAGAGGGACTTCATTAAATTCAATTTAATCATTCACAAAAATGTCATTAAATTCCATTTAATAACTCACATGTAACGGTCGTAACGGTTTTGACAGTCATAAATTTGACCAAGCACATGTGTGTTAAAAATACAAGTCGTATGATCGTGACCATCAATCGATCGTAATGAGTAGTATCTTTAACTCCTCATAGTTTTACACCGTTGAATCAAAAGAAATTCACGGTAAACCCATAGATTTCAACCAACAATTTCAACATTTAATTTCTCATTCGTCCGAATTCAAATTAGAAAAATTCAAAATGCACACGTGTTGTTTGAATTTGTTACCGGAAGTACGTCACACGTACTTTACTTACATCCGATTTCCAACAGTTGCGATATGTATAACCTCGAATAATATCAGATATCGTCCTATATTATGGGATCGGCAAGGGCCGATCCGGATATATGTAGGCCGATATTATCGGATATCCACCGATACTTTGAACCATGCTTTGATGGCGCTGTGTGTGTATAGAACAGATTATACACATTTGAATTCACTATGTTTTTTTGGATACGTGATACACTGATATGTGTTCTTATTTTATATAGTTCTCTGTAGTTGTTTAGCTGTTGTCTATATTCACCCTTGCTTGGATTCAAAACGCTGTGATTATGGACTAATATGTGTGATCCTTGATATGTGTGATCCTTGATATGGACTCTTTTCTTTGAAGTCTCTGTGCGTGCGTGTGTATGCGCATACATTTATATTTGGATCTACTATGCTAAGTAGGATTCTTGACACAATCTAATATTGGATGTCTTTCTGTATTTGTTTATCCATATAAACTATTATTTGGACTCAGAACATCTATTATGTGGAATTCTTGGATATGGTCATGTTCACTGCTAGGCAGGTCTTGGTGTGTACTTCATTGTTTTGACATTCATATATGGATTCCCTGCTAGAATTGATGCACTGGCTTTAGGTGATTCTTCAAGAGATTAATTAGAATTCAGTCGGTACCTTGCTTTTTATGTGATTAGAAGGTTTGGATAGGAGGATTAATTTTTGGTCAGTGGAACATTTTTTACTGTCCTTTCACTTACTCTCGATGCTAGTACTCGAAGCAATAATTTCGTTAAACAAAGTAAACAATTTTATCCGCGATCTTTTTATCTCTATGATTCAAAGTTAATTCATCTGATTAAGGGATTCTTACTTTTGAACATCTTCAGGTGGTTGTGGGGCTTGTCTCGTCCTGCTTACGAAGTATAATCACATACTTAAGAAGATTGAAAGTTTTTCAGTGAATTCTTGTCTTACGCTTCTTTGCAGTGTAAATGGTTGTTCTATTATCACAAGTGAAGGCCTTGGAAGTACTCAAGATGGCTTCCATCCAATCCACAAAAGATTTGCTGGATTTCATGCTTCTCAATGTGGCTATTGCACTCCTGGAATGTGCATGTCACTTTTCTCAGCACTCGCCAATGCTGAGAAAAAACATTCTTCTCAAGCTCCTCCTGGCTTTTCAAAGTTGACGGTTTCTGAAGCTGAAAAGGCTATAACAGGGAATCTTTGTCGATGTACTGGCTATCGACCCATTGCTGATGCATGCAAGAGTTTTGCTGCAAATGTCGATTTGGAGGATCTGGGGATCAATTCTTTCTGGAGAAAGGGAGATAAGGATATTGGAGTAAATAAATTGCCATCATATAATCCAAAGGATAACACTTTTCCCTATTTAGAATTGGAAGATGAATTCAAGTCAACCAGGATTTTGAATTTTGAAAATTATTCTTGGTACACCCCCGTCACTATTAAGGGCCTTGAAAGTTTGTTGCAATCTGATATAGTAGAAAATGGTAAAAAAATCAAGCTAGTTGTTGGCAACACGGGTGACGGTTACTACAAAGAGACAGAGAAGTATGATAACTACATTGATCTTAGGTATATCCCTGAACTTTCAATGGTCAAAGAGGATAACTTAGGGGTTGAATTAGGAGCAGCTTTGTCAATTTCCAAAGTCATATTATATTTGAAGGAAAAAACTGAAAAAGTGGTGTTTACCAGAATTGCTGACCACATGGAAAAGGTTGCTAACGGATTTATCCGGAACTCAGCTAGTATTGGAGGCAATTTGGTGATGGCCCAGAGGAAGCATTTTCCTTCGGATATTGCTACATTACTTCTTGCTGCGGATTGGAGTGTCAGCATATTGACGGGTCATACACAAGAAAAAATTACAATTGAAGAGTTCTTGAATAGGCCACCTTTCGACCCTAAAGATGTGCTTTTAAGTGTTCACATTCCTTTTCTTGAACCAACAAATATTGATGGTTCAGTTGAAAATAATTCGAAATTGTTGTTTGAAACCTACCGTACTGCACAACGCCCTCTTGGAAATGCGTTGCCCTATTTAAATGCTGCATTTTTAGCTGATATTTGTTGCAACAAAAATGGAGTCTTAGTGAAGAGTGTTAGGTTGGCTTTTGGTGCTTATGGGACCAAACATGCAACAAGGGCGACGAAAGTCGAGGAATATCTGGCAGGAAAAATACTTAGCATTGAGATTCTCGAGGAAGCATTGAAATTAGTGAAAAGTTCTATTGTACCTGAAGAGGGAACTTCACATCCTGCTTATAGGAGAAGCTTAGCTGTCAGTTTTTTATTTTCATTTCTGATTACATCTGGTGGTTCACCTGAGGATTTTAAGGACTCACTGCTGGAAGAAGCTGCTAAAACTATGAGACCAATAGTAAACCCTCCGTTGCTATCATCTGCAAACCAGAATGTGAAATACAGTAAAGATTATTATCCTGTGGGCGAACCGATGCCCAAATACGGTGCTGCCATGCAAGCTTCTGGTTTGTTATGTCCCTTTTGCAGTTTCCCAGTTTAGCTTCCAAAATTTAGCTTAAAAAACAAAATCCCCAATTATTATGTAAAATACCCCTGTTCTTAAAAAAAAATGATTGGAAAAATATACTTAGATATGTTTTATCTGTTATTAACAATCCCAGAATGAATAGAGAAGTTTTTTCTTGAATAAGAAAAATTATTGATAAATCCTTTATGATAATGAAAATAAACAAGAAAGAATCAATATAAAAAAGAAAATCCCATTCCACAAATTTCGACTATAAAGAGGTCACTTGATAATAATATTACTAATACCAACCACTCTGTAGGGGAGGCCGTGTACGTAGATGACATTCCATCACCTCCAAATTGTCTGCATGGAGCATTTGTTCTTGGTACCAAGCCTTCAGCTCGAGTAAAAGGTATATCTTTCGAGTATAATATACAACCAACTGGGGTCACTGATGTTATCTCTGTCAAAGATATCCCGAAAGAAGGAGAAAATGTAGGAGCCACTGCCAATTTTGGTTCTGAACCTTTATTTGGTGGTGATATCAGTAGGTTTGCTGGTGACGTCATTGCTTTTGTGGTAATTTTGCACTTTCCTATTAGTTTCAATTAGACTTTCTTGCTCATGAATTTATTTAAGCATACTAAAAAACTAATAATTATATGTTGCAATATCTTGTATAGGTTGCAGAAACACAAAAGCATGCAAATTTAGCTGCAAAAATGGCTGTACTTGATTATGATACTGAAGGCTTAGATCCACCTATTTTAACTGTTGAAGAGGCTGTCGAAAAATCAAGTTTCTTTGATGTTCCTTCTTCTTTTTATCCGGCGGAGGTTGGTGATTTCAAAAAAGGAATGGCCGAAGCTGACCACAAGATTCTCTCTGCAGAGGTACTTTGAATTAGTTTATTCAGATTTATAGAACTTCTATGCAGATTTATAGAACTTCTATAAAAGTAATTGTCCTTTTATGCAGATTTATAGAACTTCTAGACCCGATAGTGTGTTTTTTTAAGTCCCTCTGGACTGTTCTATCTATTTGTCCATCAACTTAGAAGAGAATTCTAATGTATGACTTAGAATTGATAACATGATCATTTGTCTCTCTATTATTTGCTAATTGTGAATCCAGATGAAACTTGGTTCACAATACTACTTTTATATGGAGACGCAAACAGCCCTTGCAATTCCAGATGAAGACAACTGCATTACGGTTTATAATTCAATTCAATGCCCTGAGTTTGCACATACAGCAATTGCAAAATGTCTTGGTGTTCCTGAGCATAATGTACGCGTCATTACAAGAAGACTTGGTGGAGGCTTTGGCGGAAAGGCATTGAGGTCTATGAATGTGAGTATGATTGACATCACAATTCTATCTTTCTCTTTTCAACTAATTTCTGGCCAAATGAATGTGTCTTGTGTACAGGAGGAACATATCAAGTGATAGTAGAATCACACACATAAAAGACATGATTTACGTAATTTGACGAATAATACCTATGTCTATGGTGACACTTGAAATTCTTGTTGATTTCTGAGTTAAAGATTACAAGAGACGTGCCAAATCTATTTATCGTCGAAGTCTAAGTCTACAACTACTCTGTAAAATGACCAACTATCTTCTAGTTGGATCCGCGAGTCAGGGTCTTTTTCCAATAATTCCTTTTTATCAGACTCGCAGTCTCATACTCGAGCTTTTTCGCTCCCATAATATAGATTAAATTTTAATTCACCATAAGGAGTGTACTTACCAACACTGTCGGTTTTCAGGTTGCTACAGCATGTGCGCTTGCAGCTCATAAATTACGTCGTCCAGTCAGATGTTATCATGATCGAAAGACGGACATGATAGTTGCAGGAGGAAGACATCCCATGAAAATAACATACACCGTTGGATTCAAATCCACCGGAAAGATCACAGCCCTATACCTCGACGTACTTATTAATGCAGGAATAACTATAGACGTAAGCCCCATTATTCCACATGGAATTATAACTTCACTTAAGAAATACAACTGGGGTGCTCTATCTTTCGACATAAAACTATGCAAGACGAACCTTACTAGCAAATCCGTGATGCGGGCCCCAGGGGATGTGCAGGGATCTTATATTGCAGAAGTTATATTAGATCATGTTGCTTCTTTGCTGTCGAAGGAAGTGGATTTTGTAAGAAATATTAATCTTCATACTCACGAAAGCCTAAAATTGTTCTATCCTGATGCAGTTGGAGAGTCGATAGAGTATACTTTGCCTTCTATTTTGGATAAGTTAGCTATATCATCATGCTTAGATGAAAGACTTGCGATGGTCAAACAATTTAATCTCACTAATATCTGGCGTAAAAGGAGTATTTCTCGGGTACCAATTGTGTATCAAGTGACTGTGTGGCCAACCCCTGGGAAAGTGAGTATCCTTTGGGATGGTTCTATTGTTGTAGAAGTTGGAGGCATAGAAATGGGACAAGGGCTGTGGACTAAGGTTAAACAAGCAACGGCTTATGCTCTTAGTTCAATTCAATGTGATGGAACCGAAGACTTGGTGGAAAAAGTACGAGTTGTACAGGCAGACACCTTGAGCATAGTACAAGGAGGCTTTACTTCTTGGAGTACCACTTCTGAAGCAAGCTGTGCTGCTGTTAGAATATGCTGCAATGTCTTGGTTGAAAGACTAAGCCCTATTAAAGAAAACGTGAAGGAGCAAACGGGATCGGTGAAATGGAACGATTTGATTGTCCAGGTTAGTACTTTATCTTAATTTTTTAATGTGCAAGAAATTATATATATTTGCTGGATTAGAGAAGTGTATAAATAGCTTTTCGAGAATAGATATTATAGCTTATATACACAGTCACGTTCTTGTGTTTCTACGAGAAATTCAATTAACAATATTTCAATCGTATAATTCTTGATTAAAATGTTTTTGCAAATTTTAATTTGTATCGCATTCTTTGATTTCTGGATGCAGGCACATAATGACAATATAAACTTAGCAGCAAGTTCTTACTTTGTGCCTGAGTCCAGTTCCACTTCGTATTTGAACTATGGTGCTGCAGTAAGTGAGGTAAGTTTATATAGTGACACTTCCCTATTCGAATATTGAACTTCTAAACCAGACGGGTTCTCGTGATTACTCCTATCAAATGGCAGTAAAAATATATGAATCCATTTATTTGCAGGTAGAGATAAATGTCCTGACAGGAGAAACAACAATTTTGAGATCAGATCTTATCTATGATAGCGGACAGAGCTTGAACCCCGCTGTAGATATGGGACAGGTTCGTATTTCGAATTCCCATCGCTGGTTTTCGCTTATATCATTTTGGAAAAGGATCATTACATGCACACCTCCTCACTTATTGGGTAATTACCACGAGCCTCGTGAGGTTTCACAAGTTACCAAGACACCCCCATTTTGACAACTTGAAAAGTAAGGGATGAAATTGTAATACGTTTTTACTTATTTGGGTGAAAATGTAATCTGGTTTTTTACTGACATGGAAGTTATGGTAATTTCTCAAACCTCACGGTATTTTCGTAATTAGAGTTTCACTCAGGGGATGTATATGTAATTTACCCTTTTAGAAATGTGGAATTAGATAGATTCTACACTTCCTCTCTCATAGTTGTGGTTTAGAGTACATTTTGTTCTTCTTTCAATGTGTCATTCTTAGAGGGCCCTAGACTCCGTTTCTTGAAAAACCACAACTGTCGATGTGGTGATGTGGTGAGACTCAAATAGAGCCCACTACGTATTAACGACGTTGGTTGTCCTAAGAGCTGGAGTCGCGGTAACTCTAAGAATCACACGTTTTATGGCCTCTTTATTATGTAAAATCATGTGACAACTTTCATTGGCTCACGGACTTGACAGTATCTTCTGCTCTTTTGCAGATTGAAGGTGCGTTTGTACAAGGTCTAGGATTTTTCATGCTTGAAGAATACTTAGTTAATGAAGAGGGACTGGTGACCACGGACAGCACATGGACCTACAAGATCCCGACTCTCGACACTATACCCAAACAATTTAATGTCGAGATTCTAAACAGTGGACACCACCCAAAACGTATTCTCTCATCTAAGGGTAAGTTTGCTTGCTCCATAACTTCAAGATACAAAGTACTTTAAAGTGTGATTCTATGGATTTGTCGACTCAATATGTTTTATGTTTATAGCAAATGTGTTGGTCACAAGACTCGCAACAAGACGTGTTACTTGCAAGCATAATATTGTTCAACTATTTCGTCCCAAAGTAATCTTGGTTTTCTTGTACACTGTTAGGGCGCATAAGAAAAAGTATAATTACACCCTTGGGTAATTACCACGAGTCCGTTGAGGTTTTGCAAATTACCAAGACCCTCCTGTCAAATTCTAACAACTCAAAAAACAAGGGGCAAAACTGTAACTGGGGTTGAAATTGAAATGTGTTTTTCCAAATTAAAATGTATTTTTTCTAACGGAGGAAGTTATGGTAATTTCTCAAACTTGATGGTGTTTTTGTAATTAGGGTCTCGGGCATGAATGTCTTTGTAATTTACCTAAGAATATGCCTTACACAAGGTCAATTATATGAGCTCCTAGAATTTTGAGTCCAATAAGCACAACCATCCTTGTTGCGGTTACACGGGACTTCATTCAAAGTTTCGTAAGCTCCTAGCCCCTAGGAACCACTATGTATAAAATGAGGTAAAAAATTCATCTAGTGTGTAGTTTGACGACGGGTGTAATTACATAAGGATGCTCTCAACTATGCTGAAATCATAAAAAGGGTAAAATGTATTTTCGACCTCAACCTGTATCGGTCAGAGCACTTTGATACCTAATCTAATTAATTTTTACATTCGACTACCCAACCTTTGTAAATTGTGATACTTAAGTCAATCGGAGGAATAATCTGGAATTTTTCCTCCAAAAAGTCTGTCACATGCCTTAAGCAAAACTTAAATTATGTACCGAAATGCACATATCATGCAATGTATAGGTAGTCGGTTATTGAAAATCTTAATTGAGTAAATCGTGTCTTAGCATGATTTTATTACAGATTTAAGTGAATTCCACATGTTGAAAGTGGAATGTCTTTGGCTCAAATTAATCTATGTTTCGAATAGATAAATTTCGAGTATTTAATTACTTAATTCCGATTTAGAGTGAATGAGAAATTAATTAACAAACTATGTCAATTAAAATGTGGTTTCTAATTGGAATCAATGAATCGATATGAACATACACAACTAAATGATTAAATTCATACGATCGACGGCCGCGATCGTATGGAGAATGGTCTATTTAGTTTGGGGACTTAAGTGTTCAAATTGAAAAATTGAGTGACCAATTTGAAAGGACCTAATTGATCAAGATTCAAAGTTTTGGGTCAATTTGAAAGTTCTGGAAAGTTGGGGGCTGAATGGCACAGCAATGGGTGCAACTGCTCGCACCGGATAATCTCTCATGCTGACAGCTTGCTGATTGGCTGGTCAGCAGGTGCACGGTGCACCCGCTCACACCTGATTATCGCTCCGCCTGGGGGCTTTTCGAAAACCAAGGCGACTTTTGGGGCTGATCTGCAAAATCCGAAAAGGTGCTTTTAGGGGGCTTTTTGTCCAAAAACCACACATTTTTGGCCCTTCTGCAATGTATGAAAAGTTGTAACTTTTGACCCAAAACTCTTCATTCTCTATAAATAGAACTCATATTTTGAGATTAAATACACCGAAGTATTAACTTCACATTTTCTCTTCTCCATTTTTCTCTTAAATACTATTTTGAGTATTTTGAGAATTCTTTGATTTCTTAAATATTAGTTTTAATATTTTAAAAATAGTGTTGAATATTACATGCTAATTTGAGCATTTAAAATATTCTCAAAGTTCTTGAATATTATTTGAAGAACTTGTTAGTACTAATTTGAGTACTTTGGATATTCTTAAGTATTAGTTTAATATTTGGAGAATAGTTTTGCATATTAAATGTCTAGATATGCATTTAATTCATCATAGTCCATCGACAGAGTTTGGAACACATTTTTGTTCGTAGAGTATCGAAGTTTGTAGTGCTACTATTTCTTTATTAAGTCGTTGAATCCTGGGAAACAATTGCCAAATCCCATAAGCACCGTGAGTGGAGAAATTTCGTTTCAAAGATAAATTGTAGAACACTTGCCTTGACTTTGAAATTGTTCTTGAAGATACTAAGCCCGAGTATTCTCACATATATTTTTCTAACAGGGTGCACAAAACGTCATAAGATATGGTGTAAAGTGCACATATCATGCAATATATAGGTAGTCGAACACACAATCTAAGTTAAATTATTCCTCCGGTGGACATACTAGTAACAAATTACAAATGTTGGGTACTCGAGTGTAAAATTTAATAGCATAGGTATCAAAATGCTCCAACCGACATACATTGGGGTCGAAAATGCATTTTACCCTCATAAAAACTACCCCTACGTTCTGTGTAACGATATTAACCCCCTGTCTGTAAACATTCTAACTTACGCAATCCTGCAGCTTGTTGCTATTTCTTTTACGCTCTGAACAGCACCTATTTTTTTAAAGCTGAAAAATGTGATAATTTTTTCTGCAGCTTGTGGTGAACCTCCTTTGCTTTTGGCCGTATCAGTTCACCGCGCTACAAAAGCAGCCATTGACGAGGCCAGAAAACAGCTCAAGTCGTGGGGAGTAGTTGAAGGGACCGATTCGACATTCTTACTGGATGTTCCTGCCACTCTTCCTGTTGTTAAGCAACTCTGTGGCCTAAATACCGTGGAGACGTACTTACAAAGCTTGCTTGCTCGTGAAAGTTAATAAGTTAACTCTTACATATAGGATGATGATCATGCAGAATAGCTCGTACGTATTATAGATGTTTGCAGGATATATATGTTGTTCAGCATTTGAAATGCAAACTTAAGGCTCATAATAGGGTTTGTTTCCTTTAGAGGTGACTGTGTGTGATGTATTGTTCTCATGAAGATTCTGCTGTAAATGTTGAAGATAGAGAAATGTTTGAATTTGTTGAACTTGATTTGATTGTGAATCGAATAGAGTTCGAAGAAGCTTTAATCGAGTTGGATTCAAGGTTTGTTACACTTATTCACGTTTTGCAACTGATCGAGTCAAGTTCGAGTCGAGGTTTACACCTTATTGAATGAAAACTTCAATCTAAATAAACTAAGCTCAAACAAATTTTCGGTAATCAATTTGAGATGAGTATCAAGTAACTTGATTTCATTTTCACCCTACCTCATTAAACCACTACCCAACCTGAAAGTGACGGGTTGTAATATTTTTAAACTGCCACTATTATTTGAAAATTTTAAACTGATAATTTTTGGGCGAATTAACTCAGTTTGAACAGTTTAGACAAATGAAAAACGTGCCAAACAAACCCTTACTCAAAATTCATCACCCAAAAGTTTCCGACAACAACAAATTCGGCTCCATAATAAAGGCCACGCGTCAATCCACCACTCGCCCCTGCTCCACTGACTTAATCCCCAATTCGATTTGCCCTAGTTTGTCGTGAAATTCTATGCTGGTCTCGGTCCAAAATTCACCATTGGATCCGGGGGTAATTTAGTAAATGCCCCTCCCCCCTATTGGGGGATCCAATGGTGAATTGGTCTCGGTCCAGCACAGAATCGCCCTTGGTTTGCCTTAACACGAAATTAATCCAACTTTCCTCAATTGAAACCTAATTACCTTGGACGACGTCGTCCCATTAACTTGCCTTTTAAGTTTTGACTAATAAAAACGTTGGCTAAGAAAAGCCTTATTTATTAAAATCTGATAGATATTTTTTGTTTTGTATAAATAAAAACAAGAGACATGAATCATGGGATCTAATATTATAAATTTCAATTAAAAATATTATTGATGAAATTAATTCTTAAGGATCAAATGTTTTTTCATGATATATGAAAATTTGGATAGGGGCGGCTTCAATCTAACATGAGCCAAGACATGCCTCCAGACCAAAAGTCGCTTAAAGAGATACTCAAATCGATCACCAACGCAGCAAGATTTATGCATCTTGCTCTGGCATTATCAATAGTCTATTCCATTATTAAAAATAAAAAAGCTCTATATCTCTCCCATTATCAAAATAGAGAATAAATATTATATATATAATTTTTCGGCTGTTTTATATTCATATGCTAACAAAACAAAAAGAAAAAATTAAGGCCCCAATTGGATGAACCTCATTTCTCATTTTTCAATTTTTCATAGATTTTTTCCATTAAAAATGCACTTGTTTGGCATCTTTTAAATTTTCTCCAAAGAATTGCTATATTTAAAAAATCTAAAATTCTCTTGAAAATGGATTTAATTGCATTTCTCTCACGAAAATCAAATTATTTACTATTTATAATTTGACAGTTTACCAAATAACTAAAAGCCTTTTATCCACTGGTATCTTAACATATGGAACTAAATAATTACATATGTTGATGGCAAGGTGCAAAAAAAAATCCACTTTTCATATTTTTTGATGTCTTAATTAGGGGTGTAAACGAGCCGAGTTGAACCAAACGAGATGTTGTTCAAACTTGTTTGAAATACAATCGAGCTTCAAAGTTTGTGTTTGAGCTTGTTTGATCGTAATCGAGCCGAACACGAGTCGAGCTCGAGTAGTTTGATTTTTTTGTACATATTTTTATTATTTTTTACTAATCGAGCCGAGTTCGAGTCAAGTTTCAAAACTTACCAAACACAAAAAGTTATTCAAGCTTGGTTTGATAAGTTAACGAACCGAGCTCAAACGAGCTTTTAACGATCGAGCTCGAGCCGAGTATCGAATAGTTTGGTTCGTCTTTCATCCCTAGTCTTAATTGATGAGTTTAACTAGGATATATCTAGATTTTCTTATAAAGCAAAAACTCGCACACCATAACTAATCATTACACTTTTAATCAAAAAAAACTTATTCAAACACACTTTCACCATCATATCTCTACTCTCCAAAAATGTAATCTTACTTTCTCTAAAATGATGAGAAGTAACATTTCATCCAATCGGGGCCTAAGTTCTTTAAAATTTGTACTTGTGCGTTGCTTAATTATTAATTGATTCCAGCTTGAACAAGTTTTAATTGTGCCGAGTACGATTACAATTTGAATAATTTGATCTTTCTTCACATACTTCATCATTTTTTTCTTACCTAATTGAGTCGAGCTAGAGCCTAAATTTAATAATTATCGAACATAAAAAAATAAGTTGTAAAAATAGACGCGAGTGTGTGTAAAAATAATTTACGATTGAAATTGTTTGAGAAAAGAATTGAATGTACTTGCATCATATATTATAAGTAGTGGGAATATTATAATAAGTGTTAATTAATACTAAATAATAATATAATATTAATAATTATTATTATTATTTTGTTGTATATGCACTCAACAAATCAAATAAAAATAAAAATATTAGTATAGAATTATTTAAATCATAATTAATCAACTAATATGATGTTAATTACAAAAAATTATAATATTTACATAATATTTATCAAACAATGCCTTAAATTACTGGGATCGGAATTTATATTAGCACTCCATATTTAATAATGACACTCCACTTGCTTTTTAATTTATTTAAATGTCCATGTGGAATTTTAGTTCCATCAACTTTGAAAGATGAATTTGCCCCTTTTTAATTGTTTTTGTATATAATCATCTTCTTTCTTTATTTTTTTTATTTTAATGGACAATAAATAATCAGTTATAAAAATTAACTAGAAGAAATTAAGCACTTTAAATCACACCAAATAATGGTGCACTCAATGGAAAAATTCTAGCTCAATTTCAGTTTGATCAAACCCAAAATAATTATGAGGGATTGTGTACTAATCACATAACAAATGTAATTCTTTATGTTCCATCAAACTGAATTTTTGCTAGAAATTTATGCATCGCAAGTACTTTCTCATCAATGTATGAGATGAAAACATGAGGACCATACTTATACTATGTTATAACTCTCAATAGCAAGACCGTAATGGTTGCCAGAAACACATAGGCCCTGTTTGTTTGTGTTTTCAAACTACTTTTTCCTTTTTCATTTTCATCTGAAAATGAAAATACACATTTTACACTATTTTTAACTGAAAATATTCTCATTTTTATTCTCATTTTTACGTTCCCAATAAATTTTAATTTCCTTAAAATTACATTTCACATCACTCATCTCACAATTTTCTTTTATCACTTTTCTCTCTCATCTCCTTCAATTTTTAAACCTTTTTCTCTCTCTTCCTTTAAATTTTTAAATCCAACACTATTCATCTAATCATTACTTTTCAATCATTTCACACATCATAATCACCAATTTCAACCATTTTAAAAAACACAACCAATACACTTAGGCTATGTATGGTTAGGAATTTTAAGAACATTTTCATTTTTTGGATCACCAAAAAATGAAAATGCACAATCCAAGCCAAATTCAACAGAAAATTATCAAATTTTAAATACACTCCACATTCCCCTATACAACAACCAATCATTTCGTCATTTCAATCTATTCATATCATTAATTACATTATTCCACTATCCAATTCATTCTCTTACTTTCCATATTTTATATAATAAAAATACCTATTCAATTTTTCAACATTCCAATTATTTTTATTAAATAATATTTAATAATATATAATTTGTATAATATATAATTCACTATTCACATTTTCCTCCCTGCACTATCCACTATTTTTTGGATAATGTTGCATTTTTATTTGTAAGTTCCTATTTGTTTGTTTCATGTATGTGTACTTGAATTGAGACTTAATTAGCCGTACTTTTACCAAAAGTATGTACAATATTGTGTGATTTATAATTTCATTTTAATAATTTCGTTTGTTGTTTATTGGATTTTAAATTATACTCTTTTAGCGTCTCAATATTCAAATAAATACCAACCGAATCTCGATTATTTCATTTTTGTACTAACTGGGTATTTAATAGGGTTGCCCACGAGCCGAGTCTTGCCAAATTTCTCGGCTAACATCATAGTATCTCATTATAAGAAGATGGAAATAAATTTGCCTCAATCAAATTGAAAATAAAATATTATATGTAAATGGAAAAAAAAATATAGAACTACTTATGTTCCAATCATATTTACACATTTCATAAAATATTGTATATATGAACCACATCCTATTTTTATATTTGTCCAATGCGAACCGTATAATTACACTAACTATTATAAATATAGACGAGCAAGATTCAATTTTCTTGAACTTTTAAAATATAAAATTGAAAAGAAAATACGAAATGAAAAAAGGATAAAAATCTAAAGCTAAAAAGAAATGAAAAAAGTGACCAAAAAAAAATGAAGCCCCCCACCCCCCGGCACCCCCCAAACCCATACCCACCTGCCTACCCCAACCCATGAACGCCCCCCATTGTTGGCTGCCTCTTTTTTTTTTGTCTTTTCATTCTATTTCTATGATATATGTTATATTATGTGTGTATATGTATATATATATATATATACACACACATATATACATATTACTTTATTACCAACTCATAACATTATTCAAAAAAATATTTATTTTAATATCTTTTCCCCCCATCATCATCATATTCATAACCAACTCAATCATTTCATATATCAAATCCTAATAAAAATCAACTTTATATCACATCTACACTACTTTCAACCAAATTCTAAAAATACATCCAAACAAACAAATAATGTCAATATTTTCACACGAATTTCTGTAATACACATTCCCCAAAAAAAACTCAGAATTCATTTTCGGAAACACAACCATACGGAGCCTTACTTTTTTTCACTTTTCTCACACAAAAATCAAAAAACTCATTCCCCCATACATTTTAGAAAATGACGGTTGAAAATAAAATGAAAAAACATCCAAACATAGCCATAGTACTTAAAATTATAATAGTAGAGTTTTATTTATCCATCTACTTTATGCATTTTATCAAATTTAGTGGACGAAATTAAATTACAAAACATTATAGCCTATGTTTGGAAACATTATAGCCTATGTTTGGAAACATTTTGAAACCATTTTGGTCAAATGGCCGAATCATGTTTGGATTACATTGTTTTGACCTAAAAAAAAGACACATAATTTTGACCAAAAAATAAAGCTGACAACTCTCTCTTCTATGTATGGCTCTATCTCTCGTTCTCTCTCCTCTGTCTCTTTCTATCTCCTCCGGAAAGCTGAAACATACATTGTCATAGTATCAAAGCAAACAAAAAGGAAAGGCTATGTTTGTTTGAGTTTTCAAACTCATATTTTCATTTTCGATCTCATTTGAAAATGAAAATATACACTTTACACTATTCTCAGCTGAAAATACATTTATTTTCATTTTCAATTTCACATTCTGTTTACACCCAAAATGAAATGGGCTTTGTCAGATAAGAAAGCCCAAACCATCCTTAATCCGAAGATGGGCTTGAAGTGAAATATCCCATACAGCCAAGACTATTCGAAGATGGGCTTAAATCAGGCGAGCCCAATTGAAGTCATGGGATCAGTAGAATACGAAATGGGCTCGGTGGGATCCAAATCTGAAGGCGAATCCAAAACAGAGGAAGTTACCCAGTTCAGAGACGCGCCAATAAAAGAAATTTAAAAGAGCGGTTGGGAAGCAGTTTTTCGGCCATAATGGACGTGGGTACGTGATAAAAGCAAGGCAAGGAGAAGAAAGAGGGACACAAAAAAAAATCATCAACTCTGCTTTTATCTTTTTTTCTCTAGGAGTAGGCGTAGCTAGGAGTAGTTGGTAGCGTAGAATTAGCATTAGAAACGTAGATCCAGTAGAATTGATAGTCGGTGATCCTGCTCGAGTTTATCAAGCTGCTCGAAGCAAACTGTTTGTATTCAATTGGAGATCAATATGGAGGTATAACATTTATCTTTTTGTCAGATTTAAATATTTGATAGGTAAATACTGTATCTGGACTTGTATCTTCAATTCCTCTTTTATTGTTTACTTTCATCGAATAATTGCGGTCCAAATAACTAAGTTAAACAACACATCAAAGTGTTAAAGTCTGAACCACCGTCTAGCGTATCGAACTCGAACGCGGAGGTTGTTAGATAATTCTAAGTGTAGAATTATCACGGGGCTCGAATCGTTCATATTAGATTCGTCCTTATTCGATTTGTTTTTACCCAGAAACAAATTTTTGGTGACCACAATGGGAGTAGGTTCCCGTGAAGTTAATTTCTTGAAAGGGAGTCAGACGAGTTCTCTCGAATGAAGGAATTCGATATTTCAAGGTTAGAGCGGAATGTAGAACTGTTTGTCCGTCTCATAGGGGTTACATTCGACTAATCCGCCCAAATCATTGCAACCCGCCATCGGGTGGTGGGATGTCAGACGAGTTCTCTAAACGTGATGAATGAACACTAAGATGATAAACTTATAAGATATAGAGTTTCAATTCATGATTTAATTCATTTATTTTTGTATTTCTCATCAACGGTAGCTTACTTAAAAACTAAAAGTAAGGTATAAGAGCGCCCGCTAAATACATTAAACCCGACCGACCCGAACCGCTCGGTTTGTACGGTTTGAACTCGGGTTTGTACACCTCTAGTCTCATGAAACAGACCCTGGTGGGTGCTCGAGAAGATCAAAGAAGGGAATTCAATGATCAATACAGAGCATTAGCACAGGAATTTGCTCGAATATTCACAGCAATTGTACAAGACATTGCCGTGAGTGCTCGAGATGGTTTAGCTAGAGAAGTCACTAGAGTCATATCAGAACTAGGTGATATCTTTAATCAAACTTGCGATGTTTTCTCAAACATGATAAACACGCAAGTGGCATTAGGTCTCGAACCCTTAATAGGCAAGCATAATATATTAATCGAGAAAGTGTCACAATTGATGGAGCCTAGGACCCAAAGTAGGTATCTTAACCCAAACGAAGTTCCTCTGGGATATCCTCGAGAGAACGGGCCCAAAAATGGTCAATTCGAAATCGGCCAAACTTCAAGACCCTCACCTCTCGAAGCCAATAATAACAATAACAACAATGTTCAGAATATGACCCCGAATCATAACCAGGCATCACAGCCTAATGTGTATAATGTAAGCTCGAACCCGCTTAATACACAAAATGCAAGGCCTAGTGGTCCCCTACCACCAAGTGGAATGGGACAAATCCCGGCAGGGTACCCTCCGAATATGAATTTTGGGGGACCCGAGACAGGATTCAACTTTGCCCAAGAGTATGTAGCTGGGGGGCAAGGCCAATATCAGGGGCCAAATTTTCATGGAACCTCGAATAACAATATGAATACTGGAAATCAAAGTTTCATTGGATTTCCGAATAACCCGAATTATACATACCCCCCCTCCCCAAATAGTTCCCATATGCCATATGCTGGGGGGCAAGCCATTCCCAACAATCACTTAGGGGGTAACTTTGGACCACAAGTACAAGATCCTCTGAGAAATCAAATTGAGTTAATAATAGAAAGAATGTATGGTCCTGGCTTTCGAAGGAACCAAAGACTGATTCCGAGAAATCCATACCCCGAATGGGTAGATAGGAATTTTCCTTTTCCAAGGACATATAAAGTTCCAAACTTTACACTATTCTCGAAAGATGATAGCGTATCAGCCTTAGAACATCTATCTCGATTTACCTGTCAGTGTCGAGAGGCAGCCGACCAAGAGTACCTTAAATTAAGACTGTTCCCCGGTTCTCTCACAGGGTCAACATTTAATTGGTACATTAACTTATCTCTGAACTCAATAATACGTGGGACGAAATGCAGTTCCAATTTCAAAATCACTTCGCTCGAACGGATCCTCTGGAATATCCATGAGTGATCTGGCTAAAATTAGACAGAACATAGGGGAATCTGTAGAAGAATTCCTATCAAGATTCAAAAGGGCTCGAGTCAAGTGCATTTGAATCTACCCGAGTCTGAGTTTGTGCAATTGGCACAGCAAAATATGTCCTTCGATTTTAGGATAAAATTCGATGGGATAATATTCCCAGATTTTCGAAGCTTGGCAGAAAGTGCCACTAGATATGAAAGTATGTTCAGGGAAGAAAGTCTAAGGAAACATCAAGGACTTAATACCTTCAAAATATCTGCACCTTGGGTATTCGAAGATGCGTATGAGGTAGACCTCGCAGAGTTCGTAAAAGGGCCTCCATTTCAATGTGGGGCACTCGAACCAAAAGAATGTGAAGCAATAGGTTCTTTACAATCGAAAAAAGATAAGAAATATACATTTGATGTAGCAAAAATAGAAGAAATATTCGACTGGTTGTTAGCCAACAAAAAACTAAGAGTTAAAGGGAAACACCGTTTCCCAACTAAGGCAGAAACCAAAGGAAAACCTTATTGTAAATGGCATAGTGCTTTTACACACGAGACAAAAGAATGTGTCATGTTCCGAAATTTAGTACAGTCGAAACTAGATTCGAACTAGATAACCTTCCCTGTTAATCAAAAAACGAATATAGATAAAGATCCCTGTCCTGTTTTAAATTTTGAAATTCATATTGTGCTAATTGGTTCACTCGAGAATTCTGACACTTTATCTGAATCTGTTAATGAATAGGTCTCGAAGAAAGCTAAACTGGCGAACAGGCTCTTTAACAGACTCATAGACGAAGAAGTCTTGACCTTCCCAAAAACCAATGATGACGGACTCAAGGTCATGTGCAGGTGGCACATGAACACGATGCACACCACTGACCAATGCCAAATCTTCAAACGATTTGTGGCTAAACAGCTCGAAAGGGGTAAGATTATCTTATCTGTGATAGACAAACGAATATTGGAAATTGGTCAAGAAGGGAAACCGAAGGAACAGGAGTCGCATGTTGAAGTGATTCCTCGGGCCTCAAGGGCTGAGGAGAAAACCTACAAGGAGGCACTCGAGACCCCCAGGTGTGAAATAATTTATCAGGTCCCTTCGAGGGTGGTTGAGAATCTTACCCAGATGCAGAAGGTGCTTTGCAGTCATTGTGCCGACACCCTGCACTATGAGTTGGTGAGGCTTCAGGTGATCCCGAATGACCCTGATTGGATCCCGGCTTATCAAAAGGAATTGAACAAAAGGCAAAGGTTCGAGAACAACAACTTTGCCTTCCAAACCTATAACCGGCATTTTCGAGGAAGGGGAGGCAAAGGTTATGGAAGGCCACCATTGGTAGGAAGAGATTCTCCATTTAGCCGTTTAAGTGAATCCAGTGGACAGATTGAGAAGAAGAAAAGTAGCCACCCGAAGGCTATCAAACAGCAAGTAGCTTACTCTCGAGTTGTCGTGGCTTTAGAAATACAACAAGAGGCCGTTATCGCTAACCTCCGAATCGAAGAGGAGAAATTGAACAAAGGCATGTTAAAAGCTAAGATGGAGGCAAGACCTGAAATGGATGAATATGAGAAGGAGATAAACCAATTAAGTGACCAATTCAAAGAGACCACTCTGAAAGGGAAAAGTGCGAAGTTCGAAGAGCATGAGGATTTGGGTGATTTCAAGTCAGATGATGACCTGGACATCCTGCTGGGAGATGACACTTGTGAAGGTTCGGCAAACGAAGCCGAGCTGAAAACAAAAGAAGCTTCCCTAAAGAGAGCCTTGCAGTTCGAAGAAGACAGAGACGTGAATATGGTGACAGTGTTACCATCTTCATTCGCCGCAAAAAAGGATATAACAGATGAGGAAGAAAAATCACTCGAGATGCTGACCATTTCGGACTCAGGTGATATTTCTAAGTCTCAACTTTTGAATCATAGGCTGTCTGAAACGAAGTCAGAAAACAAAAATTTAATTGATCTTTTATTTTCGAAAGAAAAGAATAACAACAACCATATGAGGCCATTATTCGTGGAGGCTGAAATTGAAGGTATTAAAATTAATAAAATCTTAGTAGATAATGGTGCTACGGTTAACATATTACCCGAAAAAACGTTAGCACAAATAGGAAAGACCGTGAAAGACCTAGTCACTACTGATGTTTTGGTATATGATTTTTCTGGGCAAGCCACTCGAGTGGTTGGAGTCTTACCTTGTCGAATAAGGGTTGGGACCCAGAGCTTGTACTCTGCATTTTTTGTGGTGAGTACGAGTTCACCATCATTTAATGCCTTACTAGGGAGAGATTGGATACATCAAAATTATTGTATCCCTTCCACCCTGCATCAGGTTTTGGTCTGTTGGAACGGACATAAATTCGAAATAATCAAAGCCGAGAAAAATTCCTATTTTGTTGACACCCATATTGTTCATGCCAGGTACTTGGCCAGAGAGGTCGAAGTGAAGAACGAACAAGCTCCACAATATCCGGCCATCGAAACGGCAGGGGCAGAAGGTGGAGATGGAAGCCTTGTAATTAAAGAAGAGATGGAACAGTCTACAGCCGAAGTAGATGGTGATTTAGCATAGATCGAAGTAGAAGGGTCTGTAAATCTTTAGTTGTAATGGACAAAGTTAAAAGTGATGATGTAACTGAATGCTTAATTAAGAAATTGCTAATCGAAAAATTCATTTCTGGTTTATCTGCTTACAACCTTGCTTTACTCGAAAATTTTAGTACAGCTACTAGTAATAACACGATCGGATGTTTAGAAGACAAAGAAAACTGTGGGGCTGATATGTTCGAACAGGGAGTTATAGAACCTGATGAAGATATCCGAAAGGATAACCAGGACCCCTTAGAAGAGGTCAATCTAGGGACTATAGAAAATCCGAGAGTGACCTACATAAGTGCAAAATTAAACCAATTTGAAAAGGACAATTTAATCGAAATCCTACATAAATTTAAAGATTGTTTTGCATGGGCTCATCAGGAAATGCCCGAGATTGACATGAACATAGCCCGACATGAGTTACCGATTAAACCCGGCTGTAAGCCAGTAATTCAGGCGCCTCGACGTATGTCCCCAGAATTAATGGAAGCAATCAAGGATGAAATTGAAAAATTAGTCGAAGCTAAGTTTATAAGACCAGTTCGGTATGTCGAATGGCTGGCAAACATCGTCCCAGTAATAAAGAAGAATGGGAAAGTGAGAATATGTATTGACTCTCGAGACTTGAACAAAGCCACACCAAAAGATGAGTATCCTATGCCTATGGCAGACATCTTGATTGATGTAGCCGCGAGGCATAAATTGATGTCTTTTATGGATGGTTACTCAGGATATTATCAATTGAAAATATCCGAAGAAGACAGAAAAAAAACGGTTTTTCGATGCCCAGGCTCCATAGGAACCTTCGAATGGGAGGCCATGCCCTTCGGATTAAAAAATGCTGGAGCCACATACCAGAGAACAATGAATTATATGTTTCATGACCTTATAGGTAAGTCCCTAGAGATATATATAGATGATATAGTGGTCAAAGTTCAGACCTATCAGGACCACTTAAATTCTTTGACCAAAGCCTTCGAACGAATGAGGCGTTTCAAATTAAAAATGAATCCATTAAAATGTGCTTTTGGTGTTGAAGCCGGAAACTTTTTAGGTTTCCTCATTCATAATCGAGGTATCGAGGTGGATAGAAATAAAGCTGGGGCCGTATTGGAAGCCAAACCTCCAAAAAATAAAAAAGAACTGCAACGTTTTCTAGGGCAAGTTAATTTCTTGCGAAGGTTCATATCTAATTTGGCTGGGAAAACAGAAACATTTTTGCCCATCTTACGTTTAAGAAATGAAGACGAGTTCGTTTGGGGAGACAAACAGCAAGAGGCTTTCAAAGCCATAAAATGTTATTTAACTCAACCCCCAGTGTTAATTCCTCCTCGAAAAGGGAAAAAGTTGAGACTATATATCTCTGCGGCTGACCATTCGATTGGATGCCTAATCGTGCAAGAGAACGATAGGGGATATGATCAATCTGTTTTCTATCTCAGTAAGCTTAAATGATGCCGAAAAAAGATCTACCTCAATTGAAAAATGGTGTCTGAGCCTATACTTTGCGTCAGTTAAGTTAAGCCATTATTTCATTTCTTATTCGATTGAAGTAGTCTCACCAACTGATGTAATCAAATTTATGATCAACCAACCTATGATAAAGGGACGGTTAAGCAAATGGAGTCTCAGTCTACTCCAATTTGATTTGTGTTACGTGCCTCAAAAGGTCGTAAAAGGTCAGATAATAGCTGATTTCTTAGCTGATCACCCTCCAATGAAAGATGAGCTGCTCGAAATCTTCAACATTGACTCCTCCGATAAAGTCCCTTGGATTTTGTATTTCGATGGATCAAGCACTCGAGATAGTGCTAGAGTAGGGGTATACATCATATCCCCATCAAAGTTGACCACTAAAATGTGCGTAAGGATCGAGGGAGATTGTACAAATAATAGAGCAGAATACGAAGCTCTCGTTTTAGGTTTGGAAATATTACTTGACATGGGAGCAAGAAACATTGAAGTAAAAGGGGATTCCCAATTAATCATAAATCAGATAAAAGGAATATTCAAATGTATCAGTCCTGTATCAATAGCTTCATATGCTCGAGTGCATCAACTAATGAGTTACTTCGAAACAGTGGAGGTTGTGTGTGTGCCAAGAGAAAAGAATCAAACCGCCAATGATCTAGCCCAAATGGCATCAGGTTATAAAATTGATCCAAATTTACTCGAATTAACAATTCAACTCGAAACGAGAATTTTAATACCATTCGAACAAGGACGTTATTTATTAATAAGATCGATATCTTCAAGGAAAATGAAGATTGGCGTTTAGAGATTATAGAATATTTAGAGAATCCAGCCAAAGGGGGGGGTCTCAAACAAATTAAAACTAATGACCCACCATTACTATTATGATGGTCAAGAACTTTATCGAAAGGATTCTCAGGGACTGTTATTGAAGTGCCTTTATCTAGAGGATGCGTTGGTTATCATGGCTGAGACCCACAAAGGGATTTGTGGTGCTCACCAAGCGGGCCAAAAGATGAAGTGGCTAATACACCGATACGGTTTTTACTGGCCCACTATTCTTCAAGATTGCATAAAATATGCAAAAGGGTGCAAACAGTGCCAAAAGGTCGGCAAAGTATTAAGGCAACCCACAGTTGCACTTAATTCGATCATAAAGCCATGGCCATTTCGAGGGTGGGCTATGGACATCATCGGTGAGATAAAACCGGCTTCTTCAAAGAGGCACAGCTATATTTTAGTAGCCACAGATTACTTCACCAAGTGGGTCGAGGCTAAAGCGTTCGAAACCATAAATTCAAAGCAGGTGATTGATTTTATTAAGAAAAATATCATAACACGATTTGGGATACCTGAGTCTATCACTTTTGACCAGGCTAGAGAGTTTAATAGTACAGAAATGCTCGAATTCTTAGGTCAATTTAAGATAAAATTGGTAAATTCAACTCCTTATTATGCCCAAGCTAATGGCCAGGCCGAATCTTCGAATAAATTAATTAAAGGGTGTATCTCGAAAATGATACAAAACAATCCTAAAATGTGGCATGAATTGTTAATTGACACTTTATGGACATTAAGGACTATCAAAAAGGACAGCCTAAGTTACACCTTTTCCATTAGTGTATGGTCACGAAGTTGTTATACCAATGGAGATAAATATCAACTCACAAAGGATTTTAGAGCAATCAAAACTCACACGAAAGGAGTATATCGAGAATATGACCATGGAGAAGTTGGACCATGAAAGGATTCAAATAATGGCATTACAGCAAATCGAATTCCAGAAAAAGAAAATAGAAAAAAGCTATAATAAAAAGGTCAAGACAAAATTCTTCGAAGTAGGGGATTTAGTATGGAAAATGATATGTCCAGAAGGCTCGAAAGATCATTTTTTAGGAAAATGGTCGCCTAAGTGGGAAGGGCCATTTTCAATCTCAAGCAAATTATCGAAAAATTCATTTAAACTTCAATACTTAAACGGAAAAGAATATGGAAGGAGTTTAAATGCAAAACATCTTAAAAAAATATACACCGAGTACGTGGCAAGAAAATGCAGAGATAACACTCGAAAGATTGTCGGAAACTGGAAATTTATTTATAAATGGTGAGTAGAGTACAAGGATAGTCGAAAATACCCTACTCTACGAAACTATTCTATAAATCACAAGGAGTCTATCAATACATTGATAGCCATAATAAAGGCATCTTTCTCAAGTAAAGCTGGCCTAACCAAAGTCTCGAACTCACGAGTGAGTAAAGTGATTTGCTGATGAACGGCAGCCAATTCCTCTTCAGTTTTGTTAGCCAGATCGAAGAGTCGATCTCTCTCGGCTTGGAGGTCGGCAATCCTGGCATCCAATTCGGCAACTTGGGCCAAGTATCTAGTTCGTGTATTCTCCAGAGTGGGGACTCGAACTTGGAGTTGATCTAGTTGGAAGGATCCTGTGGGGTGAATCACTTCTCCGAAGGGAGTGAAGCCTTGATCTATCAGACCCTGGATAGCAACAAGGCGACTCTCGAACATTTGCCTCGCTACAAGAAACATAGGGCGACACTGGATGGCGATCCTGGGTGTCGCACCATCCAAGAGTTCTCGAAGCCTCCCAATCACTTCATAGTTAGTCGGATCAAATTTGATCACGTTGAGAGATTCATTTAAATCTTCCCTCGAGAAGGGCGTGGACTCAGTGGTTCCTAAAAATGTTTGAACAAAGTAATTAAGGAACTGTAAAGAAGAACATGAACGAGAACATGGAAAAATGGCGCGATTACTTGCCTTTGAGAAGGGCAACGTTTCTCGCTAGATCCGAAGCAGGAGGAGCATCTTGAATCTTAAAAGATTGAGCCGCGACTAGATCTTCCAATATCTCCTCGGAAGTAAGTTCGATACCTAGACTTAGAAAAAGGTTAATGTCGGGAGAAAATTTTGATAAAGGACAATGTCGAAGGAAAAAGGCACTTTTACATACCTTCGAAATGGGTAGGCTTGTGAATTTCCTCGGTTGGCTTCGAACTCGAGGTTCCTGCATCAACAAACCCTCAAGGGGGAGGTTGACAGGGAGACTGGTCCCCAAGGTACCCTCAGTCATGAGTCTTGGCTCTGCCATAGGGGTAGGCCTCTCGGATGAAATTTCGTCACTTCGGGAACCTACAAGGTAACAGATTCGAGTCAAGAGCTTCAGCATCGAATAAAGAGAAAGAAACTATTGACAGGAGTGAAATACCCGAAGAAGGGTCTTTAAGAACTTGAGTACGTTCCTCGGATTGAGGCAGACTCGATTTCATCCCCAAGTTCGATTATAGGGGTTTCGACTGGGGCAATCTCTTCAGGGGGGACTTCCCCAGAAGAAACCACTTCAGGGTCAGCTATCCAGCTCGAAGGACCTATGAGTACACGCTCTGTAAGTATAAATAAGAGAGAGTATCCAAAAGATGTACGTGTAAATCAAAAAGAAAAGGGAAAGATGATTACCAGCTTCAAAAGAGCCTTGTGTCCGCTGGGATTTAGCGCGCCTATGGATTATCAGGGCACGTCGTCATCACTTTCGTCCTCAACATCAGTTTAAGGGGTTGGAGAAGGTTCCTGGATGGTAATACCCCCAGTCCTGCATTTTCGAGTGACAGGGGAAAAAACGGCGGCAACTTGAGCCTTCCCTTTTGCCGCCTCCAAAGGAGGATCGGGTGGAATAACCCTGAGAGGAAGCACCGCTAGAGCTCCAGATGCCCGAAGAGCCTGGAAGAGACCCTCGCAATATTGGGTGAAGGGACTATCTCTCTCGAATCGCCACCCCAAAGTAAGCGAATGAGGAATAACATACGCGTCATCCTGCATAAGCAGTTCAAAGTAAAAAACCGAGGCGTTTAAAAGTTTATGAAGAAACAAAATTGTTTGTAAAATGAGTATACCTCATAAGGTAAAAGTGTTGACAATGCAATCATTTCGACGTACCCAGCACCAAACCTTGTAGCGTCCATAACTAACTTTCTAATAATTTGCCTCGAGAAAGCAAGCTGCAAAACTCAGTTCCAAAATTCAGCGAAGTGTGGGTCCATTCGAAAGATCCTGCAGAAAATCGGGACAGGCGAAATGACCACTTGGATGGAGGGTTTCCCCCGAATGGTTGCCTCTGCCAATTCCCTCTTGGTCCTAGGGATGGTGTAGGATCTCCCGGACTAAGGACGGTTCAAAGTATCCAGAAAGGGAAGGGCAAAACTTTGGCTGATACCAAATTGCCTCGAGCACAACTGCAAAAAACATAAGGGTAATAGGTGAATACATAAGAAGCATATATTCGAAAAGACAATATATAAAATTTTGCAAAAAAATAGTGTACCTGAGGATTGTAAACTTCGACCCCTGGGATATTATCCGCATATAAGAGATCTCGAGAAAAAAGAACGGATCTCCAGTAAGGCCGGTCTTCATCGGTACGCCTCAAGGAGTCGATATCCAACATCCACGAGGGTAAAGATACATGAGACCAATGATTCGAAGGTTGGTCATGTCTCGTTTTGAAAAATGGACACCAAGTAGAACTGTACAAAGGATTGTACACGGTACATAATGCCAATAGGTACGAAGCCTTTGGAAGGGGGATCAAAAGATTGACGGCTGCTTCCCCATAGCATACCCATTTCGAGATGGGCTGAACGATCATCGAAGAGGTGGATTCCTCCTCAAGTGAAGGAATCCTGATGTTTAGCAGTTCTGGGTAGTATAGAAATGCCCAACAAGACAGCAGCCACGGCGGACCGGCGACTCTCTTGACTTTCAAAGGGTCTTCATAGATGTGATACATCATCCTGTAAAAATGGGCTAGGACAAAAGGACCTAATTCGACAGGTTCCATTGTTGTAGCGATATTAGCAGCAAGAGGCAGGAAGGTTTTATTGACTGCACAGCCCGCATTCATGAATATGCGGTAGAAAACATAATTTAAAAAGAGTACCTCCTCGAAATCGGGTACTTCATCTTCTGTGTCAATAAAACATTTGACCAATCCCGAATAAGAAATATTAGCACCCCCACTTTTACCATGGTTTTTAAACCAGAGATTGGTGGCCTTCAGGAGTGCTCGAGCATCTGCTTCTGCTTTACCAGTACGCAGTATCACCCCGTGAGGGGATGCTCCTGTAATCAGGGCCACATCTTCGAGGGTGACGGTCTGGAACCCTAGAGGCAAAACGAAACAGTTGTATGAGGGATGCCACGAAAGAGCTAGGGCATCCGTCATAACCTGCTCGAAAGGGAGAGTTTGATAACAGGCTATTCGAATTAGTCCCATTATTCGATTATTCTCCCATTTTGCATGAAATCGATGGAGGCGATTGAACAAGGGGAAGGCGTCGATATTGCCAATCCAACCTATGGTGGGTTTTGTTGCGCTAGTCCAGGCAAATTTACGAATGCCTTTTAGGCAAATCGGAGCATTATCGAACTCGAGGTCCGGCCATGTCCCAAGTAAATTAGGTATATGGGAGGCCTCGTCTTCAAAGGCAGATGATTCGAAGTAAGGACCCAACGCTATGTGGCTAAGGGTTTGACCCCGGCGGTCGGAAGCCCATCGAGGGACAATATACGATGCGTCGAGCGAAAGGATTTTAGCATCGGAATAGTGGGCTTCGAATGCCCTAATCTCATCATAGAGATCTGACGCTTCCTTACAATCCAAAATGGATGCCTGAGGAACTAAAGAAGTTAGATTGTGTATTGAACGATGTGGAGCAAAAGCCATTTCTATGAGAGATCGAAGCACGCAAAGAACTGGTGTAACAAGGGGAATGTTGACTTTTAAGTCTAGCTAAGAAGAAGGAATGAAATTTGAATTCTTGTGTTCTCTAAAGCTAAACAATTTATAGGTTCCCTGTCACTTGTCAGTGAAAAGACATGACCATTAATAGAAAGGTCGTGGGATGAAAGTGAATACAGAAAAACGTGCCTTTGCATGGCTGCCATAGTGTGTCATAAAAAGGCGTGACTTTTGATGACCTGGAATCCGAATGGTCACCCAGTTCTAAATCTGTTACAAAAGGGTTTGACTTTTTGATGACATGGAATTCAAACGTGTCCTTTAATACACATAAATCTGAATTAATTCACGTGTATTAGGAGGGCATTTGTTTACACCCAAAATAAAATGGACTTTGTCAGATAAGAAAGCCCAAACCATCCTTAATCCGAAGATGGGCTTGAAGTGAAATATCCCATACAGCCAAGACTATTCGAAGATGGGCTTAAATCAGGCGAGCCCAATTGAAGTCATGGGATCAGTAGAATACGAAATGGGCTCAGAGCCCAATTGAAGTCATGGGATCAGTAGAATACGAAATGGGCTCGATGGGGTCCAAATCTGAAGGCGAATCCAAAACAGAGGAAGTTACCCAGTTCAGAGACGCGCCAATAAAAGAAATTTAAAAGAACGGTTGGGAAGCAGTTTTTCGGCCATGATGGACGTGGGTACGTGATAAAAGCAAGGCAAGGAGAAGAAAGAGGGACACACAAAAAAAATCATCAACTCTGCTTTTATCTTTTTTTCTCTAGGAGTAGGCGTAACTAGGAGTAGTTGGTAGCGTAGAATTAGCATTAGAAACGTAGATCCAGTAGAATCAATAGTCGGTGATCCTGCTTGAGTTTATCAAGTTGCTCGAAGCAAACTGTTTGTATTCAATTGGAGATCAATATGGAGGTATAACATTTATCTTTTTGTCAGATTTAAATATTTGATAGGTAAATACTGTATCTGGACTTGTATCTTCAATTCCTCTTTTATTGTTTACTTTCGTCGAATAATTGCGGTCCAAATAACTAAGTTAAACAACACATCGAAGGGTTAAAGTCTAAACCACCGTCTAGCGTATCGAACTCGAACGCGGGAGTTGTTAGATAATTCTAAGTGTAAAATTATCACGGGCTCGAATCGTTCATATTAGATTCGTTCTTATTCAATTTGTTTTTACCCAAAAACACATTCCCCAATAACTACCATTCACTTTCTCAAATCACAATCACATTTTTTCCTCTCACATCTCCTTCTAAAAATCCATATTTCCGGCAACAAGTGTGGTGTTATATTGGAATAAAATACATGGTCTTAATTTTCATAAGCTCGTACACATTTTAAGATCCATTTTGAATATTTTCAATGCTTTTTTTGGGGTTGATTTTTATCATTTTTACTTCAAAATATATTTAATCAATATAATATTAACTATTACTTTATATATATCATTCACATAATCATTACTTTTAACTAATTTAACCATTTCATACATTATCAAATCATCAATTCCAACAATTTTTGGAAACACAACCAAACATGCCGTCATTTTCACACAAAAATCAAAAAATTCATTTTTCCATATGTTTTAGAAAATGACGGTTGGAAATAAAACGAAAACACATCCAAACAAAGCCAAAGTAATCTAAGCCAAGTGGCATCCTACTTTGATTCAGCAAATAATTTAATTGGGGTTCAAAATAAAGACACGTCGATGATCTTGTGAAGAAATATGCTGTGGTTGCTTTAGAGAATGGAGAAATATGTGTCATCTACTGCCTACCTCTGCAATTTCAATTGACATGAATAATTAATGCTGTATATGCACAACAAAATATCCTCAAATAGGAAGATACAGAAAATATGTTGATTCATATCTCAAAGTTTCAAAGCTACAGATATATGTCATTTGCTAGTACTCTATCTAAGTGTGCTCCCTCCGCAACAACTTTTTGATACTATGCGTACGCTAACTAAAAACACATGCTTAAAACTTAGTCCAAGAACAGAGAAAAAATAATCATACAATAGAAATGTTTTCGCAAACCATCCTTCAATTTATCAGGCATGTCAAATATGAATTTCGAGAATTCACTAGGAAATTTTCAGTGTCCCAACAGAAAAAAGCAGTTGATAACTCGTGACCAACATCTAATGGCACAAGTACAACTGATAAATATTGCACACACATATTAACCCCTTTCGTGCCAATTCCAAAAATATACCAAAGTATCAAAACAAAGCTACAGTATATCACGCTAATTAGTCCAGTAATCAGAGATAGGACTGTCAATGAGCTCAAGTCAGCTCGAAACTCGTAAGTTCGGCTTGATAATTTTCAAGGCGGGCTTTATACAAGTCGGGCTCAAGCCGAGCTAGAGCCCAAGAATAAGGCTTGAATTTGAATTCAAGCCGAGCATGAGCGAGAGTAGGCTCGGCTTGAATTTGGCTCGGGCTCTTAAAAAAATATAACAAAAGGACAATGATCCATCCATAAATAATATAACAAAGCATATATAAATAAATTAAATGGAGAAAAATTAAATTCCTAATTAAAGAGGGCTAGGAGTGAACCACAGAGGTGCAGGCTCAATCCTCTTTATGCTTTGATAATCACAGGGATAATAGCAAGGCGAGAAGGTCTTGTCTCTATAGTGGTAGATGCCAATATCGTACCCACCAAACTTGCACACATCATCAAGATCGGATGAGATTGTAATCAAGTCCAGTACATCTGTAAAGTAAATGGAATCGGGCTTGAGTTGAGGAAAATCACGAGCTCTCATCGCAAACGAATGGTTTATACCAACAAAGATAGCCAGACCATCCAAGAAACCATCCATGTACTCCCATGCCTTTTTGTCCGGATCATATTTATGGACAGCGAAATCAAATGTCTTGTACGGATACCTCATACCATCAGCATCATAGTGATAGTCGTCAAGCGTTGTTTTGACGCCATTGGAACCATCAGGGTACATTTCCATCATGGCATGCCGCGTGACAAGGAGGAGGTCAGCAGTTGAATGAGGTTCAGCAACCACCAAGAACTTGATATTGTCGCAGTAGAATTTGCGAAGCCAGTCTTCCTCGGACGATGAGGGCCAAGGAAAGTCTCCTCATCGCAAAGGAGGTCGTCCATTGGAAAGCTCCTGGGAGTAGGGACGGAGGGAGGGGGCTGGTGGGTGCCACCGCCCCCCCTCAATTTTTTTTTTTCATATTACTACCTATAAAATTTTCAAAATATCTATTTTCGCCCCCCCCCCCCCTCAATTTTGTTTTTATTACTATTACCCATAAAATTTTCAAAATATCTATTTTCGCCCCCCCTCAAGTCACACGGTTCTACACTTCCATTCAAGATAGAAATTAAAATTTAGGGCTTTTTTCCTTCAATTGCATTTTCAAGAATCAAGATTTTGGGTGATAAAAATCTATAGATTTCTCATTTCAAAGACTAAGAAGGTATTGTGTTATTTGAATACAAATCTTTAAAATTTAATTCTAATACTTTACTACATATTTCATCGGTTACTCTAAAATTTAGTTTAAAAATATTTTTGGTTTAATAATTCTAACAAATAGATTATGGGCATCTATAAAACAATTGAAATGGTTTAAAGAAGAGAGAAATTGATGATATAGTATAGATCAAATATAGATATTTCATATTTGAACCTAATTTCTTATTAAATTTTCCCCCATAAATATAGCGTACTGTACCACGGGGGTCTAGCCCCCCGCACCCCCCTTGAATCCTTCGTCTATATGCAAAAAAAATAATGTATAACTATATCACAAAATCTCGCCCCCCCTCGCTGAAAATCCTGGCTCCGTCCCTGCCTGGGAGGAGAGGAATTAGGGTCGTCACCAACAATATCCAAAACCTCCAAATTATCGCGATTATTCAAGCTAACGAACAGTTTTTGTCTGCTAGAATAGACACACGATTGCACATGGGAAACCATGATGTGTGGTTATGGGAGTCCACCGGGTGGTGCTGTGTCCAGGACAACAGAAAGCGAGACGATCCGTGGGAGCATAGATCAGAATAGCGCGGCAGTCTTTGTCACCGGGAGGGGAAGAGAGTATCACACTTTCTACGCACCCGAACCCATCTTCCAAGTTAGGGTTTGGGATCCCTGGTAAATTACGAATCGGGGGAAGCTTAATGTGACGACGAGAGAGGGGATTAGAGAGAAACAAATCCAAGTTGCGACGATTGAATAAAGCTAGCCACCCATGTGACGATCCCACCAACTCTGAGTCATCTGCTGGTTCATCATCATCAACGACTTTGTCGTCTGATGGATCTCTTTTATTGATACTTAGCACTTTGTTATCTTTAAGGCTGTAGAACTTATAAACCATGTTACCGCTCTCTTCAAAGGATGGAGGTAGCATCAGCCATGGTGAGATTCTTGAAGGCAACGTTGACGGAGAATGTTTAAAGAAGACTGCGCCATCACCATCATCTGAAACAACCTCGCTCTTCATACCAAAGTAATAATTAGAGGATCCGGTTGCCACCGCTGCGTTCCCAGAAAGCCAATTACGATATCCTCCGGCCGCAGCAACACACGTCCTAGAAATATAACCACCAGATTCGGCCCCAACTTTCCGAGAAATACCAAGCAGTACTGAAGAAGCCATTGTTGGCGTCCACTAATGTCTTAATTAAGTGTTACACTTGATATGCCCAAATTTGGACATATTATTTTTACATAAATATTGATCCCAAAAACCCAATACGAAGGCCCAAGCCCAGAACAAAGATAAAATGACCCTAACTGCGAGGGGATCCGCGTTATTTGAACTGGACCAGGTCCGACCCGATCTACGACTCGCTCCACGAGAGACGTCGATTAGTCCATGTGGATGGATCAGATCAATACATGTGCTAACCCTACATCCGTACACGGTGTCCCTTATAAATACTCTCATGTACGTCAAAAGAGAGAGGACCACTATTCACTAAATTCACTATAGATTCACTGTAGCTCCGAGGTACGAGCTCCGAACTAGACTCTGAGTAGATTCACGTATAAATCATGAGGTTCATGTTAGGACTTATTAATTGAATTGAACTACGTTAGACTTGATCTCATTTGAGGTACGTAGCCAACTCTAGTATTGAGTGCAGTCTATAATCTATCTTACTCCGGGTCGGGTCCTACCCAAGCCTCGACTGTTTTGAGTTGTATTGTAGGTCCGCCGAAATACGACCCAGATCAACACTATTATATTTGCATGCATATCTTTTATTGGCTAATTAGTAATTACATAGCAAAAACTTCCCCGTCATTTCTAAAGATTATTTTTGCTTGCAAAGAATCTATTTACACCATATCATTTTTTTTATATAGTTATTTACACCATATCATTTTTTCATTTATTTTCTATTTTATTAATTATATCTATTTCTTTAATTATTTTCAATTTAATTTGTCATTTTTTTTCATCTTCACCTTCTTCGCAGAACCAAAACCCTAATCCTAATACAATTTTTCGAAAAAGCAACTTTCTAGTTTTGGTATCAAATAATTAATAGAAAAAAAATGTAGATTATGAAGAAAAGACATCAATTTTAGTTTCCGTTTCTCCCTTCAACACTCTCACACACACTATCAAATTAGAATATTATATCAATTACAAATTACTCCTAACAACCATGAGAATGGCAACTTTCGCCATATGCATACATAGAGCACTACCCATATAACCCCGCTGATTTTTCATGTAAATGCTGAAATGAAAATTTTACCACCAAAAAATAGTGAATGCATATCAAGATCCATGTTCCACCGAGATTTGAACAAGTGAATTAGTATTTCGACACGTGGACGACCCCCGATTGGATAGGACATTCTTAGACTTATGAATATATTTTGTTATATCATTATGCTTTCTAATGACCAACACTTTCAATGTGTAATTTGTACATAAACTAACTTGGGCGTCAGAGGGTCGTCATTGATGCTAAGATTTGGTGAGATTAACGAGCTAGCACTACAAGAAAATTGAGTATTGACAATAAAAATATATACTATGGCTTAAAACCGTGGTCTATAGCCGTCTAAGTTCACGGTTAACTTGGTCGTGGTAGATGTTTCATATAACCACACTAAAGTTAGCCGTGGTTTAAGCTCCAACTAACTGTGGTGGAAGAAATGTTACCCTAACACCTTTTTGCAATGACTAAAAGTCATGGTCTTTACAATGAACAAAATATTGACCATGGCTATAAGCCATGGTAAATGTTTTGGCCATGCTTGCAAATACCACGGCCAAAGCCCTAGCAAAGCCGTGGTCAATTGATTTTAACCATGGCAAAAAAACTTTTCACCATGACATATTGACATGGATAATAATCATTTTTTTTGTAGTGTAGCAACTTGGAGATCTAGGTCATGAACGACTTTACGACTAGCTTCAACCTAGGTAATTTTAAGCATATCATATGGCCATATAGTAAAGAAAAGATAAAGGAAAAAGAGGCTAATTTTATATTATTAGACTAATCAGATATTCAGATGAGTGGTATAAGTCGATAAAACTCAGTTTTTTTACAGAATCTAATAATCGCTTTAATTACATATTAGAAGCATGTTTGCAAGAGCTTATACTTTTAAAGAAGTGCTAAATTTTAGAAAAATTTGTAAAAGTAGCTGAAAAGTTAAAGTTAAGTGTGTTTGCAAAATTTGCTAAAAAGCAGAAAAAATAGAAGAAGCTGTTAGAAGTACCTAAGAACCTGCTTCTAGTTTCTGCTTATTTTCAGTGAAAAAGAATCAGAAGCAGTGAAACCAAACAGCAAAAAGCAGTTTAAATCCAGCAAAAAGCTGAAAAGTGATTTTTTTAAGTTATTGCAAACAGGCCTTCAGTAAGTTTTATTTTTAAATCACTTTTCTGTTTTTTCCACTTCCAACTTTTTCTTATTTTTGGATGTGTGCAAGTGGCATGCCGAGATGACACAGTAAAAGTTGGTCTGGCTGTGGATGCACTACAAGAAAAATGAGTTTTGACAATGAAAATATATGTCATGGCTTAAAATCGTGGTTTATTGCGATCTAAGCTTACGGCGCTGGAGGGGTGCTTGCCCCCAGTCATTTTCGAAAAATTATTTTTTTACCTTACAAATTTTTTTATATTTGAATTTTACCCCCCTTAAAGATAAAAAAAATATCACGTTTTCTCCCTTTACTTTGAGTTCGAAGAGGTATAAGAGTATAAAATATGTTAAAAGTTGTAATTGAATTTAGTTCCTTATTATATTTTCCACCATAAATATAGCATATCGTACCGCATCCTTTGTCTATTTGGCAAAAAATAAATTATATAGCTATATCACAACAATCTCGCCCCCTGGGTAAAATTCCTGGCTCGCAGTCGCGGAGGTCTCTGTTCCAGTTCCATTGCACCGTCGCGAAACAGTCGTGGCCGTTCCGCAATTTTTTGGCTAAAATTACTTTAAAAAATTGGAAAAAGTTTTTACAACTATTATACTATTTGAATTAGTCAATATTACCATAAAAGTCTATTATGCTAACATTCTTAAATCTTTTTTTTTTTTTTTTGGAAATCTCAGGGTAAATCTCCGCCGGTCACCCAACAGAGCAAATATGTTCATACGCAATAGCCCGCAAACCACGTATGGAGGTAAGCCACCATAGGTAACCCATAGGCGACGGGCTCGATAAGCGCAGGGGCTCCCAGGGCAGAACGGAGGAGTAAACTCCCCAGACCAAGTATCACCTTGGTTTTGAAACCACCCCCCTAGGGCAGGATATAGGAGAAAACTCCCCTTACCAAGCATCACCTGGGGTTTGAACCTGGGTGATTCTCACGGCCAAAGGCCTTGTGACAGCTAGGCCACACCCCCTTGCTTAACATTCTTAAATCTTAATAGTATGTTAAGTTACTTTTGAAACTTGAACTTAAGTATATATTAAAACAAGAAGACAAAAGTTAGCAAAAGATGACAATATATAAAGTATACAATAAAAAAATTTAGATAATTTGACAATTAAAGAATAGCCATGGCCCCTGGTGTGATGATAGAAATAAGCTAAAGGATATGGCAGTAGACTACTCAAAACTTTTGTGCACTGACACCAACGTTGCCGAGCTTGACTCCTCTTTATTTGGTGGCTCTCCTTCCCTTAATGCTAAAGAGGTTACCTCTCGAGACAAGAAGAAAATGTTAACTAAATTAACTGTAAAAATTTGACATACGTATACATATATGAGTTATTTTTTAAATTAACTCTAAATAATTAAACAACTAAACAATAATAACTTTAAACTAACTAAAAATTTATAACAAGTAAAATGGAGAATGTGTACCTTTGTGTGTTTGAAACTTACGGTACTAATCCTTGATATAGATGAAAATGACAGGACATTCATCATCTATTATTGTCCTAAAAGTGGAAAAGCAAAACAATAATTTTTGCAAAGATGAAAAAAAAAATATCTCTTTGCTAGTGACAAAATGACAAAGCAATTATTTCTGCAACTTCCATGCCATTTGATGAACCCCATAAAGCCAGCAAATAATTTGTGCATTTTCCACTAGATTTTAAACAAGTCATTAAAATTTTACAGGTTATCAACATGGGCCTTCATCACCTCAAGAGCATATTATATTAGCCTTGAAACAATTGTATGTCCATTAGTGCAGAACGGATCTTCTATCCCACGATAGTGTGCCACAATGGTGTCACATAATTGTGGGATTGACAAGTGTCCATTTAAAAAAAACTGTTAATAATAATTTAAATTAAATAGACACTTGTCAATCCCACAATAATGTGACACCATTGTGGGATAGAAGATTCGCTCTACATTAGTGTGCACAACATTGTCTTTTAAATACTCCTCAGGTTTGCTTATAATATTTTAATATAAGATATAAATGCATTTATAATATATCTAAAATATAATGACATTCATAGTTCAAAACAATTCGAGCCGATTATCAGCATATTAGTTGGCTATAGGACTATAAACGAGTCAAACCGAGTCGAACAAGTGTCTTTCATACTTGTTTAAATTATAATCGGGCTTCATAATTTCTGTTTGAGCTTGTTAATTGTAACTTAACGGTGCTCAACAATCTTTAATCGAGTCAAATATAAGTCGAACTCAATTAATGTTCTTTTATGAGAATTTTAAAAAAATAATACAAAAATAAATCCAAATTAAGAAAATAATACACCAAAAAATGGGTATCAGTAAATAATACATTCCGCGCTGACGTGGCGCGGAATCGGGCTGATTCCGCGCCACGTCAGCGCGGAATCAATAAAAATATTTTTTAAAAAAAATTTACGGCCCTTCCGCGCTGACGTGGCGCGGAATGGCCGAATTTTTTTATTTTTTTTTAGTCATTCCGCGCCACGTGGGTGCGGAATGACTGCCATTCCGCGCCTACGTGGCGCGGAATGGCAGGAAAAGCCTGCCACACCGCGTGGCCAGTCAGGCTTGCAGGCGAATTTTCTTTTTTTTTTTTTTTCTTTCCCTTTTTTCCTTCTTTCTTTCCTTCCTCTCTCCTTTCTTCCTCTCTCCTTTCTTTCCATTTTCACTCTCGGTTTTTCCTCCATCTTCACTTCACCATTTTCTTCATCTTCTTCAATATTTTTCAATCATTCTCAACAATTCAAGGTAAATTTTATATATTGTTACTATATAAAATATATAGAGCCATTATATTTTTAAATTTTTGTATGATTAATGAATTTAGGGTTTAAAAAATTCTCTTGTATTTTTGTAGTGTAATTTCGAATTTGCTTATGAATTTGGGCAATTTTATTGTGTAATTTTTTCGAATTTATTGTGTAATTTCGGATTTGAGGTTTAGGTGTAATTTCGAAATTTTGTTGAATTTTATCAATTTAGTGTTTTAATTTGTGGAATTTTGTTGTGTATATTCGGATTTGGGCTTTAGGTGTAATTTCGAATTTTTGTTGAATTTTATCAATTTAGTGTTTTAATTTGTGAAATTTTGTTGTGTAATTTTTCGAATTTGTTTGAAATTGATCAATTTAGGAATTAAACTTGTGGAATTTTGTAATATAATTTTGAATTTATGGTTTAGGTTTAATTTTTGAATTTTTATGGAATTTATCAATTTAGGTTTAAAATTGTGAAATTTTGTAGTGTAATTTCGAATTTATATGTATAATTTCAAATATTTAGGTGTAATTTGTACATCTAATTTGAATTTTTAGTTATACCTTGTATGTATGTATGATGAATTTAGTTTTTAGGTATGTTTTGGTTTGAACTTTGATAGAAATTCTAGGTATAATTTTGGATTAAGTATATAATTTATATGTATGTAATTTGGGATATTTAGGTATAATTTGTATTTATAATTTTGAATTTTTAGTGATATTTTGTATGTATAATATTGAATTTAGCATTTATGGTTTGAACTTTGATATAATTGTTAGTTTGTTATATCATGTTTAATATAAAAATATAATTTCATTTTTTGAACTATAGTTTGTACGTATTATTTTGAATTTAGTGTTAATTTATGGTTTGAATTTCGATATTATATAGAAAATGTCGAGGGCGAACACAGTTAATGTTTTAATATACACGGATGGTGAAATTATTGAAGACTCAAATTCAGTGAGATATAGCACTCGTCCAAGCATTAACATGAAAATACGTCGTACGATCACATACTCGTCCAAGCACTAACATGATGATATTGGGAATGACAAGGACAGTGATGATTCTGACTGTTCGATCCATATTCATACAGACGATGAGATGGAAGAACACGTCAGCAATGCAATGAGGGATGATGATGAGGATGAGGATGAAGATGACGAGAGTAATGTACCAATAAACGAAGATTTCCCTCCCGCAAGAGCTGAAGAAAGACCTCATGAAGTGCTCCCATTCTACTCCGCCACATATCCAGAAGTAGAAGGTGATTCACTTCATCGAGAAAGTGCAGGTTTGTCCCGGAGAATAATTTATGATCATGCGAAAGGTAATCTTCGCAAGGGCCAAGTTTTTGACAACAAACTCAGCTTGCAAGCAGCAGTGAAAAACTACCACGTGCAGCATGCACGACGCGAGTTTAAGGTGACAATTAGTAAGCCGACAGTGTATGCCGTAAAATGCAAACATGGATGCCCTTTTAGACTGCGTGGAAGTTTGTTGAAGAATACTAATTTCTGGAAAATTACAAGGTATGAAGGGTCACACACATGTTTTGCTGAAAATTGTTCCAATAACCACTTCAACTTGGACATAAACATGATCGCAAATGAACTTCTACCAGAAGTGAGGAAGGATCCGTCATATAAGGTCGGTCTAATTAGACTAATGGTGTCAAAAAAATGGCAATTCGAAATTTCGTATGGGAAAGCTTGGTACAGTTTGCGACGTGCAAATGAGATTGTATACGGCACGTGGGAGGATTCAGTTACATGGTTGCCTAAACTTTTGGGAGCTATCCAGAAGTGGAATCCGGGTACGGTTGTTGAATGGCGGCACAAATATGAGGATCAAAACCCAAAAATGCTGAAATATTTGTTTTGGGCATTCAAGCCATGTATAGATGGATTCCGATATTGTCGAAGGGTCATATGTGTTGACGGGACTCATTTGTACGCACGACACAAGGCTAAGTTGTTGGTCGCATCAACTTTGGATGGAAATCAGAACATTTTACCTCTAGCATTCGCCATCGTTGATAACGAGTCCAACGAGTCTTGGTTATGGTTTTTGCAATTGGTGTGCAAACATTTTTTGATTCCTGATGAAGGTGTTTGCCTTATTTCTGATCGTCATAAGGGCTTATTAAATGCTACTCGATATATGTCCGCGTTTACCCCTCCCCTGGGAGCTCATAGATATTGCCTACGACATGTGAGTTCAAACTTTAATTCTTACTTCAAAAGTAAAGCTTTGAAGGAACTCTGTTATGCAGCAGGTATGGCACATAATGTCCGAAAATTTGACAAAGCAATGGAACTTATTGGTAATAAGGATCCGGCTGCGTTGAATTATTTGAAAGGTATCCCACAAGAAAAATGGACATTGGCATATGATGGAGGGATGCGGGAAGGCATTATGACGACGAACATGGGAGAAAGCTTGAACAATGTGTTGAAAGGTACTCGACATCTTCCACCAACAGCAATTATTGAGTGCACATTTCATCGCATTGTGGAATATTTTGGTGATAGAGTGCGAATGGCTTTGGCAATGAGGGAACAGCCCCTGACGACATATGCATATAAAATGTACAATGAGTGGGCAAGAAAATCCTCGAACCACACAGCAACAGTTTTTTCTTGGTTGGATTACACGGGTCAAGTTAAAACTCCCCGACAGATGGGGTCCGAAAATCATACTTACATGGTCGACATCAAAGGTAAATACTGCTTTTGTGGAAAATGGACTCTTCATCGAATTTCGTGCTCACATGCTATTAAATTATGTGAGAAATTACAGATTATGTCGTCCTCGTATGTTGAAAAATATTACCTCGTCCATGAATATTTGAAAACATATCAAGGGAGGTTCTATCCGTTTCCTGAATCACATTATTGGGACACCCCCAATTTTGAGTTGGTCCATGACCCCGATCTGAGGAAGCCACCTACTGTGGGTCGACAGCGGAGTACTCGGATTCCCAATGAGATGGACTGGCCCGAGTTAGACCCAGATTAAACTCAGATTATTTGTAGCGTGGTGTTGACAATTAGACGCAAGTTTGATTAAAAAACTATGTTCTTTTATTGATTTTGAAATGCTCGTATTTTGGCATGTTTCTGTGCATTTTTTGGGTATGACTTGAACATAGAAATTGCAGGTGGTGTTGTGAACTTTGTCATACAACAAGAATTGGGTCATTTGGATGCCCGAGTAAAGAAATATGGCGAGACGAAAAAAAATAATAGCAGTTTTTTGTTAAGGAATAATGACTTTTTATTTTTTTCCGACTCATTTTTCTCCGTTTTTCGTGTGTTTTCGGGTTTCGACTTGAACATGAAAAATGTAGACTTGAGCGTAAGCGACTTTTTGAAACAAGAATTGGGTCGTTTCGATGCCTGAGTAAAGAAATATGGCGAGACGAAAAAAAAATAATAGCAGTTTTTTTTAAGGAATAATGACTTTTTATTTTTTTCCGACTCATTTTTCTCCATTTTTCGTGCGTTTTCGGGTTTCGACTTGAACATGAACAATGTAGACTTCAGCGTAAGCGACTTTTTGAAACACAATTTGGGTCGTTTCGATGCCCGAGTAAAGAAATATGGCGAGACGAAAAAAAATAATAGCAGTTTTTTTTTAAGGAATAATGACTTTTTATTTTTTTTCGTCTCATTTTTCTCCGTTTTTCGTGCGTTTTCGGGTTTCGACTTGAACATGAAAAATGTAGAATTGAGCATAAGCGACTTTTTGAAACAATAATTGGGTCGTTTCAATGCCCGAGTAAAGAAATATGGCGAGACGAAAAAAAATAATAGCAGTTTTTTTTAAGGAATAATGACTTTTTATTTTTTTCCGACTCATTTTTCTCCGTTTTTCGTGCGTTTTCGGGTTTCGACTTGAACATGAACAATGTAGACTTGAGCGTAAGCGACTTTTTGAAACAAGAATTGGGTCGTTTCGATGCCCGAGTAAAGAAATATGGCGAGACAAAAAAACAATAATAGCAGTTTTTTTTTAAGGAATAATTACTTTTTATTTTTTTCCGACTCATTTTTCTCCATTTTTCGTGCGTTTTCGGGTTTCAACTTGAACATGAACAATGTAGAATTCAGCGTAAGCGACTTTTTGAAACAAGAATTGGGTCATTTCGATGCCCGAGAAAAGAAATATGGCGAGACGAAAAAAAATAATAGCAGTTTTTTTTTAAGGAATAATGACTTTTTATTTTTTTCCGTCTCATTTTTCTCCGTTTTTCGTGAGTTTTCGGGTTTCGACTTGAACATGAAAAATGTAGACTTGAGCATAAGCAACTTTTTGAAATAAGAATTGGGTCGTTTCGATGCCCGAGTAAAGAAATATGGCGAGACAAAAAAAATAATAGCAGTTTTTTTTTAAGGAATAATGACTTTTTATTTTTTTCCGACTCATTTTTCTCCATTTTTCGTGTGTTTTCGGGTTTCGACTTGAACATGAACAATGTAGACTTGAGCGTAAGCGACTTTTTGAAATAAGAATTGGGTCATTTCAATGCCCGAGTAAAGAAATATGGCGAGACGAAAAAAAATAATAGCAGTTTTTTTTTAAGGAATAATGACTTTTTATTTTTTTCCGACTCATTTTTCTCCATTTTTCGTGCATTTTCGGGTTTCGACTTGAACATGAACAATGTAGACTTGAGTGTAAGCGACTTTTTGAAATAAGAATTGGGTCGTTTCGATGCCCGAGTAAAGAATATGGCGAGACGAAAAAATATAATAGCAGTTTTTTTAACGAATAAACTTCTTAAAACATATACACAAATACGACATCGCAAATACATATACAAAACAGGTTTATTTTGGTAAAAAATAATGACTTCAACATAAACGAAACTAAACTACCCATGTGGCCTTGTGCCACACTGTCGAGGATGTCCCCCTGTGCCACACTGTCGAGGATGTCCCCCTGTGCCACACTGTCGAGGATGTCCCCCTGTGCCACACTGTCGAGGATGTCCCGTCCTAGTAGACCGTCTTGGCCTTACTGTAACTTCTTCACTCATTTCGTTGCTCATATCCAAAGGGAATGGAACAGGCGATATATTTCATTGATGTTCCACTGGTAAAGATTGAATCAAAGTTTGGGGAGGGGGATCATTAAAAATTGAGTCAACGAACGAACGCAAATACGACTGGTCATTAAACCCGGAATAGGAGGAAGGCCCGCTTCGGTACTCAGGTGTTAACCCAAAATAGGAGGAAGGCCCGCCTCGTAACTCAGGTGGAAATCCAGAATAGGAGGAAGGCCCGCCTCGGTACCCAGGTGGAAATCCGGAATAGGAGGAAGGGCCGCCTCGGTGGAAATCCGGAATAGGAGGAAGGCCCGCCTCGGTACTCAGGTGGAAACCCGAAATAGGAGGAAGGCCCGCCTCGGTACTCAGGTGGAAACGAGGAAGGTCCGGGTCGATACTTAGGTGGAAACCTGGACGGTCCGGCTCGATACTCAGGTGCTGAAGTCGGGGCTGAGGATGGTCCAGTTCGGTCCTCAGGTGCTGAAGTCGGGGCTGAGGATGGTCCAGTTCGGTCCTCAGGTGCTGAAGTCGGGGCTGAGGATAGTCCAGCTCGGTTCACAGGTGCTGAAGTCGGGGCTGAGAATGGTCCAGCTTCATCGTCATCATCTTCTATACCTTCGGAGTCTTCCAATGTACTCCGGCTTCTCCTTTGTGGAAGCATGGTTTCTCCTCCACGTCTATGACTGTGAGAACCAGATGCTACATCGCCATGACGTCCACATGTGACCAGATTTGCGAGGCCGGTGAGACCCGATCGCACCTGTCCAAGTACCCTCCTAACTCCGTGGCTACTTTGAGGGGCTTTTTCAATAGTCGTTTGTAGGCCTTGAATGCGATTATACTGAAAAGATAAAACAAAAGAGTTAAACAAAAAATCATAGAAAAAACAGCTATATTACAACAATAAGTATATTTACTAACCACATTCTGCAATAGAGGGGCCGACCCTGTTTGATATCCCACTGTTCTCCTAGTCAAGGTGGGTGAAATATAACACCGAGTGATTCTATCATACCACTCGTCGTATCTCGGCTCTGTGTCATTTCTGCCTTGAATAGGTTGTCCAGTCACAGTTCTATTGGCCCGATCATTCCACATTGCAATAAATGTATCATTTTCATTTGCCCAATTTATATTTCTCCCCCTACGGTCCCTTCTTCGCTCAGGGACAACATTGTGTGGAATATTTTGTCGGAGTCCAAACTGTAGCAAAACACGCTCAGGACGATGATGTTCCACGACGTCGAAGAATATCATCGGAACTGATGCTTTCCACACAACAACGTCCAAGCATTCAGGTGGCAACTCGTCGATGTCTTCATCATTCAAATTGTATGGAGTCCAGACAAACTGAAGTATGAAAAACGTATGAATTTTTTTTTAATACAGAAGGATATAATAGAGATATAAAAACGTTATGAATTTGTTTTTTACTCACATGTCCTTCGGCCATCTGATCAAGTCCATATCTAATTGCTCGGACACTGTGAGCGACAACAATGTCATTTGTAACAGGGCGATACCACCTTTAAACATCAATCACGCAATTAGTACAAAAATAAGATTTTTCCTAATTAATTTTTGTTAATTAATTAAAATTCATAAAAATATCAGTAAATTACCGTGCACCATAAGGAGCTCGGGCAATACCATGCTCATCAATTCCTGTCACTGGATGGGGAACATTACTGGGTCTGACAACCGAAATTCTAGACCACGCCCATATCTGTTAATGAATATGTACGCATAATTAAAAATCACGAATTATCATAAAAAATAACATAACAATATTTAAATAATCAAGAGTATACCCACCTGTAACAATGGCACACAAGCATCTATATTTCTCTGATCTATGATGCAGGCTTTGCTTAGCCCTCGGTATAACCATGTCAACACACCACTCCCCCAGCTATAGGAGTTTGTTGCATTAACATCTTCAAATAATGACAACCATAGCACCGGGACAACATCTCCGGTGTTGTTGGGACACAATACGCCAAGCAACATAAGTGCCCAACAACGGGCTATCTGATCGACCTGCATTTCATGAGATTCGGGGGTGATTTGGCCAGCAGCCGAGGTCACATGGGCGACAATTTTTGTGATTTTTAGTTGAAACCCTTTTTTTTCAAAATCCTGCCTAGTCATTGGAAACCCTAAATATTCCAAAATATAGGCTGCACACTCATCATAACTATGTAAAACACGATTCGTTATTAGAGGTCGACCATCGACTGGAAGACCAAATATTATAGCAATATCCTGAAGAGTAATCGTAGCCTCTCCAGTTCTGAAATGAAATGTATTGGTCTCCGGTCGCCATCTCTAGACTAGCGCCGTTACAAGACCCATATCATTTGTCCATGGCCCTAACTTATATACCCGATATAACCCCATGTGTTGCAATTTTAACAAAACTCGGTTATGTGGGGTCCTTCCATAAGCACTCTTAAAATATGAATTGTCCGCCCGTCTAGCAAGGAACACGAAATCGGGGGACTCACCAACCCGTTCGGACATATGACACTACTACAAAAATGACCTATGACAGCGGTTTTAACCGCTGTCATAGGTACCGCTGTTATAGGGGTGGACCTATGACAGCGGTTACAAAACCGCTGTAATAGGTCTACCTATGACAGCGGTTCCCTGAACACCGCTGTGAAAAAACCAAAAAAATAAAAATAAATAACGGATCTGTGGCAGCGGTTCTGGGAAAACCGCTGCCAAAGTTCTCACCTGTGGCAGCGGTTCTGGGAAAACCGCTGCCAAAGTTCTCACCTGTGGCAGCGGTTCTGGGAAAACCGCTGCCACAGTTCTCACCTGTGGCAGCGGTTCTCCCAGAACCGCTGTCTTTTTTTCTGTTTTTTTTTAATTATTTATTGCGCTGTCATGATAGTGCCTGTACAGTAATATGCAATGATCCAACCAACAAATTTCAACTAACAACAAAACATATTCAACATAAACAAACATCACCCCAAACTTCAATATTACCATCTTTTTCCTCCAACAATAAAATATTATAATCTCCAACAAAATGTACAATTAACTAATTAAATTACTAATGACCTTACGAAATACAATAAATCAAATCTCAATTTATAACAAGTCACAATGTACAAAAACTAAATTACCTAATTTCTAAGGAGCTGCTAAGAAAATGTAACGTGCAACTTTGCAGCGTACTTCATCAATTTGCTCATCAGTATAGAAGGATTGACAATCCTTAAAGTACTGCAAGATATATGTATATATATAGAGATTAATTGCAAAGTGAAATAACATTTCAATTACCTACCAATTAAGGTTTAATAATTTCAAAAGTAATAGAATTAAGTATATATATATATATAAGGATTATGTATACCGCTGTTGGGATTATAGATAGTCCGTGGCTAATAATCTCTTTCAGGAATCTCATAACGAAATAGCCACAATCCACCTCGTTGGTCTGTCGGGGGCACTACAAAAGCAATCAAAATTACGTTGTATTAGAAGACGAACTTCTATACGAATATATAATCTCATGAACCTAGAAAATGCTAACCTTTATAGTAAACCATTTACAGACCGAGTTTTTGGATTTGTTGGATTGGTTGTTGTAGTTTGCACGAAATATGTGCACAGCTCTATAAAAAATATAAAAAACAAGAAAATATGTTAAAAACAAGAAATTATGTGAAATAAATACAATTTAAAAAAATATTAAATATAATGGATACATTGATTGAATGAAAAACTTACTGATTGAATTTTAGTATCATATCATCTCGGTATTGCGGCTCACCATGCACAGAATCCAGATAGTAAACAATCTCTTTAAACAATCTCTTCAAATGCCAACTACAAAAAACAAACAATAAAGTATATATAAAATTATAATTTAGAGAATATGATAATACATTAACACTTACAAATAAGATAATATCCAAATTACCTTCATCTCATCCCAAATGTTTTTTTTTGTTGCTAACGGGACTTTGCGCCAAGTACTCATGGCAATCGACACCTTCTGCCGAACCTGCACGCCTATATACCCAACAAATATTGATTTGTTGGGGTTAATTGGCTGACCTCTGTCATTCCAGCCGACAGGTAGCCTTATGCCTTTACTTCTGGCATTGACAACTTTTTTCATAGCAGAGACACCTCTCCGTATCTCCTTCTCATGACCGCTATCTGATCCATATACATCATCGTCGGGAAAACTACCATCAGGATTTGAAGCCATCGACCTACAAAAGACAAATAATACAGAAGTTATCTTCATATAAATTTGGTAGATTCATTTGGCAATAATAATTTTCAAATAGACGTAATAAATACAGAAGTTATCTTCATATAAATTTGGCAGATTCATTTGGCAATAATAATTTTCAAATAGAAGTAATAAATCACAAAATAAACAAAATTATCCTAAACCACAAAATAAACAAAATTTAATCCTCAATTAAACATAATTAACCCCCAGCTAAACCAAATTAACCTTAAAATCAATCAACCCCTATTTCCCTTTAATTTTCCACAAAAATTGGCAAATCTCAAGAATATAAATTTTCTAGCAACTAAGTATAAATATTGAAAGAAGTCTATCATACAATTATGAAATAAATTCAAATACCTTTCATCGTTTTCTTTTTGTCGTTGGCTTAGCAGTCTTTTGCTTCCCATCGGTACGACCATTTTTTTTAGTACGGCGATGAACTGACGGATTAATCCATATCCCCTCTTGGTGATCTTGACGCATATACAATTCATCATCACTTATATCCAAGTCATCGTCACTATCAATTGATTGTGAATCACCTAATGAGATAGGGTTTTCTCCATCATCTTCACTTTCTTCATAATCACCATCAATACATGTATTTTTGTTTGCCAATAAAACAATGGACCACCTCTTATCAATAGGATCGGTAACAAAAACTACTTGTTTAGCTTGTGACGCTAAAATGAAAGGTTCATCTTTGTATCCCACCCTTTCAAGGTCTACTCGAGTGAAGCCTATTTCACTATTATCAACACCATGTTTATTGTCAACCCACCTACACCCAAATACAGGCACCCGAAACCAACTATAATCAAGCTCCCATATACGTTCAATCACCCCGTAATATGATAAATCGGCATAGATAGGATTATTATCTTTCGCACTTGAGATATGCATTGCTTGAGCTACAAGACTCACACCACTATTCTGCATTGTACTTCGTTCGTCTTGGTCTTTTGTATAGAATGTGCGACCATTTATACGATAACCTGAATAACAAAATACTAGTCTGTCCGGACCCATCGACAGTCGTGTCAATTTATCTGAAACTGAAAGCTGTGGATTCTCTTTCTGTTTTTCTTCAAAATGCTTTCGGAACCAATCGATGAAACTCTTATTATGCTCTCTTGAAATCCAACTCTCATTTTTAATTGGATTGAATCTCCTAAGTTGGTTCTTATGCTCTTCAACATATGGGTCAACCTCATCGGTGTTGTGGAGCACATATAGGTGTGCTTGATCCCTTTGTGTAATATGAACACTAACTAATTGTTTTCCCATTAATCCGACTCCTTCTGTTCCCCCTCCCACAACATGAGACTTTGGGAGCTCTGCAACATTAGAATCTGTCAGATACTCTGTGCAAAATGTAATGGCTTCATCAACTATGTACCGTTCAACAATGCAACCTTCCGGTCGACTACGATTTTTCACGTAGCCTTTCAATACCTTCATATAACGCTCAACCGGATACATAGATCTCATAAAAGCCGGTCCACATAGTTGAGTCTCTCTAACCAAGTGAATGGGTAGATGAGTCATTATATCAAAAAAAAAGCAGGTGGAAAATACATTTCAAGCTCACACAAAGTGATGACAATTTGTTTTTGAAGTGCAGGAAATTGCTCAGGATCAAACACCTTGCTCCACATTGCTTTGAAGAAGAAACACAATTTAGTTATCGTGTCTCTCACCTTTTTTGGCAAAATGGCCCGTATAGCAATTGGTAGCAAATGATCCATGATTACATGACAATCGTGAGTCTTCAAGTGCTTTAGCTTCAAATCCTTCATTGATACAAGACTGCTAATGTTTGAAGAATACCCTTCTGGAACTTTCACTCCATTAAGAAACTCACATAATGCAATTTTTTCTTTCCTGGCTAGAGTGTGAGCTGCTGGAGGCAAATAAGTACGTTTCCCCTTATTTGTTGGTGTCAATTTTCCTCTTATCTTCATTTCAACCAAGTCTAACTGTGCCTTTACGCCATCTTTTGTCTTTTCGGGCACATTTAGAAGTGTTCCAATGACGCTATCAAATACATTTTTCTCAATATGCATTATATCGAGAAAATGTCTAACATGTAAAGACGTCCAATACGGCAACTCAAAGAAAATTGACTTTTTTTTCCACCCAGTTTTTGCAAGGCCCACATGCAAAAGTCTTTCCAAATTTAACCTCCAAGTCTCTTACATTTTCAAACACTTCTTCACCAGTTAAGCACTTAGGAGCTCGACCTTCTTCTATATTCCCATTGAAAGCTTTCTTCCACCGACGATATCGATGGTTCCGATTTAGCCATCTCCGATGCCCTTGGAATGCATATTTTTGGGAGTGTGTCAATCGATATTGATCTATACTCTTGACACATATGGGGCATCCACATTGGCCATGTACACCATATCCCTCGAGGTTTGCTCTTGCCGGAAAATCATTGATTGTTCCAAATAACATGACTCTAAGATTAAAATTTTCTTCTCTCAACCCGTCATATACTTGAACACCGGTGTCCCACAACACCTTCAAATCCTCAATTAAAGGGGTCAAGTAGACATCTATATCATTTCCAAGTTGTTTCGGCCCAGAAATGAGTATAGGCATCATTATATGCTCTCGCTTCATGCATCGCAATGAGGGGAGGTTGTAGATCATCAAAATCACCAGCCATGTACTATGTGAGCTGCTTTGCAAGCCATGAGGGTTCATGCCATCTGTAGCCAATACAAGGCGCAGGTTTCTTGATTCTTCACCAAATTCAGGGAAATCATCATCAATCTTTTTCCATTGAGGAGAATCTGAGGGATGTCGAATCTTGTCATCTTCAATCCTTTCTTCAAGCCTTCTATCAGCATGCCATGTCAAGTCCTTGGCTAACTCTTTACTACTGTACATGCGTTTAAATCGTGGTATTATAGGCAAATACCACATGGTTTTGACAGGCGTAGATCCATTCTTCTTGTACCGTGAGGCGCCACATTTTGGACAGGCCTTCAATGATGCATAGTCAATTCTAAATAATACGCAATCATTGAGACAGGCATGTATCCTCTCATATCCCATGCCAATTGAGGTTAACATCCGTTTAGCCTCATAAGTACGATTAGGTAACACATTATCCTCAGGTAGCATGCTTTTTAATAAACCAAGCAAGTCTGTGAAACTCTTATCACTCCACCCATTGTTGGCTTTTAACTTGTATAGGTTAAGAACTGTTTTCAATCTCGTGAATTTACTACCACTATACAGTGGTGTCTTTGAATCACTTGTCAAATTGTCAAACATTTTAGGACAATTTCGCAAATCCTCCTCAATCACATTTGTCATCTCCTCCAAACGATCAGGCTCATAATCATTCATGTTGAAATCGTGTGATGGATATGATGTACCACCCAAATCATCCAACGGGACACTGCTTTCACAGTGTCTTGTCCAACGTTTGTAGCTTTTTTCAATTCCATTACACACCAAATGATCTTCCAACTCACGTGGACTAATTCTCTTTCCAAAACAACAACGTAAACACGGGCAAGTGATCCTAGTTCGATCTGGTGCATGGTCAACCGCAAACTTTATGAACTCTTTCACACCTTTCTCATACTGTTCCGACATACGATCTGCTAAAATCCAACTTCGATGCATTTTGATTCTGAATTAATCAATTAAACAATTTTATCATCAGTTGATAGTTAAATTAATTAAATAATTTTTATTTTAATTTATTTCCCATTATTCTAGAAAAAATTCAGCAGAGTAACAACGCAAAAATTACTACCAAGTTCTCGACTTAATCTTCACTCGGGTAGGTTGAATCCAACAAAATTCGGATCTTACGATCCGCTAAAATCCAATTTCAATCTTAATTAATTATATTTTCAGCAACTACAAATATTGATCACCAGTCGGATCACATAAATCACATAAAACTATAAATAAAACATTATATTTTCAGCAACTAAGTATAAATATAGATCACCAGTTGGATCAATGTACCCTAAACCACCAAATAACCACAATTTAATCTCAAATCAAACGGAATTAACACCCGACTAACTAAAATTAATACTAAATTCAGTCAAATTCCTAGTTCCCTTAAATTTTTTATACACCCACACATACACAAATATATATACATACACCCATATATACACAAATACACGCACACATACACAAATATATATACATACACTCATATATGCATACACCCACATATACACAAATACACGCACACGTACACAAATATATATACATACACTCATATATGCATACACCCACATATACATACATCTATACATACTCTATGTGTGTGTGTGTGTATATATATATATATTTATATTTATCTAAAAGAAAATACCAAAACTAAATGGACCACGGCGGCGGAAGCGGAGGTGGGCGGCAGGGGCAGCGGAGGTCGGCGGCGGCGGAGGTCGGCGGCGGCGGAGGTCGGCACTATTTATATATATATATATAGAGTTAATTTTATATATATAGAGAATATATACATATATATGCACATATATATATATATATCTAGAAAGAGAGAAAGAGAAAGAGAGAGATACTACCGGAGTGACGGCGGCGGACGGTGGTAGAAAGAGAAAGAGAGAGAGAGAGAGAGAAACCGAGAGAGAGAGAGGTAGATCTAGAGATAGAGAGAGAAAAAGAGAGGGGGGCGGCGGACGGTGGTGGTGGCGATGGTGGTGGTGGTGGTGGTGGTGATGGTGGTGGTGGTGGTGGTGGTGGTGAGAGAGTTGAGAGAGAGAGAGAGAGAGTGAGTGGGTGAGAGTGAGAGTGAGGGGGGCCGGGTTGTAGAAAACCCGGCCCTTGTGCCAGCGGTTCGGCTGAACCGCTGGCACATGTGTGTTTGTGGCAGCGGTTCGGCCAGAACCGCTGCCACAAAGTGCACTTCTGGCAGCGGTTCGGCCGAACCGCTGCCATACGTGCACTTTGTGGCAGCGGTTCGGCCACGTGCACTTTGTGGCAGCGGTTCGGCCGTGCACTTTTTGGCAGCGGTTCAAAATATATATATATATATATATATATATTTTCTGAAACCTATGACAGCGTTTTGGCTCGAACCGCTGTCATAGGTCCGAACCGAATGCCACCTATTACAGCAGTTTTCAAAACCAATGTCATAGATACGCTGTAATAGGACTTTTTTGTGGTAGTGTGAATTGACCGTCCGGTCAACACACTAACGTCTATCGGGCCATATATATGATCAATAAACTCCTCCGACATCCTACATTGAAATAAAATAACAAATTATTTTCAATTAAAACGATACTTGAGCTAATTAGAATAATATAAATTAATATTTCATAAACTCAAACACATACATCACAAAAAAATAAACTTATGTGACAAAATTAATCCACACATCTATAATTTGAAATTATACCTAAAAGTTCAAGACTATACCTAAAAATTCAAGATTATACCTAAAATTTGATATTGAACGTACTAATTAAAAATTACACCTAAAATTGATATTATACCTCCTAAACCCTAAAGTATACATAAAAAATTTAATATTATAACTAATAATTTGACATTATATTTTAAAATTCAAAATTAAACCTTATATTTCTACCAATTTAAGAATAACATGATAATTCAAAATTAGAGCTAAAAAATAAAAAATAAACAAATTAAATCAAAATTATACCAACAATTCGAAATTAGAGCTAAAGTATCAAAATTATACCAACAATTCAAAATTCAACTACAAAATTCCACAAATTTTAACCTCAATTGATGAATTCCACAACAATTCGAAATTAAACCTACACCCTAAATTCAAAATTACACTACAAAATTCCACAAATTTAAACCTAAACTGATAAATTCCCCAAAAATTCGAAATTACACCTACAACATAAATTCAAAATTACATTGCAAAATTCCACAAATTTAATTCCTAAATTGATCAATTTCACAAAAATTCGCAATTACAAAACAAAATTCCACAAACTAAAACACTAAATTGATAAAATTCAACAAAAATTCGAAATTACACCTAAAGCCCAAATCCGAAATTACACAACAAATTCGAAAAATTACACAACAAAATTTCACAAATTAAAACACTAAATTGATAAAATTCAACAAAAATTCGAAATTACACCTAAAGCCCAAATCCGAATATACATAACAAATTCAAATTCGAAAAATTACACAAATTAAAACACTAAATTGATAAAATTCAACAAAAATTCGAAATTACACCTAAAGCCCAAATCCGAATATACATAACAAATTCAAATTCGAAAAATTACACAAATTAAAACACTAAATTGATAAAATTCAACAAAAATTTAAAATTACACCTAAAGCCCAAATCCGAAATTACACAATAAATTCAAAAAATTACACAAATTCATAAGCAAATTCGAAATTACTAAAATTAAATTCGAAATTTACATAAAAATTCCATACAATTTTTGAAACCCTAAATTTATTAATTACACAAAAATTCGAAAATATAATGGTTCTATATATTTTATAAAGTAACAATATAGAAAACTTACCTTGAATTGTTGAGAATGATGAAAATTAAGTTGAAGAAAATGGTGAAGATGAAGAAGTGAAGATGGTGAAGAAAAACCGAGAGAGATGAAAAGAAAGAAAGAAAGAAGGAAACAAGAAAGAAGAAAGAAGAAAGGAGAAAGGAGAAAGGAGAAAGGAGAAAGGATTCTCGGGCCACGAGGCATTACTGCCATTCCGCACCACGTGAGCGCGGAATGGCAGGCGGTCAGTTGACTGCCTGCCATTCCGCGCTCACGTGGCGCGGAATGGGATTAATTTAAAAAAAATATATTTTTTGGCCATTCCACGCCACGTCAGCGCGGAATGGCCGTTAATTTAAAAAAAAAAAGTTTTTTGTATACCGCGCTGACGTGGCGCGGAATCTAGCCGATTCCGCGCCACGTCAGCGCGGAATGTGCTATTTTCTATACTCTAATTTTTTGTGTATTATTTTCTTAATTTCTATTTATTTTTGTATTATTTTTTTAAAACTCTCGTTCTTTTATATTATAATAAAAGGAAAAAAGATAATTCAATTATAATCCATTCCTTATTATAAAAATTGAATTTAGTACTTTTGGAATTAGCTAATATGGCATTAGTAAGTTGATTAAGGTGGTTTTGGTGTTAATTAAAACCAATGCAGCCGTTCCCTTCCGAAATATCGCCGTCCCGGTCCGTTACAGCCGTTCCAGTCCTGTATTTCGCCTGTCCCGCCGCGATATCACCGCTCCAGCCGCGGCACAACCACCCCCACTTTATCCTGGAACGATGGAACGGCGATGGCCGTTCCCGTTTAGCGTGATTGCAAACCATGCTTCCAAGGGAACTTTTGTTGGGTCAAAGTGAAAAGGAAGTTGAGTATGATCGCGCTGGTAGCTAGAATCATAAAAGGACAGGACACGGCCGTCCCTACGAGCAAGTACGGAGAAAATGTTTACATCAATAATGATACATGTGTTTGGGGTTCATGGTGGAAGGATCATTGGTACGTGGGGTTTCAAATGCTGCCAGCAGAGAGTTAGAAACAGCTATTGTACTGGTGCTGCTGGTATTGAAGCTGCTGAAGCTGCATCAGATCTTATGAAGGGCTACTGAAGGTCTTCCCGTTTTAAATATTTATGTAAGCATTACCTTGAGAAAGTTATAAGGTCAAAGATTTAGATTGATCATGATCTAATATGTACGTGCTAATTTGAGAAATAGTGATGTGCATTGTTCACAATTCTAATCTTACTAGCTTCTGCGTACCAAGCCCTTTTAGTTAAAACTTGTATTATACTTGTATAATGCACGTACATACATATAATTGAAAAATACTTCAATTTCTTGTATGCGTTCTGAACTTAACAAATAATACTCGTATTTTTGGGTTGAACCGGTTAATACACATATTTCATATATCACGTATTATACGTACTTGACGAATAGTACTCTAATCATGGCAAATAAATTATATTTTTTATATAAAATTTCAAAATTATAAAATAGATTAAGTATTAATTGAGTATTGTACAATTAAAATTAACAATGATAATAATTAGTCAAAATAGTAGTTGTTGTCAACGAGTAACTCATATACATGCAATGCTTCTTTCTAAAGTAAAAGGCGAATATAAGTGATATATCTTAGAAATTTATATAAAAATAAGTCGTGTTTTTACTCCCGGATAATCATTTGTATTCATATTATGCTCGTACGTCTACGAATTCATTTGTTTTTCGTTCTTGTATTTTTTAGCCGATTTTTACATCATAATTTTGGACAAAAATTCCTAATATACTCGTATGAAGTATATGATGAGCTTTTGTCATTCCGTATTTAACTAACGAGCGTGCAAAGAAGTATGTGGTGTAGTCAAGTATGATTGAAACATGGTTGGTATAGAACTGAGGATGTTAGGAACACATGGGACCAATTGTTGAAAACTTGGGGAAAGAATTAATTAGGAACACAATGGACCAATTCGTGAAAACTTGGGGAAAGAATTAATTTTCTTTTTTCGTATTTTACAAACCCCATGTTACAAGAGTATCGAATGGGAAATTCTAGCTCGAACAATATTCCATCAATCCTAAGTGTGATTCAATTGTTTGTAATTGTACGTATTCAATAACTTGATGGTAATTCACTTATTTTTTGAATTACACTTCAATTCGAACACTTTACGCTTGGCGTCGAAAGGCAACTTGCCTTGTCCAAGATAGGCTAAAGATGAGGAATCTATAAGCACCAGAGAGCTCGATCTCTGATCACATCGAGATCCATTTCCGTAGGATCTGTAGCCTGAATCTCATAATGAACACCATCCAACTCCTTTTTGAAGTTGTTTTTACACGTCGCATGAAGCATCTTCACATGAATTCGTGAAATTTCCGGTCACCTAATTATCAATTGTTAGTATGCATTTTATGCATATTTTTCATATAATTCCTTTATTCTTTTATTGGTATTTGAGTTTAAATAATAGATATTTATTATGATTTTTATTTTGATAGGTGAAATTTGAAAGAAGAAGAAAATGAAGAAAAAGATGGAGAAAAAGAAGAAGACACATCAAATTGTAGGAGTCTTCCTATTTTTTAGAAGCTTTCCTATTTCTTTTAGGAGTCTTATTAGTATTTTATTCTAGTAAGTAATTATTTTCCTTCTTCCATTAGAATTAGAGTTTTATTTAGTTAGGAGTCTTTTGGCTAGGCATATATAATTAGATATTGCTGGAATTTTATTCCTTCTTCCACACTTTTTGATACTACACGCTTTTTACATGGAGAAAAAGAAGAATTTCTGCGTTTTTATTTCTTTCCAGATGTATTGCTAAAAACTCAAGTTCTAGCCAAGGATTATTGAAGTTTTGATTCTACAAAAGTTGTGAGATCTAATTTATATTTATTCCTTCTTTGTTCTTGAGTATTTGCATATTTTCTGTGTTCGTAGAAATTATTATTTTGATTAATTGAATAATAAGGGCCCGTTATTTGATTGTCGGAATAGTAAATAGCCATTTAAAATCCCAAATCCGTAATTGTTTGGTCAATTCTAATATTTGTGGTAGTTAATAACATTGATTATGGACAAGTTTTCGATTGTTATTACGGGAATGTGTGATCTAATCTAAATGAACCGAGCTTGCGAGTTTGTTGGTTAGAATTGGTGTTTCTCTATTTATTAATGCTATTGTTAAATTAAATCCTAAGAGCTTATTTAGGGTTGTTTAATTAATAAGAGAAGTAATCAAAGAGCTTGTTTTGGTTATCGATAAATTAAGGAGAAACTAGGTTGTTAGAGCTTGTTAATAACTATAGCCAATTTATTCATGAACATTGAAGTATCTTTGCATCAAGGATCAACTATTTGAATCAAAACAGAGATAACCCCTTAGGCTAGGATCTCACCACATATTGATTTCTTCTACTTGTTTAATTTTGCATCTCTTGATTTTAATTAATTTTGTTATTTATTTTAATTTTTAGTTTACTCGATTAGTAAAAAAACCCCCCCTTTTATTTTATTCATTTGTTGAGAATTAAATCTAAACCAATCCCTGTGGATTTGACTCTGCTCACTACTATCGACAAATTTAGGAGTAGAAATTATCTTTGTGTAGATTCGACACCCATCAAATTTTTGGCGCCGTTGCAGGGGATTGGTGCTTTTAGATTTATTTCTCATTATATAGTTAATTTTTGTTGCCTATTCTGTTTTATGCCTCGATCTCTTTGTGCAGGTGAACTTCAATACAATCCTGAAATTGAAAAAACAGCTCGCCGACTACGAAAAGAGGCCAAGCAACATGCTCAAGGAGTCCCATCTACTTCATCTCCCGGATTGAACTTAACTTTGGAATTGAGTGACACATCCAGTGATTCAGAAGAGGAACTTGAAGTCATGGCCAACGCCAACGAGAGAACTTTAAGGGAGTTAGCCATGCCAAACATAAACCAACAACCTCTTTGCATTCAATATCCCACCCTTGAGGTAGATTTTGAATTAAAATCTGGTCTTATTCACTTACTTCCTACTTTTCGTGGTCTTGCAGGAGAAGACCCCCATATACACTTGAAAGAATTCCATGTGGTCTATTCAACGATGAAACCAAGGAATGTCACTGAAGACCAAATCAAACTGAGGGCTTTTCCGTTTTCACTAGCTGATAGAGCTAAGGACTGGCTCTATTATCTACCCTCTAGTTCAATCGAGACATGGACCAAAATGAAGAAGCAATTCTTGGAGAAATTCTTTCCTGCCTCACGAGTTGCGAACATAAGAAAGGAGATATGCGGAATTAGGCAAATCAGTCAGAGTTGTTGTACGAGTACTGGGAGTGGTTTAAACAACTTGTAGCCAGCTGTCCACAACACCAAATTCCTGAACAACTTCTAATCCAATATTTCTACGAAGGTTTATCGACCATGGAGAGGAATATGATAGATGCTGCGAGTGGAAGCGCACTGGTTCACAAAACCCCCACAGAAGCAAGAAATTTGATCTCCAACATGGCTGCTAACACCCAATAGTTCAGCACTCGACAAGATACTACATAGAAATGGGTGAATTTCGCATTAGTGAATCAACGTCTGGATGATTTGACTTCCCTAGTGCAAAAATTGGTAGTAGGCCATACACAGCAAGTGAAGGCATGTGGTATCTGCTTCAATTCTAGTCATTCTACCGAGGTGTGTCCTACACTTCAAGAGGATCCACACGAACAAGCCAATGCTATTGGATTTCCGGGGGCTCCACAGAGAAAGTATGATCCCTTCTTCAATACCTACAATGTCGGGTGGAAGGATCATCCTAATTTGAGTTATGGTCCACAGTCTACTGGATTCCAACAATCATATCAATCAAGACAACAAGCACAACCACCTCAGTCATCCTCCAACCCACAAGGTATGTCTCTTGAAGAAATTGTTAAACAATTAGCCACTAACACACAACAATTTCAACAAGAGACGAGGACTAGTATATAACATCTGGAGAGTCAAATGAGTCGGTTAGCCACCACTGTGAATGAATTGGTTTCCCAAAGCTCGAGTAAGCTACCCTCCCAGCCCATAGTGAATCCAAAGCAGAATGTTAGTGCAGTCACTTTGAGAAGTGAAAAGGGGTTACAAGAGCTCAAGAAATTATTAATACCTCCACCATTTCCTAGTCGGTTTGCTAACTCTAAGCGTAAGGCGGAAGAAGAGTTGGAGAAGAAATCCGTGGAACCTCAACTCCTCAAACCGACTGAGACACGAGCCGAGCAGGTCAAGCTAATTGAGGTACCTCCCCTGTTTCCTGGTAAGCCTGTGGAATATGAAAAGGAAGAGCAAGTAAAGGAAATTCTAGAAACTCCCCGAAAAAATGAGGTAAATGCATCTGCAGTCATTCAAAAGAAATTACCTCCAAAATGCGAGGACCCAGGTATGTTTACTATTCCCTGTAATATAGGTGATGTGCGAATTGAGAAGGCTATGTTAGATCTAGGAGCTTCTATTAATATCATGTCTCGTTCTCTCTATGAATCTTTGAATGTGGGAAAATTGAAAGGAACGGATGTGATTATCCAATTAATTGATAGGTCTAATACATGTCCTAATGGTGTTCTTGAAAACATATTAGTTCAAGTTAATGATTTGGTTATTCCTGCTGATTTTTATGTTATTGATATGGGTGAAGATAACTCTTGTGATTTTGCTCCCATTTTACTTGGAAGACCATTTCTTAAAACATCTAGAACTAACATTGATATTCATAATGGGATAATTACTATGGAAGCAAATGGTGAAATCATAGAATTTAGTATTTATGATTCCATGAAGTATCCTAATGATGATCATTCTATGTTTGTCAAAGATGTTACTAACTTGTTGATGCAGCGAGTTATTGAACTCAATGATGATGATCTACTAAAGGTAGCTTGGCACAATGATGGCTTTGAACCTCCTACTTACGCAACTTGAGTCATAACTTCGTCTAGCCAAAGACATTAAAAGAAAGGCGCTACTTGGGAGGCAACCCAAGATTTTACCTTTTCTCGTTTCTTTATTTTATGTTTTTATATATTTTTTGTCTTTTTCTTTGAGATGAAACATATCCCACGGTAATACTGGGGTATGTTTTAAACTTATTTTTACAACAAAAAAAAAATTGTGTTGCATTGACAGATTGCAACTACAAATTAGGCGTGCCAACGCTCTATTTGAAGTTACAATCTGCCTTAGTAATCCCTTGGTGATTTTCAAAAAAAAAATTAATTAAAAAAATTCGAATTTTCTTTTTCTCTCAGCAATTATTTGACCTTTTCAGCTTTCTTCCCTATCCTTTTCTTTTCACCTAATTCTCACCTACCTATCCCCCATTTTTTGTAGCAACACTCAATCTTCCACCACCATCAAAACTTCAACTCCAACACCACCGCCGCCGAGGCAACCGTGGCGACACCGGCGAAATCAAAACCCGCCGCCGCTACACCACCGAAGACGGTAGTGAAATCAACTCCAACCGACGCGTCGCCTTCCAGCAGCAGCTTACCAAACCGGATCTAGCCGCCGCGAGCTACCACCCTCACCGACGCTGCTCCTACACCGCCGGTCGTGATTTCACCAGATCCGACGCCGTGCCGTCACGAACTCAAAAACCACCGCGCGCTACACCGTCGACACCGAAGGCGAAATCCGACGGCCGCTTCACCACCACAGTCGTCACGTCACCTCCTCAAAACCCGAAGCCAACTTCTCCAAACGCACAACAACCACTGCTATGTCGCCGGCAGCTGCAAATTCCAGGCCTTCTCCGAAAATTTCTTCGGGGTTCGGTTCTCCGAGACCAATTACATTTCGGTCACCACCGAATTGATCTCGTGCTCACACATCTAAATTCAGGGGAGTCCCGTTACTTTACCTCCAATTTTTTATTATTCCTCTTATGCTTTATATTTTTATACATTGAGATACATTGAGGACAATGCATGAAATAAGTGTGGGGGAGGGGATAAAATGTGTGTATAATTCTCTTAGTATACAAGTTAAGTTAGTGTAAATTTTTTCGAAATATCAATTTTTCAGATAAAAGAAATTTGATAAAATTCATGAGAGAAGTCAAACATGCTTATACCATTACAATTGTTGAAGTACATGCTTCTTTGAGAAATTTACGGAAGTTTGTAATTTAGCATAATTGTGTATGTGATATTTGACTCGCAGAAATTTGTTGATATTTTCTTAGGTTTAAATTTTGGTGAAATTAAAGTGATGATGAATTGAAAATATGGGTATTAAGACCCTATGAAGTAGTTTGTGCTTAAAATGTGTATGATATAACCTCTTGTAGCGCCTGGGGCTAACTACACTGAAGGGATTAAGCCTGAGGAGTTTTCAAGCTTGGTAACCTAAGGCCAACTGGTCTGGGATCTATCGGCCCAAACCTGCTACTGTGTTAGTATCCTAATAGGGCTATAAAGAGGGTATAAAATGATAAATGATAAACTTGTTGAGTAACCGGGTGCATTCATGACCAATGTTTGTATTCGCGTCAAAAGACAAGTAATTGCTTAAGTAAATGAAAGTATGATATTGGTGCTAAATTGGTTATAAAATGCTTGAGGAGATAGAAATGGATAATGCGAGTTGAATGTTGTATACGTGGTATTGTTCTTATGGATTTTTGTGAATTTTTGAAGAGTATGTATGGATACTAAAGTTATGGTTAAGGCATGAATGATGTCTTTAAAGACTTTTGTTAAAATTTTTGATGATAAGGGTTACTGTTTGGAAAAATAAGTTTCTTTGACTTGCTTGTTGTACACTGAGAGGTCGATTTTGTGGGTATATCGTCTGCAAACCCTCACGAGACACAACTCGTCCACTAGGGTAACCTAGGGGTTTAAAGGCTTGTTGCATACGCTAAATGCAATCGTGATACCTACGAAAGTGGTTAGTTTTAGTTATTTTATTTTTCTTTATTTTTGAGTCTTTTGTCTTTGCACGGGGACGTGCAAGAGTTAAAGTGTGGGGACATTTGTTAGTATGCATTTTATGCATATTTTTCATATAATTCTTTTATTCTTTTATTGGTATTTGAGTTTAAATAATAGATATTTATTATGATTTTTATTTTGATAGGTGAAATTTGAAAGAAGAAGAAAATGAAGAAAAAGATGGAGAAAAAGAAAAAGACACATCAAATTGTAGGAGTCTTCCTATTTTTTAGAAGCTTTCCTATTTCTTTTAGGAGTCTTATTAGTATTTTATTCTAGTAAGTAATTATTTTCCTTCTTCCATTAGAATTAGAGTTTTATTTAGTTAGGAGTCTTTTGGCTAGGCATATATAATTAGATATTGCTGGAATTTTATTCCTTCTTCCACACTTTTTGATACTACACGCTTTTTACATGGAGAAGAAGAAGAATTTCTGTGTTTTTATTTCTTTCCAGATGTATTGCTAAAAACTCAAGTTCTAGCCAAGGATTATTGAAGTTTTGATTCTACAAAAGTTGTGAGATCTAATTTATATTTATTCCTTCTTTGTTCTTGAGTATTTGCATATTTTCTGTGTTCGTTGAAATTATTATTTTGATTAATTGAATAATAAGGGCCCGTTATTTGATTGTCGGAATAGTAAATAGCCATTTAGAATCCCAAATCCGTAATTGTTTGGTCAATTCTAATATTTGTGGTAGTTAATAACATTGATTATGAACAAGCTTTCGATTGTTATTATGGGAATGTGTGATCTAATCTAAATGAACCGAGCTTGCGAGTTTGTTGGTTAGAATTGGTGTTTCTCTATTTATTAATGTTATTGTTAAATTAAATCCTAAGAGCTTATTTAGGGTTGTTTAATTAATAAGAGAAGTAATCAAAGAGCTTGTTTTGGTTATCGATAAATTAAGGAGAAACTAGGTTGTTAGAGCTTGTTAATAACTATAGCCAATTTATTCATGAACATTGAAGTATCTTTGCATCAAGGATCAACTATTTGAATCAAAACGGAGATACTCCTTAGGCTAGGATCTCACCACATATTGATTTCTTCTACTTGTTTAATTTTGCATCTCTTGATTTTAATTAATTTTGTTATTTATTTTAATTTTTAGTTTAATCGATTAGTAAAAAAATCCCCCTTTTTATTTTATTCGTTTGTTGAGAATTAAATCTGAACCAATCCCTGTGGATTCGACCCTACTCACTACTATCTATAAATTTAGGGGTAGGAATTATCTTTGTGTGGATTCGACACTCATCAAATTTTTGCAATTCAACATACATTCTATCTGATCAGCTATTTGTGGTTCCATAGCTAAAACATTTAGCAATAATCACATGGGGGAAAATGCATTTGTGGTTTCATAGCTAAAACATTTAGCGATAATCACATGTGTGGTTCCATAGGTTTGGTGTTTTTTAATTTTGATCCTATTCGTTACGGAATTCTCACATGGTATCTCATAAATTTTAAAAACTCTCACATTTGTTTATAACCAAATTTTTCATCCAATATTTAACGGTCAACTACGTTATTCATGATTGATTTTTTTAGGAGATTTTGTGCTTGAGTTACAAGTGATATTGAATATAATTCGTATCGTGATGTTGAATATAATTCGTGTTTGAATGCATTCATACACAAATCTCCCAAAAAATTGGTCAAAATATTGACTAACAGAGTTGACCTTGGATGAAAAATTTTGTTAGGACCAAATGTGAGAATTTTCGATAGTTTAGAATTCCGCAACGAATGAGATTAAAATTAAAAAAAAACTAAGGCCTTGTTTGTTTATGTTTTTTAATTTCATTTTCTATATTGTAAATCACAAAATTCTAAAAAATTAAGCTACATATTTTCATTCAAACTCACATTTTCTCAAACTTCAATTTCCCCTTTCACTTTGTAGCTACATCCTTCAATCAATAATCATTTACTTCAACAAATGTTTTTTTTTCTCTTTCATACTTTACGATTTTTAATTTATATACATCAATTAATCATTTTTTATTTGAAAAATTTTACAAATTTCAACCATTTTTAAAAAATATAAACGAATACAATCCACGTCCGAATAATACACATTTCCCAATAAATTTGCAGAGGAAGAAACACAAACAAACAAGGCCATACAATATCTCATCAACACAAAATAAGTAACACGTGCAATTTCTGTTAATACTCTACTTTTGCCCCACTCTCAGTGCTTAACAGAAATGGAGGCGCCACAGAATTCATCACTGGCGAACGATCGTCTGGTTTTCGAAATCAATAAAGAGAGGTTTGAGGTTCCTGAAATTGATCCTTCCACTACTTTGCTTGAGTTTCTGCGAACGCGCACTCGTTTCAGAGCTCCCAAGCTTGGCTGTGGTGAAGGTGCGTGAGCTCATTGTACTTACTTTGTATGTATATTTGTATATGCTTTGAATGTGCGGTTGTTGATTTTTACATTTGATGGCGTTGTGTGTGTATAGATTATGCATACTTTTGTATTCACTATTCTGTGTTGAATTCTGTATTTTCTTTTCTATTTTGTCTACGGTTCACCTTTATTTGGATTCAAAATGCTTTGATTATGGAGTCTGTATTAGATTTTGTGTTTTCGCGAACACGCACTCGTTTCAGAGCTCCCAAGCTTGGCTGTGGTGAAGGTGTGTGAGCTCATTGTGCTCACTTTTTATGTATAATTGTATGTGCTTTGAATGTGTGATTTTGTTGATTTAGGTATTTTTTGTTTACCTCTGATGGCGTTGTGTGTATATGGATTATACACACATTTGGATTCTATTCTATGTTGTCTATAGTCACCCTTATTTGAATCAAAACGCTTTATTTATGAACTCTTTCTTTGATGGCTGTGTGTGTGTGTGTGTGTGTCTACATATACTTTCATTTTTTGTTTTGGTTTTGTGGTAATTACTCATTCTGGATTCACTATACGATGTTGGACTCTTGATAAAGGTTTTTAGCTTTGCTGGTTCTATGTAATTGTTTGCCTAGATAGACACTCAGTTTGGATTCACTACGCTTTGATTGTGCGTGATCCTTAAGTATTCGTATGTGCTTTGAATGTTAGCGAAGGTGTGTGAGCTCATTGTGTGAGCTAAGATCACTTTGGTTGTGGCGAAGGTATGTGAGCTCATTGTGCTCACTCTTTATGTATTCGCATGTGCTTTGAATGTGTGATTGTTTATTTAGTTTATTTTCCCCTTGGTGGCGCTGTGTGTGGATAGATTATACATACATTTGGATTCACTATGCTATATTGGATTCTGTATTTTGTTTTCTTTTTGTCTGTAGTTCACACTTAGTTGGATTCAAAACGCTGTAATTATGGAGTCTTTATTTGATTGTTTTCTGTGTTGTTTGTCTACATATACACTCATTTTGGATATTATTTTTATTTTTGGTAATTAATCATTTTGGATTCGCTATACGATGTTGGACTCTTGATATGTGTTCTTATACTTGATGGTTCTCTGTCACTCAATTTGGATTCGTGACGCTTTGATTATGCGTGATCCTTGAATGATATGATCTGTTTTCTTTGATAGCTCTGATGTGTCTACATACGCACACATTTGATTCACTAAGCTATCTTGGATTCTTCATATGTTTTTTAAAAAAATCTTCGATGGTTCTCTGTATTTTTTATCTTTATTTTTATCTATATACACACTTAATTTGAATTGACAACACTTTTGATTATGTGTGATCCTTGCTTTTGGGCTCTTTTCTTTGATGACTCCGTGTGCTTGCGTGTGTATGCACATACATTTATAGTTGGATCTACTATGCTATGTTGAATTCTTGACACGGCTTCTTATATTTGATGTCTGTTTGTATTTGTTTATCCATAATTCTTATTTTGGACTCAGAACATCTACGGTTTGGATTAGAAGGTTAGGACACAAGTATTCATTTGGGGCAATAAAAAGCATGGAACTAATATATTTAATTAATTTTTCGTTATTTCATATAGCAAGTATGCCGAAGTAGCTAACAAGCTTCAATTAGAATCCCTTTTTGGTCTGTGGCACATTTTGTTTCTTGTCTTTCCGTTTACCCTCAAGCTAGTACTCGAAGCAATAACTCTCGTAACAACGTAAACAATTTTCTCAGCGACATTCTTTTTCTCAATGATTCAAAATTAATTAATCTGATCAGGCATACTTACTTTTGTACCTCTTCAGGTGGTTGTGGGGCTTGTCTCGTCCTGCTCACAAAGTATGATCACGTACTTAAGAAGACTGGAAGTTTTTCAGTAAATTCTTGTCTTATGCTTCTTTGCAGTGTAAATGGTTGTTCTATTACTACAAGTGAAGGCCTTGGAAGTACTAAAGATGGCTTCCATCCAATCCATAAAAGATTTGCTGGATTCCATGCTTCTCAATGTGGCTATTGCACTCCTGGAATGTGCATGTCGCTTTTCTCAGCACTTGCCAATGCTGAGAAAAAATATTCCTCTCAAGCTCCACCTGGTTTCTCAAAGCTGACAGTTTCTGAAGCTGAAAAGGCTATAACAGGAAATCTTTGTCGATGCACTGGCTATCGACCTATTGCTGATGCATGCAAAAGTTTTGCTGAAGATGTCGATTTGGAGGATTTAAAGATTAATTCTTTCTGGAGAAAGGGAGATAAGGATATTGGAGTAAATAAACTACCATTATATAATCCAAAAGATAATACTTTTCCTTATTCTGATAGATTGGATGATGAGTTTAAGTCAACCAGGATTTTGAATTTTGAAAAATATTCATGGTACACCCCTGTTACTATTGAGGAGCTTCAGAGCTTTTTAAACTCTGATACAGTAGAAAATGGTAAAAAGATCAAGCTAGTTGTTGGCAACACGGGCGACGGTTACTACAAAGAGACAGAGAAGTATGATAACTATATTGATCTTAGGTATATCCCTGAACTTTCAATGGTCAAAGAGGATAACTTAGGGGTTGAATTCGGAGCAGCTTTGTCAATTTCCAAAGTCATATTATATTTGAAGGAAAAAAGTGAAGAAGTGGTGTTTGCAAGAATTGCTGACCATATGGAAAAGGTTGCTTCCGGATTTATCCGGAACTCAGCTAGTCTTGGAGGCAATTTAGTGATGGCTCAGAGAAAGCATTTTCCCTCTGATATTGCGACGTTACTTCTTGCTGCGGACTGCAGTGTCAGCATCTTAACGGGTCATAAACAAGAAAAAATTACAATTGAAGAGTTCTTGAACAGGCCACCATTCGACCCTAAAGATGTACTTTTAAGTGTTCACATTCCTTTTCTTGAACCAAAAATGATTGATGGTTCAGTTGAAAATAATTCAAAATTGTTGTTTGAAACCTACCGTACTGCGCCACGCCCTCTTGGAAATGCGTTGCCCTATTTAAATGCTGCATTTTTAGCTGATATTTGTTGGAACGAAAATGGAGTCTTGGTGAACAGTGTTAGGTTGGCTTTTGGTGCTTATGGGACGAAACATGCAACAAGGGCGACGAAGGTCGAGGAATATTTGGCGGGAAAAACACTTAGCGTTGAAATTCTCGAGGAAGCACTGAAATTAGTAAAAAGTTCTATTGTACCTGAAGAGGGAACTTCATATCCTTCATACAGGAGAAGCTTAGCTGTCAGTTTTTTATTTTCATTTCTTATTATGTCTGGTGGTTCACCTGAGGATTTTAAGGACTCACTGCTGGAAGAAGCTGCTAAAAGTATGAGTCCAGTAATAAACCCTCCATTGCTATCATCTGCAAACCAGAATGTGCAATATAATAAAGATTATTATCCTGTGGGCGAACCGATGCCCAAATATGGCGCTGCCATGCAAGCCTCTGGTTTGTTATGTCTATTTTCAGTTTTCATTATGCAAATTTAGCTTAAGCATGTGGCAAATACTTCAAAAAAAACCCTCGATTATTATGTAAATTACCCTTTTCTTAAAAAGAATTAATTGCTAAATATATCTCGCAATGTTTTTATCTAATCATTAACATTCCCAGAATCAATAGAGAATTTTTTTCTTGAATCAAAAGAATTCTTGATAAATCCTTTACGATAATGAAAGAAAACTAGAAAGAAATTATAGTTATGAAAAGAAATCCAATTCCATTTATTTCGACTATCAAAATATCAGTTAATAATCATATTAGTAATCATGAATCTGCAGGGGAAGCCGTATATGTAGATGACATTCCTTCACCTCCAAATTGTCTACATGGAGCATTTATTCTTGGCACCAAGCCTTCAGCTCGAGTAAAGGGTATATCTTTCGAGTCTGATATCCAATCAACTGGGGTCACTGATGTTATCTCTATCAAAGATATCCCGAAAGAAGGAGAAAACATAGGAGTCACTAACAATTTTGGTTCTGAACCTTTATTTGGTGGTGATATCAGTAGGTTTGCAGGTGACATCATTGCTTTTGTGGTAATTCTGCATTTTCCTACTAATTGCAACTAGACTTTCTTGCTCATAGATTTATTTCAGTATACTAAAAAAAATATATGTTGCAATATCATGTATAGGTTGCAGAGACCCAGAAGCATGCGAATTTTGCTGCAAAAACAGCTTTACTTGATTATGACACAGAAGACTTAGATCCACCTATTTTAACTGTTGAAGAGGCTGTCGAAAGTTCAAGCTTCTTTGACGTTCCTTCTTATTTATATCCGGCAAAGGTTGGTGATTTCAAAAAAAGGAATGGCCGAAGCTGACCACAAGATTCTCTCTGCCGAGGTACTTTGATTTGTTTATTGTTTTGTTTGTTTAAAATATTTAATCACCCTTTTGTTGCTTGAAAAATCTTGTTTCAGTAATTTACCTTTTAAGCAGATTTATAGAACTAGACCAGATAGTACGTATTATAAGTCTCTCTAACTATTCTATCTGTTTGTCCATCAACTTAGAAGAAAATCCTAATGTATGATTCAGAATTGATAAATTGATAATTGTCTCTCTATTATTTGTTAATTGTGATATCCAGATGAAACTCGGTTCACAATACTACTTTTATATGGAGACGCAAACAGCACTTGCAATTCCAGATGAAGATAACTGCATTGTGGTTTATAATTCAATTCAATGCCCTGAGTTTGCACATACAGCAATTGCAAAATGTCTTGGTGTTCCTGAGCATAATGTACACGTTATTACAAGAAGACTAGGTGGAAGCTTTGGTGGAAAGACATCGAGGGCTATGAGTGTGAGTATCTTCCTCTTTCCAACTTATGTATGGTCAAATGGATAAGTGTTATGTTTGTCAGGAACATATCAAGTGAGAGAAGAAAATTGAAAGTACAATTACACATAAAAAAGACAAGATTTACGTGATTCAACAATTAATACCTATGTCTAGGGCCACTCTTGAAATTCTTATTGATTTCTGAGTTAAAGTTTATTAGAGACGTGCCAAATCTATTTATTGCCGAAGTCTGTCTACAACTGCTACAGCAAAATGATCAAATTACCCTTCTAGCTAGATCCGCGAGTCGGGATCTTTTTTCAATAATTTATTTTTATCAGAGACATGCCAAATCTATTTGTAATCGGAGTCTATGTCTACAACTGCTACTGCAAAATGACCAACTCCCTCACCTGGGCCCTCGAGTCAGGGTCTTTTACAATACTTTCCTTTTTATCGGACTCCCAGACTCATATTCAAGCTTTTTCGTTCCCACTATATAGATTAAAATCTAAATTCATAATAAGGAATATAATTATTGACATGTCATTTTTCAGGTTGCCACAGCATGTGCACTTGCAGCTCATAAATTAAGGCGTCCAGTCAGATGTTATCTTGATCGAAAGACGGACATGATAGTTGCAGGAGGAAGACATCCCATGAAAATAACGTACACCGCTGGTTTCAAATCCACCGGGAAAATCACAGCCCTGCATCTCGACGTACTAATTAATGCAGGAATAACTATAAACCTAAGCCCCATTATGCCACATGGAATTATATCAGCACTTAAAAAGTACAACTGGGGAGCTCTATCTTTTGACATAAAACTATGCAAGACGAACCTTACTAGCAAATCCTCAATGCGGGCCCCGGGGCGAGTGCAGGGATCTTATATTGCTGAAGTTATATTAGAACGAGTTGCTTCTTTGCTGTCAAAGGAAGTTGATTCTGTAAGGAATATTAATCTTCATACTCACGAAAGTTTAAAATTGTTCTATCCTGATGCAGTTGGGGAGTTGATAGAGTATACTTTACCTTCTATTTTGGATAAGTTAGCTATATCATCATGCTTAAATGAAAGACTTGCAATGGTTAAACAATTTAATCTCACTAATATCTGGCGTAAAAAGGGTATTTCTCGAGTACCAATCATATATCAAGTGTCTTTAAAGCCAACCCCAGGGAAAGTGAGTGTCCTTGGGGATGGTTCTATTGTTGTAGAAGTTGGAGGCATAGAAATGGGACAAGGGCTATGGACTAAGGTTAAACAAGCAACGGCTTATGCTCTTAGTTCAATTCAATGTGATGAAACCGAAGACTTAGTGGAAAAAGTACGAATTATACAGGCGGACACCTTGAGCATAGTACAAGGAGGCACTACTGCTGGAAGTACTACTTCTGAAGCAAGTTGTGCAGCTGTTAGAATATGCTGCAATCTCTTGGTTGAAAGATTGAGCCCTATTAGGGAAAAGTTGAAGGAGCAAACGGGAACGGTGAAATGGAACGATTTGATTGTCCAGGTTTGTAGTTTATTTATCTAAAAAATCTAATGTGCAAGAAATTATATTTCTTTCCTGATTGGAAAAGTATATAGATAGCTTTTCGAGAATAGATATTATAACTTATTATCTACACTGTAACGTTCTTGTTTTCTACGAGAAATTCAATTAAAAATACTTCAATCGTGTAATTCATGATTAAATTTTCCTTGCATATTTTGATTGGCATTCCGTTCTTTGATCTCGGAATGCAGGCACGTAATGACAATGTAAACTTAGCAGCCAGTTCTTTCTTTGTGCCCGAGTCCAGTTCCGCGTCGTACTTGAACTATGGTGCTGCAGTGAGTGAGGTAAACTTGTTTGGTTAAGCGTTATTTTTAGTTTTCTCCTGTACATATAGTGACATTTAGAAGTTTTTCCCTATTTGAATATAGAACTTTTACACCAGATGGATTCTCGAGGTAACTAGTATCAAATTTCACTAAAAAATAACGAACCTATTTATTTGCAGGTAGAGATAAATGTCCTGACAGGAGAAACAACAATATTGAGATCAGATCTTATCTATGATAGTGGACAGAGTTTGAACCCCGCTGTAGATATGGGACAGGTTCGTATTTGAATTTCCTATCTCTGGTTTTCACTTGTATCATCTTGGAAAGGGATAATGACGTGCAAACCCTAACTTATTGGGTAATTATTACGAGCCCCGTGGTTTTACAAATTACCAACACACCCCCTGTCAATTCCTGGCAACTCAAAAATGACGGATGAAATTATAATATGTTTTTACTTAAATGGGTGAAAATGCAATAAGCTTTTACTGATAGGGGAAATTATAATAATTTCTCAAACCATAGGGAATTTTCTGTAATTAGGATTTCAAGCAGGGGTGTCTATGTAATTTAACCGTCTGGAAATGTGGATTTAGAACGATCATAGTGCTTAAGATTCCACACTTCGTCTCCTGGTGGTGGTTTCATGTACATTTTGTTCATCTTTCAACATGTCATTCGTAGAGGGTCTGGGGACTCTTGGTCCTGAAATAAGGACAACCGTTGATGCGGTGAGACCCAAATGGAGCCCACTATACACTAACGATGTTGATTGTCCTAAGAGACCTCTAAAAATCACGCGTTTTTGGCATCTATATCATGTAAATCATCTGACAACTTTTATTGGCTCACGCAATGATAGTATCTTCTGCCCTTTTGCAGATTGAAGGCTCTTTTGTACAAGGTCTAGGATTTTTCATGCTTGAAGAATACTTAGCTGATGAAGATGGCATGGTGACCACAGATAGCTCATGGATCTACAAGATCCCAACTCTCGACACTATACCCAAACAATTTAACGTCGAGATTCTAAGCAGTGGACACCACCAAAAACGTATTCTCTCGTCTAAAGGTTGGTTTGTTTGCTCCATAAACTTCAAGATAAAAAGTACTTAAAGTGTGGTTCTATGGATTTCCTGACTCAAGATTTTTCGACTCAAGATGTTTTACGTTTATAGTAAATGTGTTGGTCATAACAAGACTTGTGTCACTTGCAAGAACTATAAGGTTTAACCATTTCGTCCCAAAGTAATCTTGGTTTTCTTGTACAACATTAGAATGTGTAAAGAGAAGGGATAATTATATGCAACCCGTTGAGGTTTTGTAAATTACCAAGACACTCCCTGTCAGATCCTGACAATTAGAAAAGGAAGGGGTGACATTGTAATATGCTTTTACCGACAGAGTAAGTTATGATAATTTCTCAAATCTCCATGTCTTTATTGTCGTAATTAGGGGCTCTGTCTGCGTAATTTCCCTAGAAAAATGTCTTACACCAGGGTCATTTTTATGAGCTCCTCGAGTTTTGAAAAATAAAACACAACCATCCTTGTGGCTAGTCTACCTTACACGGATGGTTTCAATTATACGCGACTTCGCTTGAAGTCCCGGAAGCTCCTAATAACCACTCCATACAAAATGAGGTGAAAAATTCCTTATGTGTATAGTTTAATAACGGGGGTAGTTACGTAAACACCCCTCTCCACTATGGTGAAATAATAGAAACTACCCCTACGATTTACATCTTGAGAAGTTAGACAATCCAGCAGCTTCTTGCTATTGCTTTTACACTCTTAAGTCTCAACTGCACATTTTCTTTTTTGACCGGAAAATTTGATAATTTTTTCTGCAGCTTGTGGTGAACCTCCTTTGCTTTTGGCCGTATCCGTTCACTGTGCTACAAAAGCAGCCATTAATGAGGCCAGAAAACAGCTCAAGTCGTGGGGAGCAGTTGAAGGGACTGATTCGGCATTCTTACTGGATGTTCCAGCCACTCTTCCTGTTGTTAAGCAACTCTGTGGCCTAAATACCGTGGAGACTTATTTACAAAGCTTGCTTGCTCATTATTCGTTTTACACTTTTACGCGGGAGTTAATAGATTAACTCTCATACGTAAAGGATGATGAGTACGCAGAGTATATATATGTTGTTGAGATCTTGAAATGCAAACTTAAGGCTCATAATATTGTTTGTTTCTTTTAGAGGTGATTGTAATGTATTATTCTCACAAGATTATGATGAAATGATGAAGATAGAGAGATCGTAATGTATTCTTTGAATTGGTTAAACATAGAAAATTATGGTTGAACTTGATTTGATATCGAATGCAAGTTTATCTTTTTAGGTGCCCTTGAGATTCTGGGCCTTAAAGTTGTGGGAAATTTCGCCAGACGCTTTAGTGGTTAAATTTCTAATTTTCAACTTGTATCTCTCGAGTTCGGACTTAATTAAGTGGAGCATGTCATTTTATGAGGGTGCATAATGGGGTGGTGATGGCTGATCCATAATATTTGATCCAGTGAAGATTAGAGTTTATTTCTTAGTGTATTGTTAAGGTTGCAATTGACTAACTTGAGTTATATATCTAGCAAACTTTTGCAGAAGAGAGATTCTATAGTTATTGCAATCTCGTTCCATTTGAGTACCACTATAGTTGTTGCGCAACCTAATTGTCTCTCATTCAAAAAAGAAAAGAAAAAACAATCATATTTTACTGATTCAATAATTGGAACAAGAGTTCCCTTATTTTAGAAAAAAAAAAAACCAGAGTTCCCGTATATGAGTTCAAGAGTACTTATGAATTATTCTTTCCAAAAGATTAGACAAAACAAATTTTGTCGGAACGATTTAAATACTTTGACTAGTGGTATAAGTATTATGATAATGGATGGACTATAGTATGGCCCCGGCCTAATAAATTTATGAGAATTAGAATTTCTTGCACCCTATTATTACTCATATTTTACTATTTCAATAATTGGAACAAGAGACCCAAAATATGTTGGTCTAATAGCATCCACCTACCACTTTATGTAAGAAGTCCTAGGTTCGAATTCAAACTGTCACAAGTTGGATCTTTCTTACTTTATGAAACTAGATTAAGTCTTTATGGCTCAAGATTACAACTATCAACCCAAATTTATCGGGCTAGATATGTAGGGTATCCCACTTCCTCATGAATTAAAAAAAAAATTGGTACAAGAGTTCTCTTATATGTGTTCAAGAATACTTATGAATTATTCTTTCCAAAAGATTAGAGAAAATAAATTTTGTCCGACCGATTTAAATATTTTGACTAATGGCATAAGTATTATGATAATGGAAGGACTATATTATGGCACAAGCCCAATAAATTTATGAGAATTAGGATTTCTTACACCCTATTATTACTCATATTTTATTGTTTCAATAATTGGAACAAGAGACCCAAAATATGTTGGTTTAGTGGTATTCACCTCTCACTTTATGTGAGAAGACCTTTGTTTGAATTCAGACTGCCACAAGTTGTGGATCTCCCCTCTTTTATGGAGCTAGATTGAATCTTTACGGCTCAACATAACTATTAACCCGAGTTTGTCGAGCTAAATATATCTTACTCATAAATTAAAAAAAAAAAAAATTGGAACAAGAGTTCTCTTATATTTGTTCAAGAATACTTACGAATTATTCTTTCCAAAAGATTAGAGAAAATAAATTTTGTCTGACTGGTTTAAATACTTTGACTAATGGCATAAGTATTATGATAATGGATGGACTATATTATGGCACAAGCCCAATAAATTTATGAGAATTAGGGTTTTTTGCACCCCATTATTACTGACTACAAATATTAGGGCTAATTGCAAAACACCCCTGTGTTATCGTAAAAGTGCAAAAAAAAAAAAAAACTCTATCAATGAAATAGTCTAAAAATCCCCATGTAACCTATAAACTCTGAACACGTGCCACATCTATCAAAAATTTATGACGGCGTCAAATCTTCCTTGAAATCCCCGTTATACCCTTTCATTTATTAGAAATAAATTATTTATTTAAAATATGGACCATTGGATCTTACATAAAGTGTTTTAACCGTTAGATCTCTTTTGACCAAAATTTTTATTTAATTATTTTACGATCAAATCTTAGCCCTAGATCTATTTTCAATCAATGAATCAAAAATTTCTACAAAAGCAAAAGAAAAAAAGATGAGGGTCCGAGCAGGTGGGGTTCCGGCGGTGCAGGTGAACTTCTTCTCCGGCGAAGCGGATGGTGGTGGAGGCGAAGAGAGCATGTGGTGGTGGAGGTGGGGAGGTGGAGAGATCGGGCGGAGAAGGCGAAGAAGAAGATGGTGATGGAGGCAGAGAAGTCGGTCAGTGGTGGAAGTGGACGGAGCAGGCCATGGCGGTGCTGGAAGGAGGAGATAATGGCGGATATGCTGTTTGCTAGAAGAAGGAGGAAGACGAGAAGAAAGAACGCAAAAAAGAAAAAGGAAAAGATAAATAAAAAAGGATTGGGTTTGGGCACCAATATCCGCCCCAAATTGCTATACCCTAACCAAATATACCAATTTAATATTGAAGATCGAAAGAACAAAAAAAATCATCTCATGCACGTGCATCTCAAACACCGTTAAGTGAGGTTTTTTTGCCGACTTTTAAACTTTTATGAGGGTGTTTTAGACTATTTCGTCAACAGACGAGGTTTTTTTGGACTTTCGCGATAACACGGTTTTTTTTTTTTTAGCATTTAACCCTAAGTATTATTCTTCCTACTATTTTAAGGGGGAGAATTCCACAATTGTATTCTTGAACGTTATGCATGAATTTACTCGGATGATTTCTGACTTGAGCATCAGAGGACCAATTGGTGGGAAATTCTTGGCCCACCTTCTAACTCTATTTTCATTTGAAAGACTAGGGATCATTTCATCGAATAAATCATAAAAGGGATTATAGAGATATATGGTACAAAATTCACCCGCATCACTTATTTTAAATTAATTGCAAGAATCTCACATTCTAAAAAGAAGTTTTCTTCATTTGAAAGACTAGGGATCATTTCATCGAATAAATCATAAAAGGGATTATAGAGATATATGGTACAAAATTCACCCGCATCACTTATTTTAAATTAATTGCAAGAATCTCACATTCTAAAAAGAAGTTTTCTTAAAATCATGGCTGTGTTTGGTTTTGTTTTCAAACCCATTTTGGCCAAAACTTGTTTGTTTTGTGTTTTTTTGATCAAAAATGATTTTTTTGGTCAAAAAAATTGTCAGCTATTGTCTCCCTATTTGTCTCTACTTAGGGTACCTACTAATTACATCAACTACAATATAATCATTTAAAACTTATATTATATTATATTTTTCAATCATTAACTAATTATAAACACAACTTTTCAGACAAAAACTTACATGATTTGACTACTACAGTAACTTTTGTCTCTTCTGAAAATAAAATCAAACACTAAACCAAACACATTTTCATCAAAATACACAACTTTCAATAAACCTTTTCACCAAAATTTTCACCAAAATAAAACCCCAAAATAAAACCAAACACAGCCATGAATTTTCGAGTTCTATAACAATTGCAATATGAATTTGGAATTCGAGTGACGGATGAGCCCACTTTTTTTAAAAAAAAAAAGAAAAAAATGGTCTTATATTCATTCAATCGAAAGTTTATAACGCCTGAAACAATAAAATTCATATCGGTTCAAACGATGTAGTAAGAACATCTGAAAAATCAACTATCAAGTTTTTTGAAGATAACAAATTTTAAAAACTCACAAACGAACACAAGAAAATTTTTATACAACTCCTATTCAAGTAGAGATGAAACTTTATTCGAGAGAGAAAGCAAACTCTCATACAAGAGAGAAAATAAAATACTAAACAAAAATCTAAAACGCTATATAAAAACTTATGTATCACCCGTCTTCATCTCGTCAGATCTGTTTCTGTCTCATTAGATCCATATCCGCCTCATCAGATTTGAGATGTGATGTACAACTTGAAGAAGGGTGCTCCAACCCAACCCATCGATAATGGTGATAACAGTGGTAAAGTGGACGACTGTTTCACCATATCATCGTCGACGGAGGAAAAAAGAAGAAAAAAAAACCTAGAGTTTAGAAAAAGAAGGAGAGAGAGAAAATTGTGTATGATATTCCGGATGAGCCCACTTAAGATACTGGAGATTGTGACCTTTACCCAAATCAAATTTACACAAGCAACATGACTACGCACAAGCAACAACACGCTATCAAGAAATACAATATCATTTATTTTTTTGGGAAAAAAGAATACAAATATAAAAGTCATTATCTACATGAAATAATACAACGAAAATACGTTTAAAGTTGACACTCAATTCCTTATCCTGTAGTTCCCAATTGTACAAGTATTATTGTTCTTATCATTAAAATATTAAAGAAGGGGAGAACAAAAATTTTCATTTTGGTGGTTGTCATTTATTGCTTAAATTCAACCTAAGACAATTAATAAATTATAACTTTTCTTCCTCGAATTAAATATAAATACAAAAAAGTGATGATATATCACCAAAACCATCATTTTCTTGCGTGTGCATGCCTAACACGCATTTTCTCTACTAAAATGTCAATAGTAAACTATTACGGATTTGAATCTTAAAAAATAAGTTGAGGAATCAGCTTCAGTTTCTTTTAACGGATCAAAACAATGATGTTGATAAACAAGTGAATACTGATACAATGGATGCGTTTGGTAACATTTTTTAAATGGACTTTTGGAGGTGAAAATTCATTTGTGAAAATTTTACTTGTTTGATAATTAAATTTAAATGGGCTTTTGGAATAAGTATTTTTCCAAAAGTCCATTTGGAAGAAATGCATATTAATGACTTTTGAAATTTTGTCTCCAATACTTTTATAAGAAGTTACTTTAAGTGTAATTTTGTCAAACGCTTTACATTTTTAAAAGCACTTACTTGAAATGACCGTTTTAAAGAGTTCATTCTACAAATGAACTTATTAATTAAAAAGTGGATCCAAACGCATCCAATATTTATTGTATTTTTATAATAAACTCAATGATAACATAAAACGTAACATCAATAGACGTGTAAATACTAATTAACATGTGTGTATAATGTTAGAATAAACGTAGCTATAATATGTTTCTCTTATTGCAACATTTTTTTTCTTTGAAGAAATGTTTTCTTCCATATATAAATATATTATCCATATGCATAAAGTTAGGCATATACAATGCAAGTTGATGAGTTATAAAGTATATCCTCTGCATTTATGGAAAATTGTAACAGCTGAGCTGGATTGAAGAGAGTAAAAATTATGGAAATCAGATAAAATTTTCAGACTATTCTTGAAATTGACTGTCACATCGAGAAGATAAAGTAACCACGTCGAGTTGAAGTAGGATGGCAAAATGGATAGGATTTACTAGTCACAATTACCAAATTGATGCATCAAAAATAATTGATAAGAACAATATATTCCTTTTCCAATTAATATTAATAATATAATGTCATATATACAAATAGGTCTAATGACTTAAATGTTTCTACTAAATATAAATTCACAAAGATCAATGCATGTAATGAAAGTATCAATAAATCCGTTGATTCACTTATAAATATTCTTTCAAAATAAAATGCACATTCTTAGTATTCTCTTAATAAATTTTCATTATAGTCTTTATTAAATCATCTCTTATAGTGGTTCTAAATTCTAATTTCTAAATTGAGCATCAAAGGGACTTCGACAGGAACCATCAAAGTGCCCTTAGCGTGTGTTACACGACTCTATAGTACAAATTCCCCTTATCATTCCTAAATCCTAATATCATAATTCAAAGAAAAAATTAGGATTACTTTGAAAAAATAATTGACTCTTTAACCATCTTAATTATTCGTCTACTATCTGTAAAGGGTTTAGTTCATGTCATCGATTTTGGTAGTACCTAAATGAGTACGTGAACTACTAAAAACAAAAATTTTAATCAGCGTGAACTACTTGAATATGTACATAATTATATCATAAAATAAAATGAAGACATCATCAAATATTGCATGATATTTTATTATTCATTTACGTACATACTAAAGTGGATACAATGACCCGTTTGAACGATCATAATTAGGGACAATTACATGCACACTCAATCAATTACTGTGTAATTACCAAAATCTCGTCACTTTTGGTAAATTACCATAACATCTGCTATCAGTAAAAGAAGATCGCAATCTCACGATCATATTATCATTTCATCCCATATCAATATAGATATATTATAATTTTGTATTGTTAATTTACCAAAAATGGGAGGTTTCGATAATACACAATAAATGAGGTGTGAATGTGATAAATCTATATATATATATATATATATATATATATATTATAAAGGCAACTTGTAAGCCACTTCAACAGCCCGCCAAATCTGCCCCATAACAAGACTTGAAACTTGTGCTGAATTTATCACAACAAATTAAATTTCCCTTCAAAAAAGAAAATCTTCCACACTTTGATATTCTTCGATCTGCTGCTACACTATACAGGAAAAGTGAGAAATATTTTTCATCAGATTTAAAAATTGCTTGCACTGAGTTCTGCAATTTCGATTTATTCATTTACGATCATTTTTTTAATATACAAATAACAAGATTGTGTGCACTGTACATGACATGGCGCATTTGTTGAAAATGCATAAGCATTAATAGCGATCCATTTCCATAAATTCAACATTAATTCTAATTGAAAATCGATACATTTGCATATATTTATACTCATTGAGTAGCAGCAATTAGAGGATTTAATTGATCGGATTATTGATTTAGGTTTCGGATCATGGCGAGGTTCGTGGTGCGTCTCGCGGCGGTGCTGTGTTTGTTGGCGGCGGCGGCGGTGGTGGAAGCAGAGTATATGAAGTACAAAGATCCGAAACAGCCGTTGAATGTGAGGATCAGAGATTTGATGAGGAGAATGACACTTGAAGAGAAGATTGGGCAGATGACACAGATTGAACGCAAAGTTGCATCTGCAGATATCATCAGGAAATACTTTATTGGTAATTATATTTTTATGATAATTTTTGCTGAATTTCATGTGGAGTTAAATATTATCTGTTCTGGGATATTAATTTTTGGAAAAACTGCAGTACTAGTCTCGTAGAATAGAACCGTTGCAATTTTACATACTTGTAAAGTTAGTCCCGTGTGCACTTTTTTGCAATCTTGGTCCCTTCCATTAAGAATGGACTGATTTTCGAGGGTGTAATGCACCCTACCGTCTATTTTGCACGTGACCAAACTAACGGTTTCCCTTTATTTTCTAATGGTTGGGACTAAAAATGCACCCTACCGGACTAATTTTGCAAGTTTTGTAAACAACGAGACTGAAAATGTAACATGCTCTATCCTATGAGACTAATACTGCAATTTTCCCTTAATTTGATTGTGTAACAAAAAGTGGATGATTGTTATATCAAGAGTGATTCTCATAATCCAACTCCCTACTTCCTTGTGCAAATAAAAGAATTTCAAAGAACCACGAGAATCAAGATTTTATTAAATGCAGATATATTAGACTCGAATTTACTTCTTGGTTTTATAGTTACATTGGATGGTTTGCTCATTGGCAATGAAGTAGTTTTATATATTGAAGTGATTTTGGCTTGCTGATGAACTATAATCGGGACTTAATATTGTATAAAATCAATGCACAGGTAGCCTTGTAAGCGGGGGAGGGAGTGTTCCTGCCCCGAGAGCTTCTGCTGACGTTTGGATCAATATGGTGAATGATTTTCAAAAGGGTGCTCTTTCAACCCGTCTAGGAATTCCTATGATTTATGGAATTGATGCAGTTCATGGAAACAATAATGTCTATAATGCCACAATTTTCCCTCACAATGTCGGGCTTGGAGTTACAAGGCAAGTCAATAGCTTCAAGAAAGACTTTAGTTATGTAAATCATTTAACGCCTTATTGTTTCATGGAATAACCACAAGGGTGACGAAATTTTTTCGTTGAATTAATTTCTCTGTTTAATTATAAATAACCAAATTTTATAAAATAATTGTTAGGGATCCAGAGCTTGTTAAGAGAATCGGTGCTGCAACAGCTCTTGAAGTTAGAGCAACTGGGATTTCTTACGCTTTTGCTCCTTGTATCGCGGTAAATAAAGAATTTCATCACAAAATTGATTATGCTCTGACCCTTTGTTACCTACCACAAACTCATTCATCCTGTGTTAACACAGGTCTGTAGGGATCCTAGATGGGGTCGCTGTTATGAAAGCTATAGTGAAGATCATAAAATTGTTCAAGCACTGACCGAGCTCATCCCCGGTTTACAAGGAGATGTACCAGCCAATTATCCGAATAAATTTCCATTTGTTAATGGAAGGTAATAAATATTCTGAAAATTTCACATGAAATAGTTCCAATATTGATCCGCTTGTAGAAGCTATCACCGAATTCCCATTTTCTTGATTGATTATTGTTTTTGGATTAAAGGACAAAAGTTGCAGCTTGTGCAAAGCACTTTGTAGGAGATGGGGGCACAACGAATGGTATCAACGAGAATAACACTGTTATAGACTGGAACGGTCTGTTAAGTATACATATGCCTGCTTATCTTGACTCAATTAGAAAAGGTGTAGCAACGGTTATGGTATCATACTCGAGCTGGAACGGGATAAAGATGCATGCTAATTATGATCTCATCACTCGGTACCTCAAGGGAACACTCAAATTCAAGGTAAAGACATTGCTAACTAAAACGTCTTTTTCGGGAAATAGAAGCATAATTGTTTCTCTTCTTGCTGGATTTCAGGGCTTTGTCATATCAGATATGTGGGGTATAGATCGTATAACGACCCCATCTCGTGCTAACTATACTTATAGTGTTCAAGCTGGTATTCTTGCTGGGATTGACATGGTAAGTGAAAATGCAGTATTAGTGCTATAAGATACATCCTATTGCAATTCTAGCCCCACACGTTTACATACTTGCAGAATTGGTCCCATATGACATTTTTTCTTGCATATTTATCTCGACCGTTAAAAACTGACTGGACCATTAGTTTGGTAATATGCAATTTCATCTACGTAAATGTCACAAAATCCTTAATTGTGCGTGCATGCCAAGCGTGAAATTCTATCCGATTTTTAAAGGGTGGGACCCAAATTGTAAACAAAGAAATCTTATGGGACTGTTTCTGTATCTTTAAAAGCAATGAGACTAAAATTGCAATAAGTTTTATCATGTGGGACCAATATTACAATTTTTCCTCTAATCAACTAAATGCATTTTGAACGAAAATGTCTCAAAAGAATCGGGATTTTCCTGTTTTTGATGATAGGTTATGGTTCCAGACGAGTTTATCGAGTTCCTCGACGATCTGGCTTTACTGGTAAAGAAGAATGTGATTCCCATGAGCAGAATTGATGATGCTGTGAGGAGGATTTTGAGGGTCAAATTTATAATGGGCCTTTTTGAGAATCCAATAGCTGATCACAGTTTGGCTAATGAACTTGGAAGCCAGGTCCAGACATTATAGTCCACCTTTGAAATGATGGATTATGTTTCTATCTTAATTCAGTGAAATTTCTTTATGTTATGATTAAACAGGAGCACAGAGAATTGGCCAGAGAAGCTGTGAGGAAATCGCTCGTGCTTCTGAAGAACAGTAAACAAAACGACAATCCGTTGATTCCTCTCCCGAAGAGAGCTGAGAGGATACTTGTTGCTGGTAGTCATGCCAATGACATAGGTAATCAATGTGGCGGATGGACCATAGAATGGGGTGGACAAACCGGCGACATCACAATCGGTATGTTTAGACGTTAAATTTTAGAGTGATTCTTAGGAAGTCCCGTCTCAGCATAATCATATATGCTCCTGTATTGGTGGACTCCCCTGTGGCTCCCCAATATGGGTGGTAGTGTTGGGGCGCCTCAGTATAATCATGTGGTAGACTCTCGTGGCGGCTCCATAACATGAATGGTTGTGATTGTACTGTGCCATCTGAGAATAATCATAATTATCTATGTATAGTGGACCCCACGTGACTCCACAATATGAATGGTTGTGATTGTGGCAAGGACTTTGAGCCGGCAACTCCTAAGTCCAAAGAATGACCAGAATTTTTGGGGAAAGGATAGGGCTATAAATAACTTGTGGCCATTCTTGTATAAGAGGCCGAGTGTATAATTTCGTTGCTCATTGTTAGGTAGGTTGGGTTATTCTTAGCGAGTCCCATGACATTTTAGTCCTCAAGAAGCAAGAAATTGATCATGCCCATTATGGTCATGATGTCCGAGACCTGCTAAGAATACACCCAGTGTCAACATTGAATGTGTTGCTAACAACATGTTTGATAGGTACCACGATTTTAACTGCCGTGAAAAACACTGTCGACTCTCTCACTGAAGTCGTGTACCATGAGAATCCGGACACGGAATTTATGAGGGCCAACAATTTCTCTTATGCCATAGTAGCCGTCGGGGAATTGCCTTACGTAGAAACATCTGGCGATAGCAAGACTTTGACTATAGCCGAGCCCGGTTATAGCACGATTGCTAACGTATGTGGAGCTGTGAAATGTGCCGTGGTTATCATATCTGGGCGCCCCGTTGTCATAGAGCCTTACCTTGAAAAAATGGATGCATTAGTGGCTGCATGGCTACCGGGGACGGAAGGCCAAGGCATTGCTGATGTGTTGTTTGGTGACTATGGTTTTACGGGAAAGCTTGCACGTACTTGGTTTAGGACCGTCGATCAGCTACCGATGAACGTTGGAGATCCACGTTATGATCCTCTGTTTCCATTTGGATACGGTCTCACAACTATTCCTAGTGAACTAAAAGCATACCAGTAAAATTCAATTGAAACTCATTCATTTTAGATTTGTGTATAGATATTGTGGGCAAAAGTGTCTTATACATATATATAATTGCTGGATTTGTATTTGCTAAACTTATTTCTAATGTGATATATCCATGATAATTCTATTTTAGACTATTATAAGATCAGATCATTTATTTGGAGTTGAAAATATATGGCTGTGTTTGGATTTATTTTGGGATGGGTTTTTCACCAAAATCCAGCCCAAAACTTGTTTGGTTTGAACTTTTTTGGCCAAATATGGGACCCATGTTTGGCCAAATTTTTGGCCAAAAAATCTCAAAATATTATTATCCCCTCCCTCAACTCTTCTCTCTCTCTTCGGTCTCTCTCTCTCTCTCCTCCCTCTTTTTCCTCTCTCTCTCTCTCTCTCTCCCCTTTTAGTTTTTGTGTGTGTGTGTGTGTTTTCGTGTGTGTGTGTGTGTCTCTGTGTGTGTGTGTTTGTGTGTGTGTGTTTTCGTGTGTGTGCGTGTGTGTATTGTTGTGTGTGTGTGTGTGTTTTCGTGTGTGTGTGTTTGTGTGCGTGTGTGTGTCTGTGTGTGTTTTCGTGTGTGTGCGTGTGTGTATTGTTGTGTGTGTGTGTAATGGGGAAGACGACACTGTTCCCCAACCCCATCTTTTTTCTTTTTTCATTTATTATAAAATACTATTTTAGAAATTATATAATTATATAAAATAATCATTCATTTATATTATAATAATTTGAAAATTATATTATAATATATTTTTCAATCATCAATTAATTATTAAAATAATTTTTTCAGACAAAACTTGACATGATTTGACTGCTACAGTATTTTTTGTTACCTTGGAGCTAATTCAAACACATTTTCGCGAAAAATGATTAAAATACTAATTTTTCAAAATAAAACCAAACATATTTTCACCAAAATACACAACTCCCAATAAAATGCTTCACCAAAATTTTCACCAAAATCACCCTCCAAAATAAAATCAAACACAGCCTATATTTTTTAATTTTTTTATTGCTGAAAATCAAGTAATTGTGAATTTTGGTAGCTTGTCGCCAATAGACCAGGAAATTCTAATGCAAATACCATCACGAATACTGAAAAACATTTACTCCAAATTAGATTTCATCATTACAAAAAATTTAAATTGCATCATCTATTTATATTTTATTTTTGAAAGAACTGGTTTCAGCCTTAATACTTGAAACCCTGCCCTAAGTAAATTGGTTTCCCTGAGGTATTTCATTTCCGAACGCCCAAAGTATCTCGTGTGATATGAGGGTGTGGACTCATCTATTTAAAGGAGAACAAGGTGCCGACATGGTGCATTAATCTGGACACACGTGGCATAATCGGATGGCTGAAGTGACATGATGGTACAAATTCCTGGAGCTCGCATTGAAAAGGCGCAACATTATTCTGACATGTCAGAAAATTACGCCGCCATAAATTTATTCTTCCATTAATTCACGCATGCTAAAATCAAAAGACGAACTACCAGAACAAACTCCATATATCTATACTTCGTAGCTCAAACCGATCTCGATTAATGCCTCGTCTTCTATTGTATTACAAAATGGAGGACTAGATGATATGCCCAAATTTGGGCATATAAATTCAATGTATACCTAAAAGGTCCAAGGAACATGCCCAAATGTAAAAGAGATCCCAAAAATCGAAGTCTGGCCCATCATAGGAGGAAGATCCGCGTTTTGTTTCCGGGTCGCCCATGACCCGATCTGTAGAGCTTGTCCGATCACTCCACGTGTCCCAACCTAGGCAAATGCACATGTCATCCGTGTACCCGTACACGGTGTCACTTATAAATACACCCACGAGTGCTCAAATGACACAGGCAATCACTATTCACTACTGAATTTATCATAGCTCCGAGTTATGAGTTTCGACCTAGATCCCAAGTAGTCTCGCTTATAAATTACGAGGTTTATGTTAGGACCCTTTAATTGAATTGAACTACGTAACACTTGATCTTATTGATAGGTACGTGGGCAACTCTAATATTGAGTGCAGTCTATAATCCGCTAATCTCCGGATCGGGTCCTACCCGAGCCTCGACTGGTCCGTGTTGTAGCTCTAACGAAATACCACCTTGATCATCGTGATACCGGGCGTCATGAGGTATTGTCTGAGTTGAAATCTCGAACAAATAAATTTTCTGCATGCACAAAAACTCAAACTTTATAAGTAATAAGAGCAATTTAATAATGCTAAATTATACTAATAATAGAAGATTTGACATATGTGTCCAACCCAATAAGTTTAAGTGCTCCATCCACCTTTCCTACACTTCCACTTTCAGTAAATTCTGTTCTTAAGAGCAACTCCAATGTTTCACACAAAAATACATTTACTTTTACATTATTTTTGTGCAGCTACAGTAACTGCACTCCAATGTATTGTACTATTTTTCACACAAAAAGTATATTCCCTAAAATATTTCTTTTTACACCTCATTTATACCAATTTTCTTATTTTACAAATAATACCTAACTTTAAGTTTTTTGTTATGTATTCATCCAAATAAATATATTGTGTTGTTTTATGATATTAAAATTGATTATATTTTCGTAATTTAATAATAATAAATAGCATTATAATGTTTTTAACTTATATTGTATATGCACTTTGTACTACTTTTAATATATATCTATTATTCATAATTGAATTAAAATTATATATAATAAATTAACAAAAATTATAATTGAATTACAAACATAGGACCTAATCATAACTTTTTCAAAGCTTGGGGACCAAATTATATAGGATTTAATTGTAACTATCAAAATTATAATACTAAAACTGAAATAAATAAAATATTAATAAAAAATAAAAATTGTGGGCCCTACCCACAAAAAAATAGCAAAATGAACAGTGTCACGCTACATAGCGTGACACTGTTCATTTCCTCTATTTTTGTGTGGGTTTTGCCTCTCCAAGGTGAAAACCACACAAAAATAGAGGCCGTTGGAATTGCTCTAACAAGGTTGAATGGAAATAACATTTTCTCAAATAAAATAATGACAAAAGATAAATATATAAATAAATAAAAATAAGAATAAAACCAATACCCAAAAAGATCTCCTTAAACTTCGTTTTTGAAAGGCGATTAAATTCTAGGTCTGGATCAAATTGTTTATATTCAAGAATCACAATTATAATCTTCCTACTTTGTGACTCTAAAGTTTCGAACTCTTCACATTAGTAAGAATTTGCCTTGGACCAACTTGCAAACAACATTTCGAAATTGCTTTCCAGCTACTCGCGAGTATTTATGGTGTTTTAAAATTCGTTCCGTTTAGATCTTCTATCATATTTTGGTGTAATATCAATAAATAACATAACAATCTGTGTCTATCAGACTTTCCTTTAATTCATCTTTTTCATAGGACAAGTTTTTTCTCTCCAATTCCCACTAATAATCACTTATTTAGCATTTGAGATAATAGCAGACCACCCACCCACCCCCACCACCAAAAACCACCTATATGTGGTGTAGCACTTTGCCCCCGTCCTATTGGCTTGTGCCCTTAATCTCCTTGAGGAATATTCCTCAATTTTCCAGCGCATGTGCCCACATTAAGGGCAAAATCGTCACTCAACAGGTAAAGTGTTCTATACACTTAATGAGTCGAATCGAACCGAACGAGATGTTCAAACTTGTTTGTAATACAATTGAACTTTAAAATTTGTGTTTGAGCTTGTTTGATTATTAATCGAGCCGAAAACGAGTCGAGCTTGAATATTTTGATTTTTTATACATGTTTTTATTACCTTTTACTAATCGAGCCGAGTTTTAAAACTTATCAAACACAAAAAGTTGTTCAAGTTTGATTTGATAAGTTAACGAACTGAGGTCAAACGAGCTTTTAGCGATCGAGCTCGAGTAGTTTGGTTCGATATGGGGGTTTTCGTTAAAACTTAATGTTTGAATTTTAATAATCTTCAATATTTCTTTTATATTGTTAGTTATAAATATTGATTAAAAACTTGAAAACTAAAAAAAATAGTCTAATAAGAACCAGAAAGAAATTCTGAAAATTTGGTGAAAATTTTAGAAAAATTCTGATAATCCGGAAAAATGTCAGAAAGAAATAGAAAAAATTCTGAAAAACTAGAAAAAAAATAGAAACAATTCATAAAAAAAATAAGATGAAATTGATTTGCTTATTCTAATTCGTTGACGCGTTTTAAGAAAATTATATGTCATTTTCGTTTTTCAAGTTTTCTTTTTTTAAAATTTTTCTGCTTTTTTTTAGTATTTTTCTAGTTTTTTAGATTTTTTTTTTTTAATTCTTTCAGATTTGATTTTTGATTTTCTTATATTTTTCTTAATTTTTCTAATTTTTTTAATTAATCTCAATTTTCTAATCTTTTTTCGAATTTTTCAGCATTTCTAAAAAAAAAATCCTTATTTTTTCGAATTTCCCTTCATTTTTCTGGATTTTTTTCCCCAATATTTTTCATTAGTTTCAAGTTTTTTTTTCTGGTATGGCATGATCCGAAGTTTTTAACTAAAAATATAAAAGGAAACATTAAACATTATAAAAAAATAAATTCAAATTCAAACATCAAGTTTTAACGAAAACCCCCCTAATATCTCATGACACTGATATGAGGTATTGTCAGAGTTCAAAGTTAAAACTTCCATCAAAGAAATTTTCTGCATGCACAAAAATTCAAACTTTATAGATAGTAAGAGCAATTTAATGGTATTAATAATAGAAGATTTGACTAATTCATATGGGTCCAACACATTAAGTTTAAGTGCTCCATCCACCCATTTCCACTTTCAGGACAACGTTGAATGGAAATAACCTTTTCTCAAATAAGATAGATAATGTCAAAAGATAAATATATAAACAAAAAAAAATCAGAATAAAACCAATACTAAAAACGACAAGTGTCTTCTTTCATTGGTGAAACATCAAAGTATTACATCAAAATGTGATATAAAATTCGGAAGCCTCCGCAAACTGTGAGACTTCCATTTAATTCCATTTTTTTTTCGTTGGACAGTTTTTTGGGGCAAATTCCCATCAAATGATCAACTATTTACATATGCGAGATTACCTTGAATAGAATAAATATTCCAATTAGACCAAAATTTAAGAAAATCGTAACTTGATAATCAAATTAAAATTGATTTTTAATAGGGACAAATTGCATTGAGCTCCAACTTAAGGCTATATTTGCAGAGACGGAGTCAAGATTTTGGTTTCGGGGGTGAATACAAAAAAGGGAAGAAATTTTAATATTTTTAAGCTTTTGAGGGGGCAAAATTGAAAAAAAAATTAAAAATTTATAGGAAAAAAATATAATATTCAAAAGTTGAGGGGACACTGCCACCACCGGCCCTTGGCTCTGTCAATTGCATGCTTAGTCATAAGAAAAACATTCTCTTATTTCAAGCTATGCAACTTCGATCTTTAGTGCTTGTTTGGTTGGGACTCATATAAGTGATATATCCATTTTCAAATTGGTTCAACAAGGTCGGACCATAATAAGCCCAATTATTTATCACACTCAATCTATGATACTAGATACCTGATAGGTGGTATCCGCTATCACAAGATTATATCCAAGACTTTTTAAATATGATAATCACTATATTTTACACCTTGATAAAAAAAATTTAAAAAAAAAAAAAAAAAACCTCAACTATAACCTAGTCTCTATGGGTAATTTTGGTAATCCAAATAAATGCATAATTTTTTTCAGGATTTTTCTATTGAATCAATCTTTATATAAAATGTCAATCAAACAACTTAAAAACAAATCATTAGGGTATCGGTCTCATTTATTATTGCAACCAAACAATTGTTTTACATAACTATCAAACACAATTTTATCACATTCAACCCTATGCAAGCAACCAAACGAGGCCATATTGCATAGACGTTCTTCATTTTCTTTTCTTTTTCGCTCACTGAAATTCTTGATCCAAACACGACATTAACACTGTTTGGTCCAAATAAACTGCTAGGGAACACAAGAAAATCATTTTTCTCACCAAATGGTGAGGAAAAGGTAGTGTCTCAAATTAGTATTAAATTTTTTCTCTTATTTTTTTTTTTGTTCCTTTTCTCTAATAATCAAAAAATGAAAAATGATATTCTTTGTATGTTCTTTTCATTTCCCTAACAATTTTCTTAAACCAAACGTATCGTAATGCTAAAGAAATAACCAAAAACAGTGTTACCACCATTACTGCTCATTCAAATTTCCACTCGCTCTCTCTCCTCTCTCTAGACATGCATTACACCTCAACTCGTCATCTTTTTACCATGCATTTAACTCCTCTATTACAATCCGTGTTTCATCTATCAGCAAGCTTCTCAAGTTGCCATCGCTGTTCTTCTTTATCGTCCCCTTCAAACCGGTAAACGATGCACGTTTAACATACATTATACATTGTATTATATCCTAGCTATATACAACTGGTATATTTCATGTTTGTACTTTGCAGATCTTCCAACTGCTGTAATGGGGAAGTCTTTTATGAGCTTTGTGGTGATTATGCTTTCATGCTTGTTAGCTGCTTTTACAAAAGCAGATTACATGAAATACAAAGACCCCAAACAGCCCTTAAATGTTAGGATCGACGACTTGATGAGGAGAATGAGGGTTGATGAAAAGATTGGACAGATGACACAGATTGAGAAGACGCTTGCCTCCCCTACCATCGTCCAGAAATATTTCATTGGTATTTGCATATATTTACGACCACATATGTGAAGTATTGTTTCTATAATCTTCTTTTTTTTTTTGGGGCGGCGGGGGCACGAGCCGAGCCTGGCCAAATTGCTTGGCTCAAGTTCTTGCTCAATGACCCTGGAAAAATGAGCTTGAGCTTAGAATTTATTTTTTTTATTAATTTATATATTATCAAGTATAATTATAATAAATATTAAATATGTCATTATTTATACATATATAATATTATAAGGTATTATATTATATATATATTTCTTATTAATAAGTAAATAAAATATATTTTTATGCTGGCTCACGAACCTCAAAACAAGTATTTCTTTGGCTCGAGATCAATTCGTCAAAAAAGCTCAGCTCGTTAGGTTCAGTTTGAGCTCGAGCTATTTTCGAGCCGACTCGGCTCGTTGATCCCTATGGGTTGGGGTGCAGGGGTTAAAGAGGGTTGACTCAAGCTCAAACGTGGATATGGTTGTTTGAAAGCCGACGAACCGCCCTTTTAGTGACTAATGTATAATTTTATTGATAATCATGAACTAATTGTGTTGGTATTAATCTTTTTGTTTGCAACCACAAAAGAATAACAACACCAATAACAATAGTGTAATAATATATGTGATAAATTTATTTCAGTCATAGCACCAATACTTTGGAATATATGATAATTGGATAAGAGGCAAACTAGAAAATAGAAGAAGAAAATTTGACCATGATTTTGAGTCCAAAACCCTGACGGTAGGGGAAGTTGGGTGAACGTGATAGTTATAATTATAAATAAGGTTTTCTTAATTATGAAAAAGTAATTAAATAAGTGCATAATTCAATTTGCCATGATAAATCTTTTGGAATTTGAATGTGATTGCTTAATTTTTAAAAAAATCTTTTATTTTGGGCAGGTAGTGTAATAAGCGCAGGCGGGACTGGGGGAAGTGCTCCCGGTCCCAAGGCGCCAGCTGAGGATTGGGTGAATATGGTGAACGATCTTCAAAAGGGTGCTCTTTCGACCCGCCTTGGGATTCCTATGATTTATGGGATTGATGCAGTTCATGGCCATAGTTACGTGTACAACGCTACTATTTTCCCTCACAATGTTGGACTTGGAGTCACAAGGCAAGTATACATGTATTAAGAGTTAATTACATTGACCTCTTCTAAAAGTATGACGAGAATGTCCAAGTTTCGGTATAATACTGGTACTCGAAGTCCCAAAATCTCCTAAAAATGACGGCTGAAAAAGCCATTATGGTTTTGTCAAGACATAAGCAAACTGCTCCTACTTATGCTAAGAAATTTGACATTCTTTTGAATTTTCCAGCCACTTGTATCATTATCTTTTGTTTTTATTTTTTAATTAAATGATATTTTCTAGCCCCCTATTTATGCCATTTACCATGACAAAAATGGTGGCACAGAGATCCAGGACTTGTGAAAAGGATAGGAGCTGCCACTGCACTTGAACTTAGAGCTACAGGAATTCCATACAATTTTGCACCTCCCATTTCTGTAAGCAAATTTAGCAACTTTCTAAATCCAATCACAATGATGTTTGATAATGAATATATATATATAATCCAAGCGTTCCACTTTTTATAGGTATGCAGGGATCCAAGATGGGGTAGTTGTTACGAAAGCTACAGCGAAGATCCTAAAATTGTTCGAGCAATGACTGAAATCATACCTGGTTTACAGGGCGATATCCCACCTTTTTCCTGCAAGGGTGTGCCCTTTGTTGCCGGAAAGTATGAATCCACATATATGTTAACGACTTATTCAGTTTCAGTTCTCTAGTTGAGCATTCATCAAAATCACCTAATAGATTGTTTCATATCAAGGTCAAAAGTTGCAGCTTGTGCAACCCAATTTGTGGGGGATGGTGGCACAATCAACGGCATCGACAAAAACAATACCGTGATCAACTTTCATGGGTTGCTTAGCATCCACATGCCTCCATATATTGATGCAATTAGAAAGGGTGTTTCCACAATTATGGTGGGTTATTCAAGTTTAAATGGCAAGAAGATGCATGCTAACCGTGATCTAGTTACTGATTTCCTTAAAAACAAGCTTAAGTTTAGGGTAAATTCTAAAACAACATTCCACAATTTTCTTTTTCAAGTTATGCTGACTAAAATGATGGGATATTTCTAAGTCTCTATTTTGGGACCGGAAATTTTTTAGGGTTTCGTGGTATCAGCTTGGAAGGGCATCGACAGGATTACGGATCCACCCCGCGCAAACTATTCTTATTCTGTTCAAGCCGGAATTCTTGCGGGAATAGACATGGTTAGATTCAATCGTCTTGTCGTAAAATCCATGACCACTTCTGATCTTTAATGTCTAATTTAGCTGGCTTAACTATTTCAGGTTATGATTCCAGAGAATTTTACAGAATTTATCGATGAATTGACTGTCCAGGTGAAAAAGAATATTATCCCTATGAGCAGGATTGATGATGCTGTAAGGAGGATACTAAGGGTCAAGTTTGTTATGGGTCTATTTGAGAACCCTTTGGCTGATCTTAGCCTGGCAAACCAACTAGGCAGCCAGGTTATCTATCTAATATTTCATGCCGTAAAAAGATATTGTTTTCTGTAGTAGAAACTGCTCTGGTTATCGTCTTAAATACTAAGTCCACAATCAGAGGGGGCATTTCTAAGAATGATATATTATTAATAGATTGTCTTCTGGACAATGATTTCATTGAGATTTTTACAGCCATAATTTATCTCTCTCTAATATAGTAATTCTAACTTCTGACAGGAACATAGGGAGTTGGCACGAGAAGCAGTAAGGAAATCATTAGTTCTCTTGAAGAATGGTAAAAGTGCTAATCAGCCATTAATCCCCCTTCCAAAGAAAGCACAAAAAGTACTAGTTGCGGGAACTCATGCCGATAATCTAGGATACCAATGTGGAGGATGGACAGTAGAATGGCAGGGTGTTTCAGGCAATGACCTTATAGTTGGTATGTTTTCTAACAATTAGCAAATGGAGATGTGCATATAGAGGGAATATAGCTCTGGTTCTCATATAATTATTTATATAGAGACAGTCACATGGAGTAATTACCACATGCATACTAAGGTATTGCCAATTACCAAGACAATACATTCTCAATACTGAAAACTCAAAAAACAAAGGATGAAAGAAATTGTAATATACTCTTACTGATAGGAGAAGGGAAGTTATAGCAATTTCCCAAACATCAGGTTGTTTTTCGTAATTAGGGTCTCGAAATGGGGGTGTATATGTAATTCATTCTTTATATAACCTTCGCAGGAACTACAATCTTAAACGCTATTAAAAAGGCGGTCGACCCTTCTACACGAGTCATCTACAAGGAAAATCCATATATGAACCTTCTAAACTCACATGAATTCTCCTATGCCATCGTTATTGTGGGTGAAGTTCCATATGCCGAGATATATGGTGACAGCACAAATCTGAGTATAACCGAACCTGGTCCAACTATTATTAAGAATGTCTGTAAAGTCATCAAATGTGTTGTTATTGTCGTATCTGGGCGCCCCATTGCAATCAAGCCTTACCTTGCAGAGATAGACGCCCTTGTGTCTGCATGGCTTCCAGGAACAGAAGGCCAAGGTGTAGCTGATGTGTTATTTGGTGACTATGGTTTTACGGGAAAACTCGCTCACACTTGGTTTAAATCAGTAGACCAGCTCCCCATGAATGTTGGTGATCCGCATTATGATCCACTCTTTCCATTTGGATTTGGCCTGACAATTAAACCTAGGCTAGGGAACTAAAGGAGTAGTAATGACTTTTCGGGCTTTTTATGGCTCTTCAATTGCTCATGCAATGTGCTTAACTACAATCCTTTTTTGTAGAGCTTTAGCCGATGCAGATTTCTAAAGTTTAATAAAAAATATCTGTTATTCGCTATTCTGTTACTGTATAGAAATTTGGAAAATGATAGCATGCAAAATGTGTAACTTATTCATCAGAAACCTTTGTATATATCATTTTCAGTCGCATGAAATTTAGCATCTCATCACCCTAACATTTCCCTACTCTTTTGGCACCACTCGACAAGTTACAACTTTTTTAAATGTGATCTATAGACATACATTCGAAAGATGCTACTCAGTCCTTCGATTTAGATATTAGTAAAGAGGAAGAGATTGATCTATTGCTACTCGTTGGTTGTTCTTGTAAACAGGAATAAAACGGTTCTTCACTCCACATCAGATAAAAACGTTCAGCTTTTCGCTAACCAGTGAGATAATAGTACAGATAATCATTGTTGAGAAACAAAGATAAGCTCAAATCGACAAAATCTAAGCATTTCAACACTCAAAGCTCTGCAAACATGTCAAATTCGTAGTTCCTACAGAAAAAAATTGGACCCTATCAGAATCAATAAAGTTCCAATTTCCAATTCCTGCTAAAATCTTTTGCATTCTAAAAATCAGCCTACTTCAGAGACATTTTACATTGTGCACATATCGTTATCGTCGCATCAACTAAGGAGCCACATTTCATCAAGAAGACAAACAAAAAAAGCTTCAAAAATCAAAATTTCAACTGCTTCTCAAATTCTCTCCCTAAATCAATGCGAAGACATAATTACAAAAAGCCAAACAACGTAAACGAAAAAAAAATCACCTCAATAGTAACCAACTCCACCAATCTCAGCTCTCGACAGCTGCTCCGCATCATCTCCATTGCCAAGAAACAAAATCCGTCCATTCCTCCGTATCGCAATCTCGCGTATCCTTCGCACAAGACCGGTGATCGGATCATTAAAAATTTTCGTCTCCAAATTACCTTCCACATACAAAATCGAACCAGGAACGAGATTCTTCATCGCCAGCTCCCCCAACCTCTCCGGATATACCGAAACCCTATGCCATTGCACCGAGCACCGATTCGCGTAATCTCTCGGCTCCTCGTTATCCAAAGGCCTCCGATTGTTCCGAATACCGCCAGTTCCGAGAGAGAGCAGAGTCACCGTCCTTCCGCTCCTCAATTTCTTCTGTATCGGCGCCTGGCCTACTTGACCTACCAATATCGCCTTGTAAATGCCGAGGTCTAAGCCGTTTTCGAGAGGCCGATCGCCGTTGGAGCGGTGCTGATTCGCGGAAGGAGAGGAGAGATTTGCGGATTCCGATTCGGCATCGGAGAGAGCTTTTGTGCAGAGGAAAGACGCCGAAGATTGGGTGATTAATTGTGAAGACGCCATTGCGCTGTATTTTGAGAAGATTAAACGGTGGAAGCTTCTGGAAATCGAAGACGCCATTGAAATGAAGGAATTTTTGCAGAGAGCGGCTGGAGAAATGGTGATCAGGAATGGAAGAAACCCTAAAATTTGGTAACCGAAGTGAGATTTGGGTTTTGGGAGGGTTTTTGCTGCACCGGTGACCTGACCCTGACCCGTCGATTTAGAAGTTGAACCCGCAAGGCCACAACCCGACCCTACCGTTAATTTAGACCAACCCGGCCCGAAAAGTGTCTCATCAATAACAAGAACATGAGAGGTTCATTTTATCGATTTATACTCAATTTCCAAGAAATGTTTTTAGATGTGGATGTAGGTTGAAACAGCGTACGATATCAAATATATTTGGTTCAAAAAAATTGTTAGGAAAATTAGACCCGGTCGGATGAAATGTTATTTCTCTTTTAATTTTTTTTAGAGATAGTAAGAAATTTTATTTTTAGAGAGTAGAAATATAATGTTGAATGTGTGTTTGGATTAATTTTTTTTTAGTAGAAAAAAATGTAATGATTATAGGTACGATGTGATATATCTTTTCTTGTAAGAAAAGTTTTTTTTTTTTTTTTTTTGTGAGGTATAACTGGGTTCTATTTTATAAGAAAATCTAAACATATTTTATTTAAAACTCATCGATTAACACATCAAAAAATATGTAAAATAGTTCTTATTTCGCACCATGCGTCATTTCGAATCAAGATATATAATTATTTAGTTGTATATATTAAAGATATTGGTGGATAAAAACTTTTTAGTTAGTGGATAAATTGTCAAACCATGAATAATAAATAATTTGATTTTCTTGAGAAAAATTCAAGAGAAATGCAACTAAATCCATTTTTCAAGGAATTTTAAATTTTTTTAGGAAATATTTAATGTAGTATTTCTTTAGAATATTTTTAAGAGACGCCAAATAAATGCATTTTTAATGAGAAAAATCTATGAAAAATTGGAAAAAGTGGAAATGGGATTTCATCCAATTGGCACTTATTTTCTTTTTCCCACTATTTTTTGTCTCAGCATTAGAGTTTTTCTCATATTTTTTTTTTCTTTTCATTTTCTAGTAATCAAACAATAGAAAATAATTTCGTTGTATTTTTTTATTATTTGAACCAAAAACAGATCCTGTCAAAGGCAATATAGCGCACCACAAGGAGGCAATACCATACACATCAATTGCCCTCTGTGTATATGCGTGCCACGGAATTTAAATTATGTTTGGTAAAACTGGGGGGGAAAAAGTTACTTTAGGTCTTTTTGATGAAAAATTATTTTTTGTTGTTCGATTTCACTGATAATGCTTCTACTTATATGGAAAAAAGCTAAAAAGAAATTAAAAATAAAGCATATATATGACACCTTCTACCAGCTTCTTCTTCATCTATATTTTAACAAGTTTTGCAAACAATGTAATAGAAGACCGGAACTGGGTCCAGCATACATAAGAAAAATCATTCTCCATGACTTTTGTTTCCAAATCGAAATTGAATTGTCAAAACATATCATACACAATTCTGAGTTTCACATCAATTTGAAATGGGAATTATTTAAAAAGAAAAAGAAATAATTCAACAAAAGAAATTAAATCAAGCTTCTAGTAATCAAGCCAAATTGCAACTCCATAATTACATTTTTCACATTAAAACCAGAGTACCAGACACTATTGTAGAAGAAGGAAGACCAAACCAAACATCAATATCCATAAAAACTAAAAATTCTAAACATGCTAGGAAGTACCCATCATTTATATATCTAACATAAATTTGTTTAAACTTACAAATTTGTCCCATCATCCTGATCATGGTATCTCAAGTGTCATGGGACTGATCGTGCTCGACGAAATCTAAAGCATCTTCCTTGCTCACAACATTAACACGACTGACTCTGTTTTTGTGCGTCACTCCATATATCTTGTCAGCAACTTTCACAAGCTCTGGCCTGAATGTTGTCGTTATAAACTGGGTGCTCGCCATGTCCGCCATACGACGAACCATATCTATGGAAACAAGTTAAAGAAGCCCAAACCAACACCCCAAAGAAGTTCTATAGTAATGACTCTCTGTTTGGTTCAAGAATTTGGTGATGAAAGGAACATGGTACGGTAAAGGCAAATAAATAAATTATTATTATTTCTACATGCTTTTATCTAATTCTCCTCACCTTTACGTGAGGAAAATAAGTTTTCCTCAAAAATTTGGGATAACTACATGCACATTGCTTCATTTATTGGGTGATTACCACGAGCCCTTGAGATTTTACAAATTACCAAGACATCCTGACAACTCAAAAAAACTGAGGGTGAAATTGTAATATGTTATTACTGACAAGGTATTGGTGATTTTTAAAATCTCGGGGTGTTTTCTAATTAGTCCCACGCAGAGGGTGTCTATGTAATTTACCTAATAACTTCCCTAGCAACAAAACAACCAAAATTGTTTTCGCCAGCATTTCTTTTTTCCTTACCAGAGCCTAATACCAAACAGGGTGTTAAAGCAAACTCATTTCTCTTAATAAAAGATAGCAAGTCAAAAAATTGCATCGAACCTTTTCGCCTACTTAAGATTGAAGTAAGGATTAAATGTCCTGTCATGTGAGTTTTGATGCATGGGATAAATGCAAATCAAAAAATAGAACAACTAAATCTATTCCAGAGAAAAAACAAGGATACTTCCCACAGCAGTTCTGTACTGAGGATCAAGTGCTGCATCTATCTCGTCAAAAAGATAAAATGGGGCTGGATCACACCGCTGTATGGCAAAGATTAGTGTCAAAGCCACCACAGTTTTCTGACCACCAGACAATTGTTTCATTGACTGTGTTTCCCCTTGCCCAGTAAAAGAAACCTACCATAAGAAGCAAATATCAGATATACTCCAGAATTACATTAGCAAGCTTTTATTCTCGAAGGCATAGATGATATCAGAGTCGTGAAGTTCTCAGTCTGAATAGTTGCTTCAGTTTAATTTTTTATCTTCACCAAATATTATTCAAAGTGTACAGAGCTAAAACAGTGTAAATTTTTTATAGACTAAGTGCAACAATCCCGGTGGATCCATTACTGTTTCATCATGGGTGGTTGGGTGGTGAAAACTACCCGACCCTACTTGATCCTATGGTCAAAAGTGGACTGTGTGTGTTGCACCCTGTTCACTGTAGAATTACCCGCTAAACATGCTAACCCGTAACAGGATATCATGTGTATAAAAAAGACAAAGTTAGCTATATGCTTGATTAAGAAGAAAACAGAGGACTACAGAAGACGTGAATAACATGCCTTCACTTTGACACCAATGTATTTCTCAACCCTTCCCTCTACTTCTGCTGGACGAGGGTCATCATCATCTTCATCATTATCCACGTCATTGTTATCCTGTAAATAAATGGTGGTAAATTCATACGTACATGTTTTCACTCATTGCAGGAAGAGCTCCTCAACTTAAATTAAATTAATTACAAAAGAAGGAAAAGAAGAGCATTACATATGGCAGTTGTCTCCATTTAGAAAGAACATGCCACTAAGTTATTGTTGTTAAAAACCTAGTTCTAAAAAGGTGAAGGCGAGATATTCTGAAGATTACAACTCTCATCATCTTTTTTTGTCCACACAGCTTTTCCTGCTTATGTAGAATCTATTCCTATAAAACTGGAAATTCACAATCGGAAACATCAGTGGTTTATGCCCATCTCAAGTTTATATGTCTTGCTGTCCTCCAGCTTCTGCTTATACACTAAAATGTTACCAGGTTTTAAAGAGTTTAAAAGTTTCTCCAGAAACAAGCCAAGTAAAGCAAAAGCATGACAACTAGCCGGAAAATCTTTTATTCTCACCCAGACTTCGACCCTCACCCCCCAACACACAAAGAAAGCCAGGTAAACTAAGCAATGATATTTGTTTTATAATTTACGTTTACACATTTAAGTAAATTAACTTCCTCTACAAAGTGCAATTTAAAACCATTTGCCAACTAAATCCCTGAAGAGAATCAGGTAAAGCCATTTTGGTGGGATATAAGTTGCAGAAAATAATAGATGTGCACAAAATCAAGCTATAATGATAACATAGCATACCTTCTTCTTCATCATAACTAAAAAACCATGACCTCCTTGCACAAGTTCAGAAAACACTTCTCGAAAATGCTTAGCCACCCCTTTAAACGTACGCTCAATTGATTCATCCTTCCTCATATCCAAAACTGATATAAGTTCTTTGATTTTCTACAAAACAAGAGTAGAGAGTCAAATTAGGTATATCCGTATCATTCAGCCACGAATGCTAACTACAATAGTAAAAGTAAATATCACAGTTGAAATGAACAACTTTACCTCATCACCTGCATCTAACTCAGCTTGTCTTCGCTGGAGCTCTTCTCGTTGCTCGGTGAAATTAACATATTGATCGAGTGCTTTTTTGTTCACATGACTGAACTGTTGCAGTTGCTCATTGCACTTGTGAAGCAATTTGTACAGGTCTTTTATGCTTCTTCGTTTGTAACTGGAATTTGCATCAGAGACAAATAAATACCAAACTGATGTACATTAAAACGAACAATAGAGTAGGTTTACTACAGATATAAACCTGACCAATGTATTAAATCACTTCTAACAACAATTCAGCAAGTGAAACGAAAATTGACATGTGAAACATATAATTCAAAAGCAGATGTGCCAACAAGAATTATAAAATAGACCGTGCAGCCCCATATACATCTTCAGTGGAAAAGTAAATTTTCAGATACGGAGATTACGTTTCAAAAGCATCAGTAGATAGGGGGCCCAGTTCCCGGATTTTCTTTGAGTACTCTTCTTGCTTGGCCAGATATATATTCCTCTTACTCAGTAGTTGCTCCAATTCTTTTGCTTCATCCTGCAGCGTAGATTGGTACTTGTCTTCTAAACTCTACATCCACAAGGAGTCATCTTAGCATCCAAAATACAGATTCACACACAAATCAACACAGCTAAGAGGAGAAGGTGAGAAAACCCTATATTGCCATAGCAAAATGCCAAAACACCTGAAACTTAACCCCAATAGAAGACTACCTTCAGGTTGTCTTTTTCAACTTTAATGTCTTCCAATCTCCTATTCCTCTGATCTATACTTTCAGACACTCCTATAAAAGAAGAAAACATGTTAAGACACATAAAAATCAATTGAACTCGAGTTGAAGTTTGAGGAAGAGGAATATGAAGTCCCACTCTTGAGCTGTTGAGTCAGTTGTTCAACTAAATAATTTGCATCCTCCAATTCCTGTGCTTTCAACTCAGCTTCTCCTTGCAACATGTCAGTCTCAGAAGATAGCTTTACTGCCTCCAGCTCTTCTTTCCGCCTAACAAGATTTGTAGATAGATTCATCTCAAGCTCCGCTTTTCTTGTCTCAGTCTGTCAATTTACAGTGTAAAAATGATATAAATAAAGCACAAGCAATTAAAATCAGAGCTTGAATGAACTTTCTAACCTCCATGCGGTTACTCCTGCATTCAATTAGCTTCTCCTTCAAGTTAGTTATCTCAGGATTCAACCGAGAGAGGGATTCTTTCTCTTCTGGTGTCAAGTGATCAACAAGTTCTGTTCCCATTTCATCTTGTTTCATCGCAATATTAGCTCTATTCTGATCTATTTGAGTCAATATGCTGTTGAGCGACTTCTCCTGTAAACATTCATCCAATGTAAGAAAAGTTTTAAGGGTCAGAACTAATAGGTATTCATTTAGTGCTTTTTCGAGGTTAAACGCACTTTCTTCTCGAGTGATTTTGAAATGGATTGTTTCTGCTTCTCAGAGTTCATAACGTCTTGCCTCAGCTGTTCAAGAAGAGATTTATCATGAGTCAACTTGGCATCATTTTTCTGTTGCTCTGACACTAGTGCAGTGATGTCCTCATCAATCTGTGGGGAATGTTAAGTGAAAACAAGATGGCAAAAGTTGAACAATGTCGACTATATCATAGACCAGTCATGCCATGCAAGAATTATTTTGGCACTGGGCCACAAATGAAGGAACACTTCAAAAGATATACAATCATACTCTAAATATCAAAACGTTCTTTAAATCAAATTTATCAACAAATTAGTAAACAATAACTTCGTAAGAAACCAGTGCCAGTCACATAGTATTTGATATACCAGTCATGATTTTATCTTAGAGCACCATGGTAACAAGATACAGCACGTTACATGTAGACATAAGCATGCATTGACTAATAGATGCCTGGAAAATAAACATCATTCTCTTATGATGGTAACTTATTCCTCTTAATGGTGACAGACAATACAATATACAGATATATGAATGCAACAAGAAGCAAATGATTAGGAAAAAATAGTCTTCAGCATGAACTTGAGGGCGTGTTATCAATAACCACAACAAAAAGCTTTAGCAGCAATATATAAATATATATATATATATAAAGGAAAGATCACAACAATAATGAAGAGAAAACTGCTAAATAAACCACAGAAGTTCAAAATTAGGATATTTTGAAGTTTCTTTCTAACTTCTGCCAGTTCATCTTCCTTTATCTTGATAGACTTTGTATTCTGTTTAATGATGCTCATGAATTTCAGTCTCGAACGCCTATAATCATAAAAGCCCCCTGTCATACCACCTTTTTTGTTTACTTGATCACCTGTGGTCAAAAGGGGTGAACTTGTGATGGTAACCAATGTGCGAACAAGAGTAGCCAGAAAACAAACAAATTGAAATGCAATTGCAACCTTCCAAAGTGATGCAGTCCAGACCATCAGTGCGGGCAACCCTTGTAGCAACGTCTAAATCTCGGCAAATTACCGTCTTCGCAAAAACCTATCAATTGAAAACAGAGAGAGATATAACATAATAAGTTGGACGCATTATAAGAAGTGAATACCAGAAAATGCAGCATACCAGCAAAAATAAACTGCAAAACCTTTGAGAAACAAACACACAACATACATTTTGTTAGTTTTATTTTTATGTACTTGTGATGTACGAATATACTATCATCAGATGATAAGCAACATAATGACCATGGTTTACTAATTAAAAAATCAAAGGCATGTCAGCCATCATGCAAACAGTACTAAATTTCTCTATAATAAATTCATGACCAATCCTGATGTCTGAAAGAAAATATACTATCATAAGATGATAAGCAACAGAATGACCATGGTTTACTAATTAAAAACTCCAAGGCATGTCAGCCATCATGCAAACAGTACTAAATTTCTCTATAATAAATTCCTGACCAATCCTGATGTCTGAATGAATACTTTCTAGCTCTTCTATACTTTTGCAGATTATTTAAAAAAGGAGATTGAAGTCATTATTGTTTATTTTATTTGGAAATTATGAATCTCGATATTGCACCGCATGTAGCATCTCAGACTAGATAGGTGATACTAAGGAATAGATTTAAAGATGCAAAGATTAAAATCAGTGCTATGAAAAAAATTAGCCAATAACCCTTAATGTTTTTGGTAGCATCATTTACCAAAAACAGTAGATGGCTCATCAAAAAACCTTTACTAAGTCCAGTTGTAATTTACCAATATAAGTTCCAAATGGCTGTAAGTTATTATGCAAGAAAATAAAATTGTCTTTTCTGGCCAACCTGAGCAAATGCTGCAGCATATTTCTCATCGAATTTTAATTTCTTTAAAAGTGGTATCACATCAGAGCTCTGTGGATATGTAACTCGTGGAGCTGTGACCCTGTTCAGCGGAATAAATGTGACACGTCCACCTTTCTGTGCATTTAAGTGCCTAATTATATCAGTTGATTTATCATCATCTTGAACAACCACATGAAATAAGCTGTAAAACGAAGAACATATTAGTGTAGGCACTCCAAAATCTAAATAAATATCCAAATTTAGAAAGCCCGGCACAAGAACAATCTGTTGCCGGTTAGCTTCTTCATTCATGGAACACCAAGTATATCAAAGAGAGAAGAATAAAGAAAGAAGAAACATGAAATTTTAATTTCATTGAACACCATTCAGCTACAAAGGAATTGTTTTTACCTGTTCCCAGCAGTTACTTCAACAGCTGTGAAAAACTTTTCATCACATTCTAGCAACTCAAAAACAGGACCAAATACGCCACGAATGTCATTATCTCGGCATATCCTCTTCACCGAATTCAGTCCTCTTCTTATATCCTGATCATGTTTAGAGAATCTACGATTAAAAGCAGGACTCCGAAAATTCAGGAAGAAAGTTGCACAAAGTAAGCAAAAGTAGGGATGTTAAATAAAACCCCAATGCTCCTTGTGTAGAGTCAGATAGAGATATGACGAATTAGTTTCACAAGGGGTCCCCCCAAAATCTCACTTAAAGCAGAAACAGTATCGACAGAGAACCGTCATTGGAATTTCTTGAGGACATCAGTAACTTGACCATGTATTGAACTATAAGCAGTAAGAATAAATTCCGTATAGTTTCCAAAGTAGTTTATCACAGCTCAAGGGAAAGATTTGTAACAAAAGTGGGCAAGGTTATGACAAACCCTTGGACTTCTTTAAATATTTTGACTTTTTCAGTACAAAGTTGACCATCAAGGAAGACAGAAAAAAATAAGGAGGATCACAATTATAGTCTTGACGCTTATTATCTCTTTCAAAATGCTATTTTTTTTTCTTTCGTTCTGGTCCCTAATTAATCTGTTTTTCCGTTCTGTAAAGTTTCACCAGCACAGAGAAACTACCCTCAAAACCCTTGTTTCTCCAGTAAACCTCTCACCACCCATCCCCATTCTGCAACCATCATTAGACCAACAGTTTCAAACTCAGATGTCAACAACCTACAACCATATTTATAGCTTGACAAATTAATTAAGGAAAATCCACTTGGTTCAACAACGCTACAACAATAATTAAATCCATCAAATCATAGCACATCAAGCACTCACACCAGGTGTCGCGTGATCAAGGCTTTTCTCTGCTTTCACAACCTCCGATTTGAGCCTTTCAATTTCAGTAGTGATCTCATTTTCTCTTCCCCACAAGGACCTAAATATTGGTTAACCGATTAGACTCTATATTGAATAGCAATTCACAAAAGAAACACGTAAAATATAGTCATACTTCCGATCATCATGCAGTTTGTCTCTCTCCGCTTTATATTTGTTATAGCCTTGTCTGTATCCAGAAATGTGAGATTCGTATTCTGCTGCTTCAGCTTTTCGGCCCTTAATATAGGCATCCTGCTCTCTGATTTCTTTCTTAAGCTGCTCAATCTCATCCCTAAGTTTTTGCTCCTGGAACAACCAAAAAAAGGGTAATGAATTGTTTTTCATTTTTTCACTCCTTTCAATGGATCAGCATTCGAGAAAAAGGATAAATAATTCCACTGCAGGGAAGCGAAAGGAAACAACAAAAATGGCAATTTAGTTACCAGCTATTATTAACCCACATGGATCAGCATGCCACAGTAAACAAGGTACAAATAATGCAGTCTAGATGGTTATATAATGGGGTATCCTGGTAACACTCATTGGCTTTTTAAAAATAAAACTTGCAAATGGATGGTTATTAGATCAAAACTGAAGCTTTCTGAATAAATAGGACTAAAGTTAATTAAAAAAAAAAAAAAGAATAAGCTCTTTGTCACAATTTCCACGTTCTAGTAACTCAATGTGTATCAACAGTGTAATAATGTCAATTCAACAGTTAAGTTAATCCCTTTCTTTTAAGAAGATACCAATGACAAATAAGCTGAAGTATAGCCACCATCCATACTGAAAAATTGAAGTACGGTGTCTAGTTAAAATCCCCTCATATATTTCCTCAGAAGTCTCTAAACAATAAGCAACTGAAACAACCAACCCACCCATCCTCAAGGGAATAAAGGTCAAATAACTCGATATCCTTACCTTAATTCTGGAATTCAATTCCTCTATGATTTTATCATACATCAGTTATATAATTCACAGATCATACTTATACCCTTGCCACTGTCGCCATCACCAACATTAAGGATAGCTTTTGTGAATAAGCAAAAAATATTTAGAATGACAAACAATGGCTCGGTGCAGTAAGGAAATTGTCCTTATTCAAAACTTATCAACCGGGGTAAGGTCTAAATTATATTGTTTAGTACAGTTTAAAAGATAAACTATATGACTATTAGACTAAAAACACTACTTCACTATAAGACTCTTGTAGTCAAATAAGGATCACAAATAGTTTAAGATAAGGAAAATAGGCCGCTAAATTTTAAGAAAACAGACATTATATCGATCTCAGAAAGCAGGTCATAGAATAAAGTAAAAGAAAAGTAAGGACGAAAATGGCAGTCAACATTTTAGCCACCGAAAGACAAAATAAAAGTCCTTACACCAAACGTATCATACATCTACAAGCTCCTGTACTACGGAGTACATTGTAAACACGTTCTAAAAATCAATGTTACCAAGGAAAATTACCTGTACAAGGTTTGAAGATAAAACTTGCTCATAGTCTTTAATTTCTTTTTTAAGCCACTGGTCACGAGCTGCTTTATTAGCAAACTGGGTTGCACGACCCTGCTTCTGATATAGAATGCTAAGCTGCTTTTCACGCTCCATAATCCTACATTACAAGTGTAAAAACTTATACTATATTCCCTCAGTAAATGATTCTTGTAGAATAACATGAATGCTGAATGAAAGATCTAAAATTAGTAAGCAGGGAACCGGGATGAAAAACAAATGCATGGATTCTTCCACTATACATCGATTATGAACTAAACAAATCCATCTCTCTCTTCCTACTACATGTCTTTATAAATTGTACAAGACATTGGAGAATTCATGAGCTGGCTTGGCATGAATAGAAGGAAAAGTTTATCACACTTTCGTGCTAAGTAAAACAATTAATAACAAATGAAAATAAAAGACTAAGAATTACATATGAGACTCAGACAACATCACAGATTGCAGCAATCATGTACAGCCTCATGTAATCACAACTTATCGCTAATAAGCTAAGCAGGGACAATATCTATAGAGCAACACAATGTACCCGTAAATGTATATATATAAAGAAGCCACTTTAGTGCCAAAATTATAGCATTGGATCTGGAAAGGATATCTCCAAAGATGGCAAAATTACGGGCATCCATTAAAAAGTTAGAAACATACCCTCGAGTCAAATTCTCTTCCTCTCTGACCTGGTTATCATACAATTGTTTGATCCTGGTAAGCTCAGAATTGGATCTCTGAATTTCTTTATTCAAGAGTTCAAGTTGCGTCACAGCATCCTCCTGGAATGCAAAACTACACATCAGCAAAAGCTTCGACCAGAAAACCACTTCTCCATTTATATGTTCATCCTCCTAGAAGTGAAAAATTACTAAGTGCTGACGGTACCTTAGCTTTGATATTCCACTTAATCTTATCGTGCAAGTCCTTGTCATCAAGCTCAAGTTTTGCACGCTTCTTAATAGCTTCTGTCCTTTGTTTCTCTATTGCTTCTTTCTCTCTGCCTAATATCTGAGCTTCTTTGGTCAGATCCTTAAGTGACTTGTCTAACTCCTTACACTTTTCATGGGCATCTGCAACATCATTATACATCCTGGTAGATTTTTCAGAAACCTGGTCTCGAGCTTCTTCTATCTGCAATCAATGGCAAAGTTTAAATCTAGTCCAGATGCTTGCAACATATGTAATACATAGCCATTCCCGGTACAGAGGCTGACATGATTTGCAACCTGCGTTCATCTATTCAAATGCACGTGCAACAAGATCAAATGCTTTACAAAGATAAAAACCAAGTACTAACACAACTTATTGAACTGTGTCCCAAAACTCACATTGTAAAGGAGCATATCATGACTTGTCAGGTTTTCCATTTGTGATGAGGACAAAACAAACATAATAGAAACAAAATTAACATATATCTCTAAATCATACTTCGATAAAAGTTTATAATGTACTTAGTGCAGAGACTAAAGGTCACTTTGATAATTAAATTTCTCTTGGGCATATGAATATACACCATTTACTTTAGTGTGACGATAATAAGAGAAGTTCAAGTTTTCATAGAGGCAAACTTCTCAGGCTTTAATAAATTCATGTTACGCAACAGATGATGACAAAGTTATCCTATCATGTGAATTTTTCATAAATCGGTACCTAACATAAGATTTTACAGCTCAAATTTATTAAGAGAAAAGAGCAGATGAAAGCAAATGAAAAACATACAAACATGCAACCTACATACGATATACATATAAACATAGAAATGAAGTAACTAGTACAAAATGAAAAAACTGAAAAAATTCTCTGTTTCAAAATGGCAATGCAGCTATTCCCAAAAAAGAATAAATTCAATTCCAATTGAAGGGAAAGAAGACAGCAAGGGTTTGAAATTACAAACCTCCACCAGTTTCTGCTTCGCATCATGAAGTTCTTTGTCATAAATAGTGTATTCTAGAGACTTCCGCTGCCTGTCAAGCTGCTGATATTTTTTCAATTCCTCTTTCTCTTCATCAAGCTCTCGAAGTCTGTCATCCAAGTACTGGACAACTTGAATAATTTGCTTCCTCTTATTACCTGTAGAAGATAGCTGTTAGAAACAAAAACAAAACAAGATTCAAGAAACAAATCAAAAACCACTTGCCAGTCTCCTGCATGATTTTCAAACTTTCACGCCGTCTCTCCTCATAAACTCGAGTCCCACCAATTTCTTTCAGCAGATCCAGTCGCTCTGCATCCTTCATCAATGTTAATGATGCTATCTGAAAAGAAAAACATATCATCAGGTATGGTGGAAAAACCAAGCAAAGGAAAGGAAAACAATAAAAAATTTGCATACTTTGCCCTGCTGCACAACATAATAAGGATTAGAACGAGAAAATCCCGCACTTTCCAGCAGATTCATGACTTCTGTCTTCCTGAAAACTCATATACCATCACGCACTGAACCAAAAAAAGAGATTAAATAACAAACAATAAATTTCTACACAATACAAGTGTATACACACGTGATATGTTTTCCATCCAAGAAATATTCATCTTTCTTAACACCAATAGTTCTCCTCAGCCGCACTTCCTCTTTATCGACCTGTACGAGAAAAATGATAAAACCTTTAACAAGCATGACAAAGAAATAGCGAAGATGCTGCTATAGATGTGGGAGACAGAAGGAATGTTACCACAATGTAAACACAAAATCTGAAACACAACAAATTGCATAAAATGCAGAAGCCCATTGATATCTTTGTGAATTATTACTTATGGTGATATTCCAAATAAGTAACTACAGGCCATAACTAACCATCCCTCAGCTCGATAAAAAATGACTCATTATTCTTCAAACAGTCCATACTCTATAGTATAAGTCAACTTTTAAAGTAACCGTATTAAAATTGACATGGAAACACCAATTAAAGTGGATGAATCAACCAGCTTCTTTGTTGGCATAAAGTCAGATATGCCTTCTAATATGGTATGAGAATATAAAAAACTGCATTCAAAAACACTAGTTCACAATCAGGTTGATATTTAAGTACACCATGGTGTTAGCTAATGAAGCTCATTATTATGATGCTCCACCTTTAATTTCTCAGCCACTTCATTTTCTGATTTTACATCCATTTTATGATGTTTTTTCTACAAATCCTGTCATCTACCATTTTGCCTTTCTTCTTAAACCATTTTTCAGTGCTGTATATTGTTTGTAAACAATATAACATTGACTTTTTCCATATTGCAAGAACAGAAATATCAGGAACCAGCACGACAACAATAAGCTACCACAATTCAAAAGGACCAAAGACTACACTAGACATAATATAGGCATCAACGCCAATCTTTTTGATCCAACTGCTACTATAGGACTTCAGATATGAGAAAAACACATTCTGGGCACCAGCACTTCACTCATTCATGCCAAGTAGTTGTGGCTAGATATTGTTAGGCTTAAGTGTAATCTAGGTAAGAAAGGAAGGAAAAGAAAGGATCATCAAAGCTTACTGGTATACGGTTGTCGGAGTTGTCGAATACGATCTCGACAAATGCAGACAACACTTGGTGGCCCGCACCTTCCTGGCACACAGTAAAGGTAAAGAGCATTACGAAATTTAGCAGAGCTGATAAGTGAAATATGAGATAACTGCAATGCTTTACTGTAGAACATACATGAAGCAATGCTTGTCTTTCTTCGTTGCGCAAGTTATGGAATAGATCGCTTATCACAAAGCGTATTGCTGCGAATATAAGTTGATTTTTGTCATTAACTCAATCCGGAAAAGGATAACAAAAATAAGAATCTATCAAATATTCAAAATCAACATACCATGGAAAAAATTGGATTTGCCGGATCCATTAGCACCAACTGCAGATTACAATCCAAATACAAATTACTTCAGGCAAATTCAACATTCTCAATTTGAGATGCATGGGTTTACTATGGGTAAAAAAATCAAAACAAGTCGTAAAAGAAAAAATATAATATACCAACACAGTTAACTTTGGGACTGAATGTTTCAGTCGCAACTTGCTCCCTATAACTCTTAAACCCTTCGATTACAACCTACAGTAAAAATTCCATGCACAATTGATAAATGAGTAAAAAATTAAAAAGATATAGGCACAAACTGATAGGAAATCGGCAATCCATCACCTGCTTTATGTACATGATGAAACTTCAGACTAATTTGCAACTCCTCTGCCAATACATCGAATAACAAAAGCAAAATGGTTAAAATCCAGAACTCAGAACCACAAAAAATAGTAAAATAAACTCAAAAGCATCTAATTCAGAACAAAATACTGGTAAAATGAAGCAAAATACTAAAAAACCTCCACACTACAAATGCAAAAAATAATAATAATAAAGACATCGAGAAAAGCCAATAACCTACCAGAAGCCTGAAAAATTTGCAAGTAACTAAAACGGAAAAAATTAACAAGAAAAAATGGACTATCAATGCGAGAATTGAGCAGAAAGTGAAGCCTAGGGTTTTTTCCAGAATTGGGATTAGCGTTTGATAAGAATTAAGAAGCTAACACACTAGTAACTACGCAGCAAAACTTACCAATCAGCGGTTGACGGCGATGATTGTGAGCTCTACTCCATAGTCTACCGTAAGTATTGTGTATGTATATGTGTGTGTGTGTGTGAGAGAGAGAGAGAGAGAGAGGAGAAGAAGAAGAAATGAAAATGGAGGGAATTCTGATGACGAGTTTTGACACGCGATTTTTGGGACGTGTAAGTTTCCTTCTAAAATAATTCTTTTTTTACTTTTTTCAATTTTTGGACTACAGAAATTATGGTCATTACTTCACCCAAAAATAAAACAAAAAATATTTGGGGAAAAAAATGATCACAATTATGATAAAGTAAAGTAAATTTTAAAAAATCAAATGGTACATGCTTCATTTTGAAGATGTATAGTTATAAATTTTACTTATATTTATCTACATAATGAAAAGGTATTTTTAGACTAAGAAATTTTCGTAGTAACCGCTTAAACACTATGTAAGTGAATTTTAAATTTTAAGCGTACATGAGGATATTGATTTCAATTATTACTCGCCCATCCCATTTTTATTTGACCCAACATCTTAGATGATCTAGAAAGTAAATTGATTGGAAAGAATTAGAGTTACATCATTAATTTAAATGAAACGGTAGATTTGGGAGGATCGAGAAAATCTCTATTTTAATTTTTAAGTAAATTAGTAAGTTTAATGAGTCTGAATTGTATGAAACAATACAAAATGGTGAACATGACTAGAGTATCATAAGCTAAAAATTTGCTTTTTATTCCGTTCTCAAATAAAAGTATGCGCCGTCTCATCCAGATATACAGTAAAAATATGTAGTGTGGCATCTCATTTTCTTTGTAACACAAATGATCACAGTTCATATATTTTCTGTTACACAATCTTGTAGTATTTCTTATTGCAGATATAAAACTGAAACACAAATGCATAGACAAAGTGGTTAAAACCTAAGTCACATAAGTCTCCTTATATAGTTGACGTTCTAGCGCTTCGAGCTCGTTCTCGTAACTACGCTTTAATACGCTTTTAAAGTTCTTAATTCTCGCAGTAAAATTCATAGGCCATATCTTCAAGAAATAACAATGATCTTTTACTAATAGTTGATATTTCATTTACGTTCAATTAAAATTCTTCCATTTCAAAGTAAGTAGAAAGAATTGCTTGTAAAACAAGAAAAAATGAAACAACAAATATGTAGATACGTAAAAATTTATAAGTTGTATCGTTGAGGCTACTAAGAAAGAAAATCACATCATCTAAATTACTTTCAAAATTTAAGTTGAATAATTTCTTTTACATGAGCTTATCATCTCAACATAATCCCCAAAAATAATTTGTTCTAACAATGTCATAATTATTTGATTTCATCTTATTAATATACATTTTAAAGCGCTCTCACTCTTAAGTAATTTTAAATTTCAGTTAAATGTAACCACTTTGTTATATCGAATATGAAAAAAAAAAACTCGTGCTAGTGAAATAACCTAATCACCCCCTATAATTTAAAAGTTTGCACGAAATTCAAATTTTGATAAAAAGATAGAAGGAAATATGTGTGTTTTTTGGTGAAATAACACTATCTATCTTTTATATTGTATGGAGAGCGTATAAGTGTCAAATGAGCATATGTATAAAGGTGAAAAATATGAAAAACACACTCATTTTCTAATGGAATTTAAATTTATTGCAGACTTATTAATAATTTATGGGGTGATTAGGCTATTTTCTAATGGATTTTTTTTTTCATTTTCGATATAACACACGGGGTTACTATGCATTTAACCCTTTAATTTTTTACGCTCGCCCGCTCCCACTCTCGCATTTGCTCCTACCCTCGCTCCCGCTCTATGTGACTTGGATTAAAACATGAAACAGAATTTTCGACTTTTTCTTGAAATCGCATCTTGATCTCTCCGTGTACACACCTCATCACATATATGTGCATGCATGTAATAGCCGATTAGGGCGGAATGCACCAAGCCTACGTTCCTAATTGGGTTTCTTCATGCTTATGCATTTCATCATGGTAAAGATGTACAGAAACCTGGAAAAGAGGTTGTAAATATCACAGTTCAAAGGATAGTGACCAAAAAATAACATTTAAAGGCAAATTAAGCCAGTAAGAGTACAATTCAACTACTGAAAAAAGGGGGATAAAATACATGTTCTGCTATTTGTCAGGTACAATTACAAGCCAGAGCAACACTAATGCCAAATCTTGCCTTTCCACCAGCTTACAAAACCCTTGGTTTGCCTTCTTCAGCTCACTTAGATACACGGCGTCTTCATCACCGAGTCCCTGAAGATTCTGAAAGGGCCCACACGACCCGAGGCATCAGCACAAGTGCATCAAATAAGGGCCCACTTTAAGCTCCTTCATAAAATAATAATTCTCTACCACCAATTATAGTTTCTTCCCATTCCGTCGTTACTGTGGTTTCCAAATCTTGACGCTGAAAACCTATGATGCTGATAATATTCACTCGACCCATTGGACACCGAATGATTATTAAAATTAATATTGCGAGGCTTTTTGGAAGAACGCGAACTTGATGAGTAATCACCATTTGATCTTCTGTCACCAGGGGTTGCTGGGGAACTCCAATTATTATTTGCGTTGGTGTTATAATTACTATAAGAATCTCCAGGGTGTTCAGTGGTCCAACCACCTCTGTGTTTCGTTCTTGGAGATAAAGTATATTCTCCATATTGAGGTTTCTTCTTTTTAGGTTTCTTGCCAAGATCGTGAGGGGCAGATCTGACTTCGGTATGATCTCTATTCTTTTTGGAAGATCTTTGCTTAGGTGTTGATGGTTCACGATTTCTCTTGCTCGCCTGTGGAAAAATAAACAAAAAAATTTAATGACATTGTAGGGGCAAGCTCTGTCCATGACCATGTTGGAATACTAAGGCTCCATTTGGTTCTTGAGTTTTGAATTTTGGTGGGGGTAAGGAAAATAAACATGAGAATCTGAATGATAAAAAGAAATTAAAAAAAGTAAAGCACATGGTAATAAAAATTGTAGCATGCGTAATATTTTCCTTTCTTTTTCCTCACCTAAATCCAAGAACCAAACATAGGCTACAGGGGAAAGAAGAATATAGCACAAGGAGTTCAGTTTCATATGCACTTTGTGAATCTATACTTTTATCATGTGTGGGACCTTTAAAATAATTACATTGGTGTGTTCTAAGTGTGATGATGAACTGGGCTCATCTAGAAAGATAATGCTAGGAGATGGTTATTATCAGCTTTTCATTTCCTTTCTTTCAAGTTTCAATTGTATTATTTCACATCATTTTTAAATATTTTTTTGGTAAATAACCTCATTTTTAAATGACTCAACTGATCATACATCCAGATAAAGATATTGAAATAAACAAGACAAATTACTTTTTATTTTTTAGTTTTATACATTATATATATTTAAGCACACACATGCCATTATGGTTAGTTAGTTATGGTAAAAGTGTCTAGACCATTAAAGAGCAACCAAGAGAGCTAATAAAGTACCTTAATTGAATTGGTGCATTCGCGAGCAAAATGTCCTTCCACACCACACTTGTAGCATGAATTAGCAGATACAAAGTCATTTGTATTCCCACGGTACCCTGTATTTGTATCCCCTCGATACCCTGTGCAAGCCTGCATGCATAAGAAACTTAACTATCAGGATTCAGGTAGCATGAAAATATCATCTCCAAAGGGAATGGCATTGGCAGAGGAACAAACAAAGCTGATGACGATCTTAGGCTTACAGCTGAACAAAACTACTCTGATGTGGTCACAAGCCAACAACTGCCCCTTCCCTATCTTTTACGCTCTTCTTTCCTTTTTTCTCAAGGAGGTTATTTCATAAACATAATTCACTGGAGTTGAACTGAAAAGTCATACAGAAGGCATGCATTTCATGCAGTCCCCAGGCCCCAGTCCCCACTTCAGGAGATCATGAATTGTCCAAAATTGTCATATTTAACTGTATTTTCTACAGTTCCTATCGTAAACAAGTGTAAAGGGTGAATGTTCCTCTAAAATATTTCATAAATGGGCAATTTTAAAAGAGATCGAAATAGAACTGGGAGCTACCAATACAGTCTTGGCCTACAGCTAACATATTACATTACTGTTTGTGGGGTCAATATATATATATATATATATGTATACAATATCATGTGCAACAATATATTCAAGTCCTGAACCTTTTGCTTCATATTGAATTAATAAGACTTATGAACTGACAAAGATTGAGATGAAGATTGAACTCACCAAACCAGTATGGCCTGATAGACCACATCTATAACAAGTAACCTCTCTTGGACCAGGATCGGCATAATTTACACAACAAAGGTGGCCAAATCTCCCACAAATATAACATTGTATTTCCTACAAAGGTAAACAAGGAAAGGTCCTTAAATATGAGAAGAAACACACACACTCCAAGTAATTCATCAAAATAAGGACCTTGAGATCGTCAGAACAATAGTCATTACTGCATGAGAACATTTCATGGCCCGAATCTCCACATTTTAGGCATATCTTTGAACTCTTGTTTTTCTCAGGACAATCTTTTGCACGGTGGCCCTGTTGCCTGCAGATAAAGCAATCTCGCCCCTGCCCAGATATAGAAATTAGACCATATTATAAAATCAAGCATTCTGCATGAGAGGACAGCACTCCAAGGCCTAGGCATCAATTACATATAAACATTACAAGAGGCCTTAAGAAATGCACAACATATTTTGCACAGAATCAAATATATCATTGATTTATTTACAAGAAACCCACAATCATATGAAACAATTAAGAAGTACTCACGTGATCTATGAGGTAAATGCATTGATTAATATTTTTGTGCCCAAATATAATCATTGTTGAAAATTACTTTATCAATAACAAAATAGTTGGAAACTAAATAAGAATAGGGAAAAACAAACTAGCACTTCATAAATCAAATACGTGCCCACAACTACTTCTCTAGTAGAAACATAAGTAACTATGGACTTGAACATTTGCTCATAATTTTCACATGAGAAAGGCCAGATTGTTCATCATCCAGCTTAAATGCCAATCTATGTGATTATGCTGCTTTCATTTGACTGATTCCGTAAGAGACACAGTATAAAAAGAAACAGGCCAAAGATGCACATATTAGAAGAAAAAATCCGCATTAACATATGCAAAATTTTAATCAAACCAAAGGAACCCAAATAAACATAAAACAGCTTCAATGAACTACATTCAACAACTAATGATTGCAAAATCATCCAAGTACGAATTGGTGGTGATAGAAGACCATAAAAGTATGTCAAACAACCCTTGCCAGCACTCACCTTGGAACATTGCTTTGCATTATGTTCAAAACTCCCACAAACAAAGCAAGGTTTCTTGCGCCTAGCTGAAGTACAGTTGATAGTTGTATGACCCTCTTCCCCACAATTATAGCATGCTCCCCAACTGTTATCTGGAGGATCAAAGTACCTAGGTCCCCGCTGACATCATGATAATTATGGTAAACGAATTGTCGAATATCTCAAAACTGATGCTTGAACACAAATTACTTAAACTCACGAGAAGCTTCCTCAGGACAGCATTGTCTGGCGCCCGAACCGGAGTTGTCTCAACAGCTTTAGTAGAAATCTCAGTGACTTTATCAGTCACAGGCTCCTCCTTGTCCTTCACATTATCCACCTGAGAAAATCAAAAAAAGTCAGATCTTAGTTTTCGATTGACATAGAAGGTAAACACTGTAACACACCATTTAGTGCAATCAAAAAGAAAGAAAAAAATAATTAAACAGAAGCAGAACCAGACAACTACATCAGCTGACAGGTTTCTAACTAAACAACTTTTCTTCTGTATAAGAAGATCTGTCGTGGATAAATGTCCAACGACATACAACATACATATATATATATATATGTGTGTGTGTGTGTGTGTGTGTGTGTATTCCAAATTTTCAGTATCGCGTGCTTTCCTAGCCGCACCCATTCTTAACTAGCAGCATTTACCTATACTAAAGTTCACAATATATCTAATGTCTATCGTATGTACGTAACCATCATCACCATACTTCTGATTAACTCAATCTCATTGACAAGAAAATAACAGTTTCAACTTAACAAAAAAATTATACATAGCTCTAGCTATCAGGAAAGTCAATCCAAACACAAGAAACACATATCAAGACTCCAATTGAGACTACCAGAAACAATTCACCGCAGAAATCTCTAAAACCGGTATCTATGTCACTGGACACCTGAACCATTATACAAACAAATTCGAATCAGTAACGAACCACGACTTCAATAATTCAATTTAAATCACTTCCGCACATTGATATATAATACTTTTTACCAAATCAATTCAAATACAATACTTACCATATCTTCAGGAACTTCAATTTCCTTGCCCTTCTTCCTCTTCTTCTTCTCCTTCTTCTTCTTCTCGTCTTTCGAATCCGTAACTATCTCCAAAACGCCGTCGTTGCGGCGATCATTATTCGTAGCTCGTAGCATCGATTTCTGAACGATTTTCAAGCTGAGATCTTCATTCGCCTCCGCATCGTCGCCGTCACTGTTCACCGCTTCAATTGGAGTTTTCATTTTTCTATTTTCTTCCTCCGATGAAGTGTTTTCCTCCGATTTCAACGCTTTCACCTTCTTTTCTCTCTTCCCCATATCAAAATCTGTTACTACGATGGTGAATTGCAGATGAATTGCGATGAACAGTTGGCGAAATAGGGAGATTCAAAGGAGAGGGCGATTCAAATCGTAACCCTAATTTTAAATTGAGGCCTCTTTTCCGTAAATCGTTTATGATGGCCCAATAATACTAATGTGAAGCCCAAGACTAAAATGGCACCTTTTCTTTTTGGAGTAATATCTTATTCCAATTACCAAAGTTTGTTAGTCTAATAGTATTCACCTTCTAATTTATATGAGAGTTCCAAAATTCAAATCCAGTCTGCCACAAATTGTGGCTCTCTCATACTTTATGGAGTTAGATGGAGTCTATGGCTTAAGATAATAACTATTAACCTGGATTTGTCAGGCTAGTTGTAGGGTATTCCCCTTCCTCTTAAATTTTTTTAAAAAAATCTTATTCCAATTATTTTGTTTTGCTTTTCATTATTCTTTTACCGTGTACTAAATAATACCGTAACGCAACTTTAGTTAGACAATTGCATAATGCTTCCTGTTACATGCAATTGCGACTATGTAAAAGCTTGGAATTAATGAGTGAATAATTTGCAAATTGGTATAACTATATAGTTGAAGAGTTAGGTCCACACAGACGCAACATATTGGTACAATAGCTAGACAGCGACTCGAAGCATGTGTTTGATTCAACAAATGTAATGTCGTTACTACATGCGATAGTTGGATCAGGTATGTGCTTCTGTACAGTCATTATCATTGAGTGTGCAATTCATTAGATTATTACGTATCGCACAATGAATGATACCACTTGTCGAATATTGGTTGGAAGAAAAACAAATCAAACACTTTCCACTTGACTTACATTTAACAATGATAATTAAATGCATTAAGCTTGGGTCATCACACCCACCACTTCCGTCCAGTGTACCAACAATTCCTCCCACATCCCTCGTCCACAAATATCCGAACAATTGGAAGATTCTAATTCATGCCACTCCCTCAATCAGGTGAACCGCCCATATAGACACTACCACAGTCACAAACATGAAACTCGGTTAAATAATTGATCAAATTTAGACTAACACTATAGTTTGCAATCCAAATTTCCAATAAAATCAATAAATTTGCTTATCTTATTAATACATATTTGAGGATATGAAATTCGGTTCAAAGCACGCAAGAGGAGCTCAACACCGGTGTGAAGAAGGAAAAATAAGTAAAAAGACTCAGAAGTCAGCAATCAGGTCATAGACGACAACCCAAGTAAGAAGTCTCCTAATCCGATTTCAGGCGCTGGGTCTCTTGCCTCTGCTCAATGAAAAGCGTGATTCTCGGTTCGAGTTTGATCCCAGCATCAAGGTGCATTTTTAGACAAAGAAAGACACCCTATTGGAGAAAAGGGGCTGACTCAACTGCTACTCTGACCTACGCTTTGACGACCAGTGGGACTACTTTACTAGGCTTAGAAGGAAAACTCTTTTTCATGAAAAAAGGTGGATACGAAAGCTTGGTTGGCTTCTCTATTCATTTTTTAGGTAGGAGAAGCACAAATTTGAATCTGAACACTTCCTAAATTTTTTTATTAGATTGCAGGAGTGATTAGATTGATGAACAGAGATGGATCAGGTTTATTAGTACCACCAAAGTTGTAGAGACGGTTTTGGAAGAATTTGCAGTGAATCACTACAATGTTGTGAGTACCTAAAAACAAGGCAAGGAGAAGGTTGCTCCCAGGTGCTACACTAAAATAGGCTTTACTTGGGCCGCAGGACTCTCTACCCGTGCGCGTGCCTATTTCGCTTTAGGAGGTATCAGAGCGGAGTTTTGTTTTGCCCTAGCCAAAGTTCCGATTCAGATAGAGTAACATGTCTTGACACCTGCATCTATTTCTGATTATCTTGACAACTTTTCCTATGAATGCTAGGCACCTTGGGCCAGTGTTGAGAGAGATTTTTCAAGCATGTAAGCAGGGAATTTTGCGCTTAGCCAATATGCAGAAGGCGGCATTAGCGCTCTTTTTAGGAATAGAATCAGAAGCAGCTGCTACAAAGTCCCTTTTGATGATTGATGCCAAAAAGACAGGCTTGAAAGTGATTGTACTCATCTCGTCTGGAGTAAATAATTCTTCTAGGCTAGGCTTTCTCTCGGGCGTGAAGTGAGATTGAAGAAGAAATTGACGTAAATGATAGAGACAGAATAAGCACAGTTGGTGCTTGATTTGTAGTCAAATCCGTTGGAATTGTCTAATCAAAAGACCTAACTTCTTGTTCACGCTCTCCTACAATTGAATCTGTTGTTGGGAGGGCTGTAGTAGTGCAAGATTGACTTTGATGATTACCTTTTATTTCTTCCCGGCAAAAGCTCTTTATGTTGCCCTTGTTGGTGGTTTAGTAAGTCTATGGGAAGGTAGTGGAAGAGAAATTTGATCATCGGTCATGTAGCTGGACATCATCACAAGTGAACAACAGAAGAAGGAGGGAGCGTTTTCCAAAAGGGACCTAACATTCCCTTTTGTCCCTCATATAGTATAGAAAGATGGTTTTGGCATCGATGGCGTTCGACATACCGTTGGCGATTCTCCCCATCTTATGAGCGGAGGAAGCACCCTCTGATGGGATTATTGAAGGAGGGGTTGGAGGAGAAGTCATGGTTGGCAAGACAAGAAAGGAAAAACAGTTTGTCGAAAAGCAATAGCATGCATGGACATATATATATATGCGTATACCAAGGCTCGTATCCCGACCATGGTATCTTACGTGGAAGAACAATAAAGAAAGCTGGGAGGGGTAGACGCACGTGGAACATAAAAGAAATGCCTTAGTCATAAATGAAAACATGCAGAAAGACACGTGTCCAGGACAAAAGGCTATCTCATCACACAGAAAAAGTTAAGATACAAAGATCAAAATTGTATTACACCTATAAAGGAGGCCCCAAATCCTTGTAAGCAGATCAATGATCTTGGACAGAGGACAGCTGAATTTTCCAAGTCTTTACATGTGGATGGGAGTTTTCCATCAAAATCCACCGTTTAGAACAAGATAGTATATTCGTCCTATAAACGTTGAATATCGCCTCTCTGGCGGGACTTTTCATGTTGAATTGTTGAACACGAGAAGTTGCATGCACGTATAGCAAATGATTGCACGTCTATGTCTCAAATGTAATCCCTCGAATGCTCAAGTCAATTATCAATGTTAAAGAGAAATTAAAAATTATAAACACGAGTGAATTAAAAACAAGTAGAAGATATGCATTTCACATGTGCGCAACTAGAGTGTTGTAAGGAAAATTAATGAACTCATGAGTCTCATAAATGCATGCTCTCATATTAGTGGTGTTTATATGAATCTAGTTCGATAAAGTAAACATTTGAGTTGTATTACATTTTCATTGAAGTCATAATGGAGTCTAATACTATAAAAAAGTTAAAAAATATTTTACACATGTTGCATATTTTATTATTAATTTATATTGATCCTAATTACTATATTATTTTGTATAGACCCGATATATGACCCAAACTCGTTTGTATTAAAACAACAAAGAAACATAAAGGTCGGCGTTAGTTAAAATACCCCGACTACCATATATTCTTTCCCATCATTTTTCCCCACATGCACCCCTTTGTCCTCCTCAACTTCTAAAACCTTCAACGTCTGCACGCAGAGAAAGTTCCATCAAATTCACTTGAATTCATTTTAATTCAAGCATAATTGCTCAGGAGTTCTACTCGCATTACTGTAGTGGATTCTTCTGCTCCGAATGAAATTTGTAAAATTGTCATGCACGGGTGTATAAAGAACATGCTACTACTTACTGTGTACATTTACACTCACAACACGTACGTGTTTGTGTATATTTAACTATATATTGTTTAAATGAGTTCAAAAATCTTGAATCGCTTGTCTAGTTTCTATAGTTTAGTCTGCGACCGAGTGATAGGTCTTATATGAGCTAGTTTTGATGTATAACAGTTTGTTCTTGGCAGAAAGAAGACAAGAAAATTAGTTCCACCATTAGATTAGGTGGAATGGCCTCATCCAGTGGAAGGTAACTTATTCATGTTGTTGTAAATATCCGCTAACTTTTAAGATTGTTCTTAAACTTACTCTAAAGATGATTTTGTTTTAGATTGTTAATTTTTGATGATATTTCTATCGATGAGGCAAGAAAATGGCAAATGTGTAGTCCGTGATAGCCTGCTGAACTTTACTTCTAGGTGTAATATTTGGGAACCAGAGTTTTTTATTGTTTAGAAGACGAAGTGAAAAGAAATGGCCAGTGAACAATTGGTTAGTCAACATATGGTTCTCCAGAATATTTCCAAGAATATAATGCACATCAAGAAAATCATATGTTATATGTGTTCTCACAATGCTGAAACTAAGATTTTATTGGGAATGAATCAAATCATATGTTTTTTAACTTTTCATCTTTTCTTTCTTTTTCCATTTATTAGCACTTTCCTTGACAATGACGATTTCTATTCTTTGGCTTTGATGACACTGTTGTAAGTTGATTATAATTTATGAGAAAAATATTGGGAATCAATTATGTGTTGTATAATGGTGTATCATTCTATGTCGCCTAATGCCAGTAATGTTGGAATTTGATGTTTTTGGTATGTTATTTATTATGTATGAAGATGCTTAGCGTAACATCAATTTATAGCTCTGAGTTGCTAAGAAGCTAATATAGATATTCCTTTGTTGACCATGTAGAAGAGCTGACAAAATCCTTTGGATGGGACATATATGATGCTTCTCTGCAACATGATGTACAAGAACTCAATGGATTTCTTTGCCAAAATCTTGAAGAAAAGATGAAGGTCCTTAGATATAGATTGTTAGTATCATTTTTTTCAAAATTGGATATTGTTCTTCACTGGCTTTTGTCATGCATTATTTAGTATATTGTTAGGGAAGACGCCATACATGTGCTGTTTGAAGGGCACTAGATGAATTATACTACATGCATCAATATGGACTGCAAATATATTGAAAAGAAGTCGTTCTATGGTACTTAAGTTAATCATCGGATCAAAGCCTCACATTGCCCTAACTGTTGCCTTATACTTGCATTTTATGGATATCTAAATCCTCTGCATGGTAGATCATAAGCTTGTTGTCAAGGGTTGCGAGGATGTTTATGCATAGATCATAAGCTTGTTGTCAAGGGTTGCAAGGATGTTTATGCATAGTTTCATAAGTATTTTGCAGTTGAACATTTAGATGGCGATAACAAATATCGAAAATATCAAAGGGAAGAACGCAAGAGTAAAGCTTGAAAAAATACTACACTATTACTCCCAAGTACTCTCAGAACACTTGTTTCTACATTTCGTCCTAGCCTTGCTTTACAAATGACACTCATATTCCTATTTATACTAATTCACCTGTCTAATGGACAGTGAAGATTTACTTGATCCTACAGATGGAAGAGACTCTTCAGAGCTTTCTAAGAACATCCCCTAGGATATTCCTTATCCTAGATACTTCTCCACATATTGACACGTCTCTAGAAGTGTCTACACAACTCTACAACTTACTGTTAGGAATCCCGCACAGGAAAACAGAGAATTGCAGCGGAAGATTCGAGGATTCCTACCGGTAGATCACAAAAATAGATCTGATGGTTTTTCATGGGTTTCGCGAAAATTTGAACGAATTAACATACCCTTTTGATTCGTTTATTGATTTTGCAGAACAACAATCCTCCAAGGGCTCCTGTCTCTAAAGCTTCACGAGAAACGAGCCTTCCAAAGATCCCGAGACTCCTCCTTCTTTACAGTAGTGGACGGCTAGAGAGGAGAGAGGGGAGAGATTTCTTTTCTTTTTATGTTGTGTAATGTTTTCTTGTCACTTAGGGTTTGTTCCACTATAGGAGTCCTTTTAAACTCAACTAAATTGTAGAACAAGTTGGAGGCTACTCCAAAAAGCCCTAAGTGGCCACCCCTCCTAGGGTTGCCTTGGACTGGGTGGATTTTTAATTTGCTTGTATAATTTCCAGCCCATCTGTATATATTTAAATTTAAATCAAATTTAAATATAATATATACTATTAATTAATTCTAATTAATTAATGTACTAATCAAATAATTTAATTTAATCAAATTGAATTAAATATTTAATTAATTGATTTAATCTAATTAAATCAATCAGTCCATTTAATTCTTTCTAAAAGATTTACACAAAAAGATACATCCCGCTCGTTTCTTATAGCGCGACTCTTTAGGTTCGTCTCAATTGGCAAATGGAGGAATTACCTAAGGATGTGAGTGTCACCTAGCCAGTCACGTGGACTCACATCGTAACCCAATTGAGTATGAAATGAACGAATCATTTTACGAACCTCTTGATCATAAATGACGTATGGGTATAAGTCATTCACTGACGTATCCCGATCAAGTGAGAGTCATGGAAAATGTCAAACTCACTAAACTTGATACTGTGCATTAGATTATAGCATAATGAAATTACTAAACTACCCTCAGTGTCCTACATGAGTTAGTTGTTATGCTTTGTCCAAAGACTTTATAGTTTCATTAGCCTATAATCGCACAGGATACTTACTCGTTTACTATCGAGACAGTGAATCCCATCTTGGCGATCACTGATCAACTGCTACTTGTCTCATTGATATCGCACTTCGAGGTCGACCCCACTGACGGGTGATATGGGCCTAACTACTCTGGTAATAGATCCAATAATACAAGCACATTGATCACGAACCCTCAGGTCTAAAGCTCACGCATACTATTACAATCAGTAATCCAATCCTTGACAGTCACTGAGTAAATACCCATGTGATCGGATTACTACGAGCCGTGTTCGAATATGTCAATTCCATTGACATATCTATGATACTTGCTCCCACTATCCCTATAGTGTTCAACTGGCACTCATCGTCAGAGCATGTGTCATACAAGTCGAATCTTAAGCCCAATTAAGATTCTTTGACTTGCGAACCTTTTTAAGTGATACGGTGTAAGACTCTTCCCATGCCACGTCTTTATTCCATAAAAGGCAAAGAGTCAAACCTTTATTCACATGGACTATATGTTCAATACTTATTTAGATGCCATAAAAATTTATATGAACAAAATACAGATGCCTTTATTAATATCATTTTAATAGTTTGTACAACATAATGAGATACCCTAATCTAACTATTTGTCCTCATTGGCATTTAGGGCATATACCTAACACTTACTATATACTTCTCTATATCTAGAATATTCTAGAACATCCTGCACGGTTCTACACTATTCTAGAACTTTCCAGTATGATCTACATTATTCTAGAATTTTTCAGAGTCTTCTAACCCTTTTTAGAATCTTCTAGATTTTTTGATAATACTTCAATAGCCTCTAGACTCCCGTCTATGAGAAAAATGACTCGTCCTGACCGTCCCAAAATATCTCAAACTGTCGCAGCGTGATAATAGGCTCATTTGAACGTGTTAACTTGAATGTAATAGATTTTCATATAACAATATTAATATCGAGTTGTCAGCTATTTAATTTGATACTTTGTTTGTGCTTACTCAGTTCTTTAGTTGGGATGATAGCAACCTTGTTTTTACCTTTTATAATAGTATCATAAATATGACTTTCTCTAAGGACCGCACTTATGTTTTGCTTGTTTCAGGATGCTAAGAAAGGGATCTTGTTTATTGACTTTCCACCAGTTCTCCATCTTCACTTAAAGTGGTTTTTTTTTTTGCCTACCATAGTATCCAGGGTATTGCCGGACTAATCTGTTGGTTGACCCGGGTCGCACACCTGGTCTGGTGGGTGAGTCTCCCAACGGGGGTAACTGCGTACACAAGGAATCGAACCCGAGACCTTGCTTAAGCGTGTCTTCTTGGGATTTATGAGCTTCCCTGATTCATTATTTCTATGTTATGCATGAAGACTGAAAACCTAGAACATGAAAAACAGAGCAAAAATATGACAGGTTGTTAGGCAAATACTACATTGTTTGCGAGTTTCAAGTGTCCTCTAGAGCATACACATGGGCACTAGGAAATAGGAATAAAGCAAGATTAGGTCGATATAGATCTTAGCATCAGAATTCGACTCAGAAGTGAAACAAGACTATTTCTTTATAGAAACCAAATGGTTAATGACTACTACTACACATCAAATTCATTGTCTTGGAGTGAGCATTTTCAGATATGTATAACACTTGGATGGAAGGCACATTACAAAGGATAAAATAATGTAAATTTAATAAAAATATTTATTTGCACTACCTGCGTAAGTAAATTCATGAAGTGCAACCTTGATATCTCCAAACAAGCCTCCATTGAAGCTCAATGTGGGTCCCTTTATACGGTATGTTCAGTAATAGTTCTAGTGGTTGTACATAGAGAAACTCCAACTTAATCCTTGTAATTATAAACAAAACAATGTTTTAGGTTGTAAGAAAATAATAAATGGTTTTCTATTCCTCGATCTCCCTGTTTAATTCTGTCATATGGCATCAAGTTGTTGAAGGTTAGAAATGATTGCTTATAGATATTCAAGGGCAACTTAACCAACTAGTTTAGATTTTGTAAAGAGAGAAGTCCAAATAACAGGATTCTCGAGCATATAATATAAGTCGCACTTGCATGCCTATAAGTGACTTGGCATGTGATGAAGTGGTATATGACCTAGATATGTGTACTAGTAAGGATTCTTTGACACTCGATGTGTTATTATCTCGCCGTAGAAGTTAAACTATAAGTGAATTCTTAACTTCAATTGGCTACAATATCAAGTACAAAAATAAGCCCGAGTAACTCTTCTTAGGACTAGAGTCTGAATCGTGCTTGTGGACTAAGAAGCGCCTTTTTTCTATGCAAGCATTGTTGATTTTTTAGAATTAAACTGGTGTATTTGCAGTCTTATGTAAGTTGAATTTCTCATACACAAGTGATTAGTTTCTTTGTTTTTTTATGACTACAATCTGAATCGTGCTTATGGACCGAGAAACATTCCTGCGTTTTATCTATGCGAGCATTGCTGATTTTGTTAGCATTAAGTTGTGATTACTAATGCATTTGTAGTCTCCTCATACACAAGTGATTCTTGCTTTTTACTTAAATAAATGTATTCATCTTTTCTTGTCCTTATATGCCTATACGTAGACTATGATTGTGTAAGAAATCCAAGACCTATAATTTGTATTTTTGTACAAGCATCTTAATTTGAACTGCAATAATGCTAAATTTCAATTTACTGAACTTCCATTCCATATCTCTGAGAGCTGGTTTACTCTAATCAAATGGATTTTTTTTTATTCACTTCATATTTTGTAGAATTATATTTTTGTATGAATTATTAGCTTAAAAGTTATAAAAGCGGTAACCCTACTATGTCTGAAAGCTGGGAATACATGTCTTGGTAATTTTCTTGGTTTCTTAAAATCGTATATGATGCATATCTTTTCAGCTTTAATCTGTTTGAGGTTGTATGCTAGTCTTCCCAAACCAATTTTGAGTATTTAATTTCTTATTCTCCACTAGCATAATTTTGAACTTCTCAAACTATCTTTTTTATCTGAAAATTCTGTTTGTTTGCAACATTTTGGTCCACAGTGGTGGTGTGCACAGGGCATGAATCTATTATGCCTTTATATGTCCAATTCTTTGGAGAAAGTGGTATGCAGTTTATGCCCTAACTTAGAAAAGACCACATGCGTGTACATATATATTGATGTGTGTGGGTCTCGCACCAATAGTAATATGCGATATATGATATGAAAATATGATATAAAACACGACATTAAATGTAAAGAACAAGATATTTACGTGGTTCGATCTAATGAAGACATACGTCTACAGGTGTAAAGTTGTTGCTTGGTTTAGTCATCCTTATAGGGGGTATTTATACAAGTAATTGATAGATAGGCTAGAATGGTAAGTAAACTATGCCTAAAATACATAAGGTAATAAGAATAAATTATGATTCCTTCATTTTGGTCAAGATCTAATCATGTATATATGGTAAACAAAAGGTAATCTGCTGGCTTGACCTCCACAGGTCTGTATATGAAAAGTATCTTGATTGATTGATTCTTATCTCTAGGCTTGCCTTATATAGAATGCTCCACCTGTGCAGGTCAGGGCCAGTCGAACCTCCATTTGGACAGATTTGAATATAATGTCTTCTAGAAGGATCCGAGCCCACGATATCATTGGGCTTAGGCCCATAAAGTACTTATTTAGTTAGCTTGGCCTAATGACTAGTTTCCACTCACGTCATATATATATATATATATATATATATCATCTTAGCTTATCTTGAGCTTCTGTATAGTTTGCTTCACTAATTTGATTACTGAATGCTGATGTTAATGCCAGTCATTGACACATTATCTTTTTATCTTGGTCCATTTGCTGGAATATTCTTATTGTTGTTTTGCATTCTAGTCTGTCCTCGAGGGTCTTTTACCCGCACCGTACTTTCGATTGATATATTTTATATTATGAGCATGTTCCGTCTTAATTGGATGTGGACCTAAGAAAAGAAATCAACCTTATGGTATGGTCTTTACACAAGGCCATTTGTAGGTAAATTTTTTATCATTCCACTCTTTTACTTTCATGTGTCATTTCCCCGTTGTTGTTTACTATAGATTTTAAATATATTAATTGTCTTATTTTGTCGCTTTGTTAGCCCGACGTATTAAATATTATAAATCAAAGGAATAAGCAGACAATATGTTAAAATTGGTAGCGGGCAGGCATCTGAAAGTATCTGTAATCATAACATTATCACATATGCATTTCAATAATGAGTTATTTAAGCATTAAGCACTCCACATCTTGGAAACAGTTAGCCTGTGATCATGATATCTTTTGATCATATTCTGTTAAATTCTGAGAGAATTAGGTTCGACCAACCTTTTATTGTAAGTGTTGGGTTTCATAGCCCAATGGACTCTAAGCCTCTGAAAATGTTTGCTGGTCTTGGATTACTTAGCAACACGATGTAAAGTGCTAATGGTATTATTTAGATGAGGGAGTCAGGATTTAGTTTTCAGAGACTTGCCCCCAAGCCTCTAATTGAGGAAATTGCCTCACAATTACATAGATCAAATCTACGGGGTGGCATTTGTCATAACTATTATTATGTCTAGCCTTTACCTTATCATTGACAAGCTTGCAATGAGTGCAGGGACTTAGGCCTGTCATTGGGTAGGTATTACCCAGGCCCAGGCCCAATCATTTTCTCTTAGACCCGGCCCAGGCCCGGTCATTCGGGTCCAAGACCCGGACCCGATACTATTAGAGAGTTCGAGTACGGGTCGGGTCTGTACCCGAACAAGACCCGCGGGTCTTTTACCCGAACGAGACCCGACCAATGCCTAAAAAATACTCTTTACCCAAACAAGACCCGACCAATGCTAAAAAAAAGGACCCTACCCGGACCCGACCCAAAACTCTGGGTCTGTGCATTGGACCCGATTTTCGGACCCATCGGGTCTGCGACCGAGTCGAGTCCGGGTCAGGTAGAGGAGGCATTCTGTGGGCATTTTCAGGGTCTGTGCCTGGGTAATACCTACCCATTGACAGGCCTAGGTGAATGACCTTCCAGAGAAGAATCGAATTCCTCTTTCAAAATAATCCACTTCATATATCCCACCAAGTAGAGGATTGACTGGTTTACAATGACGGCCTTCTGATGAAGCATAGCCAGACAAAGCAAACACAACAACATATAAAATCCTCATAAGACTGCTTCCTGCTTTGCCATGCTCATATGCCGGATCCAAAAGATGAGAATACTCAAGCCTCCAAAGCTCGTTGCAGAGATGATATTGGCTCATTAAAGTAGGCAGGGGACACACTCGTGTCAAGTCCTTGCCATTGTTGTCCTTTATCATGGACCATAGGCTAACCATTTCTCCTTCTCAATTGAACTGGGTAACTTCTTCCCTCTCTCCACATTTGGGGATCTCGACTCAATTATATTTTTCTTTGCCTAATATACACATATTGATCCAAAATCACTAATCGGTTCAGAGAAATACTCATTTGTATCAAAGAAGTGTGTTTGCTCCTCATATGACACTTCTTGCTTTTCAATATCATCAGATGATGCAGTAGTGCTCCATTCACCGTGCTTTCCTCCGCTTAGATTTGTGAACTCATGCTTCATTAATTGATATTCGCCATCATTAATTCAAATGCTTCACCTTCAATATTGGCTGCCTCTAATTGTCTCAATGTATCGAGCAAATTGGAATGCATTTCGCAAAGAACCTGAAACTGTCCTTGTACACCAGAAAGTTTTGAGAACAAGATTCGTTCACAGTCGTTCACTCGCCCCCTCACCAATGCCCTCTTCGACCAAACGCTGCTTCAATCTTTCAGTTGATATTGACAAATCTCTAGTTAGAATCTACGTATTGTCATTTTGAGGTTTCGATGAAAATAGACTTCTTGTTGATATCAAAGCTTTTATCCAGGCCACTCTTTCTTTCTTCGGATTAGTTCTTAAATGAAGAGTCTTTATCGCTTTCTTCTGACCATCCGTGCCATCTTTTTTTAAAAAAAGATTTGTGAAGCTCCTTTAGAATCTTACTCATCCACCCCTATTCACCCATATCAAACATCATTTTGCACAACTTTAAACTTGTTTAGAACCACCGTCTCTCATTCTTTGATTCTTGAAGGGCCTTTAAGCTGGACTGATAAAACTCTTGCAATAGAGTAAAGTCCTGAATAGCAGATCGAGAAATAAAAACCAAATTATTGTTTATACACTTTTCCCTGGTTATAATATATCTTAACAGTGTTGGAATGGGCAGACTTCAGCCCGAATGTATGAGTAGCATAATATAATTCTGAAAAATGAATAGATACACATATCTGAGAGGAAAAACTGAGCACATGATGCAAATGGAGCCATCCTTAAACACAACAAAAATGTCGCTCTTTTCTTGCAAATGATCCCTCCCACAAGCGAAACTAACTGGATATATCGTCGAGTATCATTGCAAGGGTGCGAAGAGATCTGGTGTATTCTTGAAGCAATAGAAACAATTTCCTCAATGCTAATACTTTTGTTCCCTCCATATGGGTATCTAAAATCAACAACAGAGTCATGCGTATTTCTTCAAGGCTGCAAGATTAATTTCTCATAATCTTTCAGCGGTGAACTCTTAGCAGGCAGCCTATACTAATGTAAATCTAACATTAGGTTCATTAGTCTAATTGAGCAACAAACAAATACCGAACTAATGATCAATTTACGGAAAGTGGCAGCAACATCAACCAGTTTGCTTGCAATCTCTAGTCCCCTTATCTCTGACTCCCATACTGGCTCGAATTCTAATAGTGGAAGTGTGGAAACAGTAATCTGAGGTGGTGGTTCCGGTGGCGGCAGCTCCATCTCCAGACAATTTTCCCAAGAATGAACATGTATTCCCTTGTGCTCATTTTTCTTTCCTAACAGCAAGCACATTTGGAACAATTTTCCATTTTCTGAACTACTTTCCACCACATTAGTCCCAAAAGTCTCACCTTCATTTCCATCTACAGCAGATCCCTTCAAAGTATGAAGCATATTTTTGTGAATTTCAAGTTTTGTTTCGTCTCTTTTCTGTCCCGTAAAATTTTCAGAATAATCCTTCAGGCACTCTCCACTTTTCTTCTCCGACAATATTTCCATCTTCTTGTGAGGTATTTCCTCAACGATACTTGTTGAGGGGTAAAATCCTTCTCACTAGACAGGCCAACCTCATCCGAGACCTCCACTAACTTCTTTCTAATTACTTCATGATTCACTTGTTGTACTTTGAATCCCTTCTTACAATCATCACTTAGTGAATTTCCTTGTTCATACTTAAATGCTCGAAATCTTATATCATTCCGACAAGGAGTCAGAATGATAAAATTTGATACACCCCATTCACGATCTTCCATTCCTTCCGTATTTTCATCAACTAAGCTACTAATTATCTGCTGCCAAACTCCATCTTCATGATCTTGCGATGTGGAGTTCTCAATATGCATTTTAACAATTCCAGTTCTAAATAAATGCACTAGTGTCATGAATTGCATCTTTCTTGTGAAAAGAAAACGTGAATTACTCATATGCTCAAGGTCACTTACTAAATCAAATGAGTTGACAAACCACAGACCAATATTCACAAATGCAATTTCCAAAATTAAGGAAACAGAACAGCCACAACACCCATTTATAAGCGTTAATTCCACCGGGATCAATTTTAACAACAATATCATTGTCATAATTATAATATAAAGATAATTCACCATTGGCACAATTGGGCCTGTCTGTTTTTTGCTCCATAACCTTCCCTTTTTTCTCATTCTCACACATCACAGTCGACTTAGCAGATTTTCTACGACAACTTTGTTTTCCATTGTAACTTGGTAATCATCTTTAAGTTTTTCCATGAGAATGCTTCCATGTAGCTTTTCTATCTTCCTTCTGTTGAATTCTTTTGCAAACATATCCTCAAGCTCCATGGAAGTGAACACCCCACTTCCTTACAGTCCACTACAGGCTCATGTCTGTCCTCAGAGTTTGTATTATCAAGATTCTTTAGCAGAGCTTCCATTTGCAAATTCATCAGGATCCGCATCTCTGCTAGTATATCCTCTTTCTGTTTAGCTAGCTTGACATCTATAAAGTCTAGAAGTTCATGCATCTTTTGTTCTAGATCGTCCATTATAGAGTTGTTCTAGTACGATATCTGTGCTACCACATTGATCATCATGTGCTTCCAGAATCATTTTTATGGGCCTTCAGCAAATGCAACATTAGTTGCGATTAATTTTTGCTTATATATAGTTCTAACTTTCCCTGTTTTACCAGACAAGCTTTGTTCTGCTATAACAACTTGTTCAATAGTTGATAGATTGATTATTTTCCTCCAAATTTCTTGCCAGTTCAATGAATTTGCTCGAATTAATAGGTGGCTGTCATTATTCTCTGATAGAACAGATCTTTGTGACAAATTACCTATTCAGCAGCTTGCATTATGATTTTCCATTGACCACCCACCCTGAAGTTCTTACAAACCCATGTCTAAATCATAAATTTTGACTTAAGCATCAAAATTACTTCAAAATTACAACATATTGACATGCCATTGTAAGCTTCATTGTTTAGTTGCAATCCATCAATCATATAACAAGTATAATATACTTATTTTGTGATTGGTCATTCTCTTTGAAGAAAAACCAATCACATCACAAGTGTAATAATATCTTGCGAATGCTTGGAGTACGATCAAACAGAATTAGGATTTTTTGTGGATATACATACTTACATAATTTTCGTGGATTACAAATCCATTTGGTTTTCTCGACATTGATTATTTATTCAATACTCTATCAAATAATCTAGTCTGTAACCCAAAAAAATAAAATCAAATAATCTATTGTTTTTATTTCAAAAAAAGAATTAATATGTACAAACAAAATAACTAATTCTATAATTAAAAGTTGAGGGTAAAATGCATTTTCGACCCTCACCTATGTCGGTCGGAGCACTTTGATATCTAATCTATTGAATTTTACACTCGAGTACCCAATTTTTGCAAATTCTGACACTTAAGTCCACCGGAGGAATAATTTGACTTAGATTATACGCTCGACTACCTATTATATGCATCCGACTACCTACACAATTTAAATCATGCCTATGGCACGTGATAGATATTCCTCCGGTGGACGTTAGTGTCACAATTTATAAAAACTGGGTACTCGAATGTAAAAATTAATAAATTAAGTACCCAAATACTCCAACCGACATAAATTAGAGTCGAAAATGCATTTTACCCATTAAAAGTTAATAAAACGGGTCATACTTTTAAATTTCCAAAATCCTCTCAAAAAGAAACCAAAAAGAAATAAATAAAAATAAAATAAAAAAAGACATCCCACCAAATAAACCGAGCTCCACATATTACACACAAATCTCCATTCCATGGCGGCAACACCACCGCTCTCCCTCTCATCACCTCCACTTTCTTCTTCTTCATCACCATCTTCTCATTATAACAGTCTTCCAATAAACACCCCAACAAACTCAGAAATCCCCGTCTTATCCTCATCTTTTTCTTCTTCACAGTTCACACTCCAAGAACATAATCAAGTACTCTATAAGCAAATAATTGCAAAGCAACCCATTTTGATCTTCACTGGATTAAACTCCCAAACAGTTGATACTCAGACATTTTTGGTTACTGTCAGTGTTTTGGTTGCCATTGCTCTCTCTCTTGTTCTTGGACTCAAGGTAATTTTAATTTAATTTACCAAGTTTTTTTACTGGCTTTTTTGTTTAATTTTAATGTTAAAATGATGTTATATGATGTATAGTGCCATGTAATGATTAATTATATTTAAGTATTTAACTAATGAATGGAGGGACGGGGCCAGGAATATTAGTTTGGGGGCGAAACTGAATATTTTTAGATTTTGGGGGTACAATTGTAAATTTTAAAAATTTGTTGGGTAAAAGATTTAGATTTTCAAAGTTGGGGGATGACGGGTGCCCCCACCAGGCCCCTGGCTCCGTCCCTGAATGAATGTATTGTGAAAGAATTGAGATAAAGACTTCACATTTCTTGTTTATATGTGTATATGGTTCAAAGTCGCAGCATCGACCATCATATCGATAGGTATTATTCTTTATCTATCATTACTATATCACGCGGGGACACAATATAAATGCATTACAAACTTTTTTAGAAAATGTAAAATTGTAGAAAAATTTCAATTCATTAGTTGCTAATTAGTACATAGTAAATTTTGGGTACATCAAATAGAAATAGAATTGGATAAAGTAAATGCATTGTACAATTCTAGAAAACATAGTAGAACTATAGTTAAATTCATTAGTTGCTAATTCGTACATAGTAAATTTTGTTACATGAATAGAAGAAGATTAGATATATCTGTCGAACTTAAATTAATAGTAAAATTAAGTTCACTAGTAATTATAATAAACATTCGTTTTATATCTAATACTACATCACTGATAAGTGATAATATCATTGTATAGGCAATATCACCTGATATTATCGAATATTATCGGCGATATGTATAACTTGGAGAATAATAGATATAGTCAGTTATTATCGAAATTCAACAGATATTAGATATTGGCCCATTTGAATTATATTGTATGAAAAATGACATTTGTGTTTACTGCATTAATAATGTTTTGCAGGGAGATCCTGTACCCTGTGAGAGATGCGCCGGGAATGGTACTTTTCATTTCATCCTATTTCATAAGAATTTTTTATTGTGCATAATATTCAAAATATCAAATATTAAGTAAAAATTGAAAGAATTTATGTGTGGCAATGAGAAATCCTAGCAAAAAGCAGTTTAAGAGTTTAAAATAATTGATGAATGTATAGCAGAATGTCTTAAAATCTTTCAGGTTAATTACTGTAGGATACCTTATTTTCTATTGTTATCTTATTCATGAAGTTTTTGTAAATTGAATTTATCAGAAGTTCGTTTTTGTTTATGATAAACTTCACCAGGATATGTTGATAAATTCTGGAGTACTTGTTTTTGTGTTTTTTTATTTTATGGAGTCAATTGAACTATGTTTGGTACTATAATTGCTTTGAATAATTGACACTTATCGAATTTATTTATGAAGTTCCTCTGTTTTCTATGTCCCATAAAACTGCTATGACGAGCAGGTGGTACGAAATGTGTGTTCTGCAACAATGGTAAAATGAAGAAGGAAGCCGGGCTTGTAGATTGTAAAGTGTGCAAGGGTGCAGGTATAACATGTACTTTGGAAACGAAGCATTTCCATTTGATTGTTACTTGTTGAATGTCGAAATAATTATAATATACAATTATTGTACTCGTTAGTTTCTTACATAGACACCCTTTGCGTATAAGATCCTAACTATGAAAAATACTCCAAGGTGTTAGAAATTACCATAACTTCATCTGTCAATAAAAGCTGATTAAAAATTCCCTGACAGTAAAAGCAAATTACAAATTGACCCCTATTTTTCAAGTGTGTCTCGGTAATTTGAAAAACCTCGGGGGCTCGTTGTAATTACTCATTCAGTGAGGGGTGTGCATGTAATTATCCCTTGCTTTTTATTATCCTGTCCTTTTTGATGAGATATATATTCCATATGGACATTGGAAGTGTATCTTTTATTTTATTTTGTAGTTTGAGCTCTATTTGTTTCAAGGTTAGGGTTTCAGTAAAAAATAATTATTGTCGTAATTTTGAACATTTTATACTTCTTTCTCTAATATAGTAAATTTGTCTCTTCCTCACCTGCCCGTGTATGTAGCCAGTTTTGGGCTAACCACGTAAGCCACTGTGTCGATTTTGGTTTCATATTTAGTTGATGTTTGGAGATTGATTTGTGCTCTTAAATTGGTTCTGAGTATGCACAAAAAAGGCTTTACTATTTCTGATTTGCTTTTGGCTGCTGGAAATCTTATGACAGGGTTGATACTATGCAAGAAATGTGGAGGATCTGGATATTCTAGACGTCTATAACCCGTAGTTCGACTAATCATCTATTTACTATGTACCTTGAACTGTAAGAGGATTTTTTATTTTTTTATTTCCATTTTTGATTCATTTGCTTAAAGCAATGTGTTCGATTAAGAGCACCAGTGCATAGTTATTGAGGTTCCTCTTGTTGTTCTAGTGATGGTTAAAGTCTCTTATGCTACACTGGCTAAATATGACTCTCATGCCGCACTTGTCTAGTTAGTTCTATCGATTTAGAGAGTTTCGTTGTATTTCCTCCAGAAACCAGTGCTAGACACAAGATATTGTTTGCGCAGTCGATGAATGTAAACTCGAGCGACAATTGATTTACTGACGAAAGGTTTGAATAGTTACTTTATTTACCCGTCTCACCCCTACCCCACCACCACCGCACTTGCTAGTGAAGGGGCTATACTATGAGTATATTTTGGTTGGATTGTAATGTTAGACTCGCTTTTAGGTTGCATATCGATGGAATTATACTACCTATCTTTGTGGGGGACTACAGTGATGGCTCATGCTTTAGAAGTAGCTATGTTTTAATTTAGACATTCCATGAATAACGGCGAGGGACTTCTATTGTCAAGTTGAAGGAGGTTTGTTATGCTGGTCATCGTTCCTCCTCGTGTCATAAGAAGAAAATAGAATCTAGAATCTGGAAGTACCAATGTTTCAATTTAGACATTTCATGCTTAGTAGTGAGGGACTTTTATTATCGCTCTTACAGACGATTGTTACGCTAGACTTCATTCTCTCGCTATTAAAAGAAAAGGAATATTGAATTAGGAAGTTTGGTTTCCAGTGCAGCGACTGCAAATTCCACCGAGTTTGCTAACTATGAGAAGTAAGACCAAATAAAAAGATAAGAAGAAGATTATGGGAAGAAATGAGTATCTCATAAACAGATTGAAGGAGATAAATTCACATAACGCACAATAAGCAGATGGATGGGGTTTATCTATAAATACAATGAAATATGTTGATCTATGTCATCTCGATCTGGCTCACTTACGATCCTCCTTTTTGTTCGAATCTCAAACATGTGTTTCTCGTGGTGGGCGTTGGATCATACGTGATGAGGTGGTTATTTCACTTTATGACATCATTATTTACATATTTAGGGGTTGACAAGTTCACTCGGGTATTACCCACTTTGGTAGCATGGAATTTTCCCTCGTGATGATGGATGACTATTAGAATTGCTCGTACACACCTAAAAAAGTGGAATTTTGGTCATGCTCCAAGAAAAAACATAACACAAATATGAATATCAATTTGATCGATGCTTCAAAACTCATCCAATTTCCATCTAAGAGAATCGCTCCAACTAGAGAATTGTTCATCACTATGAGACAAATAGAAAGCTAAGGTATCAGAGTAGTTGGTTCACACATTTTGTCCTACTTATTGTCCACATATATGACATACGCAACCTGATTACTTTGACTTGTTCTCCAACTCTATCCTCATTACTTTGCTTCTCTTTCCTATTAATGATATGCTAGCAAGTGATCATATACAGACACTCAAAAATGTCTTCAAGAATGGCCGGGGAAAACACCACCGCCACCTCACCTTCGCGACATGAGGTGGACGAATGTCGTGGCGTTCTGCGAGTCTATAGTGACGGCTCAATATGGCGCTCAAACAAGCCGAGCTTTGAAATGCCTGTGCACGATGACGGCTCAGTAATATGGAAGGATGTCGTGTTTGACATTGTTCACAACCTTCAGCTCCGGCTTTACAAGCCGGCTACATGTGGCTCGGCTAAACTCCCAATTTTCTACTACATTCATGGAGGCGGCTTTTGCATTGGCTCAAGGACTTGGCCTAATTGCCAAAACTACTGTTTCAAGCTCGCCTCGGAACTCCAAGCCGTGATAATCTCACCCGACTATAGGTTGGCTCCGGAAAATCGTCTCCCTGCAGCCATTGAGGATGGCTACACGGCTGTGAAGTGGCTCCAAGCCCAAGCCACAGCTGAGGAGCCGGATACATGGCTCACGGACGTGGCTGACTTCAGTGGTGTGTTTATTTCGGGTGACTCGGCTGGTGGGAACATTGCCCATAACTTGGCTGTTCGGCTTGGAGCTGGCTCCGTCGAGCTGGCGCCGGTTCGAGTTAGGGGGTATGTATATTTGGCTCCTTTTTTTGGTGGCACTGTGAGGACTAAATTTGAGGCTGAAGGACCAAAGGAAGCATTCTTAAATCTTGAACTCATTGACAGGTCTGTTGGTTCATATCTTGATTGATCATGCACTTTATTAATACTAGTCGCGTGGGCACACTCGATGCGTGTGCTGAGTAAATAAAAAATTTATTAATATGTCAGCATTTTATGTGAGGTATTGTAAATAAATAGAAATGAGTTGAACAAAGTATTAAAAAATTTGGGTGAAAAAAGAAAAGAAAATATGACATAGGAGAGAGAGTGGGTGAGAGAGGGAATGTAGGAGAAGTTGAGGATACGTCATATAAGAGAGAGAAGATTGAAAAAGAATTATTTAAAAAATACTTTTAAAATTGGGGGTAATTTAGTCATGAGAGTCCAAAACACACCAAAAGTAGTTACTCTAGGGTGTTGGCGCTTTATAAAAGAGTATAGATATATTGTGTTGACTATTTTTCTTGAAATTGAATCAATTATACGGAGTTCTAGCTCGGTTAGGTTTTGACCATAGGACGTACAAATTATATTTGTCATGCAATTAATTTATGTTTTAAATAGAATGATTAATCAAAAAATAAATATTTTCTGTGATTAATGTAATGAGATCAAACTCGGTCTCTAAGGCAAGATTTGGTTCATAGATTTTGACGAGGAAAAGAACACAAAAAATAAAATTGATCATAAAATAAAACTCAAAGTGCGATCATTTGAACCACGATAATATTTTTATTTTCTTTTCGATTACCAAAATTTAAGAACCATCATAGTCTAGAAGCCGTCGCAAGGTTAATGTACACACACTTGCTTTGCGATAGGTTTGGGTTCATTGAATTTCAAGGTATCTCCGCATATTCGAAGTGTTTGTATAATTCAAGTATTTGTCTTGCGATGAACTTTTGTAGATCCACTGCATCAATAATTATGATTTTGGTGAAATTCGAATTCCTAGAATTCCTCATCCTTGATTCGTTCAATTTATCAATTATCAAGAGTTCTAATAATTTTGAACTTAAGATGTGACGTGAAATTCTAGCCCAAACTTGATTTTGTCTATTCCATTTTTTCTATGACCAATTATGTAAGAATCTTAATTCACTCATATTGTGAATTACATTTCGATTTGGTCAGACTTAAATGTAGAATTTTTCAGGTGTAATATTCTTTCCTTTGGATACTATTTTTCATATTGTGAAATACTATTTTTTCCTTGGGAAAATTACACCTACACCCACTGTTATAATATGTAATTACACAAACTAATCATCTTATAATTGAAATTATAAATACCTAACCCACTATAACTGAAAGTTACATCTAACCCCCTGAAAAATATCGGTCAATGGTCAAACAATACTAAATGACATTTTTGCCCTTAACTTAAATTATTAAAAAAAATAAAAAAAGTTAGAATAATACTTTTGTTACAGTCGTACCCCTCTTATAATGTGTAATTACCAAAACCCCCTCTTGCTTTTGAAATTACCAACACCCCCCTATAGGAGGCTAATTGTAAGATTTTTTTATTATATAGGGGGTTGATTGTAAGAAGTGCATTATAACAAAAGAGGTTTGTGTAATTTCAAAAATAAGAGAGGGGCGGTTGTATTTTTTCCTAAATGACATTTGGACAGGGGCATTTTTGGAAGTTCACTGATCTCAGGGAGGTAAATATAATTTTTAATTATAGTGGGTTAGATATTTATAATTTCATTTATAAGATGGCAACTTGTGTAATTTACTATTATAGCAGTGAATGTTAGTGTAATTTGCCCTTTTTCCTTGGATAGGTTTTGGAGGCTGTCAATACCTTTGGGCCAAACCACAGATCATCCACTTGTGAACCCATTTGGGCCCATTAGTCCAAATCTAGAATCCATGGATCTTGACCCGATTTTAGTAGTAGTTGGTGGATCCGACCTACTGAAAGACAGAGCAGAAGACTATGCAAAGAAGCTTAAGAAATGGGGAAAAAAGATTGAATATGTGGAGTTTGAAGGGCAGCAACATGGCTTCTTCACTATCAATCCAGATTCAGAACCTTCCAAAAAATTGATGCTAATCATCAAGAAATTTATAGAGGATAATTCTCTCTAGGTCTCTAGATTTTAGATTATTATTGAGCACTGTAGTATTTTGTTTTGTTGTTTATTGTTGTACTGCTTTGCCATCCGTCTATTTCACGTCTTGCCTCTTTCATTTGAGTTTTTTGATATGAAATTCTTTCGTGACGTCAAGAGAAAACACTTTTAAAATGGTTTATTATTTTTTGTATCCAGTGTGTAATGCATGTCATGTGTTACATAGTAAATTTCCGTGACTGAGAAGACCTTTAGAGGTCGATTGATTTGTTGGGAAAAGATGAGTGACGATTTTATCAAATTCTATATAGTGATCAGGTTGTTGGACCCAAACTCATGCATGATAGTTAATTGATGGTTAGTTCAATAAATGAAACTTTTATGGGGGTTAAGTTCAAATTTAGTGAATTGATTATATGTATTAATACATCAAAAATATAAATCATCACTCAATATATAATAATTAGTCTAATTTACAAACAACTAACAACTATCGAGAAACTACAAAAATACAACACATTATTGATGGGAGGAACACTCCATACTTCTGATCAATGTTATGAAACCCGGCCCGGACCGGCCGGTCGAACCGGTAAAAACCGGAACCGGTCACTAGGCCGGTCCGGTTATGCCAAAAAAACGTTCGGAGCTCAAAACCGGTCAAACCCGGCCAGAACCGGTCAGACCCGCGGTTCAACCGGTCAGAACCGGTTGAACCGGACAATTTTAAAAATAATGCAATTCAACCCTTTAATTTCTAAAAATCTGAAATTGACCCCTTTAAAATCTAAAAATATGCAATTGGCCCCCCAAAATATAGGAAATACAATTATTTTTTTCATATTTTCATATATATATAGAAAATACATTTTTTTTCTCATATTTTATATATTTAATAGTATATTAATTATTATTTATTGCATAATTATGACATCACCGGTTCGACCCCGGTTGACCCGACGGTTGAACCGGTGACCCGTGACCCGGTCACTTTTTCGGTTCACTGTCCGGTCCGGTTTTCAGAACATTGCTTCTGATCGAGTTTCTGTTAGTCAACAGGGTATATAATCTCTTTTTGATGGTCGTGGGTAAAATAACAAAATATTTAAATGTTCGAGGACTAATTTGCAATTTTCTGTTTTCTAGAACAAACGAGTAAATTCCAGATAAATAATATTCGTTCCAATTGCAAGTCGCTGTTTATTGAATCTAATCCAAACAAGAATCCGATTCAGAACTCCAAAAAATTCTTCCTAAATTCGACGACTTGTCTTTATTTCTGCATCCAATTCGTCGTGACCTTATAGGATATATGTATATGTACATACACCCCCCCCCCCCCCCCACACACACACAATATTTAGGTCGAATTCCCCCTTTTCCCTTGCGATTATTGATTTTGATTGAAGGATTTCAAGAGAGGAATTAAGAGCAATGTTTAACGGAATGATGGATCCAGAATTGATGAGGATAGCTCAAGAGCAGATGAATCGCATGTCGCCGGCTGAGTTGGCTCGGATACAGCAGCAGGTATTTATGCGTTTGATAAGTACCTGAATTGTGTTTTTTTCGTGTGCGTTTTGTTGATTTCGGAGTGAATTTCGTAAATCGTCAAATGAATTGAGTGAGTAATTTGTGTAGCATAAATAAGGTGTGGAATTGATTTTTTTTTTCCTGTGGTGAATTCATCGGAGAGTTTTTCACTTTTAGATGCACTAGCGCACGATTGATCATTAATGTTGTGGTTAATTTCCACTACCGATTTTGGTTGCGGATCGATTTGTGTGTGTGTAATTTGTGCAGCATAAATAAGGTGTGGAATTGAATATTTTTGTTGTTGTAAATTAATCGGAGAGTTTTTAGAAGCACTAGCGCGCGATTGATCATTAATGCTGTGGTTAATTTCCACTACCGATTTTGGTTGCGGGTCGATTTGTGTGTGTAAGTTGTGTAGCATAAATAAGATGTGGAATTGAATTTTTTTGTCTTGGTAAAATAATCGGAGAGTTTTTAGATGCACTAGCGCGCGATTGATCATTAATGTTGTGGTTAATTTCCACTGCCGATTTTGGTTGCGGATCGATTTGTGTTCGTTACTTTCTTTATGTGTGTGTAATTTGTGTAGCATAAATAAGGTGTGGAATTGAATATTTTTGTTTTGGTAAATTAATCCGAAAGATTTTAGATGCACTAGCTCGCGATTGATCAGTAATGTTGTGGTTAATTTCCACTGCCGATTTTGGTTGCGGATTGATTTGTGTTCGTTACTTTCTTTCTGTGTGTGGAATTTGTGTAGCATAAGTAAGGTGTGGAATTGAATATTTTTGTTGTGGTAAATTCATCGGAGAGTTTTTAGATGCACTAGCGCGTGATTGATCATTAGCGCAGTGGTTGATTTCCTCTGTTGATTTTGTTTGCGGATGGATTTGTGTTCATTACTTTCCTGGGGTGGGGTAAATATATATATATATATATATTTGATTGTAAATCTATTTGGAATTGGAATAGACATTCCTATTTTAGTCAGTTTTGTATGGACTTATTCCTATGTCAAATCTTTTTGGTGGATATCTGGAAAATAAGTAAATGAAAATGATATGGCTGCCACTAGTTTAATACCTGCACTTATGATTTAGTTTAGTGTAAGGGCATAAGGTAGCTGAATTCTATTTTGAGGTAAGTATATTATGCTTACTTTTAATGTGAACTCCATTGATAAGTTTCTGACTTGTGGTGGTGGAAACTCACTTCTATTTCAGATGATGTCAAATCCAGATTTGGTTAGAATGGCTTCTGAAAGCATGCAAAATTTGAGGCCTGAAGATTTCAAGCAAGCTGCAGAGCAGTTGAAGCATACTCGTCCTGAGGACATGGCTGAAATTGGTGAGAAGATGGCGAAAGCTTCACCTGAAGAAATAGCTTCAATGCGTGCTCGGATGGATGCTCAGGTGTCTTATGAAATTAATGCTGCTGAGATGCTGAAAAAACAGGTAATCCATCAATGATAAGAACTCTTGCTCTTTAGATTTATCTAAGCTTCGATTTGCACATTTTCTTTATGAGATGCACACTTTCATTCTATTATTAGCCACATTTGCGTATTAGCGGTTTCAGACATAAAAGGCAATCCCCTTGTTCTTGCACTCTGTCATTGCATGGGTTGAGTTGTGCAATTCTTGTGAGAAGGCCCGAAACACCACGATAATGCATCTTAGCATGTAAATTGAACCTTTAATTCTCTGAAATTAGAACATGTGGATGTTTCAGTATATAGAAAAAAATTATTCTGCCTTGATGTCAAGAATTGCTTTTATTAGTATTAAAATTGATTGGTATTTTCTGGCAGTACTCATTACTTTAATAGCATTTCATAAATTGTTTTTTACTAGTAGTACTTATTGTCTTACCTGTTCAATCTTTGATGTCAGGGAAATGAACTTCACAGTCAGGGAAAGTACAAAGATGCCTTGCCAAAATATATGCATGTAAGCTTACTTTCATACCTGTTTTCATCTTTGTTTTGCATGAGTTATATTTCTTCCTTATCTCTTGATGGTCTAAAATTTTGTTTCTCAGATTCTTATTTGTTTTGTTGCGATATTAGGCAAAGAAGAACCTCAAAGATGTCCCCACTTCAAAAGGCAGAAATCTCCTTTTGGCATGCTCTCTTAATATGATGTCATGTTACTTGAAAACGAAGCAGTATGACGAGTGTATTACAGAAGGCACGGAGGTAAAGACACTTAATGTATTCTTGGTGTGAAGAATATATTTCTATCTTCCAAATTGGTCAAACCATGATTCTTCAGTTCAATCGCCATATAAAATTTAGCAGCTTTTTTGATCTTCTTTTGGATTGAAGATGAAATCATTTGTAGTTGATTTTGTTTACCAGCCCAATGGAAAATTGGGGTAGCTCTGCAAAAGTAATTTCTAGTAGTATTGCCTACATAACCTGAACATGTAATTCATACTTCTGTGATAAAACTTCTTGCTGACAAAGTGCTTGTTATGCTGTCAACATTCTTAAATTAGCTTATAGTATATGCAATTATGGACATGGATGTTAAATGAAGAATAAAAAATGTAAACTACTTTCTGATTTGCAGGTTTTGGCGTACGATGCGAAGAATGTTAAAGCCCTATACCGAAGGGGTCAAGCATATAAGGAATTGGGTCAATTAGGAGTGAGTAACCATTGGATTCCATTTCTTATTGTTTGCAAAAATGTTGTTTTTTAGCTTGTAATATTAGCTATCCATAGTTGAAGTTTTGCTTGCTCCTAATCTTATTTACATTGAAAATATGCAGGATGCAGTGTCTGACTTGAGCAAAGCACTTGAAGTTTCTCCTGAAGATGAAACTATTGCAGATGTCTTAAGGTACTGAATTTTCTATATCAAGCAGTTCCATGTTACTTAATAGTGTAGCATGTGTTAAGGTTGTCTTTCTTTTCCCTACTGCTCCTTAGTCAGGTCTCTGACTCTTTATTGTTTTGGTTCCTGTTGATTTTATCAAGCAATTATTCCTTTTAAGTTTAAATGAGGTCTATTTTATTCTATGTAGAGATGCAGAGGAAAGATTGATCAAGGAAGGAGGTACGCGCCCTCCAAGAGGTATATTCTTTTGTGCCATTTCTCATATTTGTAGTTTATTTGATGTTCCTTCTGACAACTTGAATTGTTTATTTTGATGCATATCTATGATCACATTTTCATTTACTTTCCTATTTTTCTTTAGGGCTGGTTATTGAAGAAATAACTGAAGAAGCCACTGTATCATCTGAAAGTACAAGTCAGACTGCTAACCGTAGGGAGCCTCAATCAACAAATAATGACTATTTGCAGGCTTTAAAGGATGACCCAGAATCTGTCAGGTATTGTTTATAGGGTTCATGTCTAGGCACTCTTTCAAACTACAGAAATAAGAAGATAGTGATGATCAATGAGTGATGTCCCATACATATATAAGTTTTCTTGCATATAATATGATTTTGGGATCTTGCATATACTATAAAATTGAAATAATAGAATTTTTATTTTACTTTCCTTGGTGATTAAATGTGTTTTATTTGTTATTATTATGTAGATCATTCCAGAACTTTATTTCTCGCACTGATCCCAAGACCTTGTCTGCCATGAGTGGTGGAAAAGTTGAAGGTATATCTCCTGATATGGTAAAGACTGCCTCAGATGTTATGGGGAAGATGTCTCCTGAAGAACTTAATAGAATGTTCCAATTAGCTTCCTCTTTCAAAGGAGAAAATCCATTTTCGAAAACTGGGCCCAGTAGCTTAAATCCTGGATCAATTCCATCAGACATACCACCGGACTTGCTTAAAACAGCAACTGACATGATGGGTAAAATGTCACCAGAAGACCTTCAAAAGATGTTTGAGATGGCATCTTCTTTGAAGGGGAAAGAGGCGGGATCATCATCATCATCGGTCCCACCAAATGTGACACCCGACATGCTTAAGATGGCAACTAATATGATGGATAAGATGTCACCTGTAGAGCGACAAAAAATGTTTGAAATGGCTTCGTCCTTGAGAGGGCAAGAAGGAGCATCTTCAACTGCAACTCCATATTCCAATGGATTAAGTTTAGATGATGACTTGAAAACACGTGAAAATTCCAGAGTGAATGACAATAATGTTGGTGAAAGTAGTTCCTCTCAAGGTTTGAATTCAAGAAATTCTTCTCAATCAAGCTTCTTAAATACCAGTACGGATCTACAAGAACAAATGAGAAACCAAATGAAAGATCCAGCTATGAGACAGGTTAAGCTTGATTCCTTTTTGCCTGTTGTTTGTGTTTTCTTTTTTGTTTGTCTCTTTATCGACTGTTCTTTGATCATTTAACTTGTGCACATATATAATTTATCTGTCTGGAATAGGATTGAAATTAAAGAAATGCATTTGCAATCGACCCTAGTTGATTTATTGCTCAAGTTGTTTGGAATTGATTGAAAACATAGGTTTTCAAAGATTGTTTGAATATTCTAAGGTATTATGTGGGTCCTTAGATGAGAAGTACTTGAAATGATGTTTAGATGTGTTTAATCTAATTGTAACAATTAAATTCACATTATATGTGGTAGAATATTGGAAAAATCTATGCTAGACGAAGTCCATTGGTCCTAGTGTCTATCTCTCACAGTAAGGTGTATTGTGTGTGGTCTCCACACACACTTGTGTGAAAAAGATAGACACAGAATACACGCTCGGACCATTGGACTCGGTCTGACATAGAATTACCCTAGAATATTAGTATCACTTGTTATAAATCATGAACAGACATTAAGTCTGCCTTCATTGCTGTTTGTATTTGCTAGAAAATGTATGTGTATTAGATTGTGGTAGATGTGTTTAATCTAATTGTAACAATTAAATCCACATTATACGTGGTAGAATATTAGTACCACTTGTTATAAATCATCAACAGGCACTAAGTCTGCCTTTATTGTTTTTTGTCTTTGCTGGAAAAAGTATGTGTATTATATTGCAGTGCTGATTATATTGTGCTTTTCTGATACTTGGCAGATGTTTACATCCATGATAAAGAATATGAACCCTGATATGATGGCAAACATGAGTGAGCAATTTGGATTCAAGCTTTCACGTGAAGATGCCGAGAAAGCTCAACAAGCCATGTCATCTTTGTCACCTGATGCTTTGGACTCAATGGTATGTTGTTTAATTTAACTGGGTTGACGTATTTATTCCCCGTCTCTACGTCATGTTATCCAGCTCCTCTACTTGGTAACCTGGAACTGCAGATTTTGTTATTTGAAAACATTCTGAAATGCATCAGACATTTGGAAGGAAAATAAAATTACTCTCTCCGCCCCAAATTTATGACTTCTATTTCCTTTTCAACAAAATCCCAGAATAAGGTTTCATTTCCTAAAATGCATTTGTTTTTTCTTTTCAAAAATGCCTCAAGTAACAGTAAATTATATACACACTCCCTGTATGAGACTGTAATTATGCAGAATACCCGAGATTTGGAAAATTATCATAATTTCCCCCATTAGTAAAAGTATATTTCAACCCCCTCAAAAAGAAGATTACAATGTCACCCCCTATTTTTCTAATTGACAGATGAGGGAGCATCTTGGTTATTCATAAAACCTCAAGCGGGTCAATAATTACCCAATAAGTGAGGGGTTGTGCATATTATTACCCCTTAAGTAATAATGTTGCATCACTAATTCTTTACTACAACTACTTTTGAGGGCAGTATTGAAAAGATACTCAAAACTTTCACATTTTCAACTCTTATTCGAAACTCTGTGCATGGGCAAAGCTGGATACATAATATTATTGGGGCAGAGGGAGTAGTAGCATCATTCGTCTACGCATATGAACTTCTATCGTTTATCTTTGATTGCAGATGAAATGGGCTGATAGGGCTCAACGCGGTATAGAAGGCGCAAGGAAGACGAAGAATTGGCTTCTGGGAAGACCTGGCATGATTTTGGCCATATTTATGCTCCTTTTAGCATTCGTCCTTCACTGGTTTGGCTTCGTTGGTCGGTAGATGTGTCTGGACGTGTTAATTACAGAAAACAGGGGACTTGGTGGCTAGTAAGTGTTTCATGTGACTAAATCTAAGTTAAGAGCTTTAGAAAGTTGTTGAAAGTAATGAACGTCTTGAAAGACGTGTTTTTTGGTGGATTAGTAATTCAACTTGTTCTTTTTGGATGAACGTCTTGAAAACCTGTTCTTTTTGGATGTTAATTGCGAGGCTGGATAAAGGGGCTTTTTGTTTAATTTATTGCATACAAGATATTCTCTATGTAACTCAATGCACATCATCACATCCATCCTGATAATGATTGTAAGGTTTGTACCACTAGCAATTCTTAGGTATGTAGAGATTATAAATTTCGATATATCAAACATCATTTGTTCAATTATCACACAAAAAAAAAAAAAAAGGAAGAACCATCATTGGTTTACATTGGATTATAATATATTTATTATTACGGAAAAATTGCACAATTTTCCCCTTGTGTAATTACCCAAGAACTCTCTTTTTTTGAAATTACAGACCCACTCATGAGGCATTACTTACAATGAACGCTGTTATTTAAATTTTTTTACAATTTGACCTATAATAATTTTATAATTAGGCCCTTGGAGGGAGGTGTTGGTAATTTTCAAAGAGTAGTTTTTTTTTGTTTTTTTTATTACACATTGTTTACACTAAAAATAAAACTGGGTTTTTACAAATTAAAAAACTCAAATGGCCCAACATTGGTTAATGGGTCTAGAGATAAAAGATTAAGTCCATTATAGCAAAAAATGGAATAGGCCCAATGAGAGTCTAGATGTGGCAGGATAACAGGTCGGGCTCAAAGGTATCAATTCCGGAGCGGGTCCAAAGAGTTGGAAATTCCATAAGAAAAAGAATCCGCCAAGATGAGAGAATTTTGAAAAGGAAGTTGGAGGCAGTTCCTGGCGGTTTGAGAACGTGGGATCACGAAGCGGGGATAAATACGAAAAGGAAAGAGAAAGAAGGCATCATCAGAATCATCAACAACTTTATATTTTTCTTCTTAGGAGTAGCTCTAATTAGGAGTAGTCTGTAGCGTAGCGTAGCAATAGTTCTAGTTTGTATCAGTTCTACTAAGAATTGCTGGATTTGGCTTCCAAAGCTTGTACCGGCACTTGTTTGTAATCTCTTCAGAATCGAAGACTTTCATGGAGGTATAAATTATCCTTTATTCAGATTTAAGTATTTGATAGGTAATTGTATCTTGACTTGAGTTTTCATTCGCCACCTTAAAATCCGAAATTATTGAAATTATAAAGGCTTGAACCACCTTGTAGCGAATCGAACACGGGGGTTGAAAGATAATTTTAAGTTGTAGATTATCAAGGGGCTAGGAACGAACACTCGGATCCACCTTAATCTAATTCGTTTCCTTTTAACGCGAAACAAATTTTGGCGACCACAGTGAGAGTCGATTTTGGTAACTGAAGAGTATAAATTTTAGACAAAATTCTTGACGAAATGTCAGAAGAATCGTTTAGAAACGATCTGGTTGACGATATTGATTCTCAACCAGTTTCGAAATATAAAGTTAGAGCGGACAAGATGTAGGAGCAGTTTGTCCGGGTAATGATGCAAACGTTGGCGGGTGCTCGAGAAGATCAGAGAAGGGAGTTCGATGATTAGTATCGAGCATTAGGCCAATAGTTTGCCCGAATATTCACAGCCATTGTGCAAGACATTGCTGTGAATGCCCGAGATGGACTTGCTCGAGAAGTCACCCGGGTAATAACCGAATTGGGTGAAATCTTCAACCAAACTTGTGACGTTTTCTCGAACATGATAAATACGCAGGTAGTAATAGCAATGGAACCTTTGATAAACAAACATAATGTTTTGATCGAAAAAGTGTCCCAACTAATCAAAATAGAGCCTAGGATTCGAACTAGAAATCTTAACCCGAATGAAATTCCTCTAGGATATCCTCGAGAGTCTCGAGCTCGAGATGGCTAGTTCGAAGTCGGCCAGACTTCGAACCCTATACCACTAGAAGAACAGCCAGACACCGGGGGCAACTAGGAGTGGGTATAGCGAATACTAACCAAACTACACATCAAATAGCTTTCAATTCACAAAATATGCGTGCAAATCAATTTAATCCTCAGTCAGTAAGGTCAAATGTCCCGGTACCAACGAATGGTCAAGGACAAATGCCTAATGGGTACCAACCGAATGTTAATGTCGGCAATCCTGAGCCAAACGTTGGTTATACCTAGGGGTATTACAATGGGACGCAGAATGCGCCTCAAGGTCAACCACATATAGGGCCTTCCAATACACCCTTTAACATAGGAAATCAAGGTTTGCCCAATTATCAGACAAACCAGAATTTCCCTTTCGTGAATAACAACTTTCAGTTCCCATATGCTGGGGGGCAGTACCTGCCTAATAATTACGTAGGTGGAAATTTCGGGCCACAAATCCAAGACCCTCTACAAAAGCAAGTGGAAATGGCTATCGAAAGGATATATGGACCTGGTTTTCGAAGGAACCACCGTCTGATTCCTGGGAAGCCTTATCCTGACTGGGTAGATAGGAATTTTCCCTTCCCTAGGACTTATAAAATTCCTAACTTTACCTTGTTTTCTGGAGAGGACCATGTGTCAGCTTTAGAACATTTGTCTTGATTCACATGCCAATGTCGAGAGGTAGCCGATCAGGATTATCTTAAACTAAGACTGTTCCCTAGTTCCTTAACCGGGTCAGCATTTAACTGGTATACGAATTTATCACCTAATTCGATACATACTTGGGACGAAATGCAGTTCCAGTTCCAGAATCATTTTGCTCGAACCGAACCAAGCATGACCATGAGTGACTTAGCCAAAATAAGGCAGAATTCTGGGGAGTCAATAGAAGAATTCTTAGCCCGATTTAAGAAAGCTAGAATCAAATGTCATTTGAACATTCCCGAATCTGAGTTCATTCAGTTAGCCCAACAAAATATGGCTTTCGAATATAGAGTAAAATTTGACGGGATGATGTTTTCTGATTTTAGAGGTCTAGCAGAAAGCGCGGTGAGATACGAAAATATGTTAAGAGAGGAAATCCAGAGAAAACATCAAGGGTTCAATACCTTCGAGGTTGGAGTTCCATGGGCATTCGAAGATGCCTATGAAATTGATCTGGCAGAATTTGTTAAAAGACCCCCATTTCAATGTGGGGCTCTCGAGAGAAAGGACTGTATAGCTACAGGCTCTTTACAAACAAAGAAAGAAAAAGAATGTAGTTTCGATGTAACTAAAACCGAGTGAATATTCGACTGGCTCCTTGCGAATAAAAAACTTAGATTGAATAGGAGACATGGAATCCCTTCAAAAGTGGAGATTAAGGGAAAACCATACTGTAAATGGCATAATGTCTTTTCTCACGAAACTAATGAATATGTTATGTTTAGAAATCTAATACAAGAAAAGATAGATTCGAAAGATATCATTTTTCCGGATGCTCGAAAAACAAATATTGACGAGGATCCTTTTCCGGTTCTAAATTTCGAAATAAATACTGTAGACGTCAATGTTTCTGACCAATCTGATTTGCAGGTACGAAAGAAGTCTAAGTTGGCAAATCGATTGTTCAACAGGCTGATCGATGAAGGAGTTTTGACTTTCCCGAAGGTGAAAGATGAAAGATTGGAGGGTATGTGTAGATGGCATATGAATACCATGCATACTACCGACCAGTGCCCGATCTTTAGGCGCTTCGTGGAAAAGCAGTACGAAAGAGGCACAATATGCCTTTCAGGGATTGACAAAAGGATTTTGGACTTCGACCAAGAAGGGAGACCAAGGGAAAAGGAGTCGAAAGGACCGGCTCAAAAGAACGAAGAAATGTCTTACAAGGAGGTACTCGAAACCCCTGTGTGCGAAACCAATTACCAGACTCCTACGAAAGTGGAAAATAATTTGACCCAAATACAGAAGGTGTTGTGCAATCAATGCGCCGACATTTTGCATTACGAGTTAGTGAGACTTCAAGTTATCCCTAATGATCCAAATTGGATTCCGGCATATCAGAGGGAATGGAACAAGAGATAGAGACATGAGAGAAGTGATCAATTCCTCGGACCAATGCCTTATAATAGGCATTTTTGGGGAAGAGGGGGAAGAGGATATGGAAGGTCTTCACTGACTGGTAGGAATTCACCCTTCGACCGTTTGGGTGGATATCACGGTCAGTTCGAAAGGAAGGAAGATGACCCTTCGAAGATCATTGCTCAACAAGTTGCTTATTCTCGAGCAGCAGTTGCCTTAGAAATGCAACAGGAGGCGGTAATTGCTAATCTAAGAGTCGAGGAAGAGGCCTCAGCGAAAGGAATCCTGAAATCGAAAATAGTAAGGAACCCAAGTCAAGAAGACGTGGAAAAGGATATCCACCAATTAAGCAACCAGCTGAAAGAGACAAACTTGAAAGGAAAAGGTATCCAGATCGACGACGAAGAAGAGTTGGGAGACTTCGAGTCTGGGGACGACCTGGAAATTCTATTAGGAGATACGCCATATGAAGAATCGACAAGTGAAGCTGATTTGAAGGCGAAAGAAGCTTCGTTGGAAAGAGCCTTGCAATTCGAGGAAAACAGGGATGTGAGCATGGTAACCGTGCTGCCAGTTGAGTTTGCAGCAAGAGAAAGTGCAGACGAGGAAGATGAAGTACTCGAACTCTTGACTAACCCAGCGAAAAGTAACCCATCATGCTTTCAGATTTCTAGTAACAAATCCTTCGAAAAGGATAAAAATAAAATAGAAAGTTTGACTAAGTTATTATTTTCGAAAGAAGAAATAAATAATAACCATATGAAACCCTTATTTGTAAACGTCGAAATCGAAGACATCCCCATTAGCAAAGTTTCGGTTGATAACGGGGCCACTGTTAACATTTTACCTGAAAAAACATTAACGAAATTGGGCAAAAGCTCGAAAGACTTAGTAGGTGCTGATGTGGCAGTCTACGGTTTTTCTGGACAGGCTACCAAGGTCTTGGGAGTTCTGCCTAGTCAAGTTAAAATAGGAACCCAAAGTTCTTACTTGGCGTTTTTCGTAGTAAAAATAGGCTCGTCATCATTTAATGCCCTGTTAGGAAGAGATTGGATACATCAGAATTATTGTATCCCCTCGACCTTACATCAAGTATTAATTTGCTGGAATGGGCATCAGTTCGAGGTAGTTCAGGCAGAACGAAATAATTACTTTATCGATACACAAATTGTTAATTCCAGGTATGAAGCAGGGAAGCTCGAAGAAGGAGTTCGAGTGAATGGAGAAGAGCGAGCCATCGAAGAGGGTAAAGAAGAAGAAGGGAAACATCTCGAAGAAGAGTCTAAATCCGAAATAGACGTCAAACTAGCCAAAGTCGAATTAGGGCGGATGTAGAAAGTTTATGTTGTCTAGAATTGCTTATGTTATCCATGGAGAAGTGTAATGTACTTAATGACGATGTTGTTTTGAATGTTTTTCGAAGATTAAGCATTGAAAAGATTGAATCGAAGTTGTGTAATTATAGTCTTAATTATGTTAATCATGATGAATCCAATTCGAATAATGGCATTACAAACTCTCGAAATGAAGAATATATGATAAATTCTCGAGATAAAGAATATAGAGTAAATGCTTGAAATAAGAACCTTAATAGGGACATCGAACAAGGGATTTTAGAACCAGATGAAAACGTCAAGGAAAATGTTCAAGATCATTTAGAAGAAGTTAATTTAGGAACCATAAAAAATCCTCGAATAACATATGTGAGTTCGAAAATGAATCAAAAAGAGAAAGGAGAGCTAATCGAGATGTTACATCAGTATAAAGACTGCTTCGCCTGGGCATACCATGAAATGCCTGGAATTGATATAAACATAGCTCGACACGAATTACCTATTAAACCAGGTTTCAAACCAATAATAAAAACGCCAAGACGTTTATCGCCAGATTTGATGAGCGCAATTAAGGACGAGATCGAGAAACTAGTCGAGGCCAGATTTATAAGACCAACTAGATATGTTGAATGGTTGGAAAATATAGTACCAGTGATTAAAAAGAAACGGTAAAGAGAAGCACTGAATTATGCCAAATTGCCGTGAACAAAGCTGCAACACAGAGATGAATATAAGTCAGCGAAATTTAGATGCTCGAAATAAGACATAATCAGAATGAAGTAGCTAAATGTAATGATTACCTGCGGATTGTAAACCTCGACTCCGGGAATATGGTCTGCATACAAAAGATCTCGAGATGATAGTATAGACCTCCAATAAGGGTGGTCATCAGTGAAGGAATTGAGTGAATCAATTACTCGCATCCAATTGGGCAAAGCAGTATGAGACCAATGGGTGTGTGCCTGGTCATGCCTTGTCTCGAAAAAGGGACACCAGGTGGAGACATAGAGTGGATTATAAGTAGCGCCTAAAACTACAAGGTATGAAGCCTTCTAGAGGGGGATCAAGAGATTTATGCTAACTTCCCCATAGCAAACCCAATTCGAGACAGGCTCGAATCGAAAACCAGGGGAATTTTTTTTGGATTGTTGTCCATCATTTCGAATTGAGGTTTCGAGGGCTTGGATGGTCTTAATATTTAATAACTCGGGGTAATATAGAAAGGACCAGCATGTCAATAACCAAAGGGGACCAGCCAACTTATGGGCGTTCGAGGGACCACAATGCAGGTTAAACATCATGCGATAAAAATGAGCCAACACTAAGGGTGCCAACTCGATGGGTCCCATGGTGACAGCAATGTTGGCAGATAAATCAAGAAAAATTTTATTTACGACACAACCGACATTCATAAACAGCCGGGAAAAAATGAAATTTAAAAACAATACCTCTTCGAAAGAGGTAACCATGTCCTCACAATTAATGAAATGCTTAACCAAAACAGTATAAGCAATATTAGCACCCTTGCCTTTGCCATGACTTTTTAACCAAGTGTCAGTGGAAACTAAGAGAGCACGCGCACTGGGTATTGGTTCACCAGTAGGGACAGACATACCCGTTGGAGACAAACCAGTAATCAAAGCCACATCCTCCAAAGTGATTGTTTGAAAACCCCGAGGCAGGACAAAGCAATTATAGGAGAGGTGCCAAGAATAAGCGAGGGCGTCTGTCATTACCTGCTCGAAGGGTAGGACCGGATAACAGGCTAGTCGAACAAGCCCCATGATTCGATTGCCTTCCCACTTGTTGTGAAATTGGTGCAGTCTCTCGAACCAAGGAAAGACGTCTATGGCTCCAATCCAGCCGTTGATTGGCTTAGTCTTATTCGTCCAGCTAAACTTATCGTCCACTCTGCACTGAAAAAGAAGGGCATCGTTCTCCAAAGAGGGCCATATCCCCAATAAATCAGGGTTACTAACATCAGAGAGTTAGAACGCCTCAGACTGAAATTGGGGTCCGAGACCGACGTGATTGATCGATTGACCACGACGATCAAGAACCAATAGAGGAATGATGTGGGTAGAACCAAGAGGGGATATTTTTGTATCAAGATAATGGATTTCAAAATTCTAGATAACTTGGAACAAATCTTGGGCATCTTCACAATCCAAGATACTCGCTCGAGCAATTAGACGAGAAAGATCGTGAGAGTTCGCCATCGTAGAGGACCAGGCGAAGAAGGTGTTAGATCTCGAGAAGGAGAGGTGCTCGAGGACAGGCGAAAGAGACGATGTTTTCGAAAAGAAGAGTTGGGGTATGACCAACATACAATTGTTGCTCAAATAGAAAAGAAAGGAAGAAAAAATGATGAATAGTATGGCGGCTAAGAGGAAGTGATGGGATATTTATAGACCTCAAGTGTCCAATCGTGAAAAGGCGCTTCTATTACTTAGTAGGGAAGACGAAGAACTTCAGGCATTTTTTTTAATTATTTTACCCGCCAAAATATGAAGAGTCTCTTGTAAAGGAACGTGTTATTGAAAGGATTTAAATGTCTAATAAAGACACACCTGCTAATCCTGGGGAAGACGAAGAGCCTCAGGCGATTTGTGATAAAAGACGCGGTCTTCCACACTCGCCAGAATGCGAAACGATAGTTAACCAGGAAACATGTATATTAATATACATGAACTCGAAACGTTCACGTACATTGGGGAGGGGCATTTGTTTACACTAAAAATAAAACTGGGTTTTTACAAATTAAAAAACCCAAATGGCCCAACATTGGTTAATGGGCCCAGAGATAAAAGATTAAGCCCATTATAGCAAAAAATGGAATAGGCCCAATGAGAGTCTAGATGTGGCAGGATAACAGGTCGGGCTCAAAGATATCAATTCCAGAGCGGGTCCAAAGAGTTGGATATTCCATAAGAAAAACAACCCGCTAAGATGAGAGAATTTTGAAAAGGAAGTTGGAGGCAGCTCCCGGCGGTTTGAGAACGTGGGATCACGAAGCGACGATAAATACGAAAATGAAAGAGAAAGAAGGCATCATCAGAATCATCAACAACTTTATATTTTTCTTCTTAGGAGTAGCTCTAATTAGGAGTAGTCTGTAGCGTAGTGTAGCAATAGTTCTAGTTTGTATCAGTTCTACCAAGAATTGCTCGATTTGGCTTCCAAAGCTTGTACCGGCACTTGCTTGCTTGTAATCTCTTCAGAATCGAAGACTTTCATGGAGGTATAAATTATCCTTTATTCAGATTTAAGTATTTGATAGGTAATTTGTATCTTGACTTGAGTTTTCATTCGCCACCTTAAAATCCGAAATTATTGAAATTATAAAGGCTTGAACCACCTTGTAGCGAATCGAACGCGGGGGTTGAAAGATAATCTTAAGTTGTAGATTATCAAGGGGCTAGGAACAAACACTCGGATCCACCTTAATCTAATTTGTTTTCTTTTAACGCGAAACACATATACGAAGGGGTAGTTCTTGTGGCATAGACCTCTTTATGAATCTTCTATGCAGCGAGCCTAAATGTGATGAATAAATGTCCTCGATTTTAGCCTTTTAGGAAGTTTGATCTACTCGACATTCTGTCTGGTTCAGGAATTTTGATCAAGAAAGAAAATGTCCGGATGAAAAAACACAATAAAACAGTTTAATGTTAGGAAATTTATGTTAGACCAAGTTCAATAATCCTAGTGTTAATCTCAAAGTAAGGTATATTGTGTGCGATTTTTACACACATTTGTGTGAAAGAGATAAATACAAAATATACATTGGGACCATTGAAATCTGGTGTAAAATTACCCATCAACGTTGTTGCGTAATCCTTTTTTATTATCCAAATTCCTTTACCAAATAGAATGTTGGTGACATTGACCGTTTCATTGTATTTGGTGAGAATAACTCTAAAGTCAATATCTCAACGTGGAATAGATGATGTACATATAACATAATAGGTGGCCTAAATTTCTAGCACTGTATCGTAGACTACTTGATCAAGGATAATTCATAATATAAATGATTAATTACATAATAAGTGTGTGATAATTTATATTTTATGAGATTTTATCCCTTTAATTACGATCATATTTTGATTGATTTAATCACATATTATCCTATGATAGTTATCATTTATATGTGTATGGATAAATCCTGAAAAGATTAACAAGTAGCCAATCCAAATAAGTTGAAAACTGTAGTAATTTATGTTAGATAGATAACTTGCATATATAAAGATATATAGTGTATTTCTTATCCCACATAAAAAATTTATTAAAGTTTAGAACACTATATAAAGAAGGGCTCCACTTTAAGTTTAAAATAGAAACTTGGAGGGAAAATTTGGAGGAGGTCAAAATATAGATATATTATATATATTTATATATCAAAGACTTGACACTTGGACACGTGGCACACGCACGGATCCAAGAAAAATAAAATCTTATTTTTTATTTTATTATTTTCGGATTTATTTATTATTTTAGAATTATTTTTTATTAGTTTATTTATTAAAGAGTTGCAAAATTTAGAAAATGATTTTCTAAAAGATGTCTTCCTAGAATTAATTTCTGGAGTTATTTTGACTGAATAAACACTTCTTTTCTCAAGAGTAGACACTTCCGAATTGGTGCAACCTTTAAAATTAAACTAGAATTCCAAACAACGCAACTATTCCGAAAAGGTGTTTTATGTCTATATAAACGCATTTCTTGTGCCAGATTTTATATCATAAAATTATTACTGCTTTCACTCTTACATAATAACGTCTTTGAGTTGTTCTTGAAAGGAGACTTCCGAAATTGCTATTCGTTAAGTCTCGGGTGGTTTGTCATATCCTAAAAGTGAATTTGCATTTATCCCCGGTAGCAAACGTGTAGTGGGGGCAAATATCACTTTAAGGAAAGTGAAATCACGCTTCAAACCATAGAATATTATATAACGATTACAATTTATGAACCAGGGTATAATACCATGGGGTTATTTTCGTTATATCGCGGTATTCAAAGCAAAACACTCTATACCACAATAATACCTTCCTTATGTTGAGGTATATCATTTTACTCGGTGTTCACCATTGCGGTGATCGATTGCGCCTTAGTTATTAAATAGTTGTTTTTCGAAGTTTTGAAGATTAGACACTTTGGGAATTACCTCTTGAGGCTCGAAACACTCAAAAAGCAAGGAAGATGTCGAGAGAAACACTTGGAGATTTTATATTCATCCTTGAAGATGGAAAATTCCATGGGAAAGCGCAAGCGAGGATTCATTGTTTATAATAGGGAGTTTCCATTTATCTTTCCACATTAGGATTACCGTGTCTATAAAGATTACTGTTGATTTTTTTTCTTGGCGACTATGAACTAAATTCATCCAAACTAGGGTCGTGAACACAAGATCGTTATGTTTTTTGATTTTTTTTTGAATTAATTTGATTATTGGTACGTGTTTGATATCGATCCCAATTTATACTAGTGATTGGCCAATATTAGTTATGAACTTATGATCTGATACTTTGTCTTGACGAAAAGGAGATAAATCAAGGAAGTTCTGATATATCGACACCATATCATAGAATTAACTAAAGATACAATCGATTCTGTTAGGTGACTTTTTGTGATAAGCAAACCCAATTTACAAAGTAAGATCTTTCGTAAGCAAGAAATCTCACAAATGTGTTAATGTTCTTATTTATTTGAGTCTTTATTATAGAGATATAGAGAGTTGTTAACTGAGATAAAACTGCTACATCAAGGGAATGTATACATTAGGAGACTTTGTCATAATAAGAATAATTTAATATTCTTTAAAATTGTGAATCATAAGGATTAATTAGCTGGGATTATAAACTTAGTCGCTTTTTTCATCCTGTCTTCTCGAACATGTTTATTGCGTTTTTGTTAGTTCATTTAGTTTTGGTCTCAATTCACTTCATTCCAATTAGATCGATTTAATACAAAAGTATGTAAAACAGTAATTTTAGCAAGTGAATATGATTATCTCCTAGGTACAATAACGAACTCACATCTATTGCTTGTGTGATCTAATACACTTTTAAACTTTTGCATGTCATTGTGTTGATCATGTCGGAATCTTGAATTTGTGTTCCTACGAAATCACAATTAGTGAAGCACAATTGTAAATAAATAATAAGAATTAGAATTAAATAACACTTGTCCTTTTGGGAGTCACGACAAAATCGATGTTATAAAGTAGTGATGCCTCCCTACATGTGGGTATCAACAACTTGTCACCACTCTAATATAAATAAAACTCAAATGCATACTGTGAGTCTCCTATTCTGAGCACGTTCACAATATGACAAATGAACTTAACCTTTTAAATTGCCCTCAAAATTCTAATAATGTGCAACTCTAATGTATATGTATTTTTGTAAAAGTGGGAGAGTATTTTAAGAGTATGTTGTTGTATATAAAAAGTTAGAACAACTCTTCTATTTATAGGCATAAAAGTATATGAGTTGCAAAATATATTAAAGACTAATTTTAAATTGATAGTAACCTCCGTATGTAATAATCATACGTGTAAGTATTTTGTAACATTTGTCATAACTTCTTTGATTAGGAGTTACAAGAATTTAAAAATGAAAATAAAGAAGTTATAAAACTTATAAAGTTAAAAATAAAATTATAACCGATCATCTCTGGACTATCCTATGAGCAACATACATAAGGGACAATTTTGACTTTACACAAAATAATTAGACCAAAAAAGTTAATCCAAGTGCACGAAACAAGAGTCTAGTGTTCAAATCCTCATATAAAAAACAATTGCTTGGAGAAATTTCCACCGTAATAATACTTTGAGAAATTAATCTTAGTTCTTGGATATAAACTATATGAGAAATTAATCTTAGTTCTTGGATATAAACTATAAAGGGCTTATAAACACCATGGAAACAAAAAAAAAAATAATAAAAAATTAAAGAACGCGGACAAAAGAGACTGTCATCTCACGTTCAAAGTTAAAAGCCGTCTCTGTTAATAACTTAATATTAGAGTCGTTTTCTTCTAGAACTACTCTTTCTTATTTTCCTCTATTTTTAGCCTTCTTTCACATTTTATATCAAAGGCTGGTGATAATGCCAGAGCAATTCTCATAATGCCAGAGCAATTTTTGGCCTTTTGACCATAGTATCCTTTAGTTAAACATTACCTTTTGACCTTTTTAGGGAAACATTCAAAATCAATTTTTGTCCGTTGTCCAGCCATCAACGCCTTCTCGTCGACTTGATGTGCTATGCAATAACGGTCAGATTTGGGTGTCTATTTCATAAAATTTTATTTAATTGTATTAGATTTTTGTCATTTTGAGTTCCTGTCGAATCCATTTTATTTCGTATGGATTTCTTTTTTCTAAATTTCTTTGTTACATTTTTTTTCCCATTTCAAAATTATTTGGTAAATAGAAATGTGTGATGAATCTATTTGATTATGTATAATTTTGCCAAGATATATTGAAGAAACAAGAATATCATCCATCGCGTATTCCATGGTTGAAGTAACACAACAGAGCTGTGTACATAGGTTGGTCGAGAGAGAGAGACGAGTTTGAAACTGTTGACTGAGGGGTAATATAGTCGAAAGACAAAAAATTGCTCTGGCATTATGAGAATTGCTCTGACGTTATCACCATCCTTTATCAAATCAAACTCTCTCTCTCCAACTCCGTTTCAGTTACGGCTTATTAATTTTCAAACCCACAAAAAATTCAATCATGGGTTTCAGATATTTTCCTCATTCTTCCTCTTTCCTCTCAAGAAAAAGCCAAATTTTCCATCACCGTTGGATATTATTATACATACAAATATACAATAGCAGCAGTAATTAATCAGCCAGCTCAATGTCGCGGCGGCACGTCGCTGTCGAGTCGCCGCCGTTACCAGCGACGCGGAGTCGACAGCTTCTAACGACGTCGTCCAACCGCCGGTTCGACACAAAAAGCGATGGCACCAGCGGCGGGAGCAGCCGCGTGGGGGAGACGGCGGGTGAGTGTGCGGCGGTGTGGTGTTGCTGTCCGTGCGCGATGGTGGACCTAGTAATCCTCGCCGTTTATCGTCTGCCGATCGGCATCTGGAGGAAGAAGAAGAGAAAAAATGTGTTGAGAGATAAGAGGAAAATGATTTCATCTATGGAAAATGAGGATCGCCGGAAAATGAATTCATTGACGGAGGAGGAGGAGTACAGGAGTAGAAACGAACCCGTTGAATGGAACAGTGAGATTTTGGTCGGGTTTAATGGAGCCGGGTTCTGGAGGAGCGGTTATGATGAAGGTGACCGGTGAATGAGGAAAAAACAATACAAGCTAGATCAAGTTCAGTAGTCCTAATGTCTACGTGATTTTTTTTTTTTTTTGATAAATATAGTCCTAATGTCTATATTTACTTGAGTGAGAGATAGATACAGAATTTACACTCTGATCGTTATATTCGGTCAGTAGAATTACTTGTGAACGATAGAATGAATATTTCTTGATTGATTTTTCCGTGTCTTAGATTCGTTCTTAGGCTCATTTGTATATATCTTTGAGTTAGAATCCTGATTTTTTTTTGGGTAATACGAATTGTGGAGGTTTGTGTGAAAATGATTTGATGTGTGTTGTGTTTGTTTTTGTTTCTAAAAATAGTTGAAATTTGTAAAATATGTCAAATAAAAAATAATTGGTTGATATATGATAAGTTAAATATAAATATAAATAATTTTAAAGTATGAAAGAGAACTAGAAAATTATTAGTTGAAGTAAATGATTATTGATTGATAACTGTGTGAAATGATAAATATAGTAATCGATTGTTAGAGGGAAAAGGGGGAGTGAAATTGAGAACATGTGAATTTGGATAAATATAGGTTGCAAGATTTTGTGAGTCAAAAATGGAATTATAAACATAAACAAACAAGGCATTCTAGGTTCTTAGAATTGATTCTTTGAATTTGGTTTTTTATTTGAGGCCTAAATCAATCATCAAAGTCACCTTTGGAAATTGGGAAAATAAAAGTGTGCATTTTGGCATTTCATTGGAGTGAAGTTGATGCTATGGGGTCTTAAGCACGCCAAGAAATGTGGCTATGAGGTTTTGTTCTTCGAGTTGTCTGGATTGCAAGTTTGAATTCAAAAAAATATATACATTTTAACATATAAATGGGGTGGATCAAGTATGCTTATATGTATCGGAGTGTTGATACGCGACTTGAATTTGTTTCTTAGAGTTATTTTGCAAGTTTCGATTCGAGAAAATAAATTCACTTTCACTTTTGACATATAAATTGAATGGATGCAGAACACTTATACGTACCGGAGTGTCAATAATGTTTTGAATTTGACTTGCCTACAAACTTCATTTTTGATCGATTTACAAACATACTTTTGTTCACCTTAGTTTGAATCCATCATAATACGCTTTTTGATCATCTTGCTTCATACATGATGTGTCCCAAAAATAACATGAGTATTTTAGTAATTTATTCCTTCTCTAATTGCAATTGGGCTTGTAGAATACCGTAATATTAATATGGTTATAGGCTAAGTTGAATTGTTGGGCTTATAAATGGACCATCTTCAGCTATTCCCTATTGGGCTTATGTATTTGAAATATAATAAAAACTAAATAGATTTAAAGATAATTATAATATTAATATCTTGTAATTATTATTAAGTGGGCTAGCTGAAAAGGCTTAGGCCCATGACCCACCAGAAACTTTATAAATATCATCTCCAGCTCATTTGGAAAAAAAAAGGAGATTTGAGAGGAGAAAATAAACACTCTCTACCAAGATTGCCACATATAATCTTTTAGAGCTACGAATAAGACTAGATCCTACTAAAGTAGATACGTAGACAACTTGACTCGCTCAAGTGCAGTCTATAATACTAAAAAGCTCTCTAGTCTATCATGAGGCAGGTCGGACCCCAACCCTTTACGCGCGTTGCAACACACTTTAATACAATTTTGATCCGGCATCAATATCTAGTAGAATAAATCTTTCTCAGCAAAATTTATATTTCAAATTCCAATATAGATAATTAAAATCATGTATAATAACTTAGATAAAATTCACTTGTCAAATTAAAGTCAGACATATTTTTCAACTATAAAGGCCATGGTTGGGAGGTGTTTAGTTTCAACTTTTGTATATGGTCCATTTTTTTTTTCTTGTGCATTAGTCATTACTTCTTTGATTGGTGATTTGAATAGAATTTTACAGGTGAGAGCGTCATCAATTGAATTTTAATTTTTGTTCCAATTACTAGAATCCCCTTGAACAACACCAAATGGATCGGATGAAATGAAATAGTTGATTGATTGTGATTAAACAATAACTTTTGAATGAAAATGGCAATAGAATTGGCCCATTCTATTCACCAAAAAGGTGACATTATTATTTTTTTTGGTAGAAGAAAGTCTAAATGAAAAATAAATTTAGGGTTTCCAGATATTTTAAATATTTCACAAGTGTTCTTTTATGTTCTTCTTATTTATCAGTTTTAGCGAAATTTGCTACTATTGTTGAATATATAAATATTAAAAGCATTTTCCCTTAAAACATGCTAAAGAAATTGTTTTCTTACAAATTCTAATAGACTTTAACAATATTAAAAAGTCGGTGGATGAGATAATGTTACGTGCACAATAGATTTTCATTACGAAATAATATAAAATTTCAATAATCAAACAATTGTTTAAAATATTGAAGTTGAGTATCACCAAAAGTTTGAGTAGCTATTTTAACTTTATTATAATTTTTGTTGATGAATGTTATGCTCTATTATAACACCAACCTATTTTGCTCTTACAAAAGATAGAAGATTTCACCATTGGAAAAAAAAAACAAGCAATCAATGATTGAGGAAACTATTATAAAACAAAGGGATAATTGTATAAGATTCTGCGTCAAACTACCCTGTGTTACGTTTTTTGTGTAGCGCCCTTTTATGTTCTATTTTTTTCAGCATACTCTCCCTCTTTTTGGTTTTTTTTTTTTCTATCATAAATGTCAATCAAAATACATTTTTACCCCTACATGTTTCTAATAGATAAATAATTCAATTTGGATAGGATCTAGTACATTTATGACAGATAAAAACACAAAAAAAAAAGGGAGAGTATGCAGAATAAAATAGAACACAAGGGGCCGCTACGCAAAAAACATAACACAAGGTAATTTGGCTCAAGTTTCGCTTATCACATGGGAATCTTATGCAATTATCTCTACAACAAAAAAAGTCAATGATTGAGGAAATATCAATATCCCATCCATGCCACGTGTTACTATTGTAGAGGTTAGTGGAATGCCAAACAATTAGCGGTCCAATGGTCCGAATTTGTATTGTGTATCTATTTTTTTCATACAAATACGTGTGAGGAACCTACATAATACTTTACTTTGTGTGAGAGATAGACATTAAGACCATGAAACTTGGTCTAACATAGGTTTTCCGGCAATTAGCTCAGTTTACATCTTTCGATTCGTACTCCAAAGTTATGTAACATGAAAACTTCTTATCTGACGGGGCTCGTCGATCGCAATTGTTATTTATAAAGTAAGTGATTACACTTAATCATATAATGATTATTCACCTTGTGATTTACGCTTTATAACAATCACTATGGCTATGTTTGGTTACGTTTTGGGATGGTGTTAGTATGCATTTTATGCATATTTTTCATATAATTCCTTTATTCTTTTATTGCTATTTGAGTTTAAATAATAGATATTTATTATGATTTTCTATTTTGATAGGTGAAAATTCGTAGAAGAAGAAAATGAAGAAAAAGATGGAGAAAAAGAAGAAGACATGTTTAAAAGTGTGAAGTAGGAAGAGAGAATCCTATTTTGTAGGAGTCTTCCTATTTTTTAGGAGCTTTCATATTTCTTTTAGGAGTCTTATTAGTATTTTATTCTAGTAAGTAATTATTTTCCTTCTTCCATTAGAATTAGAGTTTTATTTAGTTAGGAGTCTTTTGGCTAGGCATATATAATTAGATTTGCTGGAATTTTATTCTCTCTTCTACATTTTTTGATACTACACGTTATTATCATGGAAAAGAAGAAGAATTCCTGCGTTTTTCTTTCTTTCAAGATGTATTGCTAAAAACTCAAGTTCTAGCCAAGGATTATTGAAGTTTTGATTCTACAAAAGTTGTGAGATCTAATTTATGTTTATTCCTTCTTTGTTCTTGAGTATTTGCATGTTTTCTGTGTTTGTTGAAATTATTATTTTGATTAATTAAATAATAAGGGCCCGTTATTTGATTGTCGGAATAGTAAATAGCCATTTAGAATCCCAAATCCGTAATTGTTTGGTCAATTCTAATATTTGTGGTAGTTAATAACATTGATTATGGACAAGTTTTTGATTGTTGTTATGGGAATATGTGATCTAATCTAAATGAACCGAGCTTGCGAGTTTGTTGGTTAGAATTGGTGTTTCTCTATTTCTTAATGCTATTGTTAAATTAAATCCTAAGAGCTTATTTAGAGTTGTTTAATTAATAAGAGAAGTAATCAAAGAGCTTGTTTTGGTTATCGATAAATTAAGGAGAAACTAGGTTGTTAGAGCTTGTTAATAACTATAGTCAATTTATTCATGAACATTGAAGTCTCTTTGCGTCAAGGATCAACTATTTGAATCAAAACGGAGATAACTCCTTAGGCTAGAATCTCACCATCTACTAAATTAGTTTACTTGTTTAATTGTGCATCTCTTGATTTTAATTAATTTTGTTATTTATTTTAATTTTTAGTTTAATCGATTATTAAAAAAATCCCCCCTTTTATTTTATTCGTTTATTGAGAATTAAATCTGAACCAATTCCTGTGGATTCGACCCTGCTCATCACTATCTACAAATTTAGGAATAGGAATTATTTTTATTTGGATTCGACACCCATCAAATTTTGGCGCCGTTGCCGGGGATTGGTGCTTTTAGATTTATTTCTCATTATATAGTTAATTTTTGTTGCCTGTTCTGTTTTATGCCTCGATCTCTTCGTGCAGGTGAACTTCAATACGATCCTGAAATTGAAAAAACAGCTCGCCGACTACAAAAAGAAGCCAAGCAACGTGCTCAAGGAGTCCCATCTACTTCATCTCCCGGATTGAACTTAACTTTGGAATTGAGTGACACATCCAGCGATTCAGAAGAGGAACTTGAAGTCATGGCCAACGCCAACGAGAGAACTTTAAGGGAGTTAGTCATGCCAAACATAAACCAACAACCTCTCTGCATTCAATATCCCACCCTTGAGGTAGATTTTGAATTAAAATCTGGTCTTATTCACTTACTTCCTACTTTCCGTGGTCTTGCAGGAGAAGATCCCCACAAACACTTGAAAGAATTCCACGTGGTCTGTTCAATGATGAAACCAAGGAATGTCACTGAAGATCAAATCAAACTGAGGGCTTTTCCGTTTTCACTAGCTGACAGAGCTAAGGATTGGCTCTATTATCTACCCTCTGGTTCAATCCAGACATGGACCGAAATGAAGAAACAATTCTTGGAGAAATTCTTTCCCGCCGCACGAGTTGCCAACATAAGAAAGGAGATATGCGGGATTAGGCAAATCAGTGGAGAATGGTTGTATGAATACTGGGAGCGGTTTAAGCAACTAGTAGCCAGCTGCCCACAACACCAAATTCCTTAACAACTCCTAATCCAGTATTTCTATGAAGGTTTGTCAACAATGGAGAGAAATATGATAGATGCTGCGAGTGGAGGCGCACTGGTACACAAAACTCCCACAGAAGCAAGAAATCTAATCTCCAACATGGCTGCCAACACCCAACAATTTGGCACTCGACAAGATACTGCACAGAAGGGGGTGAATGAGGTGAATTTCGCATCAGTGAATCAACGTCTGGATGATTTGACTTCCCTAGTGCAAAAATTGGTAGTAGGCAATACACATCAAGTGAAGGCATGTGGTATCTGCTTTAATCCTAGTCATACTACCGAGGTGTGTCCTACACTTCAAGAGGATCCACACGAACAAGCCAATGTTGTTGGATTTCCGGGGGCTCCACAGAGAAAGTATGATCCCTTCTCCAATACCTACAATGCTGGGTAGAGGGATCATCCTAATTTGAGTTATGGTCCACGGTCTACTGGATTCCAACAATCATATCAATCCAGACAACAAGCACAACCACCTCAGCCATCCTCTAACCCACAAGGCATGTCTCTTGAAGAAATTGTTAAACATTTAGCTACTAACACACAACAATTTCAACAAGAGACGAGGACTAGTATACAACATCTGGAGAGTCAAATGAGTCAGTTAGCCACAACTGTGAATGAATTGGTTTCCCAAAGCTCGAGTAAGCTACCCTCCCAGCCCATAGTGAATCCAAAGCAGAATGTTAGTGCAGTCACTTAGAGAAGTGAAAAGGGGTTACAAGAGCTCAAGAAATTTGTAATACCTCCACCGTTTCCTAGTCGGTTTGCTAACTCTAAGCGTAAGGCAGAAGAAGAGTTGGAGAAGAAATCTGTGGAACCTCAACTCCTCAAACCGACTGAGACACGAGCCGAGCAGGTCGAGCTAATTGAGGTATCTCCCCTGTTTCCTGGTGAGCTTGTGGAAAATGTGAAGAAAGACCAAGAAAAGGAAATTCTAGAAACTCCCCGAAAAAATGAGGTAAATGCATCTGCAGTCATTCAAAAGAAATTACCTCCAAAATGCGAGGACCCAGGTATGTTTACTATTCCCTGTAAGATAGGTGATGTGCGAATTGAGAAGGCTATGTTAGATCTAGGAGCTTCTATTAATATCATGTCTCGTTCTCTCTATGAATCTTTGAATGTGGAAAAATTGAAAGGAACGAATGTGATTATCCAATTAATTGATAGGTCTAATACATATCCTGATGGTGTTCTTGAAAACATATTAGTTCAAGTTAATGATTTGGTTCTTCCTGCTGATTTTTATGTTATTGATATGGGTGAAGATAACTCTTGTGATTTTGCTCCCATTTTACTTGGAAGACCATTTCTTAAAACATCTAGAACTAACATTGATATTCATGATGGGACAATTACTATGGAATCAAATGGTGAAATCATAGAATTTAGTATTTATGATTCCATGAAATATCCTAATGATGATCATTCTATGTTTGTCAAAGATGATACTGACTTGTTGATGCAGCGAATTATTGAACTCAATGATGATGATCTACTAAAGGTAGCTTGGCACAATGATGACTTTGAACCTCCTACTTATGCAACTTGAGTCATAACCTCGTCTAGCCAAAGACGTTAAAGAAAGGCGCTGCTTGGGAGGCAACCCAAGATTTTACCTTTTCTCGTTTCTTTATTTTATGTTTTTATATATTTTTCATCTTTTTCTTTGAGGTTAAACATATCTTACGGTCATATTGGGGCACGTTTTAAAAAAAATAATAAATAAAAAAAAATTGTGTTGCATTGACAGATTACAACTTTAAATTAGACGTGCCCATGCTCTATTTGAAGTTACAATATGCCTTAGCCACCCCTTCGTCAATTTCCAAAAAAAAAAAAAAAAAATTCGAATTATCAGCCATATCTTCCCTTTTCTTTCTTTCTCACCTAACTCTCACGTAATCCTTTCTTCCCAATTTTTTTTGCAGCAAAACCATTCCAACCTCACCCCAAAACACCATTAAAGCTTCAACCTCATCTCACCACCAAGGGAAGAAGAGCCACCGCCGGCCACCAAACGCGGCGTCGCTGCTACACCGCTGACATCAAAGGAGCAATCGGCCGCCGCCACCACCACACCCGCCGCTGCTACGCCGCCGGTTAGCGTCTGAACCACCACCAACGCAATCTCCGTCGCCTTTTTCTTCCACGCCGCCGGTCAAACGACCAGATCTGAAGCGCCAGCGTCCACCTTTAACAAATCTGAAATCGAGCGAATCCACCGCCGGTCACCACCGCGAGCCCTTGGTTAGCAGATCCAGCCGCGATTCAACCACCACTTCCACTAGCTATTGCGTTTTCCACCCAGAAATCCCGACGCCGCCACATCAAAATGCCGTAGTCGCCGCGACTCCACCACAGCAGCGCCACATCACAGCCACAAAACAAATCCGACCCGATCTAGCCGCCGGCTGCTGACAAAGCCAACCACTCTCAGTGGTCTTCTTCGGTAGTTTCTCTGGGTTCAGACTCATCAAGCCACAGTACACATCATTCAACAACGGATTGATCTCGGGTTCACACATCTCAATTCAGGGGAGTCCCATTTCTTTACCTATCTTTCTATTCCTCTTGCGCTTCTTATTTTTATACATTGAGGACAATGCATGAAATCAGTGTGGGGGAAAGGTAAAATCCTTTGTCGTGATGTGTGTATAATTCTCTTAGTGTGCAACGAGTTAAGTTAGTGTAATTTTTTTTCGAAACATCAATTCTTTTCATTTGTGAAAATTGATGAAATTCATGAGAGAAGTCAAACATGCTTATACCGTTACAATTGTTGAAGTACATGCTATTTGAGATATTTGTGGAAGTTTGTAATCTAGCATGATTGTGTATGTGATATTTGACTCGCAGAAATTCGTTGATATTTTCTTAGGTTTAAATTTTGGTGAAATTAAAGTGATGATGAATTGAAAATATGGGTATTAAGACCCTATGAAGTAGTTTGTGCTTAAAATGTGTGTGATATAACCTCTTGTAGCGCCTGGGGCTAACTACACTGAAGGGATTAAGCCTGAGGAGTTTTCAAGCTTGGTAACCTAAGGCCAACTGGTCTGGGATCTGTCGGCCCAAACTTGCTACTGTGTTAGTATTCTAATAGGGCGATAAAGAGGGTATCAAATGATAAATGATAAACTTGTTGAGTAACCGGGTGCATTCATGACCAATGTTTGTATTCGCGTCAAAAGACAAGTAATTGCTTAAGTAAATAAAAGTATGATATTGGTGCTAAATTGGTTATAAAATGCTTGAGGAGATAGAAATGGATAATGTGAGTTGAATGTTGTATACGTGGTATTGTAGTTATGGATTTTTGTGAATTTTTGAAGAGTATGTATGGATACTAAAGTTATGGTTGAGGCATGAATGATGTCTTTAAAAACTTTTGTTAAAATTTTTGATGATAAGGTTGATGTTTGGAAAAATAAGTTTCTTTGACTTGCTTGTTGTACACTGAGAGATCGATTTTGTGGGTATATCGTCTGCAAACCATCACGAGACTTAACTCGTCCACTAGGGTAACCTAGGGGATTAACGGCTTGTTGCATACGCTAAATGCAATCGTGATACCTACGAAAGTGGTTAGTTTTAGTTGTTTTTGTTATTTTTCTTTTTCTTTATTTTTGAGTCTTTTGTCTTTGCATGAGGACGTGCAATAGTTAAAATGTGGGGGAATTTGTTAGTATGCATTTTATGCATATTTTTCATGTAATTTCTTTATTCTTTTATTGGTATTTGAGTTTAAATAATAGATATTTATTATGATTTTCTATTTTGATAGGTGAAAGTTCGTAGAAGAAGAAAATGAAGAAAAAGATGGAGAAAAAGAAGAAGACATGTTTAAAAGTGTGAAGTAGGAAGAGAGAATCCTATTTTGTAGGAGTCTTCCTATTTTTTAGGAGCTTTCCTATTTCTTTTAGGAGTCTTATTAGTATTTTATTATAGTAAGTAATTATTTTCCTTCTTCCATTAAAATTAGAATTTTATTTAGTTAGGAGTCTTTTGGCTAGGCATATATAATTAGATTTGCTGGAATTTTATTCTCTCTTCTACACTTTTTGATACTACACGTTATTGTCATGGAAAAGAAGAAGAATTCCTGCGTTTTTTTTCTTTCAAGATGTATTGCTAAAAACTCAAGTTCTAGTCAATGATTATTGAAGTTTTGATTCTACAAAAGTTGTGAGATCTAATTTATGTTTATTTCTTCTTTGTTCTTGAGTATTTGCATATTTTCTGTGTTTGTTGAAATTATTATTTTGATTAATTAAATAATAAGTGTCCGTTATTTGATTGTCGGAATAGTAAATAGCCATTTAGAATCCCAAATCCGTAATTGTTTGGTCAATTCTAATATTTGTGGTAGTTAATAACATTGATTATGGACAAGTTTTCGATTGTTGTTATGGGAATATGTGATCTAATCTAAACGAATCGAGCTTGCGAGTTTGTTGGTTAGAATTGGTGTTTCTCTATTTCTTAATGCTATTGTTAAATTAAATCCTAAGAGCTTATTTAAGGTTGTTTAATTAATAAGAGAAGTAATCAAAGAGCTTGTTTTGGTTATCGATAAATTAAGGAGAAACTAGGTTGTTAGAGCTTGTTAATAACTATAGCCAATATATTCATGAACATTGAAGTCTCTTTGCGTCAAGGATCAACTATTTGAATCAAAACGGAGATAACTCCTTAGGCTAGAATCTCACCATCTACTAAATTAGTTTACTTGTTTAATTGTGCATCTCTTGATTTTAATTAATTTTGTTATTTATTTTAATTTTTAGTTTAATCGATTATTAAAAAAATCCCCCCTTTTATTTTATTCGTTTATTGAGAATTAAATCTGAACCAATCCCTGTGGATTCGACCCTGCTCATCACTATCTACAAATTTAGGAGTAAGAATTATTTTTGTTTGGATTCGACACCCATCAGATGGTATTTTGGTGAGAATTATTGGTAAAAAATTTATGGGGACACGTGCGTATTTGATGAGATTGTGTTTGATTTTATTTTGAGAGTTGGTTTTTGGGTGTGTTTTTTTTGTGAAATAATGTTTGGTTTTGTTTCCAAGGGAACAAAAGTTACTGTAGCTGTCAAATCATGAAACTTTTGTCTGTTAAAGAGGAGAGAGAAGAGAGAGAGCACATAGAGAGGAGTGTAGGGACAAAGTAGGTGTAGAAAGATGAAAAATAATATTATGTTTTTTTTTTGACAAAAAAAATAGTGTATTTTTGACCAAATATTTTGTGAATCAAATATGGTTTGATGAGAATTTTGGACCAAATATAGTATGAAAACATAACCAAACATTGCCTATATTTTTGAATTTGGTAAAGAAGGTAGAGTATCCTTAATTGCTTTGTAATTGACTAACAAATGATTTTTTTTCTAGGATCTATATGGCCCACATTTGCTAAGTTAAAATGTGATTTGAGTGAGTGTTTGAAGGGTTATTCTATGTTGGACCTAATACACCATTGGATCCCCTAATAGGGGGGTCATTTACTAAAACACCCTCTCATATAATGATGTACATTACACTAGGATTATTGGTATCGGTGTAGCATAAAATTTCTCGTGTTTGAACCCTTTCATATAATTTCAATTGAATTTTCTTGCAAGATTAAAAACTCAGGCTTTGTTTGTTTCTATTTTGAAACTATATTTTGGCTAAAATTTTGGTCAAAACTCGTTTGCCTTATCGATTTTTCACCAAATAGGTATTTTTTGGCCAAATATTTTTGACAGCTACATTGCCTACACCACTCTACACCCTTCTCCACTTTTGGCTTACTTTTTTGTATTATATTAATTTTATATTATATTTTTCAATCATTAACTAATTATAAACATAACTTTTCAGATAAAAACTTATGTGATTTGACTGCTACAGTAACTTTTGTCTCTTTTGAAAATAAAATCAAACACAAAACCAAACACATTTTCACCAAAGTACACAACTCCCAATAAACTTTTTCACCAAAATTTTCATCAAAAAAACCCTTCAAAATAGAAACAAACATAGCCTCAAACTTTTGATATAATCAATTTTATGAAAATTAATTCTTCTATTTTCAGTTATGTAATTGAAACCCAAACTCATCCTTAATGCGTACGTCTCACTAGGCAATCAAATTGAGTTATTTGTTCAACTAGTTTTGAGTATTGATGAAAGAAACATTTCATTTTTTAATTCTAGACGAGGGTGATATAATCAATTCTTAATGCACACGTCTCACTAGACAATCAAATCGAGTTATTTGTTCAACTAATTTTGGGTTTTGACAAAAGAAACATTTTTTTTTAAAATTTTAGACAAAAAAGACATTCTGACTTGACAAATTCAAATCAATAATTTTTAATTATTGGTTAGATCCTATAAAACTTCAAATAAAAAAAAAATGTCACAAAACTTGTGAGAGCTTATAATTAAACCTCAGGGCCTCTCACCCCTAGACTAACAAAGTAACAAGTATTAAATACGAAAGAAACATTTCAATGCAATATATTTTTTCTTTTTTATGCTTTCCTCATTTCAATATATTATTATATTGAAAAAAAAGTCAGTGTATTTTGTGTGTGGGCCCATTCACCACCGTCAAGAAAGTGAAAAAAAAAAAAAAGGAAAAGGGAACAAAAAAGTGTGAAAAATGCAAATAATTCTGCAAAAACCAACAAAGTAGAAAAGTCCACAAGACTTTTTCTCATTCTTCTTCTTTTTCCTCTCATTCTTCTTCTTGTACTTTTTTGCTTACCCCTAATTCCCTCATCAAAATTATATAATCTAATCTTCATTTCCTCACTCTTTATACGCCAATCTTTTCTTCAATTTACTGTATATTTTGATCTGCTATTTTTAGATTTCTTCACTTTTCTTGGTTGCTAACCGAGAAGAATAGTCTTTTCCTTTGAGGTAATTTTTAGTTTAATTTAATTTTTTTTATTTTTTTGACCATGTAATTTTGATGGGTTATAGTTATTTTTTTTCATTTTTTGTGTATTTTATGCGTAATCCTGTGTGTTATGTACAAAAGATGAAATCTTTTTTTGTGGGTTTTTATGTATTGTTGTTGTTCTTTGATTTTGAGATAGTTTGAATTGGAAATATAGAATATGTATTCATGTAAAATTGGTCCTAGTGTGAAAACCTTAACTAATTTCAGAGGCTTACTAGTCAGTGCCGTAGTAGTAGAATTGCCAGGTTGTTTTCCCCCTCCATTTTGTTGATTCTGTAGGGTTTGAACTACTATAGCTTGTTTTATGTTTACTCGACTACCGTTGAAATATAGCGTGAGAATTGGTTAATTCGATTTCTTGAATTTTCGTTCCGGTATGTTGGTTGTGTTTCCGTTGTTTGCTGATAAAGGGACCATTTTTTTGGTATTAAGATAAGTACTAATTTTAATCTTTGATAAGACTTCAGTTTATTTACAGTTCATTATTCAACTGGTGGCTATTGAATTACGGGGAAAAGAAATCAATCGAAGCCTCATTTTATGGAAAATTTCGAAAGTAGATGCTCTAAGCATTAGTTGCCTTATCCAAACTGATGGAATTGATATATTTCAATAGTTCGACACTATTTTTGACCAACATAATTTGGTCCTTTCTGGTCGATTTAGTTTTGATTTTTGTCTGTTGAGTTTTAGTCCTTGTTTTATTTCCACCTCAATTGTACAGTACATAATATGATTCGGTTCCCTTCATATTCTTGCTTGAGCACTGTTGTTTTCTATTCGTGAGATGTGATTCTGCAATAGTGAACGCCTGGTATATTTAGAAGTTATTTTTTATTTACGTGAATGGTTTTTATATGGATAAATTGTTTAATTTCTGTGACAGATGGAAGAGGGACAGGTTTCTGAGAACCACTTGACTTCTGCTGCAGCTTTCGTGGAAGGAGGAATTCAAGAAGCTTGTGATGATTCTTGCAGTATATGCCTTGAAGATTTTTGTGATAGTGATCCTTCAACGGTATGTATGAGGCTTATTACTCTCATCTTTGTGGATTTAATTGACCTACAGTCAATTGATTAATCTTTTCGATTGCAGTTGACTAGTTGCAAGCATGAGTATCATCTTCAGTGCATTCTTGAATGGTATGAAGCTTCTCTTTTGTTCCCAATAAATGTTTCTCTTTACAGAGTATTTTTATCATATTGGTTATCACGATGTCTTGTGACTTTTCATATCCATGAAAATTCTTCACTGATTGCTATTTTCTACTGTGTGCTCATGGTACATTATCTTAATCAGGGACTCGTACATGGTTTAGTAGGATGTGAATGACTGAACAGATGAATTTTAGGTGTCTATTCTGGTAATATGGTGTGTCATAGTCGAATCTCCTAATACAGAGGAGTTATAAGAAGGAAAAAAAAAGGATAAAAGATTTTGTCATTTTATGCTTCAAATGTATGCATGTTCTGGTCTTAGGTTGTGTAATATAACGTTACCTTAGAGGGGTTCATTTGTGCTATGATTATAAACGATATACCTTTATCCTTACTTGCAAAATTGAAGCGTCATGAAGATAATAGGCTACAAATATATTAACACATTGTTTCAAGGCTAGTGGCAAACACAACCACTAGTTCATATTTTGCTTTATCACTATTGATGTGTGCGTGTAATCTCTCATTAGGCCTAAATTATTTTGGCCGTGATTGTGTTCTGAAGTTTCTAATGCAATGTCACAGAAGTGATGGGATTTATTTGAGAAAGTCAACGGAGGTTATAATTATTATACATATCATAATGTGAAGAATTACTTTCTTAAATTATCATTTTGTGACTTCCATTCTGATAAAGGTTTTGAAAACATTTAGCTTTTTGTCCTTTGCCTTCCGTGAAAGTTAGAATTTCTTTCTTAGTGGCTTTCTTATCTTCGTTAGAGTGGGAAAGGGTAGAGTGATTGAATGTTTCACCTGTCTAATAGATCATTCCAATTCTTTTTTATTTTTTTGGCACTGATTACATCTCTCTGTCTATGTTAATTGCAAGAAAAGAGAGATGAACATGAGTTGTCTCGAGGAAAAAAACACTCAAGCTAAAACACAAACTTAAACATGTGCTTGTTTTTTCCACTTGATTTTAACTTTTATAGGACGATATGTTAATTTGGTTTTGCTCTCTGCATGGAAGCAATAATACTCAAAGTTTGTGTTGTGTTGTTTCTCGCTCGGTTTTGATAGTTTTCTTGATTTTTTCATACAATAAGATGTTAATACCTTTGAATTTGATGTTGTTGAGAATGGAGAGGTATTCTTATCTCAATGCTTGAATACTTTCTGTTCAATCGTGTTGCCTACATTGGCTATTTTCTTCTGTGATGTTGGAAACTTTTATATGTTTTCAGAATGAGATAATTTTATTATAGATATTTTCTTTTTGGGGTTACATTATTGGATGTCGATCATTGACCTTTGAAGTTCAACTGCCCAACCATTTTCATAAAGAATAATTCGGCCACCCCATGCTTGCATTGAAGTTACATGAACTTGTTACCTAGATAAAGTCATAAACTGAAAACGTTTCGATTTTTACATGGCTTGAAAGTAGCTATTGTTGTCATTATATTTTATCTTTTCCACTTAAAATCTAGAGCTAGCTTTTTCTAGAAAGGAATTAATTCATTATTGCATGGAGAAGCGTTTTTTTTTGTCTCTGTTGTAGCCCATCGCTGCAAATGGTGGATAAATTTTTCATAAAGATGAACATAACTGTAGGTGCCAGAGAAGCTCCCAATGCCCAATGTGTTGGCAACCCATCAGCTTGAAAGATCCTAGCAGGTATACTAATTCGGCTTGCTCCTTATCTTTAACGTGCTAAGTTGTTTCTCGCAATATTTATTTCTATGAGGGTTCTTATTGTGTGATTACATGACAGCCAAGAATTGCTCGACGGTGTGGTGCATGAGAGGAATGTGCGGATGAATCCACCTAGAAATACAACTATATTTCATCACCCTACCCTGGGAGACTTTGAGTTGCAGCATGTTCGTTGCTCCCTCTTTTTATACTTGTTCACGTTTGACTTTTGGCTGAGCTTATTTCTGATGTTTTAAAGATATTTTTGGAGCTTACTAAATTTTAAATTTTACTTTATGAATGATCTTATAAAGTGTGTGGATAAAATAAGATCATCATGTGCGTAATGTAGAAGATATTAGTAAGTGACAATATCACACTTTGTATGGTTAAATCTGGAGGAGCTTGTTAAGAGCTTAAAAATGACTTGGGGTCTCTTAACATTTTCTTAAGGAGCTTATAAGGTACAGCTATCTTATTTTTGAACTTATAAGCTCCTCATGTGAAATTTTACCGAATACTTCGTATAAGCTCTCAAACATCTTATAAAACGTTTTATACAGCTTATAAGCTCATCAACTTCAATTTTCTATTTAATTGCTAAATTAGACTATGCTAGCCCTATATAAATTTTTTTGAACATCCGATACAGTTGCCAGTTAGTGCAAGTGAGTCTGAACTTGAAGAGCGCATTATTCAGCACTTAGCTGCTGCTGCTGCAATGGGACGGGCTCGTCAACTTGCTAGGAGGGAAAACCAGAGGAATAGGACTTCGACTCAAGGGCGTCCTCATTATTTGGTGTTCTCGACAAGTCCTAATGGGGCTTCAGCTCCTTCAAATGGCCCAAATTCTCCATTTATTACTGTTGGAGAAGATTCTGGGCAGCATATTGGACGACCTTCTGCTGCCCAAGCTGACCAGCATATGACATCAGGGTCGAGTGCAGGGGCGTATCACTATGGAACATCGTCGAGCAATAGGTATATATATATATTTGTTTTGGTCCTTTTTTCTTTAAATAATAATTACCTACATGCCCGCTCATGTTATTGTCAATTACCAAAAAAAAACTTGACCTTCTCGTAATTACATAAAGTCCCCCTCATGTTAAGACATTCTTACAATTACGCTCCTTGTGTATTTAAAAATTCTTACAATTTCACTCCTTGTAAACATTACAAATAGACCCCTTGAGGGGGTTTCGTAATTTTACAAAAGTTAGGGGGTTTTTGGGAATTAGCACTAAAGTGAGGGGGTGTGCATTTCACCTTTTTTTTAATTACTCTTAACTTTAAATGCATCAACATCGAATTCTTGTTTATCACGAGCTTAATTTTGTACTTGTAGAAGGTCTCCTGCTCAGACTTCCCCTGTTAGTCAAGATAGAGCTGGACCATCGGATTTGCAGTCATTCTCAGACTCGCTGAAATCCCGTCTTAGTGCATTGTCAATGAGGTATGAGGAGACCCTGCTACATATATTGTTTGCTCTCCGAGTCGTAATCTATGGAAACCATATTTAATCCCCTTGGTTTGCAACTTGACTAAAGTAGAAAAGATAAGAAAAAAACAAGAGGACGATAGTATTGGAAAAATGCGGCCCTTAGATGAATGAGGTTGCGTTTTGATTAAATTAATTGGATACGAGTGAAGGATTTGAGCAAAGGGTTTCAAATGACTCCGATATTGGTGGATTTCAAATAGATCATAACTCAAAATTGTTACTAAAGGATTTAAAATTGACAGTAATTGAGAACTAGTCCTGGAAACCTGTGAAAAAGACTTTCAAGAAGATTTTTGAATAAAAATCAATTAAGAAAAGATGGAAAAAATTGTTAAGAAGTGTTTTAATAAGCTATGAGAGAATATCATAAAAGAGAAAGAGGAGAGGAGAGAGGAGAGAAGAGAGACCATTGAGTGAAAAGAAAGAGGAGAAAACGTGAGAGAAGTCAAGAGAGAGGACGTAAATTTTCCTTTGACGAGTTTTTGACCAGACTTTTTTTCTTATTTCAAGATACAAAGACTCGATAACGAAAAGCACAAGAGGTTGGAAGGAGAGACTGTTTGCTCGCAACAATTCAACCCCTGATGAAGTTCATAGAGATGTCGACCAAGGTATTGCTACAGGTGAAGGCATTGCTACTGTATCACGAATGATGGATCATCTTGAAATAGCTGAAGATAGCAGAACCAATATAGCTACTGCTTCAAATAACTCAGAGTATAGCACAACTCCTGATCTTACTGAAAGGCAGACCACTGAGACGGGGGGCAGCCCTTCTTTGGATGAGGACGATATGCGGGCTCCACCTGCTGTTAGTTCTGCATCAAACTAAGTGTTGATTCAGAAATTGCATCGTTCGTAATGCTTCCTTCTTTTTGTAAGTCTCGTTTAGATTGCTTCTTTGACTTGTTGAACTTAATGTACCTTTCAGTGACTTGGCTATTGCAAGATGGAAATCAATTTCAAAATTGGTTAGGTTTTAGGATGTTGGAGCTCGGTGTCGAGTTGTTTGTTTGACTTTAAGATTATTATTTTTTCCCGTTAGAATAGTTGGTATTTGAACTTTATCATGGTTTTGCTGTAACTTTTCACTATCCCTCTATGTTGATGCTTGATAGGGAGCTTTCTGTGGGCTTCTAATACTCGGAATGTGGCATAAATTACAAGCTTGTGTCATTAACTTGTAAATAACGCCTACGATTTAGAAGAGTCTGCACTTCTGATACTTGAATTGGGGGCATAAATACAAAGATTGGCCACAAAGATTCGTTTCTCGTGTCATTACATTATTATTTTCTCCTTATAAAAAGTAGATCGACTTGAAATTTGAACAATCTTTTCACGACTTTTACCTAACACTGCATGGTTTTCTGTGGTGGTGTTGATCTTGTGCGTTCATCTGATTGCAGGTGAACTACTTTCTGGAGATGCTTTCCCTTTCGTCCAGCTTGTTGTTTGTGCTGTTCGAGTAGCAATGAAGTATAGTTCAGCATGAGAAATCAAGACAATTTGGTGCAATAAAGTAAAGTATAAACGATATGTTAGTTGTAAATTTTGGTCTGTGATTCTGAATTATTTATGGATGTATGTCGAACCTGAGCGAGATAGTTTAACTATAAATCAGAAAAAGAGAACTCGAAGTGGATCGTGTTAAATGTGTACCCATTAACAATCTATGATTGATTGACCAAGTGTTTTGCACTCAGTTTACTTTAGAATGTTGTTTCACTGTTTTGGTGATTGCTATCTACATGCTTTGGGGTTTAGGTTGCTTCCAAGAATCACTTGGTTATCCCTAGTGTTTTTTACCTATCTGCGATGATCATACCACATCATACCACATCAGCTTATGACGATGACATGGCATTATTCTTATTTTTACAGATCCACATCAAAGAAAATTAAAATCCACTCAAGTTCTCCTCATATCTACCAACCAGTCGGGAAACAAGACAAACGTAAAGAGTCTCCAACACAAAACAAAATCCACCAAGAAAACACAAGTAACTGAGTCAATCATTCATTTCCATTGTCACAATGGATTATTATCGTTATTGCAAAAAAGGAAGTTTCATTTTGCGTTCAACAACAGCCAAATTCAAGACTGTCCTCCATCTCTGTTCTGCAACCACTCGTAGAATTTAACTTGTGAAGCCATTGGATCCAACCTGTATAGCTGGTAGTAGTGATTGGCAATTTCAATTCCAAAAGTACCCCCCACTGCAGCTCCAAATGCAAAAGACAGTGCTGCCCCTGCAAAATGAAACAGAGGTTATCAAGAGGAGATCGATTGTGATAGAACTTGTCAACAAAATCAGTCTTGAGGCAGATTCTGTTTTTAATCATTTTTTTTTTCCAATAACTATTATTCTACTTATAGGCAGTAATGCAGATCAATACAATATGGTGTTTTCACATTATTTCCTGTTTATTTCCTTTATGGATGGTTCCTTGACAAAGACAAATACTTGTACTCACTAGAAGCTCTAGGGGAAGATGTGTTTACGGTTTACGGTCATAGCAGAAAAAACTCAAGCAAGTCAGATAGAATGTATTTATTTTGTGTCTATAGAGCAGTCTCAGAAGCATGAATTTTTGCAGCAGTTAATAAATATAAGTCCAAACAAAACTTGTAACCACATTATTGTGTGAATATTCAAGTAAACCATGGAGTCAAAACATTAACATACCATGAGGACTTCTTGACCACTTCCAAGCTAATCCAGCGGTTGATACTGCTCCAACAACAGCGCCTGCAAGACCAAATTGAGCTGCATCCCGAGCAGTCTTCAGCTGAAAGCGAAGCAAGGCACATGGGGGGCGATAAGAGGGATTAACAAGAAAATTAGAAGGAAAAGGCTCGGCTATGAAAGCCCCAAACACAAAAATGGAGTATAAAACACAGACTTCTACTCCTTTTTCTTTTCTCAACAAATAAAGAATCTAGAAGTAGAAATCTATTATATTTAATATTTTGTTATAAGTTTTTCATCTTGCAGTTTCTAGGTCCATGCGGTTCCAATAAACAGAATCATAATTGTCTTAAGAAACTTCTTTTGTGAAAAAAAAAAAAAAAAGTGAAGGAGAGTGTCTCGTACCCACCAATCCAAGAACGCTTAGACACTGTCTACAAATGGCATAAGCCCAATTCAAAATTCCAGAATGGTCAAACAGAATTACAGATACATCAAATGTTGAAAATACTAAAAAAAGATGGTAATAAACCCTATCTAAACAAATGGACAGCGTTGTTAGCAAAAGCCCCAAAAACCAAATCACTTCAGTATAACATCAATCAAGTAATCCAGGCATAAAGAACTGAAGAACCTTATCTTCCCGATGCATCTAAGCACAAATAAATACTGTGAAACAGAGCATATGTGTAGGTAAGCCTGAAAAGCATGTCCATCGAACTTCTTCCTAATCTAATACTCTTTTAGAATGGGTAGCACCTCCTTTTCCTTACTCAATAACTACCTTTACTTGGCACCAATTGTCAATAAAGCCGCACATTCTATGAAAGCTATTAGCATAAAGATCACTATTGCAGTAGAAATTTAGTCTACAAATTGCAACCAAGAATTCTAATTCAATATTTGAAACATAACAAAAATTCCTATGTAAGGTTTCAACAATAGAGCACATTATATCAGCAAATAAGCAAAAACCGGTGCACGGATGACTACGAAGTCACAAAGAAAACATTTCCATCAAGGTAAAATTACTAATAGCAAACTCAAGAGAAGCTCAGAAATTTAACAAAGAAATTAATACACAAGCTACAGGCATGCATAAAGCCAGAAATTGGGCTGAAAGACGAACCAAGCTACTCAAAACTCAACTTCGTCGGTAAAAGTTCGTTTGAGGTCGGTCCGTTAATATACCAAACCAAGCTTGAACCTAATCTAGTCCGTGTTCAATAAGTTTGAAGCTCAGCTCGAGCTCGACTCGATCAATGAAAAATGATAAAAAATGTGCAAAAAATTAAGCTACTTGAGCTCGACACGTGCTTAGCTCAATTCTAGCTCATTTGAGCAAACCAAGCTCAAAACACAAATTCTGAAACTCGATAATAATTCAAACAAGATTAAGCAACATTTTATTCGACTCGACTCGTTTACGGACCTAGCCAAAAATCTCATCAATAATCACATATTACATTCAAATAAAGTTTCAGTCATAAAGGGCCGGATTGGGGTGGAATTATAAATCTCAATAAACCCAATCGCACCGAATTAGATTATTTTCATTAAACAAAACTTTTCAAACATCGAACAGAAAAATAAAAAACCGAAAAAAAACACAGATTTACAAAATCAAACTTACACAGACATACAATCAAACACATAACATGCAAATCTAACAAGGAATTAAAAACAGTAAAATAGATTAGGGTTTTAAGATAGATACAGTGGGGCCATGGACGGGGTCAGATGCGATGAACTCCTCGACGACGGAGCTATCCCAATGGGGTAATGGCTTCTCAGGGTTAAGAAATCTCGAATAATTATCCAGAAATGAAAATCTCTCACACCAGAATTCTTTGTACCCTTCCCAGTGTTTTCTCAAGAATGATTTCGATTCCTGAGTTTCACTCATTGTTGTTCGGGGATTCGATTGATTGTTTAATGCCGATTGAAATGTTTGATTTGGGAATTTCAAGTTTTATATAATATATATATATATATATATATCTATACAGTATAATAAAAAGAAAGGCTATTTTAGCTCACAATTGGAAGTTATTTTGATTCAATTTACGTATACTGTCCTTAAAACTGTTTTCTCTCTAAAACTCGGCTGTCTTGCACTGTGGGCAACTGTGACTTTTACACACTAAAAAGCAGATGGGTAAAATGGTTTTGGACCCATGGTTTCAACCCAACCCAACTAATTTTTAGTTGGGTTGGTTCCAAGCATTTTTGTCTTGAGTTGGGTTGGATTTGATTCCTATTGTGTTTTATTGAGTTAAGTTCAAATTGGTTCCACTTTGGTTTTAGGTTGGATCCAATTTAGTTTCAGGTTAGTTTCAATTTAGTTTCAACTTGGATCCCACATAATCTTTGATTACTAGCATGTGTATTGTGTGTAATTACATGGTTGGGAGTTGGGATTTGGGAACCTCTTTATGGAAATGACTTGAAAACTTGGTTTGGTTTCATTTTGGTGTATTATGGGTTCACTTTGGATCTTTTTATAAGAACCATTTGGAACCGATCCAACCCAACCCAAACCGAATCCATATTGAAACCACACTTTTGGATCTATCTTAAACCCAATCCACCTTGAACCCAATCTAATTAGACCCAACCCAAATCCAACCCAATCAACTCATTTGACACCTCTACAGTAAAATCACAGTTGGGATACCAATTTTGTGAATGTTCCAAATTTATCCACCATTTTTCCTATAGGCCCAAAACTCGGAAAATTCTATGCTCGGGCCCAGCGAAGACCGTTAAATCCCCCATGAGGGGTTAAATTGTTGATTCAATTTACGAATATTGTCCTTAAAACTGTTTTCTCTCTAAAACTCGGCTGTCTTACACTGAGGGCAACTGTGACTTTTACACACTAAAAAGCAAAGGGGAAAAATGGTTTTGGACCCATGGTTCCAACCCAACCCAACTAGTTTTGGGTTGGGTTGGTTCCAAGCTTTTTTGTTGGTTGGATTTGATTTCTATTGTGTTTTATTGAGTTAAATTCAAATTGGTTCCATCTTGGTTTTAGGTTGGATCCAATTTGGTTTCAATTTAGCTTCAACTTGGATCCCACACAATCTTTGATGATATGCATATTTACTTCATAGCATGTGTATTGTGTGTAATTAAATGGTTGAGAGTTGGGACTTGGGAATCTCTTCATGGAAATAGCTTGAAAACTTGGTTTGGTTTTATCTTGGTGTATTATGGGTTCACCTTGTGTCTTCTTATAAGAACCATTTGAAACAGATCCAACCCAATCCAAATCGAATTCATATTAAAACCACACTTTTGGATCTATTTTAAACCCAACCCACCTTGAACCCAATCTAATTAGACCCAACCCAAATCCAACCCAATCAACCCATTTGACACCTCTACAGTAAAATCACAGTTGGGATACCAATTTTGTGAATGTTCTAAATTTATCCACCATTTTTCCTATAGTCCCAAAACTCGGAAAATTTTATGCTGGGGCCCAGCGAAAGCCGTTGAATCCCCCACATGAGGGGTTAAAGGGGAGTTTGACCCCTCTGATGGGGATCCAACGGGCGCCCCCAAAACTCCTACCCCCCCCCCCCCCCCCCCCCCCAAAACTAACTTCTCTAATTTCTGCACTTCATTCTGAATTGGAAGCACACTATGCTTAATAAGCACTCACTCACAGTCACTGAGGAAAAGGTGAGTAAAATCCTTTCTGATTTGAGAGAATTTTATTCTTTTTTCTTCTCCTCCTCCTCCTGATATTTGACATTTTTGTGCTTTCCTCTAGCAAAACAGACTGAAATTGACCATCGAGGAAACAAAACGAAGGCGTTGTCTTCTCTTGGGTATTACGAAACCATCAAAAGCTAAAAATTGTTCTTTGGGGTTACCGTCAGATACGCAAAATCATATTATGCACTAATTTCATGATCCTTTATTAAATCACCACATATATATGTCTTCCACAATTCTTCGTCAAATAAGAAAATGATAATAAGGTCCTTTTTTTTTCTCACAATTTATTACTTCTTTTCTTTCAGGGACTCAACTTTAGCATTTCTCTGGTATACACACATGGACATGGTGATGAAGAAAAGTCCCATTGAAGATTTTTCCATTCAACAGAAACCCCTTAATTATGAGAGGACATTCTTCAGCAAATGGAAATGAAAATGGTAAGTCTTTTTACTCAGATATTGTTCGTGTCTATCCTATTATTTTCCTGTATTTTTTTGCCTTTTCAATCTCCTGCGATTTTAATTTAGGCTGAAAATTGTATTCTCAAGTATGTTGGTCTAACTTCACTGAACTGAACCAACATGTAATTGTAATTCTTTTATGTCCTTATTTACATATTACTGAAAAGTACATTGTTCTAACTTCACCGGTGAGGACAACCAATGGATAACAGAAATTGTTATATTATGGGTATTACAAACAAAAAATGTGCACATTCTGCATTGTTATTTTTTAAAATTAATAATCCTGAAATGTTCATGATTTCATGTTTTGTGGTTGAACATTTCACTTTTTCGTACACTATTTTATTATCCATTTATTCATGCTACTATGAGATCATGGTACCCCTTCATTTCTTTTTGGGCTTTAAACTTTAATTTTTAATGCTTATGTGTAAACGGTTAGTGTAAAAAGATGAAATTCAATCGCTTTTATTTTGATAGATTAGGGTTGCCGTGTTTTCTTTTTGTCATTTTGTGCCACTTTCAACTATAATTTTGAAATATGTTTCTAATTTTTGCAGAAGTTGATAGATAGAATTAAATTGAATTGAGGTTATAGAAGGAGCTAATAGTTCACAGTTCAACTGAGGAGTTATGGTGGTAAAAGTCAGTGATAACGGGGGTACAGTTCGGTTTATGAGATTTGTTCATCAAAGGTATTTGTTCCCTCATATAAATATTTGGATCATGGAATTTTATTAAGAAGTAATTATGATGCATTGATTTACTGAGATGATATTTATTTCCCTGATTACATTGAACCTATTGGAAATTTATCTGTCTGGATGTTGCAAAAAGAATTTTACAAATAACTGACTAATATAGGAGAACATCAATGCAAACGGGAGCAGGTGTCTGTTGAAGACTTGGTACAACCAAGATTATGGGAAAAAGAATACTTCAAAATTATATTTCACTTAATTGAACTTACATAATGTTTATTTGCTGGAGTAAACGTGTATGGCAAGTTAAAGTTGTGGAATGTAAAGAATTTGAGAATCTTCTTATTGTAATAAGCAAATATTCAATATTGAAGATTCAGACTTTAATTCTAACAAAAAATTTATGCAGCTCTATATTTCAGGTAGGAAACTATTCAACATGGAAAAGTTAAAATAAAGATTTTGGTTGTATAGCTTGCAGTTAAGAATTTCTTTCAGAATGTGAATGAAGGCGATGCCTTGATAAGTAGGGAAAATGGTTTGGTTTAATCTTACGATAACTTGATGTACTTGAAAATAATATAACAGTAGCAAGTTGGTGGATTGTTACTGATAGATACTTTATTCTATTATGAAATTTTTAATGTTTAGATTTTTGATTTATCTCTCAAATTTTGTGTGGCTTACATAACTATGTATGTGATGTGAGTATAGGTGGTAAGTGGCAGTTTTTTGTGCCAAGATCGTTTCTTTTGATAGTTTCCTTTAGTTTCTAGCTTTAGTCTTGAAAATGGTGGATAGTAGACTGAGTAGTTAAGCCTGAAGTTTTTTGTGTGAGTATGGTCTAAAGACTCTAAACTAATATGCATTTTCTAAGTCATTATGCTTTATACTTTTAGTGATTGCGGTTCTATACCCCTTTATGTTTGGTGGAAGCTTTGTATGAAAAGCTTATTAATGAAGAAAGAAGCAACAAAATTAATGCAATGTTGGTTATGATTCTGTTGTGATCATGGATTTGTGAGTAGTTAAGTACCTCCAATTTTATATAGTTCTTTCCTACACTAAATGAATTTACTGTTCAAGTCAAATTTTGTTACTTAAGATCAGACACCACTTAAATAACCAACTTCCTTTTCTTCTTTACATTTTATTTTGGATCCAGGCAAGATGCATCTCGGAGCAGTCTTGAGATGGATGAGATGGAAAAACAACTACGAGGATGTAAGATTTTGAAAAGCTAAGGAAATATGACCGAGAGAGAATATCTCAAAAGCCCAGTTATTGAAAAATTTAAATTGGACTTCAACAATGAAATTGGAGTTAAAATATAAGGCAAAATGGCCCATGCAGAAGAAGTGAAGGTATTAAATACAAATCTATTTCTTTTTTTGTTGATGTATGTTGCTCATCTCACAAAAATCATGTGATATTACGGCACTCATTACATTTTCATGCAAAATTGAAAAATTCCATTTTCATGCAAATTGAAGAAGTTAATGCAGCGGAGAGGTTATATATACTAGCAACCCACGCACGCGGTACTCGCGTGCATAAATTTCTTTTTGAATGTAACGAATATATAAAGTATTACTCGTCAAAATGTAACGCTAAACTTTTTTTCACATCAAACAAAAAAAATTCAGATCTAATACCTAATCATTTCTGGAAAAAATATAGAAAAGTAACATCCTAATAATACACATTGAATATTAAAAACCACAGTCCTACATATTTTACATTCATTTGAGTCAATTCAAACCATATCTTCTACGTATGTACATCATATTTTCTTAGATTTTCAAAATCTTGAATCCTCATCTGTCATATTTCAAACCATATTTCTCTCTGGGCGCACGATAGACGGGCTATCGTGCACCAAAAAGCCAACCATGGTACGCCGGAGAGGGAGACGCACGATGGGAGGTACTACTAGTCCGGTAGAACCACATGCGGAGATTCAACCAGCGCAAGGAGTGGGTAGCTCAATAATAGTGGAGAAATAGACATTCCAGCAGGGGCAAAACCAAATCGAGAGCTTAGAATTCGGGGATTTTCATGAAGATGAAATCGAACCAGCCATCGGCCAGTGTAGCAGCGAACAGGACCAGATCCTATCGAAATCACCAATTTCAGGGGCGGGGGAGAACGCTGATGGGGAAAAAGGTGCGAATCCTACACAAACCAAGGAGACATGGAGTGACCTATTGAAAGGCAATCGAGACGGGATTGGGGGACTCACACTCCAAAAAGTGACTTGTGAGGAAGAAGAGATATGTTTGTTGAACGAGGATGTGGAATCGGAGTGGGAATACTGGAAATATGCACTGTACGCATTCATTCTAGGCCAGACGATTCCTTTCACAGTCATGGCCAATTTCCTTCACACCCGGCGGAAAGGGCTCAAAATGGCCCAGGTGATTATATATTCTGGGGGGCAGTTCATCCTGCGATTTGAAACCCAAGAAGATATGGATGCAGCGCTACAGCGAGGTATGCAATTCTTCTATTCCAAACCATTGATTTTAAAACGGTGGAAGACTGATATGGCTACTGAAGAGATCACTGCTGTTCCGATTTGGATACAACTACCCCAGCTATCTTTGGAAATGTTGGGGGCAACTAGCTTGAGTAAGATTTCCAGTAAGGTGGGAGTTCCAATTCATACAGTTGCTTTAACTGCTCAGAAAATGAAGCTCGAGTATGCGCGGGTTTTGGTCAAAGTTGATGTAGGGAATGAGTTACCCCAGGATGTGCTGATTAGAAATGAAAGGAATGGTAAAGTTATCAAACAACCAGTGGTTTATGAGTGGTTGCCGGTGAAATGTACGCGATGCAACAAATGGGGCCACAGGGTAGTTGATTGTAAAAAACTTGGAATGCAAGTATGGAGGGTGAAACAAAAAGGGCTTGATCAGTAAACATCAGACCATCCAGCTGCAGTGACAACACCAGAGGCTGAGGTGGAGAGAGTAAGAGAGCAGAGCAGCTACCAAGAAAAGGGTCCTTAGCAGCAAACACCTTCAACTATCCCACAAAAAGAAAAAGGAAAAGGGGTCGTCCATGATTGGCAGGAAGTTCGACAATCCAGGCAGAAGAGGGGGAGTAATTGGGCAGAGAGTACATCAAATGTGAAAGTGCAACACGCACTCTCCAATTTGTTTCATGTACTTAACCAGGCAAGTGGTCAGTTAGAGGCAGGGGAGAGCCAGATCGAAGCTCCATCAAACCTATGAACATTGGGACATGGAACATCCGTGGACTCAATACGACTGAGAAACAGTTATCTGTTAGGAAGTTTATTGAGTCCCACAAAATAGATGTTATGGGAATAATTGAAACTCGAGTCAAACCAAAAAAATACCAAAAAATTGTGAAGGGGTTTGGGGATCAATGGCATGTAGTGAATAACTATGCCAAAGCGATGAATGGGAGAATATGGATGATGTGGAAAAAATCCACAACGGTTGGAACAATTCTACATGTATCAGATCAAATGATCACATGTAGGATTCAAGTTCACAAATATAACTGTATAGTTTCAGTGATTTATGGATCAAACGATGAGGAGGGTAGAGTTGGCTTATGGAAAGACATATGTGATTTAAACTATGCGGAGCCCTGGGTGCTTCTTGGTGATTGGAATGCTACCCTAAGAAATAATGAGAAGCTTACAAGTGATGGCAACTGTAGTGGAGGTAGCACGGATATGGTGGAGTGTTTTGGCAAGGTAGGTTTGGCTGATGTGCCATTCTCTGGCAAATTTTATACATGGTGTAACAATCAGGAAGCGAGAACTAGGACCTATCGTAAGCTTGACCGGGTAGTTGCAAATCCAGAGTGGCAGATGACAATGGAAAGCGGGGTTGTGAGGTTTTTTGATAATGATATATTTGATCACACACCGATGGTCTTAAAGATGGAAACAACTCAGTGGAAAGCATCCATTTCGGTTCTTGAATGGTTGGGCGCTTGATCCTCAATTTATGGAGATCATTCGATAGGAATGGACTATGTTTGTGAAAAGGTGTCGGATGTACAGAGTAAGTCAGAAGTGCAAAAGTATAAAAGGGAGAATGAAAAATTTACACAAGGGAAAATATTATAACATTTCTGCCCAGGTGCAAGATACAAAACAAACACTGACAATGATAAGGAAAACACTTGAAACCAAACCGTTTGATACAAACACAATTGAACAGGAGAAGCACTGTTATGGTAATTTGAGATAGCTCCTCAAGGTGGAAACGGACTTTCTAAAACAGAGAGCTAAGGCCGACTTCTATCAATAAGGAGATGAGTGTACTAAATTTTTCTTTGCAAGTCTGAAAGCAAAGAAGGCACACAAACAAATAATGCAAATGACAGGAGAGAATGGAGAGATTCTTACTGAGCTAGAGGTCATTGAAAAAGAAATTATTGAGTTTTATCAAAATCTTCTTGGTACAGAGGGTAATGTAAGAGTGGAGATAAACATAGTTGAACAGGGTTATGTGCTCACTGGAGAAGATGTAGCTGGCTTGTTAACTCCAGTCACACCAGCTGAAGTTAAACAAGTTCTATTAACTATCCCCGAGGACAAAAGCCCCGGACCGGACGGGTTTACTTCTGGGTTTTACAAGAAATGCTGGCAGGTGATAGGAGATGAGGTCTCTACAACAATCATTGATAGTTATAATACAAGAAACTGCTAAAGGAGCTTAACCACACATTGATACATCTCGTCCCAAAAAGTAAAGCCCCAGCAACAGCCAAGACTTCAGGCCAATTGCGTGTTGTACTACAATATACAAGACACTGTCTAAACTAATCTGCAATAGGCTCAAAACAGTCCTACCAAATTTGATCAATCAAGCTCAAGGGTCGTTTATACAAGGAAGAACAATAGTGGAGAATGTGATTTTATGTCACGAATTAGTCAAGGGATATAAAAGGAAATGGATTTCTCCAAGAGTAGTCATGAAGGTGGACATTCGCAAAGCCTATGATACAGTTAGCTGGGATTTTTTGGAGGCTGTCCTTAGAGCGTATGGATTCCAGGAGGACTTCATTGAACTCATTATGGTTTGTGTAAGCACTGTAAGTTACTCTTTCATGTTTCAAGGTTCTGTGTTTGGCCATTTTAAAGGCAGAAGGGGACTTAGGCAGGGGGATCCTATGTCCCCCTACCTGTTTGTGATAGTCATGGATTACCTCACTAGGAGCTTGAAAGTTCTACACAATGACCCTCTGTTTCGTTTCCACCCCAAATGCAAGAAAATTGGTCTTGTGAATATGTGCTTTGCTGATGATATTATGTTGTTTTGTAAGGGCGAGATAAAATTAGTAAGACAGGTAAAGGAATGTCTTAACCAATTTTCTGGAGTTACTGGGTTAAATGCAAATCTGGAAAAGAGCCAGATAATTTTTAGAGGGGTGAGTGAGGATAGGAAGCAACAGTTGTTGCAAGAGACTGGTTATGTTGAGGGGGATATGCCTATGCGTTATCTGGGAGTGCCATTAATCCCTTCAGACCTAAAAACTGTAAACCTCTGATTGAGAAGATTCTGACAAGGATCACATCTTGGACGACTAGGTTCCTATCTTTGGAAGGAAGAGCAATGTTGATAAAGGCAGTGTTATTTGGGATCCAAATGTATTGGTCTCAAATTTTTCCAATACCTTTTGGTGTTATCCATGAGATTGAGAGGCTTTGTAGAGCATTCCTATGGAGTGGCAGGGTATCTGTGAAGGATAATGCCCCTGCCAAATGGCAACATCTGTGTCTGCCTAAATATGAAGGAAGGCTGGGGATAATCTCTTTAGGAAAGTGGAATATTGCGGCTGCTTTCAAGCAGGTGTGGAATGTGGCCACAAAGGCCGACTCCCTTTGGATTAGATGGGTCAACCGTCAATGCATACTACCTGAAGGGAGGCACTATTTGGGAGGTTCAAATTAAAGGGAGTGACTCTTGGTATTGGAAAAAATTGTTGGGGACCAGAGATATTTCCTGGATGCGATAGATGTTGTACATCATCAATGGACTTTGGGGAAATTTTCGATTCAGAACGCTTATACCCATATTATGGAACATGAAGATGAAATGAATTGGAGGAAACTTGTTTGGGGAAAGGGCCCAGTTGCAAAACACAGATTCATTCTGTGGCTTGCTTGCCAGAACCGACTCAAAACTATGGATAGAGTGAGTAGAAACCTATTGATAATCTGACTTGTCTTCTATGCAACATGGAAGAACAAAGTCGGGACCATCTCTTTTTTAAGTGTGAGTTTGCCAAAGAAGTGGGTGCCAGGTGTTGGAGTAAACTTCAAGTTAGAAGCAAAAGAGAGGAATGGCAGGAAATTATCAATTGGGTGCTGAAAGTAAGCAAAGGGCGAACATAGTTGAGTAACAAAAAACGCGTTTTATTTGCCTCTATAGTCTATAATTTGTGGATAGAAAGAAACAAACGATTATTTTTACAGGAGCATAGTTCAGTAGATAAAATAGTTGATAGAATATGGCAAGTGATAGTCTATAAATTTGAGATGTTTTGAGGCCCAGGTATGCCTGGTGTATGTGTACATGTGGTTTTTGTTTATATGATATGCTTAGAAGATATGGTTTGAAAATCTAAGAAAATATGACGTACATACGTAGAAGATATGGTTTGAATTGACTCAAACGAATGTAAAAATATGTAGGACTGTGGTTTTTAATGTTCAATGTGTATTATTAGGATGTTAATTTTCTATATTTTTTCCAGAAATGATTAGGTATTAGATCTGAATTTTTTTTGTTTGATGTGAAAAAAAGTTTAGCTTTACATTTTGACGAGTAATAATTTATATATTTGTTACATACAAAGAGAAATTTATGCGCGCGAGTACCGCGTGCGTGGGTTGCTAGTATATATAACCTCTCCGCGGCATTAACTTCTTCAATTTGCATGAAAATGGAATAGAATGAGTACCGTAATATCACATATTTTTTGTGAGATGAGCAATATACATCAACAAAAAAAGAAATAGATTTGTATTTAATACCTTCACTTCTTCACAAAATCAGAAATGATCAAGGACAAAAATGTACACTAGAGGATCTATCTATTGAATGAATTTGTATTTAATGGATCTAATCTGACATAAAAGCATGTCAATACATACCACTGGTCTTAAAATGCACACTTTCTTTTTGGGCTTGTACAGAAAAAATTAAAATCATATCTAGGTTTTAGCCCTTTTTCAAATAGGAAAAATACTAACTGGCGGTCCATAAGGTGAAATCACAATTGCTTTCATATTTTAAGTAAATAACCACATACGTCTTTTCATATTTAAACTTTAACCTCATAGACAATTACATATTTAGTAATTTAGCCTCAACTCATAATTTTCAAATATAGCCAAAAATAAGGAAGTTATGAAAACTCACCCAAATAAATAAATATAATTCGATATTTTCAAGCATACAAGTTAAGAAAATGACGAAAGAAAGAAAAATAAAATCACAAAAATGAGAATAAAATAATAACCAGTAAATCCACTTTGATGTATTCTCCATTTCTGCTTGTTGTCAGTCTCTTCTAGGGGTGTACATGATAGGGTTCAGGCCGTTTTACGGAAAAAAAAATGATAGGGTTTAGGCCGTTTTACGGAAAAAAAACTCAACCCGACACGAAATCACATAATTATCTTATGATATATATAATATGTGTATATATTTTACCAAAAATCATATAAATACATAATATATAAAATAAATAAATAAACTAAAAACTCATTAATTAGAACATATTCCAAATATGTAATATAATGTTCATATAAATACATAATATAGGGAAGATTGCAATTTTAGTCCTGTAACTTTAGGTGGCAAAATTGGTCCCGTATCTTGTCCAACTGGCAAAAGTGGTGCTGTAACTTTTAAAAAGTCGCGATTTAAGGACACTTTTCAATTGAAAACCCTAATTTTGTAGGAAATTTTGCACTTGACCAATAAAAATTGGAGGTTTTTCAATTGCCAAACATATTTACACGCGTGCAGTATGGCATGTCTTTTTTTTACACAGGGTTTTTTTCAATTGCCAGCCAGATTTTTTCAATTGCCGACCAGATTTACAATCATCACGCATATAGTTGATCATATGTCAACTAGCTATATGAGTGCTCAAATGCCAAAACAAGCATAACATGCTTTTGGAAGTGCTCGTACAATATGGCTAGTTATAAATAATTTTATTGATAACCAAATATAGACAAAATTTGTATTTTTCATTGCACGAAAAATTTAGCAAAAATTGAAAGTCTCCTTCATATAGACCTTCACTTCACAAAATTTAGCGAAAATTGAATGTCTCGAACGAGCTTTCATTAAGTTGAAGACGAGCAATTTGATTTTTTGCACGTATTATCTCTCCATGTAGGACGTGACCAAACATATTAAACAAATATCCCAAACAAATGTAAATTAAGAAAAAGAAATTATAGATATTCACCGCAAACAAAATAAAAAGAATGTATAGATATTGACTCCAGAAAGACGAACCAAACTACTCGATACTCGAACTCGTGCTCGATCGCTAAAAGCTAATTTGAGCTCGGTTCATTAACATATCAAACCAAACTTGAACAACTTTTTGTATTTGATAAATTTTGAAACTCAGCTCAATTAGTAAAAAATAATAAAGACATGTAAAAAAAATCGAACTACTAAAAGTTTGGTCTTTTTCGATTTCGGTCTCATTCGTTACGGATTCTCACATTATATCCCATATAACTTTTAAATTTTCTCACATTTGGTTCCATTGAAGGATTCCGTCCAATATTTAACGGACAACTCCGTTAGTCAACATTTTGACCCAAGTTTTCGGGCATAATTCATGCATAAATGCACTCACACACGAATTATATTCAATATCACGTGCACTCATGCACGAATTGTGCCCGAAAACTTCGTTCAAAATGTTGACTAACGGAGTTGACCTTTAACTATTGGACGGAATCCTTCCATGGGACCAAATTTGAGAAAAATTGAAAGTTATGGGATATAATCTGAGAATTCGTAATGAATGAGACCAAAATCGAAAAAATACCAAAGTTATGGGATCAAAAGTGCAATTTTCCCCTTTGCAAATATGATGCGACTGTTTAGTTGTAAAATCTTAGTCCAGAAAGCAGTTATTGTTTTTTCATGTCATTTCCAAAAGCCCAATTATAACCTCTCAAGAGGCCCAAAATTCATTAGTGATCCCAAAAGCCCGAAAATTAGCTCTCTGGCCCCCATCGCCGGCTTCGGATGTTCTATAATGGTGTAACACTTAAATTTAGGGTTAATAAATTCCAAAAAACCCAAGATTTAGGGTTAATAAATTTATAAACTTAATTGACTCTAGTCTTCTGGACTAAAAATTTAAACAATTGTAGTTTTGTATAGAGATTTATTTATTTAGAAATTTTATGTTGATAATTGACTAAATATAAATTTTATGTTCAAATTTTCAGATTTCTAATCTTCTTTAAAAAATTAAAAATATATCTTTTAGATAATTATCATAGTAAAATATAAAATAAATTATCTATAAATATTTAAAATATTTAATTTTAAAAATAAAAATATGTATTATTCAACTTATCAATTTGAAAATTTTAAAACAAAAAAATTGGATAAAAAATATCAATTGATAATAGATGAAGGGTAATTTCGTCAAAAAAGTTCTTAATCTTAACTTTTGGGTCATTTTTAGTGAAAAGATTGTAGAGTGAGTTTTTGAGATTGAAAAATAATTTCATGAGTTTTTTGGATCCAAAAATTTATTTTAGGGGTGTTTTAGTAATTTTCCCTAGATAATACTAACTATATCGAATAATAAAAAGCAATATTTCTCTCCAACATTTATATTCTCCATGCACCAACTAGTATATGTTTATTCATGGAAAATACTTTCTAATCTCTATTTCACCAAACTCAACAAATTATATATATATATATATATATATCTGTAGAACAACCACAACGTCAAGAGTCAAAAATTTGTATGAATTAAAAAAAAAATAGAACAAGTACATAAAGTTTTGAAAGACAACTAGGAATGATACAGAGACTACTCTGCCATCATCTCTAATACAATATAATTGACAAGTCCATTTAATTTGGTTGTTATCTAGAATTCTAATTATCCCCGTTAAACAAAGTAAATTCGAGCCGAGAATGGCGATCGTTCCATCGGAGCCCGATCTCGTCGTTCTCCCTCAAGCTCCTTCGTTTTACGAAATCTTTGGTCCAGTTCTTTTTTAGCACGTAACTCCCCGTCTTCCATGTTTTGAGTACCAATACGTGCCCTGATCTTGTATCCGCATCCCAAATAGGAATATCTACTCCTTCCGTCTCAACAAGGATTGCCCCGTTGTCTACTAAATGAGGCAGAATATGCTCCCGAACCAAAACCTTTCCGAGTAGGAGCCTGGATGAACTATCAATATCACTCTTTTTCAGCACTTTTCTGATTTTCCAATGATCATCAGGCACTGCTTCTTGAACATCTATAGGCAGAACAACTGCGTTTCTTCTTATCGCTTCGATTGGAGGATCGATTTTGAGATCAAGACCGTCATCAAGTGGACGTTGAGTATGATTATTGGGCTCAGACAACGCCTTCTTTCGTTTCTTGGAAGGTTCATTGAAGACTAGACCAATACAGAGCTGAAGTTCTGTACAAGTTTCATTGGATTCTGGTTCTTGCTCATCAGTTTCCTTTTCGTCATGCTTCTTCGAAGACGACCAGAAATCATATAACTTGGGAATCTTTCTTTTGCGATCATTAATTCGATTTTCCTTAATCTTCGCGACGGGATTAATGTCGATGTATGGATGATCGAAGAGCTTAAGAGTAGTAATTTGATCTTCATCACTAAAGGTAATATTTTTAGTAATGTCATCGATGGAAGAAACGCTCCGGTTTCCTTCTTGATCATCAGTACTACTACTTTTCTTTGTATCGTGCTTCTCTGAAGACGAGCACCAGCAATCAATAGTTAACTCGGGAATCTTTCTTTTGCGATGATCGTTTAATTTTGAAAAACGACTCCGATTTTCGTTGTTCACGACGTCGTGGATGCATGGATGATTGAAGAGGTTAAGAGTAGTAAGTTGATCATGATCATCTTCATCAGTACTAGTAAAGGTGGTATTTTCAGAAGAACTAATTTCTTCTGTTTCGGTGTTGTATAATGAGAACGATAGTTTCAGGGAAAGAGACGAAGATGAAGACGGAGACGAAGACGAAGACGAAGACGAAGAGAAAGACGCCATAGAAAGATGATTGAGAGCCATGGAAATTGAACTATATACTCTGATTTTCTTATTCTTCTCTGAGAATGGAAAATAATAAGGAAATTGAGAACGTATGTATATATGTATGTATATATAGAGAATTAAAGGAGGAGAATGTAGAACATGGAAAGGAGGCAGATCATAATTACTTACCATAAAGATTAGGGCTTATTCACAAAGTTGCAGATGAAGTTTTAAGGAAAGAAATCTGATTATATATTTTTAATAGAGTATAATAAATATTTAATGTATTTTCTTGTTTTATTTATTATTATTTGTAATCTTTTAAAGAAATTTTATTGTTTTAGTAGAACCGTGAAACGAATGGGGAACGGTTGGAATTCGGAAAGGACTAAGAATCAGAGTTTGAGTAAAAGACATACAAAACTACTTATTAATATCTCTTTGTATTTTTATAAATAATGAAAATAACACCTAATTAATCTTATTTTTTTATCATTTATTAAATTGAAAATGGCAAATATATCCTTATGCATATATTTATAAATATTTAATGTATTTTTTAACTTTGTTTATCATTCTTGTAATCATTTAAAAGAATAGTCCGAACCCAGTCTGGTCGAACCCAAGTGTAATTCACTTAATTTGTGACCAATCATACGATAAATGTAATTCACTTTCCTAGTGAATTATACTTAAGTTAGGCCAGACCGGGTCTGTGCTAGAATGTTCTATAGCGCATATGTAACATTTATGCTATTTAAAATATGTAAAGTACATTATTAATTAATTTTTTTGATCATTATTTAATAATTAAATATATATGTATACATATATATGTGTATGTATCTAACAACATTACTTCAAATATTATGACAATGCGGATGTGATCTTTATTCTTTCATTGGAACTCTTATTAGGACACAACTCTTGTTGTGTCCTAAATAAGTAATTATAAGATATGCATAAAAGAATAAATGAATATTTTCATCATAGTTACATAAGGGTATACTTATTATTTTTAATTTAATAAATAATAAGAAATGAGGCTTAGTTTTATTAGCTTAAATCCTGAAAATACATTGGAGTAATCAACACAATTTTATAACACATGGGGCAACACGCCCTTTTCAAGATTACGAAAGGGTTAGATGCATTCTACTGGAAAGTTAAATTTTTTTTTTTTTAATTTTTATTTATAATATTTTCCATGTTAAAAGTAACAATATAGAGTTTTCTTTCCTTTCTAAATAAAATTGGAATTTTAGGAAAAATTCTTGTAACGCACAAGAGAACTTGATCAAATATGAAATTTATCAAAAAGATTTCCAGACATGATAAAAAAACAGAACAATAGCTTTTTAATTTGCTTGCAACTTCTTCAATAATTGAAACTTGAAGAAATGATGACAAACCATGTAACAATTGAACAAATTCAGAAAAAAATTATTTCTAATTCAAGTAAAAAGATTAATTTCAATAAACTTTCATCTTCACAACAATTCCATAACATTTATGTCATACAGAAAACTAAACCCTGAAGATAGATTCCAACAGAACTGTGGGAAAAAAGAAAAAAAGAAACTACTACTACTACTACAACAACAACAAAAGATGAGAACGTAAAATGGCGGAACGTGAAATTTTTTGGAAAAAATTGCAATACTGGTCGTTAGGATAGGGTCTATTGCAATTTTCGCTCAATTATTCATAAACTTGCAAAATCAGTCTTTCGGTCCGTGGAAAAATGCATGGGATTTAGCACGTAGAATGTACGCGCCGTTAAATTTATTGCTACCATGCTAACTGTTTCCGTCCATTTTTAATGATTGGGACTAAAAATGCATCTTACGAGACTAATTCCGCAAGTTTGTAATTGGGACCAAAATCGCGAAGGAGCCTATCTTACGGGGACTAATACTGCAATTTTCTCTTTTTCTCGCCGTATTTTATCAGTCCAATTGATAAACTGCAACAAAAGGCATCAATACACTCCCAATCCAAAGCTTCCCATCTTTCTCCTCCACTTCACTCACTGCTTTTACTACTTTTCCTTCTCTGTCTTCCAAAATCTTTAGAAGCTTACCTTCTGGGCTATATTTCATAACCACACCATGCATGTGACCTCCAATGTGTACCAGATAATGAATCTTTGCAGATATTGGAAGCTTCAATAGAAGGTGTCGGAGTTTTGGGTATTTTCCGAGGAGATGAACGTATGTGGTTGTCCGACAGTGGATTGCTACCCAAAAGTCGCCATTTTGATTTGTCCGGATGTTGTCTGGAAATCCAGGAAGTGTAGCCATAATCTCGGAGGTCCCGGCTTTTTCGCCTTTCAGCCAATACTTCCGTAACCTATATGATCAGGGATAGAGACAGAGTTCTTAGTCTTGGATGGCAAGACAAATAGTTCGCTTGCATAGGAATTTGAAGGGCAAAATATTAGAATTTCATATGATATATACGATAAATTACATAGGCACCCTTGTATAAGACTCTAATTATGAAAATACCACAAGGATTGAGAATTAGCGTAACTTCCTCTGTCAGGAAATGCATTTACAATTCCACCCCTGTGTCAGTAAAAGCATATTATATTCTGACCGCCTGCTTTTCGAGATTGTCAAGGTACAAGGGGGTGTCCTGGTAATTTGCAAAAACTCAGTGGCTCATGATAATTACACATAAGTGGGTGTGCATGTAATTATCCCTAATTTATACATATAAGTGAGAATATAGATAAGTTTTGGGGGGATCAGGGGAACCCTGTGTTCCAGGCCCCCTACCCGCTCTGTACTATAATTAGAGGGTATATTTATAAATAAGTGGAAAAAGTTATAAGTAAAAACCAAAAAACAGAAGAACGATACGGTAAGCACTAACATGAAGTTATGTTTTCATTTTATTTTTCAGCTATCACTCGCACACATGTTTACCCTTAACTTTGATTTCACTTTAGCCCCTTTGAGTGATCAATGCAGCTCACATTTAAGGTAAAAATGTCCAAAATGACTTAAGTGAAATCAAATTCGAACATTAGAGATGCTAAAGTCACAATTTAAACATGAGGGACCAAAATTGTCATTATCCCTTATTTCTTACTCCGCTTTGCCATGCAACTCCTAAGAATCACACTTTCGATTGACAATAATAAAATGTCATAGATAAATTACGTAAAAGTACTATGAAAATATGTACACACCTGCCGATTAAACCCTCGCAGAACACAAAGAACGAACCATCCTTACTCAGGGAAACACCATTGGGGAATTGAACATTCCGAACAAGAACAGTGGTTTCTTTAGTTTTTGGACTGTATTTCAGAACCCTTCCACTATCTTCTCCAGAGAAAACCAATTGCATGAAGTTCCTGAAACAAGTACCTTGTTAGAACTTATGCACCAATTTTAAGTGTGTACAATAATATATTTTTTAATAATTAGGATATATTAGTCTCAAACTCCGCAACAGATTTCTTGATTGCTAATAATAGGAATGAAATTTTGCTGTTGATTAGCAAAGAACATGTTGCTAATGCAAATTGGCAACAAATTTTGCACACTGAATCCTCTATTCCAAAATTGTGTTTTATCTCGTATTTCATTTGATACGCACATGTATCATATATATATATATACACATCACTTATTTATTTCAGGAAAAAATTTATATGCTCGACATGCATATAATAAATAATAGAGGATGAAATGAACACAAGATCCGATCTGCAAATTTTGTTCAATAGTAATTAGGAAGTTCCCTCCTTGCATAACTGCCGGTTTTCTTGTATTATATCCATCATCAAACTAAAAATTGATTTGAAAATCAGTAATAGTAGGAATCAATTCAATTTTTCGACAAACCTTCTTTGATATTTGGTGCTGCTATCAGTGAAATATACATTCCCTTCATCGTCAATGTCTAAGTCATTCGTAAATCCCAAAGGAACTCCTTCGGCCTCGGTAGTGAGAGATGTTGCTAAACCACCTTCAGGACCGACCTTCATCAACCCATGATATGCATCTGCAATGTACAAATCACCACTTCTTTTGTCAAATCTTAGCCCCAACGGCCTGCCACAGATGTGCTCGTTCTTCATGTAGCTTATCAGTGATGGTTTTGTATCACATAGGCCTGACCTGAAATAGTTTCCACAATATCAGTTAAAAATATCTATTATATTCGCCGCGGTTCATTTTTCATTCTCAAACCTGATCTGTCGGAACAATTTGGTTCACGTTTAGTAGATTAAAAAATCCAAAAAAAAAAAAAGCAGTGAATTCTTGGATAAGGACCTAATCTCATGCATAAATGAATCAAAAAATGATTATTAGGGAGTCGTGTTATTCCAAGTTGATTATTAACACAATCATTTCTGCACGATGGACCTAAATCATCCATATGGATGATTGAGATTTTCTCAGGATTCCAAAAAGCTCCTAAGAATTTATAAATAAGTTTCTTTCTTACTTAAAGTTGAGTAAAAGCCTAAAATGTGAAATCCCATTACAGTTCCCTTTACAGAAATGCATTATGTTAATAAAGGCTACAGTTCCATCCAGTTGACATTGAAATAATGAATAGAATTACAACTTTACATCTGTTTGGATGTGGGGTTTTGGATTTGGGGAGTGGATTTAGAGGAAAGATTTCAAACGACTCCAAATTTATATAATTTAAAATCCAATATAGTGAATGAGAAAATATCTCAAAATGAGCACTTGAAATCATCCAAACAAACTCAATGGATTTGTTGATTAATATGAAGTTCATGGCTTTCAAATCCTTCAATCCAAACACACCCTTACCCTTCAATCCAAACACACACTTACCCTTAGGTTGTGTTTGGAAAAAAAACAATTGAAATTTATGTGTTTTGAATCTATCATACAAATGCATTTAGATTATTTGGATGATATCAAATTACAAGGAATTTCAAATATCTTAAAATCAATTTAATACTATTTTCCTCAATCAATAAGCTTGATTTCCAAATCCACCAATTTTTGGGGTCATTTGAAATATTCTTTAAATTATTTTTCTCAGATTCAAATCCTTCCATCCTTCAAGCACACAGAAGTGACAAGTCTACTCCGTTTTCCACACCATCCACCAAACAAAATGCAACATAATATGGATGATTGAGAATTGTACGGGATGCCGGCTCCTGGAAGCTCCCATGAGCCATGAATGGGTGATACTTGGGTCTCCCAGACCCCAACCTGGGACTTGGGTGATTTTCACCCCACATGTATAGATATATATGTGGGGAGTCCACCATCACATATATACATGTATGTGACGGTGGACATCGTCCCGGGACCCCAGTATGATCAGCCATGAATCAGCCTCTTTCCTCATTCTTACTGAAAGTTAAGTGAAATCCCATTAACACTTGCCTTTATAAAAATGCATTATTATGTTAATAAAGGCTATTAACTTGACATTGAATTAATGAATACAATTTCTAATAACTTTAATGTAAACAAATAAAGTGACACAACTCTACTTCATTTTTCCACATCATCCACCAAACAAGATGCAGTATAAAATATACGCAAACAGCAATTTCAAGACTGAAACTTCCACAAAGCAAACCACAAACAAACTAAAAACTTGAGTGTGTTTTTCATTCTAGTCCACTCCCAGTTCGGCCGATCTTGATCCCAAGTGTATTTCACAAAATGAACGAATGACCACAGATGATGACAAGTGAGAAATTCACTCGCCTTAGTGGAATACACGTGACGTGGGGCTAAGTGGGGAACGGGCTAAAATTTCCCCAAACAGGATGAGATATATATATATATACACACACACAAAAGTGTGGTCGAGCCGGGAGTGGGCTAAGATGTTCCCTAAACAGGATGCAATATATACACATTTGGCCGAGCTGGGATCGGGTTAGAATTTTCCCAAAACAGGATGCAATATAGACACATATATATATGTATATGTATATGTATATGTATATGTATATGCATAATGAAACCCCTCAATTACTTAAAAAAGACTCACCGATTAGCCGAAGTGTAAGCAAAATCAGTCCATTTCCGGCCATCCCAGAAGATAACCCTCCCGTCGGCGACGCCCGTATACGGGCCCCGACCCATCGGGTCGAACGCCATGCTCTCGGGGCCTTGAACTTGATTCAGGAACTTGATTTCCGATTTCTGAAGCAAATTTTCATGGTCTTTTTCAACTGGAATTTCGGACCAATCAGGCATTTCCACCTTAAACGCCTCGAAGTCCGGGAATTCGGATATCGCGCCGTGATTAAACGGGTCGACGGCGCAGTAAACCGCCACCAGGATGCATATTCCCGCGAATATTCCGGCGGGTTTCATTGCAGGCAGGCGGAGATAGTAATATTGTTTTTGATTATGGGTAGTTGGGTATTGAATGGGATTTGCAGAGGGTGGTATGAATGTATGAAAGCGTTTGCTAGCTAGTGTAGAAGATAGATGCGCCTAAGAATTGAATTGGTGTGTAATTTTTTTAGCCAACCACCACCTGCCTACTTCACTACTTCAGTACAGCAAGTTTGGAGTGTTCCGGGGTTAGGTTGGTGGGTTTGTTCGGGGTCGAGCGGAGTTGAACAAGTTATTTTTTGAGTTTAATTGGACTATTATTGAGCTTTAAAGTTTGTAATTAAGCTTGTGTTGATTGTTAATTGAGTCGAGTTCAAACAGATTTTTATAGAGTTGAATACGAGTCAATCTTAAATAGGTTGATTTTTTTACGCATATTTTATTAGTAAATATTCTAGAATTAGGTTGGGAGTGGAGGTTGAACGGGTCGAGTGTAGTTGAATAATTTATTTTTCGAGCTTAATTGAACTATTATTGAGATTTAAAATTTGTGAGCCTAGTTTGATGGTTAAACAAGTCGAGTTCAAACAGACTTTTATCGAATCGAATACGAGTCAAGCTCGAATAGCTTGATTTTCTTGCACATATTTTATATTATTTGCTAATCGAATTGAGATTCAAAACGTATCAAATACAAAAAACTGTTCAAACTTGATTTGATATGATAATGAATGGAGCACAAACGAGATTTCAGTGATCAATCTCGAGTAGAGTATCAAGTATTTTGATTCATCTTCGGGTAGGATTATGGGATTATGTCATTGATTTAAGAACAATACGATATTTATAGAGAATGTTTTCACTAAAGAGCAGGTTAAAGTATGATTTGTCCCCATGCTGCATGCATGTGTTCTAATTGTATAAAATACTTTAAAATTAAAAAAAGATATAAAATATACACACTTAACATGCAAGGGTATTGTAATATGCTATAATTTGGGACCATGTTAGTGTAACTTAAATGATTAGCATAATTAAGAGTATTTTTCTAATATTTTCTTGTATTCATTTCATGTTTTATATTAATTGTGTATTTGGACTATGTTTGTAAGTACGTCTATTTCTATTTGTGCCTACATAAAGCTTCCTGTTTGGCTCAACTTATTTGAAACATCTTATGAGTTGTTATATCTTCTTTTTTTTTTAAATTAAGCTTATAGTGTTGATTCTTTTTCAGGAAAAAAAAATTAAGTGTTTATGAAAAATAAGATTTTGAAACTAGTCATAATGTTGTAATTAAAAAAGTCAAAGCAAAGAGATTTATTAAAATCTTAAAAGTAAGTTTGGATATTATAATTTTAGCTTATTTTGAAAGAATTTATTGGAAAAGTTTGGCCCAGCTCTTGCGTAATTGAGTATGAATTTATTAACTCGTGATTTTCCATGCCCAAAAAAAGGCTTAACCACGATTATAGAAGAGGAAATTAAACAACCATCCCACTTGCCAATTATTAATAAATTAAATGTTATATTACATTTTTTTAACATAAAATGTTATATTACATTGGAATTAACAATTCGATACCATAGCTAGCTATATATAGTTATCATAGAATTCGTTAACCAAAAAATGGTACAATGATTAAGAAATGTTGAGAAAATGTAAATTGAGACGAAAAATAATATTTTTGATCTTGTAACATCAATTTTTCTTTTTAATGAAAATTAACAATGAAACTCCAAAAATTACTAGTGCAATTTGAACAGTTAATCTCCATTAATCCATTATAGGAGATTTATTATCAAAATATCTTTTTTAGTAATAAGATTTATTATCAAATCTCTTAATTGTGATAGTAGTAATGTACTTCTTGAATATTATTATAGGAATTTTTCTCTTAGAAAAGCCATCCATGTATGTTTTATTGAGAATATAAATTTCACTTGAAAAAAAAAGAGACTGCAAAAAAATATGTAAGAGGTTTCTTTCTTCATCAAATGTTGTATGGAAAACAATCAAACAGAAATTGGCACAAACATTGACAGCGGACACATAGAATTAACCCAAAAAATCTAAGAATTTAATTTAATAAATAATTGTTCTATTGTACATGTTAGAAGAACATAACTAGTTATAAGTTGCATGTAACCAAAAAAAGAAATAAGAAGTTGCATAGCAATCTCTTTTACTTCTCAACCTTTCTGCAGAAACAATCTGGTTCACTTCAAAAAGGTTTTCAATCAATATAATCTATACTACTGTTTCACCAACCTCTTCCACCTCAGTTTTCACTATGTTATGACATCCTATACTATGGGGGGTCTTTCATTTTCGAAATCTCGTGAGATTTCCAGATACAAACTATATGATAACCGAGACCAAAGAATACTAACACCATCAATATGGTTCAAATGACTCGCCAAGAAGACGATAAATAAAGCGGTTTCCAGTAGTCAGCTACGCTCGTCTCGAGTCAGACATCTTGGACTCTTCTATAAAATAAAACGTAAGCAGCTGAAGTTTTGATCTTGTCCTCGCTGATTGGCGACACATGGCTATCGTCAAAGTCATACCACCGATCACCGCCATGCTGCATCATAAACGAGCATTTCAAAAAGTTCGTTATCTTAATTTCCATAATATGATATCATGCTACCAAATTTCCAAATCTTATTCTTTATGGAATATAGCTGCCAAGGGTTGCAGGGCTCGCAAATCCAGAAAGAAACATTCCCACGTCCCAATATTATACAGGGCAGATTATATAGACACTCCCTAAGTGAGACCCTAAATGCGAAAAAAAAATGACTTTTGGGAAATTACCATAATTTCCCCTGTCAGTAATAACAGTAAAAGCATATTGCAATTTCACCACATGTTTTCGGGATTGTCAAGACCTGACAGTGAGAGTCTTGGTAATTTGCAAAACCTCAAAGGGTTCATAGTAATTACTCGATAAGTGAGGGGGTGTGCATGTAATTATCTCTATTATGTATCCAATTTGACCAGGAAAATCCTATATGAACGTTAAAGAAGTGGAATTTTGAATGTATGTACAACTTTGCCCTTAAAAGTAGTGGTTGAGTGTTAGTCCGGTATAGGTTTTTGGAGGAAAATTCTATTTCAAGAAATTGGGGAGTCCAAACAAAAATAGTAAATTTGGGTCCGGAGGAGGTAAATGCGAAGAAAATATATGACACGTTATGTCATAACAGGTTATTGTTAGGAACGAAACAAAAAGGTGCAAAAGACAATACAAATTTCATTAACTTAACAAAGTTAGAGCCTGAACTTACATGAACGAATGCTGTATAATGACCTCCTCCCATACTTCCATAATGATTACTGATTGCATAAAGAATGTAGCGGTTCGAGGGCTGTTCCCCCTTTTGAGCAATATAATTGGACAAATCAAGATCATGGATGGGGAAATCAACATACGTCTCCAATTTATTCTTCAGAAACCTGCTATATGAGAATCTTTTCAAATGAATCACCAAGACTTCTGGCAGTCTCCAGAGGTCTAATTTTTTACTCGCTTGGCAATGTTTCTTGCAAACAGGGCAGTACCTAAAGATGGGAAAATTGCGGGTTAGGGAAATTGCGATAGCTGAAGATTCTATGGGAAATGTAATAACTTTTAAGAACTCCCTTAGTTATTTTATAGGAGTCATAACTTTTAAGATGGGAAATTGCGGTTATGTTTTTAGAAAATGGTTGGAACTAATGAAATATGTCCAATTTAAGTGAGGTTTGTTGATGTATGATATGTAAAAATCATGTTGAGTTACTTATTTGGTAATGATTATGTGATTTAAAAATAGTACAATAAGAAAAATAAAAGAAAGAATAGTTGGAGTAAGTAATTATTGATGAGAGAAAGTATGGAGTGATGAATGAGTCAAATTGATAGTAAAATGTAGGAAATTGTCAGTGTAAATTTGAAAATGGGTGTTTTTTTTATTGAAAATGGGTTGTAGTTTGAATTTTTAAGATAATTGTGATCCAGAAAATAAATATTTGTTTTCAAATCTGAACATGGCCTAACAAACGAAGCAACCAAGAAAAAGAAATGTTTGGAAATCAAGGACTAGCATACTGACCACATATCTTCGGGTCCTAGAGGCTCCTCCGTGAGAAATGCTTCGAGGCATCTATACAAAGAGACCGACTCTTGTGGTCTTCTCGTGAAGAACCCGGATTTAAAAACCTCAGGCAACACGCTTAGTGGCTGTAGATTATAACGTTTAACCATTTTCTCTGACCAAGAAACGAGCACATTAAATCTTCCAGGTATTGGCGTGGGTTCTACCGGCTCTTCCATAGCAATCTCAGAGCCTCTTTCTGCTCCTTTTGCATCTGTTAAGTAAAACTGAAAATCATCATCCGACTGTTCTTTATCCGATGTCTCGTCAATCCCACTCATTCTAGGATTGCTGGTCTCCTCCGTTTCCATGATTTCTTCAGTTGCAGTATTGCCATTGTCGGTAAGATCTTCATTAGGTATCAAGAACGGAGCAAGTGACTTTTCATACACTTCACGAATATCAGATCCGTTAGCAATGTTTTTCCGGACTACAAGTGGAACCCCGAATGACTTCCAGCTCGGCGTCAATTTCCCCATAATAAATTTTCTGATAGACATTTAATTATGTAGCTTGAATCAGAAAGTTGAGTACAAGGAGCAAAGTAATTTTGCAGAAGACTCAGTTTACAAAATATAAGGAATAATTATATGTACACTCCTTACTTAATGCGTAATTACCACATGCCCCCTGAGGTTTAACAAATACCAAGACATCCCTGTCAGATCCGGACAACTTGAAAAACTGTGGTAAAAATTTGTGCTATGTTTATACTGACAATGCGTGAAATTGTAATATGTTTTCACATATAGAGGAAGTTATGGTAATTTCTCAAAATATCGGAGTGTTATTCGTAAATAGGGTCTCATGCAGGGGGTGTTCATGTAATTCACCCAAAATATAATAACAAGCACATATATTTGGGAAAACATGGCAAATATGGACAAAACACCAATCAATTTAGAACTTACTCATCGATCTGCTGATGCATAAATACGACCAGAGGAGCTTCCTTAACTTCCTTCGACATACTATAAGCAATTAATTGATCATTGTCTCTAATTAAAGACAACGAGTCAGTTGGCTCCTCGAGAAAACGTATAATCCGGTTGTTATAAATCTGTACACATTCGCATGGATTAGATCTTTAGACATGAGTAATTTAGAATATATTAGTGTAATTGATAAAGTTACCTCAGCCACCAAAAGCATTTCATCAACCCCCAATGAACACGCTGTGCTTAAAGCATTAGTCAGATCTTCAAGCTTTCCATTCTTAGGTACGGTCACAGTAAATGGGGATGGCTGAGTAGTGCCATCAGTTTTTACGACTGTCAATGTCATCGTTCGCATGGATGTTGATGGAAGAGGTAAGGATACATACATAAACGGGTCGAAAGTAACAGACACCTTTCTACAAACTGGGCACACTAATGTGGACCGGTATTGACCCTGCAATAATATCAACCAGGTTATGTTAGTGAAGACTAGAAAGAAATGATAAAGACCACAACTACCAGAGAATAATTTAGTATAAGTGAGAGACTGATGTTAAAGATCATTTCTAAAGTGGTGTTACTTGAGGAAGAATTTAGAAATTATATAATTAAATTCAATAATAGGTAATAAAACATTAGTGAGATTTTGTGGCTGAACCAACGGAGATTATCATATAGACGAGACCCGAAAAAGATCAAATATTTACAGTTGGACCCGATAACATGGGCAAGAAATTAAGATCATGATTGGCTCAGTCCTCAAAAATAGTAATGAATATAAAATATTAATACTAAACATTAATTGGAAAAAATTTGCCCAGACCCGGCTTAGCCGGACACCACAAATCACATGACAAGTGTAATATACGTAAATCATATGGCAAGTGCAATTCACTTGTCGTGGAATAATTTGAGTTACTAGCTCCTTTTTTTCTTTTTTTTTGGGGGGGGGGGGGAGGAGGCCATAGCCAAAAATCCCGAGTTTACTCGTCTGAATTTAAAAAATCATGCTTACTTGGCACACATCAACAACTACAGAGTCATTACGAGCCAAATGATTTCTCCAATACTCATCAGCTACGTCTTCATCTGGTCGACCGTCTGAATCTTTGGCTTCAGCATAGGGTTTGCATTTAACACGATTCAAATCTTCATGCAGTCCATCTAAGAGAAATGCCAGAAGCTCCTACAGAAAACAATAGTGGTAAAAATCGAATTCTTACAGATGATAAGTTGAAATTTGGACAACAGGAACAGTAAAGCAATTTTTATAAATGAATTAGAAATAGTACTAACTTGAGAGTCATGTTGATTAAAACCACTGAATTGAGGAGCAAAATGAGCAAGCTTCAACTTGAATGTTCTTGGTGCCACTGGGCTAGCTCCAGGAGCCCATAATTTCTTCAACAGATCTCCAAAAGCTGAAGCAATCTCACCCTGTCCAAAAGCAATTATTCAATTTGTTTGAGAAATAAAGTTCCATCAATCATAAACTACAGCACGAATATGCAGAAGAAAAGTACAATGACTGATCCTAATTTCTATATCACATACAATGCATAAGAACATCAACCGATCTATACAAGAGAGAACTGCCTATATACATGTGTGTGTGTGTGTGTACATATAGTATTTACAAAATGGAATTTAACTGCTGACGTTGTAAAGAATGTTTTAAATGGAAATCTCATTGACTAAAAGGCAAAAATATTGTGATAACAACAAAAGGAAAAAAACATAAATGGAAAAGAAAAGGTACATCTATAGAGAGTCTGAATAATGTAAAGTCTTAACAAATACAAGAACATACATTCATGCCCAATGGATTCTCTGTGTTTATTTCACTCCTGTAATCTCCAAGAAAGTAGTCAACAAGCTTTGGCGTATGTGCTAGACACTGAAGAGCACTATTCATGAAACAAGTATTCCCCAGGTTTTGTAATCCAGTTAAGCCCAAAGTACCAGCTTCAAACGAATTTCCCAAGACAGTAGAAGAATTGCTTCGGGAAGAATTAGTACTATTGTTGATAGCACTACCATTCATCAAATATGAAGTACCATTAGTATATTGTCCAATCTCATCTTTTTTAACTCCCATATTTCTAGGAGAATCTGACAAGCCGTATACTTGCAACTCGAGGAGCAACTGCACAAATCAACAAACAAAAAGAACTTAATTCAGATAAAAAAAGTATGTAATACAAAGCATGAACAAAGATACCTAATACATTTCCATTAAACCACTTTAATTGATGATACAGTCTAATGAAGCTGCTTCAGCCTAAGAAAGACCCGGAAAACAAGGTATAGAGTTGAAATATAAGAATGTTTACAACAAAAATGGTGCAGCATACACCTTAAAGTCCATACACCCTTCAGCAGGGCATTTGTCTATACAACTGGAAGTCCATTGCCCTCATAGCAGCTGAAGAAAGTAATAGGAAAACCCATTAAGCAAATTAAATGTGTCCTTAACATTGTTTATTATTTCCTTTTCCTTTAGGAGGGTGACGGTGACTATGGGCATCTAAAAGAGTCCTCCTGATCAACCTTTTGCATTTCTTACACATCATGACTTCAGTGTTAACAAATCAGAGTATAACCTCACGTTGCAGACAAATTAGGAATTACACTTAAAGATGCACAACCCTTTAATAGAAATATATGATCACTTAATGCATTGTCACTGCAATATATTACTTACATCCTGATCTGTTTGCTTCTGGGACTCTTTTTGGATCTTATTTTTGTCATTCAAAAATAGCAGCGTTGTCTGCCCAGAAAAATCCCAAACCCGTAACTGCACAGCATAGAGTTTATCATCAATCTCCAGGAAAAAAGTTAAGAGGTACAATGTTGAGAAATAAAGATTACTAGAACACTCACAGGCTCAGACTCTGCATTGAAAATCTTGCATGCTCTTCTGTAGCACTCAACTGAATTATCCTGAAAATTAAACCAAAAAAGAAACTCAAAGATGAAATGAAATAATCAAGAGTATCTAAATAACATAGCTTCTAAAATTGCTGAAAATTAATTTCCGTATGCGTGCATGAAAAGTATTGCTTGACTTCTGTTTAAGAAAGAAATTAGAAGACTGTAACATAAATAGCTGCTAACAAGATTATTAATTGAGCATTGATCAATGGCCAATCGAGCGCATTACCAGTGAGAAATTTACGGAACAGCATTACATTGGTTGACTTTGATAACATATTCCCGAAAACGACCGTCATCACTTAAACCTTATACAGACCCATGGAATAAGTGACAAACTTGACTGAATCCAGATTCTAATTCACAAGGAAGTTTTGCTTGCTACAGAAATAAAAGATCGGAAACAAGCATTTTGTCTTTGTTTTTGCAAAGAAGTCCAATATCTCATAACCAAGATAGATGAGGAAATTCTAAAGCAGTTCAACTGATACCAGGCACAGCATAAAGCAAAAGGAGGAGCAGACAATGGAGATGAATCATTTCATCTCTATATTTGTCTAAGAGTGAGCTTATAATCGACCCACTAACAGTCCCCTACTCCTATGGAAATTCTCTATCAAACCTAAAGAACTGACCGCCAAGACATCAAGTGGCAAGCCTACCAGTAAAGTAAGTTTGTCAAAAAAAAAAATTGAAAGTTATCAAGCACCACGAAATGGATTCCAAAATGAAAAAACATGACTACATTCCCATCATTATGAATAAAGCATTAATTGTTGTTGGAAGTCAGATGGTAAGTAATGATTAGAAAAATTAATGAATACCTATGAATGACAAAATCACAATTCCATAATTAAAATGTAGATCCCCTCAAAGAAAAGACATTGCTTACCAGATGGCCCACAAAGTCCTCATCGATCAGGAGTTTCTAAATATGTACTTCCTTAGTCAGAATAAATTCTACATTTAAAATTTCCGAAATACTTCATTATCAACTAAAGATTATTTAAATATTTACAAGTTCTTTCCATAAAATAATGAGCAAGGAGAATATAAGGCAGGAACAAAGACAATGAGACCAGCTCACGGATTACAGACCTTTTTGCTTATTTTTACTGCTAGTACACTGGTTTCCCTCAGAACAGAAAGTCTAAGCTGCAGAGGATAGACATCTGACATATCTTCTTCTACAGCTGAAGAATCTTTGCGTTCCTTTAATGAACTTTTGAAATCACTGTGCCTGGACAGCATAGACAAGATAAAACAAAAGTGGATCACGTAACTTCATTTGATTCCAAGGAGCATCAATAAAGTAGCATTGACAGTGTTGTATTATTTGCATCCATGGAAAATGTCTTTTTCAGCCTAGAGGCAAATTGTACAAGTTTATTGATCACCTACACACGTATAAACCGACAACCCAACAGAAAAGTACGATAATAGAAAAAAACATGTTATTGAAACCATTCACAAGGGCAGTCAACATGAAGCCTTCAGACAAAAGAAATATGATAGCAAGAAAAAGCATAACCTTCAATTGCAACAAAATGAACCGAACAGCTTCCAACTGCACTAACATGGAAGTTCAACTCATGGAAAGCTATTTAATAAAGATTGTTGGAGAAGAAAGACTAATGCATGAATTGTGCATAGTTCTTGCACAAAACTCAAACTAGCGAACATTATGCAGGACACACACACACACCGGCGACCCCGTATCCACAGACTAGTGGTGCGATATGTAATGGATTGACATTTTCTACACAGCAATTATGCTAAATTTAACTTTTGGCCAATGCAATTATGGTTTCACTTAATTCTTGCTTCACAGGCTCAGCCATGCATGTGTACATGTACGCAAATTAAAATTTATCATACAATATTCAGAATAGAAAGTTTAAGCAAAACAGTGACACATAAACCTAGTAAAAGTTCTACAAGTATACTGACCATTTGAGTGTCTGAAGCCACATTTCTCCGGGGACCAAAGCATAGTCCCTACCAGATACCCCAACTTCTCCATTTTCCCCATTTCGTAACAACTCATCCTCTTTCCTTAGATTGAATGCAATATCTGAGTTGAATATGTTGTTGAATATCTTCATTGGACCCCCATATGTCGGAGCAGGGGATGCAGCATAAGGAATTCCCTTCTTTACCTCCAACGATAAAGGGTCCTGTGCCTCCTTCCACCATCTGAACCACACCCCAATTCATGGATCAAAAACAAAAACAAACTAAATCACTCGACAAAACTCGTAAGAGTAACTCCGTAAAAACGAGAACAAACATATTCCGCCATTCATTCACACTTCCCTTAACCAATCACAAGTGGTGACAGCACTCACACTAGCTTATCAATCCAAGAGTCCCCCGCCCCCACGCCACAAAATTATTAACTTCAATCAAGAAAAGAACAGGTAACTAAAGTAAGATCTCGAAGCAAGTTAAAAATCAAAAGCAAATAAATCACCAGATTATTAGTTCCAATCTCAAAAAATAGTACAAAATAGGTAAAACCAAAACCAGTAAGTAAAGCACAACCAGAAAAATTCAGCAATTATATTTCCCTTTCTTTACTTTCCATATGGATTAGCAAAAATGACCTAGATTTTCCCTTATTTATGGAGATGTAGAGTTTAATTAGCGCCACATTCAATTCAAATAATTTCTTATTTCCTCCAAATCAGATTTGCATATTAATTAAACTTTTTTATTATATTTTTCCTCAAAAAAATTGAAAAACCTCGATTTAGGAGTAACATTTGAAAATTGTTTATACCTGAATGGAACTAAATAAACTCTCTGGTCATCATCTAATGGCAACGGCGCTTCTTCTTGCTGTTGCTGTTGCTGTTGCTCAAAATCGAAAGAGTTTGAAGAAACTGAAGCTGAACTATCATTCTTAACATCATTATCCATCCTCTGTATGTATATGTGTATATATATAGAATGAGAAAGACAAGGATTCAGAAATGGCGGAGAGAAGTTCACATTATTTTTAGAGAGAGAGAGAGAGATTGGCGGATTTACAGAGAAAAACTATTTTTTGATTGCGGAAATGGAAAATTGCAAATAATTTTACTATTTATAGTTTTATTTTTCGAGAATTTATTTTATTTTATTTTTATTTTTATTTGGAAAATTTTAAGACCGGCTGAGAAGGAAGAGAGGGATATACGGAGAAAGGTGCTTAGCTGGTGCTGCTCTGTCTGAACATTTACTCTGATCTGATCTATATATATATATATATATATATAAGCCAGAAAAAGTTCAAATTTCATTTCAATAATCAAAAAGAAAATAGGGATGTTTGTCTAAAAAGTCCTAATAAAAGGAAATTAAATAGTTAAAAATGATTTAGAATGCTTTATTAGGCAAGTTTTGTTCATGAAGGAGGCATAAGGGTTGACGGGAAATTCTAGTCCACTCCCGATTTGGCTAAATTCATATGCATTTTATAAAATAACTTACCAGTTATATGACAAGTGTAATACACTCTCCTTGTAAAATACATTTGGATGCTGTAAAACCGGGACAAGGCTAGAATTGTCCAAGGCATTGGTGGGGTTAGAAGTTCCGAACGCCAAATTGTGTACTAATCATAATTATTCGTATATAATGTACTCCAAAGTAGATCCTACAAATATAAATGAATGGATTATCATAATTACTCGTATATAATGTATTCCCACGTAGATTCTACAAATATAAATGAATGGATTCAGTGTTTTGAGAGCTTCTAAGAATGAGCTGTCGATTTTTATTTGAATTTATTGAAAGACAGATAGGATCTAATATAATCACCATTGTGGATTATATCTAATTTTCATATCAAATTGAAACTACAATGTGATGGGACGACGATCTCGTCCAACATCTCATACCTCGCTTTATATCCAGAACCCAACTCCACAAGGGATCTTATATAATCACAATTATAAATCATATCTAATTTACATAAACTACATGTACATAAACTACAACATGATAGGACGGTTGTCGCGTCCAACCCGTCACACCTCGTTTCATATTCAGAACTCAACCCTAACGGGCTAATAAACTTCTCGCGATAATAATCATTTTGTTATTTATATTATGCTTGGATCAAAAATCTGAGCGAGAAAAATTTATTTGAATAAAAACACAAAATTAAAACGGCATATCTTTCTTAGTAAGATCCACAATATAAGCCCATGCTACATTCTTTCTTGGTCATTGTATAAATGGTGAATATATGTACACTCATTCACTTACTGACTAATTACCACAAGTCTACTATGGTTTGCAAATTACAAAAACACCCCACCAGATCCTTACAACTAAAGAAGAGAGGTGAAATTGTATTCTATTTTTACTGAAAAAAATTGTAATAAATATTTACTAAGAGAGAAAATTACAGTAATTTCTCTTAGCTCAGTTATTTTTTTCGTATTAAAGTCTCTATGACTATGTAATTTACCGTTCTATAAAATCTATAGTTGACACCAACCCATACAACATGGGATTAACAGAAGCATCAGTTCAACAGGTTTTCCTTCTCCAAGTCTCGAGTACGCTGACGTGCTACAAGGTCTCACAACACACCCGATCAGAAACCGAAATACTACAAAAGACAGGCTAAAATTGAAACGACCGTATCTCTGGCAAATATAAAGCACATTACAAACACATAACTCTCAGCATAATTAAATTAATTAATAATGGCGTGAGCCAGTGTCATAAGAACGGCCTCTTGGATACGGGACTTTAGGCTCAAACCCTTGATCTCTAACATTGCCAGGAAATCGACCTCGTTCTCTGTAAGAGTCATAGTAGTCTGAATTGTAAGCGCCGTGTGGTTCACCAGCCGGTTCAGTCCCTGCATTGTTATAACCCCGAGACAGATCACTATGGCTAATGCCACTGTTGGGATATTGTTCCATGGCAACATGCTGGTATTGCTGCTGTCTTGCTTGAGATTCTCTTCGAAGAAACTCCTCTCTCCGACTGGCGTGACGAGCTCGAAGTGATACTAACTGCTCTTCGTATTGTGCGTTGATTATATTTATCCTCTGAAATAAAAGAAAATACACGTTTTGTTATGCTGACAGTAACCTCGATTTCAGGAACGAAAAAGATAGGAATAGTGTCACTTTATCATGACTTTAGCATCCCTAACGTTCGAATTTGGTTTCACTCAAGTCTTTTTGGACATTTTTACCCTAAATGTGAAACAAATATGTCTAAAAGGACTTGATGGTAAATATGTCCAAAAGGATTTAAGTGAAACGAAATTTGAATGTTAGGAATGCTAAAGTCACGATTTGTATATGAGGGACTCAAGCGATTCTACGATAAACATGAGGGGCCAAAAGTGACATTTATCCCGAAAGAAAGTAAGGCGATGATAAACAGATAAATCCCTATAACAATTGATCAGAAAAGTGTCACACCAGCATATGGAGTTTTCTATGCTTTCTTCCTCCCAAATGGAAAGTATATCTCAGAGAAAATATACTAACTTCAACAACTTGACATTTAGATACAGTTTCGTATTTACATTAATACTATCGGAGATGGTGGATTATTAATAAAAAAAATATGTTCTGCCATCCAACTAGATATAGATGACCTTGTGAATAACCAGGAACATACGATAATTGTTTTGAATATAAAAACAAGTTTATCCCTACTCTTCTAATTGATCTTTTAAATAAATGTTACAGAAGTATACATTATTTGAATCTAAATTGCTGCTACTCTAATTCGAATAAGAAAATTGTAAAAGAAAATGTCCTGCATAATTAGAGTAGTTAGAATCTTAATAAGGGATCTAAATGCAGTCGGTTATGATGGGCATCTCAGTCCAAGGATGGTACTCCCGAGCACAACAAGAATATTAGGTGTTTCAAGCAAGACTTTGCATTAATATAATGCTTTCTTTCATGGTATGATCAACAGACTTGAGGGAAAATAAAATAATCTTTGTTATCAAGTCTATATTATTTATATCGTTTGAGAATCAGGCCCCATTTGGTTTATATTATTTAGCTGATTTTAAATAAGAAATGGTCAACTCATTCTTAAAAATCTGCAAAAAACTTTGTTTATGAAAGTTGCATTCAAACAGACTCATTTAAATTCTCTTTGCCAAAGCACACAAAGACTGAAAACATCTCAACTGACGTTTCAAAAAAATACTGCATTAACTCAAAAAGAGTTGGAACAAACCTCCCTATGCCGAGCATTTTCCACGTCTTCTGCATCAGTTTGTTCCTTGCTCAGTTTCATGATGTCATCAAGGAATCTCTGCTCAAGACCTTCAAAAGTTCGCTGCATGTGATGATTATCTTCGTAGCCTATGTCCATGTCCTCTTCATGAGGCTGGGTCCTTGGATCTCCACCACCTTGTTTGTCTAATTGCTTTCGAGAATCATGCCTCTGGCTTTGGTAATAGGATCTAGGGTCTTCACGTCCTTGACCTAAACACAAATAGTGGTTGTGACTTGTGAGCAGTCTATTTTCCACCTAACACAAAACGACTATCAACTGAGGAGAGATACAGCAAATCAAGTTGATATGATATTACTTTTTCTAAATTGTTGTAAGGACTATCAATTAATAATGAGAAGAAACGTACATGTCATCAAACTAATATCACGACTGACTAGAATGAGTAAGGCAAAAATTATAGTAAGCAGACTTTTACGTTGAACATCTATAAATGCAGCAAGTTGTCCAGCAAAATGTTTATCGACATGCCATTTTCACAAAGAGATATTTGACATCCTTCAATTTGATATTTCAATCAATTTGATAAAATCCTGTAACCGAACCCTTCATTAAGAACAAAGAGTGTTGATTGCATCGACGTCCCTCAAGATAACTATCAGATCATCTTACTCAAGTTTTCGTACATATCAAGTCAAGCACTATTGAGTCTACTTCCATTTTCTTCTCCTCAGGCCCTGTGCATCATACCATGTTCAATCATTAATTTACCCCCAGAAATTTCACCTTCAATGTTTATGGATTAATCACAAAGTTATCCAGTATGCCATCATTCATAACCTATTTGAGTGCCAAAAAAGCAGGGTTTTCTTCAAGTGAACAAAAAATTACACCCTCAAAAAATCAATCTTGCATTTATTTCACTGCCTACTGTGCAGTTATATGAGAAAATAATAGAAGCCGGGCAAGAAAACAGTGTCTATAAATGATAAATCCAAGATAGTATTTGTTAAATTGTATACGCTTCATATCATGTAGTGATCCAGAGATATCAAAGTCTATAATGATATCTTGTCTGGAATTCTCTTGAAGACCACCAGAGTAAATTATATTTCTTTCAAATAACAATAGTTGTCAAGAATTTTTTTTTGCCATTCTGTGCTTCCTTTCCAAGTCCATTGCAATTTCCCTCTATTTTTTTATTTTTTTTTTGTACCACCCAGGTGGTAGTTTATTGTTTTTGCCATTTTTAGGAAACTAAGCACCTCATTGTTTTCTTCACCAGTGGCATGCTAGGAGAAAAAAAAAAAAAACCAAGCACATTTTGAGCAAAGGAGTTAGTTGTATCATTCGTCAAGTTGCATAGAGTCAATCAACTCATTCTTCACTAGTTCTACCCCATTCTCAGTGTGCCGTGTACTCCAATAAGAAATAGCAAAAAGATCACTTCAATAATTATAGTATTATCTATATCTCAAGCCAAAGGAACTTTAAACGTTATATTCTATCAAAGGAATGGTTAGTTGCCTAATTTTGTGTATTCATCAAGCATCGCCAAATTGATTAGTCTCAGTGCAACTCCAGAGTGCCAAAACAGACTTCTTGACGTTGATGCATAATGTTACTCATAACTAGCACAGCACAAGAAATATTGCACAAGGCAGTGGGCTGGATTGAGTCCATTAATGATGACGCAAATCCAAAAATCTCTCTAAGACCTTTCACAAATCAATTACCTACGTAGGGTATCATCATACAATGATTTGTCATACAGAAACAGAAATGTCTGGCTTTGTACTTTTAATTGCCATTACAGGTCAAATAGGTTTGTAGAGTCGGGTTTCCCGTTCACCCACAAGGGAGGAGCCGAAAAGCAAGAGGTTAGAAGAGAACAAATTATGAGGAGAAGCATGTTTTAAAGTCTCTCTTCGCCATCCAAAAATTGACCACCTTAGGTCGGTTACATCAAAAAACTATAGACTACAACAAATCTATTGATAATGAAGTAAAAACAGCTTATACATGTAACTGATGAAATATTTGGGAATGGTGCTCCACTTGTGGACCAAGACCGAGATAAAATTCCAGCCAGGTAGAATTGAGAAAATCTATAGCCTAGATCAACATTATCACAGTCAAAAAGACTCTGTACTTAATATGGTTAGTTTACTTCAACTAGGCGAACATAAAGCATCAACTTTATATTATCTGAAGACTTTCATAAAGAAGATCAATGCAAAAGTTTCACGGGCATGTAATGTGCATTTCCAGTTCCCATATCTTCTCAGTACTTAGCAGTACATTCTCCGCTTCTGTTGTGTCTGTTCGATTAAGTGGGTTAAAACAGAGAACATCTCATGGAAGTGGATTTTAAAGTGCACAGAAAGGCGAACGGCATTTCCAAATCAACGTGCAGCTTTAAAATGAGCTTCACAATTTAAACAGCATATTCCCTTGTTTTCTGATGAACAGAAGCTTTACAAGGAACTTTTTAAGATTTGTTCCAGTCAAGCGAGGAGTTAGATAGAGAACACTGGCCCCCCAACTTCAAGCTAGAGGCTAAACAACTCCATAAGACAAATGAATGTAAACTTATGCTTGCTCCTAGCCTCTTAGAATTTAAGCAGAACCGTCATGCATCGACCATAGTTACAACTCAAAAGGATTGTTAGCCTGCTACTTGAACACAATTGCATTTTCCCAAACACTGGGATGATTGCTAAACCACAGAGGAGTCATTTTGCAACTGTGTGTATTTATCTAGGTAACAGATACAAGATAAAACATGTTCACTGTAAAAAAAAAATGTATCTACCAGTGAAAAGATACTAAAAAAAAACAGATTTTCCAGGATTTGGTACATTATTCTGACTCCAAACTCACGTCAAATACCTTATCAGATAAACTCTTCATATTTGTTTTGCAATTGAAAACTCGATTGACTACTTCAAGCCGAAAGACAAATCAAGCTACTCGATACTCGGCTCGAGATCGTTCGTTAAAAACTTGTTTGAGCTCGGTTAGTTAACATATCAAACCACGCTTGAACAACATTTTGTGTGTTCAATAAATTTGAAGCTCGACTGGATTAGTAAAAATTGATAATATATGTGCAAAAATATAAAGTTACTCGAACTTGCCTCATGTTTGACTCGATTAAAACTCGTTTGAACTATGCTCGATTAACAATCAAACCAAGTTCAAACACAAATTATGAAGCTCAATAATTATTCAAACATGCTTGTTCAGCAACAACTTGCTCGACTCGTCTCGTTTATACTCCTAGACTATTTCAAAGATTCAGCTATATTTCTTAACAGGTACTACCGTACTAGCCTAGAATAACTCAATTTTAACCATTTGACACAGCATAAATCGAACGAACAAAAACAATTAAAACAAACAAACGATACAAAATCTAACAAAGAAAACTCGCCTTCCATGTAAGGCGCTGTAGGTGACATGGAATTTTGAGGCAATTTAGACTGCGCACCGCCATCTCTTTCCCACCGCCATTGATTGTGATGCTGATGACCTTCCTTATCGCCGAGCTCCTGGTAATATCCAGACTTGTTGTTGTGATGTTGCTGTTGCACTGGACCGGCGGCGCCACCGTATGAGCGGCGTCCACCTTCACCGCCGCCGGAATCACTCCCATAGTGGCCCCCTTGCCTTCTCATTTTTTGGTTAATTGTTAATTTGAGAAATTGTTTCGTACAATTCTGATATTTTGCTCTATTGCAGTTTGCAGGAGAAATAGAGGATTTGGATTTGTCTTAAATATATATACGGACCGGGGCAAAATGATGGGTGGGATATTTTTTTTAATAAGTTTGGGGCTTGGCCCATTTTCGATTTTCAAAGAAATTATTATAGCAAAATTGTTTCATAAAGATCAATTACTTAACTCATGGCTGGTTAATTGAGGCCCGAGCGGTATCAGCTTCTACTTTTATGGACGATATTTTGGGCTCCATTCCAAATCGTTAAAGTTAAGTTATGACTTTATTCTCCTTATTTGAAATCTTATAAGGTTTGTGTGACCTATAATTAAAAATAATCGATCCGAATGTTTCGGGGTCAGGAATCCCCTTCATCTACAATTAAAAAAAAATCAATTGCTTAAATAGTTTATTCACTTTTGAGAAATAAAAACATAATTTCATTCTAATTTTTATTTCAAAAATTAACAACTTATGGAAAGAGGGAAATTATTATTTCAAAATAAAGTTTACAAATGTCACCTAAAAGTACCAACAAATCCTTACTCAAATTTAGGGATGTAAGTTGAGCCGAGCCGGCTCGACTCGAGCTCAACTAGAGCTCGAGCTCGAGCCCGAGTTTCACAAGCCCGAGCTCGAGCTTGAGCTCGAGCCTGTTTGTATCTGCAAAAAGCTCGTGAGCCCGTCTCACGAGCTTCTTCATAATTTTTATATATATTTATTTTTATATTTTAAATATTTTTATATTATAAATATTAATTATATATATTAAATATTTAATATATAAATATTAAATATTAATTATATATATTAAATATTAAATATTAAAAATTTAGGCTGAAGACCCTACTCAAATTTTACACGTATCAACTATTAAGTAGGATTGTGAACAGGGGCGCACTTAAGTGTATTGAAGGGAAGGAACAGTGCCCCACTGATTTTTTTTTTTTAATATATAGATATTTTTAAATTATAAATTATATTCATGCCTCCCCTCAAATTATTAAATGCCCCCCCCCCCCCCCCCCCCCTCATTTCATCTTGGCTCACTTCCCCTTTCTCCCACACCCAATTCTCACTCCTCTCACTCTCGGCCTCTCTCTCTTTCTCTCTTCTATTCTTGGTCACCACTGGCCACCACACGTCCACCGCCACCAGCCCACACCTCTCAATTCTCGTCTATCTTTTAAAAGGTAAGTGTAAATTTGTTAGTGTAGCCAAAGTGTTTGATTAAATGCTTGAGTGAAATCTAAAATTTGATTTAACTTACTTTTAGTCTAAATTGGTTGATTAATACAATTTTGATTAATAATGTTTTATCAAGTAGCTAGGTGATCACATGAAATTTCTCAATGTAATTTCGAAATATTATATTTTTCCAACCAAAGAAGAATAAAAAATAAAAAAGGGGAAGAAAGAGTAGTTAATTCTATTGTTAATTAATGGAGTGGGATTGTAAAAATAAAATGATGATAGAAAATTAGAAGCAATATGTATGTTGAAAGCAAGCTTGCTTGTCGACCTCTTAGGCGAATCTTATGACGGTGATGACCTATTTAAATATTATAACTTCTAAGTTCTAACTGTAAAATATTGATAAAGCCTTTATGTTATTTGATTAAAAACAGTGCTGAAAGTGTTTTAATGCCTTTCTGTTACTTCTAACAGTGCTGAAAGTGTTTGATTATATTGATAAAAAAATTTATATTTGATTTAGATTACTTAGTAGAGTTATTATGTTATTTTCATTACTTGAGTTTTACTTAGTAGTTAGTATAGTGATTATGTTATTTTCGTTACTTGAGTCTTCCTATTAAACTTTTTTTTTTTTGGTGAACTTGCACGAATCATTTCAGACTCAAAGCTTCTATCCATTTTCAAGTGAGCAACATTCAAACAAAAAAACACAACGAGTCAGGTAATTCACCAATTCATTCCTGATAGTTTGAATTATGCCATGGTAGGTTTGTTAATTAACTAATTGATGTTTTTATTTCATATTTAGCCAGATTTAAATGACAAAATTTTTGAAAAGACCAAGAGATAGTAGTGAAGGACCTTCAACTTCAAGTGGTAATGGCTCAAATAGTTCTTCATTTACTTCCTCTATGCCTTTTGTGTCTTCAATTCCTAAATATTTTGTTTTGAATGATCTTCCTTGGGATCCTGCTGAGAGAATGAAAATTTTGGCATATCATCCTAATCTAAGAGATGAAATAAGGAGAAAATATTTACTCAAAGGACCTTGTCAACCCCGTGGCCATGATTTCCCACATAAAGAGTTAGGGAACAAACTAAAGCGTTTTAATAAAGTTTGGTTTGACCAATATCCTAATTGGTTAGAGTATAGTATAAAGGAGGATAAAGCTTTTTGTTTGTGTTGTTATTTGTTTAGAGACCAATTTGGGAAGCAAGGGGGTGATGCTTTTGTGACTAAAGGTTTTTCAAGTTGGAATAAAACAGACAGGCTAGTATCTCATGTGGGTGATGTTAATAGTGCTCACAACAAAGCTATAAAAAATGTGAGGATTTAATGAGGACCTTCAGCTTCAAGTGAAGGACCTTCAGCTTCAAGTGGTAATGGCTCAAATAGTTCTTCATTTACTTCCTCTATGCCTTTTGTGTCTTCAATTCCTAAATATTTTGTTTTGAATGATCTTCCTTGGGATCCTGCTGAGAGAATGAAAATTTTGGCATATCATCCTAATCTAAGAGATGAAATAAGGAGAAAATATTTACTCAAAGGACCTTGTCAACCCCGTGGCCATGATTTCCCACATAAAGAGTTAGGGAACAAACTAAGGCGTTTTAATAAAGTTTGGTTTGACCAATATCCTAATTGGTTAGAGTATAGTATAAAGGAGGATAAAGCTTTTTGTTTGTGTTGTTATTTGTTTAGAGACCAATTTGGGAAGCAAGGGGGTGATGCTTTTGTGACTAAAGGTTTTTCAAGTTGGAATAAAACAGACAGGCTAGCATCTCATGTGGGTGATGTTAATAGTGCTCACAACAAAGCTATAAAAAATGTGAGGATTTAATGAGGCAAAAGCAATCCATTTCCACTGCCCTTGAAAAGCAAAGTAATATTCAAAAGAAGGAGAATCATTAAGTGCCTCTATTGATGTTGCTAGATTGTTGTTACACCAAGGACTAACCTTTCGTGGTCAAGATGAATCAGATGAATCTAGTAACAAAAGAAACTTTAAAGTATTATTGGATTACATAGCTGATCAAAGTGACACTGCATACAAAGTTGTTCTTAAGAATGCTCCAAAAAATAATAAATTGAATTCACCAACTATTCAGAAAGATATTGTTCATTGCTTTGCACAAGAAGTTGTGAAATCTATTCTTGATGAAATTGGTGATGATGTGTTTGCTTTGTTAGTTGATGAGTCAAGTGATATATCTAATAAGGAACAAATGGCTTTAGTTTTGCGTTATGTGGATAAATATGGAGAAGTAAAAGAGAGAATTGTTGGTCTTGTTCATGTAGCTGAAACATCTTCTTCATATCTCAAATCTGTCATTGATTCTTTATTTGCTGAACTTGGTTTGAGTTTGAAAAAAGTTAGAGGTCAAGGATATGATAGAGCAAATAACATGCGGGGTGAGTTTAATAATTTGAGGGTTTTGATCATGAGAGAGAATAATTCTGCATACTATGTACATTGTTTTGCTCACCAACTTCAATTAGTTGTTGTGGTTGTTGCAAGGAAATATGTTGGTGTTGGAAACTTTTTTGATATGATTGGTGTTTTGTTGAATGTGGTTGGTAGTTCTTGTAAAAGAAAGGATATGATTCGAGAAAGCCACTTAGAGAAAGTGCAAAAAGCCATAGGTAGTGGTGAGATAGAAACAGTAACATGATTAAACCAAGAGCTAACTCTTCAAAGACCTGGAGATACACGATGGGGTTCTCATTATAAGACACTTTTGCTAGTGGCTGAAATGTATTCATCTATTCTTGATGTGCTTGAGTATGTTGAAAATGAAGGCAAAGACGATTCTAAAAGAAGCGAAGCACATGGTCTTCAAGTGTACTTTCAATCTTTTGATTTTGTGTTTTATCTTCATTTGATGATGCACATATTGGGACTTACAATGTCTTTGACTCTTTGTCAATGACTTTACAAAGGAGAGATCAAGATATTTTGGAAGCTATGTTAATGGTGGGTTCAGTCAAACGACAATTGCAAATGTTTAGAGAAGATGGATGAGATTATCTTTTAGCGAAAATATCTTTTTTTTGTGAAAAGAATGATGTTCCAATGTTGAAGATGGAAGATGATTTTGTTAATCCTAAACGGCAACGTCAAAGGACTAATGTTTCTAATTTGCATCATTATTTGGTAGATTATTTTTACACTGTTGTGGATCTACAGCTTCAGGAGTTCAATGATCGCTTCAATGAGATAAACATTGAGTTGCTCACTTGTATAGCTTCTTTAGATCCAAAAAATTCATTTCAAGCATTTTCTCAATCGAAGTTGATGAGATTGAGTGAGTTCTACCCAGATGATTTTAGTTTTGTGGATCAAGGTAGTCTTGAGCATCAACTTGTTCTCTACGTTGATAATGTGAGACATGATGAAAGACTTGCTAACTTGGAGAGCATTGGTGATCTTGCTAAAGTCATGGTGAAGACAAGGAAACATCTATCATATCCATTGGTCTACCGATTTTTGAAGCTAGCATTGACTTTACCAGTAGCAACTGCAACGGTTGAGAAGTGTTTTTCTTTTATGAAATTCGTGAAAAATATTTTGCGCAATCGTATTAGTGATTCTTTTTTGAGTGATTGTGTAATTTGTTACGTAGAAAAAGATGTACTTGAGTATGTGATTAATGATGTTGTAATTAACCGCTTTCAAAAGATGAAAACTCGTAGACTACAGTTGTAAAATATAATTTACTAATTAATATAAATTGTGCCCCCCGCTGACTAAAATTTCTGGATCCGCCACTGATTGTGAACAAATCGAGTCACGTCGAATAAAGTATCATTCAAAATTATCCAAATAATCACCGCATTTTGAGATTTTAACCTTTGTAGCTTAGTTTGAATGTCAACTAAGAGCTCAAACACGTTCTTATTCGTTTGAACACAAGTCAAATTTGAGCATTCAAAATTTTACATGCTTTACCAAATTTTAGGTAATCAAGTGAAACTTCAAATTTTATTGAACAAGTAAAGTTGTTCAAATTGATTTGTTGTCTTAAAATGGTTAAATTAGAACAAACCTTTACCAAACGATCTCGAGCTGAATATCGATCAGCCCGCTAGTAAGTAATAATGTTTGTGTCGTCCAAAATATATCTTGTGTCGGATTTTTCGTTTATGAAGTTTAAAATCAAATTTCAATTAAAGATAAATTGTGGGAATATTCAGGAGCTAAGACTATTCCATTGCTTCCTTTCACCATGCATAAAACTAAACCAACTATTAAGCTAAGCTTGGAAATTCAATCGTTTTATGAATAAAAATAAGACAATAGTTTAAATTATTGGTAATGTCAATTTCGATCTATCATGTTGAAATTGTGAATTCAACATCCGTGAAATTCTAATTTGGTCTTGTTTAAGTCCTTTTAGATATATTTACCTTTAAATTTGGTTTCACTAGCCCTTTTCATGTGAACAATGCATGCTAAGAATAAAAATATCTAAAAAGATTTGAGCGAAACAAATTAGAACACTAGGGATGTTAAAGTTAGGATTTAAACATAAGGGACGAATTTAATTCTAACATTAGGGACCAAAAGTGAAGTTATCCCTTGTTTTTTGAAAAATCTATGCTAGACCAAGTCCAATGGACTCCTAGTGTCTATTTCTCTTGTATAGTAAAGTATATTGTGTGCAATCCACACACACAATACACACTCAGAACATTAGACACGATCTGATATGAATTACCCCTTATTTTTATATATAATTTACTTTCAAACATTGATTTTTTGAAAAATTATGATTTGAATGAGCCTAAAAGAACTTGTCATTGGGCCCAAAAACCAAAAAGCCTCTAGGCCCAAAATCCAAGCCCAAAACCAGTAATGGTTATTTACCATATATGTATATATGTGTGTGTGTGTGACTTTGTGAAAGAGAAAATCAAAAGTCCGATGGGTGACATCAGTGGAACCACCTCCTCCGCCACGGCGGCAGCCGCCGCTTCCACCGCCGACGAGGATCTGCTACTCAAGAAATTCTTCGCTGAAGTCGGCGAGGTTGAGCGCGACAACGAAGTGAACAGGTGCGCTTATAATGAATATACATACATACATACATCTAGGTTTATGGTGGAAAAATAATGCTTTTAATTTGTTTCGATTGGCGTACCTGTTTATTGTCTTTCCTGAAAATTCCCGATAATTGATAGATAGAACATGAAATTTGTTGTATGTATTGTGTATGTATATGTGAACAGCTATGTGCGGTTGCATAATTGATAGATAGAACATGAAATTTGTTGTATGTATTGTGTATGTATATGTGAACAGCTATGTGCGGTTTCAAGTGGAATGAAAGAGTTATTAGGTATAGATTTTGGAAAAGGAGAAGCTTTGTGCATAGTTCTATTTAGAATTTAGAATTACATTTGAGCATATAATTGTTGAAGGTGTTGATGGTAGAATCAAAACTTTATAGTTCTATTTAGAATTAATTTGAGCTTATAAATGTTGAAGGCGTTGATAGTGGAATCAAAACTGTTAACTTATTTGAATAGGTTGGATTATTCAGCAGGAAATCGCTGTAAGCAAGATTTGCTTGGAAGAGAATACAAATTTTAAGCTTTATATTGCCACATATACGATTAGCTGTTGTTGTAGCTTAAATTTGATCATCTTTTCATGCTTTATGGGACGCAAAAGTATCCGTGGCTGAGAATTTTAAATAGACAATTAAAAGCTATAAATAACAGAAATTTCAACTGACACATATCAGACATAAAGAACAATTGCTAGGGAGTTTGTGTTTTTCTACAGAAAAATCACCCCTTTCCTCTGCTTTTTATGCATCCTTTAATTTATGATATCTGTATCTTCTGACACGCGCTTCAATGATTGACTGCATGCTCGCTTACCTTGTTGCTTTTGGGCTGCTGCAGGATCCTTTCATGCTTCAAGTTAAATGCTTTTGAATATCTTAACCTACCATTTACGTCATCTATAGATGAAGTTAAAAGACAATACCGTAAGGTAATTTTTTCATGACGTCAACTATTAAGTGTTCTGTTTCTTGACATCATTTGTAAGTAAGCAAAGTGCTAACATTGCTTTCTGCTGTTACAGTTATCTTTGTTGGTTCACCCCGATAAATGTAAGCATCCACAAGCAAAGGAGGCATTTGGAGGTAATTAACTCTATAATCTTATTGCGACGGAAGTATTCGATTCGTTGCATGCGTGCTTGTACTATTCTATACAGTTGGCTCTGATTTTCTTTTTCCTTTTCTAATTGCTCGATTTTGTTTGAGTGTAATAATGTTTTTAATCTAGAATCCCCCCATCCTACCCCCCCACCTCCAAAAAAAAATGTTGAATTTTACTTGTAAAAGCAGTATGTCAATATGGCATATCACTACAAATGCAAATGAAAAGAATGCGCTGTGATCAAATTATTCTGTTAATCAATTTGCTTCCTTGAACATTACGTATTAATTACTTTACACAATGTGAAGGCTGTTAATGTTTTGTCTAAAATTAGTTAGTAAGCATCAACGATAGTAAAAATATGCATCCATGTAGTCAGGCTACCAATTTCCCCCCTTCTGTTTAGTATAATTTTTACCAATCTTTTAATCCAATTCTACATTTTTACTTGAGGGACTTCAATGAGTGTAGATACTCAGTATAGAGTAGAATTCTAGGATGTTCATTCTTTCAGATAAAGGGTGATGAGTAGTTCTCATTTGGAGTGTTTGTGTACATTTATCAGCTGCATCTCAAAGAGGTGGAAATAGTTAGCATTTTGTGGTAGTGGTGGTCCTATATAGATATAGTAGGATATTAAACATGATATGTGAATTTGGTAGGAGGTGGTGCTGTTGGATCAGTAATTCCGTTTTGTTCTCCTTTCTGAAAACATGAGCTTGATTAAGAGATTTATACCATCTCAATTCAAATATTTATCAAATCATATCCGCAGGCATTATAGTATGTTTCTATATTTGGTAAAAAAATCATTATAGTTGTCTGATTAATTTCAAAACTATGATTCCGTTTGTAGATGACATTGTACTGTTTCTGAAACAGCTTTAGCAAAAGCTCAGCAACTATTACTTGACCCGCAAGAGAGAGATTATCTTTTGAGCCAAGTCAATTCTGCAAAAGGTGGGCCCTTAAGCTTATTGTTTATTGTAATGATTTATTTCCTATCGACGACTTTACTTCTCCTATTAAAACATTTTTGGATTAAACTGCTCGTCGGCTGGGTATCTCAGTTTTAAAACTGGATCTTCGCTTATAAAGCATAAAAAGAAAATTAGTTATTGGAAAACTGGCAAAACCAACTATAATTGTGACTCTATTACTTGAATTTTCTAAAAAGTAAAATCAAGATCTAGATGGTAGTTTATGCGGCTGCCTTTTCCACGTGTCCTACTTTCCTTCTTTTTCAGATTCATCGTTTTTCATTATTGATGGAGTGGCCTGGCCCTAGTAGTTCCGTTTCTCATAGTAGCTTAGATTCTCTTCTTTTTTATTTTGTTTTCGTTACCCTTCCATTTCAACAATCTTTGACTGAATCAGACTGCAGTTCTTGATTTTTCTCATTTGCCTTTTAATATGGATAACGCGTGTGCTTCGCTAAAAAACATGATCTCTGCCTTCTTGTTGAAGAGGTTGCGATGGATTCTTTTTCCTCCACATTTCTTTCCCCTTTCTTTATTTTTGCCCTGTTCGTTTGGTAACTGAGTTACAGGTTTCTCTTTACATCTAATATTAGTTCTGCGTTCTCAAGAATGATGTTTTATCTATTTTACTTATGCTTTAAATGACTGCTCGGTGCCCCCCCACCCACCCACACACACAAAACAAAAACAAAAAAAACAAAAACAAACAACAACAGCAACAACAACAACAATTCACACTCACAAATGGATCAGTGGTGTGGTAGTTTTTTAGAGTTGTAAATTATTTCTGCATTTTTCTCTCATTATGCTTTCTATTAGTTTTGAAATATCGATCTCAAAGGAGGCTAATGCTTATATGTAATGCAGAAGAACTTAGAGCAAAGAGGAAGAAGCTGCTGAAGAAAGACAATGCTTCTAAGCTAAAGTCACTAGTGGATGAGGTAAAGTCGGTTGACATGAATATTGCCCTCTTCATGAATCATTTTGCTTGTTCATTTATCAACCAAAGTTGTTAGTTCTTTCTATACATATGCAAGAAAGAGACGCATCTTGTCCATTTATAACTATTAAAAAGAATAGTAGTTACGTTTCTAGATGACAAACACGTATTTGAATCTTCACTTTTGACCAATGATGCAGGGAAAATATGAACAAGAATATGAACGTTCAGAAGAATTCCAGCAGCAGTTAAAATTGAAGGTTCGGGAACTATTGACAGATCAGGAATGGAGGAGAAGGAAGATGCAGATGAGGGTAAGATAAGCTTCATCACTGTTTACATATTCTAACTAAGGTCCTCGTTTTCTTCACAATTTTGCTGTCTCTTCATATTGCAGATATCAGAGGAGGAAGGTAGATTAAAGAAAGACGAGGAAGAAACGAAAGAGATGTGGAAACGCAAAAGGGAACATGAAGAGCAGTGGGAAGGCACAAGAGAGAAGAGGGTTAGTTTTCTTGTACATTATATCATCTCACTGACTTATCCTCATATTAACTTTTTCCAAGTATCTGATTGCTTGCATTTTAAGAACGTATTGATTATGTTTTGCATTATTATTAAGATGATTGATGGAGGGGTTTTATGAAATGAATTTATACTGGCAATATTGCATATATATTTTTATAATGGATATAGCATAAATATATATACATGTATACATATATATGTTCTAATTATATACAACCTGATCTTTGCGCCTCAGCATGCCTTAATTGAACAGGCGATATGTATTCTCTTTGAGGTTTCTTGTTCTTTCGTTAAAATCTGGATGTTGAGTCGCCTTTCCAAAATAAAGTTCGTTCTTAATTTCATGTTTTTCAAAGTTAACTGATAGTAACTTCATTGTAGATTTTCTAACTTTAATTATCTGATTAATTTCCTTACTCTTTATTATTAAAGGTTTCAAGCTGGAGAGACTTTATGAAAGGTGGAAAGAAGGTAAGATCACACATTCAGACTGCATCTTTCATTTGCTGTACTATCTATAATTATTTTGAATGAAGCAGAAATTAGGTGACTCGAACAATTTTCTTTTTTACTATTTCATATACTTTTATAGGTTAAGAAAGGAGAGCTTCGACCTCCAAAGCTGAAAACAGAGGATCCAAACAAATCCTACGTTCAAAGACCAGTGAAACGAGGCTAATGATAGTTACTCTCTCGACGCCCTTAATGCTAATTGACCGATCAACTGTGGCACTATGCTTGTGGAGGCTTTTGAGGTGTAGAGTTAGCGATTGTATTTAACTTGTATCAATCAAGTGGGCTTACTTATTTTGATGCTCATCCCAATTAATCGTATTAAGTGGAAGTGATTACATTTTATAATTACTCTGAAACAAATATAGGTCGAATGTGGATGGTTGTGCAATATTTTCTAGTATGCCTTCTGGAGCACCAAAATTGGAAGAAAAGGAAAATGTTGATCTAATATGTGAGTTGAGCTATAAGAAAACGACATTATATGACCAAATTGAGCAAGTTGGTCACGCTATTGATATTATAATTTTTGGTAAATTACACGAAATGTGTAGTTACATAGCTCCTTTTTTTGAAATTACATAAAAGCTTGTTTGCAAAAGCTTTAAAAAATCATTTCAGCTTTTTGTTGGATTTAAGCTGTGTTTTAATGGGATGAAACAAATTGTTTTTTGTTGTTTTGTTTCACGGCTACCGAAAAAAAGTTGAATTTAAGTAAAAAGTAAAAGCGTGTCTTAAGGTACTTTTACCAAAGTCTTGTATCTATTTTTACTTTTTAGCAGTTTTTGCAAACAAATACGATGTTAGCTTTTCGAGCACTTTTATAACTGTTTTTAAAATCAAACACTTCTTTAAAAACACAAATTTTTGCAAGCAGGCTTAATCTCTATCTAAAATAATTATAATTTAACCCTCAAAAATCTTACAATTAAGCCCATGTGGGTGTTGGTAAATTTTGAAAAAAGTGAGTTTTTTTGGGTAATTACGCATTGCAAAAGGGAGTATTTGTGTGATTGTCCCTGTAAAATTATAATTCTAGGTATGTTTATTGGTAATTACTAGTGATAATCTGTTTTTGAATAAATATGTTTGAATGATTAGCGTTAGCACATCAAGTCATCAACACTGAAAGTATAATCATCAGATATGTCACTCGAACTAAGAATACGTAACATATTTTCCTTTTAGCTCGTCATGACATTCACAATATGTACATTACTGTATAACCAGTGGGATCCCGTGCCATGGCGCTAGATCTTGATTATGTAGGTAAAAATAATCAAATATATATATATATATAAGTTATACTATACAAAATCAAAAGTTTGATTCAAGTATTATCTTCTAAAAATTTATTAATATGAGCATTAAATATTATTAATAAGAAAACTATATATAAACAAGTTAAATTTTTATTTGAATTTAGATTATGACGGTAACTACCTTATCTTGAATTTTAAAATTTGAATAATTTTGAAAAACATTACTAACTATATTTATCTAACTCAAATAAAAGAATATATAAATTAGATTTACTTATATGGCAAAATTGACTTCAATTAGCTCATCCACATATACGCTTACTTTGATAACAACAGAGGTTGTGTTTTTATTATATATATGTAGCATTCCACTCATAGCATATCCTATATTTTTTTTAAGAATATACTATGGTACTGATTATTGACCTTGCTAAAAGGTTCCACAAACAAGTAAAGATTCTATGTACCAAGTTGCAAATTAGTCCCACATCGAGGAATATCTGAATTGAGCATCTGAATTGAGCAGGCTACGCATCTAAATTCAGCGATCGTGTCACCTTGATCCCAGTGGACATAGTACATAACAATTTGAACTCATTCATTACTATACAAGTTTAAGAGCATAAAAACACTTAAGCTACCACTCCATTGGTCAGCCATAGAGTCGGATCATAGTAGTAGGTATTTTAGAACCTACTTTCTTGCGTATATTTTGTGGACTATATTCAACCTTTAGCGGGGGCTATGTATGGCCGAGCTACAAGGGTTCGATCACAATAGATGGCTGAAATCGTCTTGACTCCCAGATAAAAATGACCCATCAGAGATAAAAATGACCCAAAAGTTCTTGCTGTCCAGTGGATAACAAATTATTCTTACACCATAATCACTTTTCTATATCACAAAACGAAAGCTGAGATTATGTATATATAAGGAAAGAACAGTCCATTAATGTTATTTGAAGCTCAAACAACTACCACACAACACCATATAGAGTAGAAACAAGAATTACACATTTACCCTCTATTATACAAATCTCACCAGTCACATATAGGGAACCTCAGAGAAAATAACACTCCTATATCAAGGACCCAAAAGTAAAAAAGTAGAGAGAGCTAACAAGAAAGACTTGCCCTGCGGGGGTAGGGGAGAAACGACAAACGCTGTAATTTTACCTCTTTAAGTCTCATGTACAGAAGACATCTTCGAAAATCCGGACTTTGTGCTTCACACTTCACTCATCATCATCTGAAAGCCTTCTCTTGTTTGAAAGATTCCAGAAGCTCAACGCCTTCAACTTCCGAGAAGGATAATAGCTTTCTTGGGGGGCATATTCTCCATATGGCGGCATTCTATGTACAAATCACTGGAAATTCCCAGGTGTTAGCATGATCCTGGGTACAAGTATAGGAAAACAATCTGGGAGCATAATCTAAATCCAAGCAAGAGAACCTCGTTCATTAGTAACTTGTGGACGACCTCTGGTTGGTGTAGGTGGTCTGTTGGCGTTCAGTTCCTGAATCCAATCAAGAGAGAGAGATGATCAATGCAAGCACATGAGAAACCCATTAGAAGGGTTCATGCCATGTTATCACATGGATCCTAGCATCCTAAGCAGAGAATAAAGGTCCGTTTGCAACCTCTAAAATTTAGTGATTCTTAGATTCCAGCTTAAAATAAGTAATTTTGGAGTGTATGCAAACTGTGATTCTGATTCTCTTAAATTGATCTTTCGATAGTGATAATCTATAAGCTAGTATGGGTTGGCATCAAAGTGATTCCTGGTATTTCTGTAATTAAATTAAAGTTGCTTTGGCTATTTTTCTTCTTTTTTTTGTGAATTAGCTGATTGCGAATCTTTTTAATGCAAACATTCCCCTCTCGACTCTTTTTTACCTTGCCATTATGTTTGCAAACACTAAACCACTTTTGATTGTTTCCCACTTTTGATTATTTTCCACTTTTAATCAGTCTCCAAAATCAGAATTTTCCACATTAAGTCATTGGATGATGGTTCATTCCATGCAATCTAAGCAGGTGTGCGCCCAAATGGCTTGTAAGCCGTTGGATGGTACATGATGGCATTGCCATTTCGCTTTATGAAATCATCACATACAAATGTAATGCTTTGCAGACCCACTTCGTTCTACCCAATCGGGTGACATGAACCAAAACGAACGATGCATGATTACTTCTACGGCTCATAGACACACCACATTTGGGCTCTGAGCAGTGACCAAGTGGATGGCATGAAGTAAACCAGTTGGAAGATCACATTGAAAAATAAAAGGTTTGAAATAAGTGTAGCACCTGCATCCACGTGTCTTCTATATGGCGTTCAGGAGAGGTTTCTGGGGATGAAATTGCAGGTGGCAATGGGTGAATTAGTTTTGGTACAACAACTAAATCTCTGCCCAAAACCAAGATAGCACCAGCATTATTTGCAGTACCTGTTGGAAATCAAAATATAAAAATCTTCAAAATTGAGGACGTATTAGCCAACAATTATAAGAATGTTTAATAAAATTAGTGCATACCACAATAGTTTGTGGCTGAAAAGAGAGTAATCAAATGACCCTGAGCGAATCTTTCGAATCCATCCATCACACACTCGTGTGCTCGAACAATTAATTGAAGATCGTTGTTGTTACAGAATTCCATAACACGGTCAGGCTGCAAAGAATAAAAAACTTAGATTAACAACAGAGTAAATAAGTAGGAGATAAACAATAAATCTGTTTTTGCTGTATAAGATTATTCGATGAAACACTGTACCCATTTAAATATGTACCACGAAAAAGAAAACCTGTATACAATCATAAGCAATTAAAGCAAGATAAATGTCTAGGGATTTGTAATGTAGTTGACAAACTATTGGATTTGGCTTTAGACATTCTCTAATCCACATTAAGTGAAGAAAAGTTCAAGGAAAATTTGAAGAGTAGGCTCTTTCTGAAAATAGAACTAGAGAAATCATTGGAAAATCACAAGAGTATCTACTTTCTTTCGAATTCAGGGATTTTTATGATTAAAAGTTCCATTCTTAGCTCCTCATTAAACAGAAATTCCACCCTATAAATTTGGCAGAAATTGCTTCACGCCTCATGGTGAGCTCAACTTGTGCCTTCACCCTTCATCAACTCATCAGTTGGGATAGAAGTACATATGGATGGAATCAGGTTTAGCGACGAGATTATAAGATCTGCCAAGCAGACTGAACAAACCCTCGTGCACGCCTGCTAATTGAACCTCAATAAGCTGTCCTCCATGACCATTGAATTCATCTCTAAACCAAGTTTACAAGATTCTCCACCAGAATTAAAAAATAAAAACAAGATTGATCCAACAATCTAACAGGGCAAGGAGTTCAGGTATCCCATGATGTTGGTTTGCAGTTGCTCTTTCAATAGATTTCTCGCTCAAGTTCCCAGTATTGCTATTGCTTGAGATGCAAGTGGCCTGTGCTAAATTTTTGTTTCAAACTAACAAATTCCCGAACCCAGGGTCAAAATCATTCTTAACTAAAGCATAATGTTAGTAACAGAGCAAACACCCACCCTTCTGGAGACTGAAAACTGCATTTTGATACCACATTAGCATAATAGTCATCCGCATAAATTCCCAACAATCCAGAAGCAAAAAAGAAGAAAAAGAAACTCACGCGCGCACACACACACACATATACATATTCTTACACACATGCATAGAGAGATAGAAGAGAGAGAGAGAACGTTCTAAGGAGGAAAAAGACATCAAGCACAAAGGGCTTAGCACACAAAGAAACAGAAGCAGTGCAGCTTAACTATATGATAAAATTTAAGAGAAATTTATCAGAGCAACACTCACCCCAAAGGTCACCAACCCAGGCCCTCTTGCATTTGGCCGCAATCCTTCTACACTGTCGTTTTCTGTGGGATCAGACCTACAATTAAACATCAACATCAAGAATACATCTTGCGGAAATTAGAAGAACAGTGAAAAACATAACGAGAACAGACAAGCACTAACCACAACAGGTCCATAAGAACAATAGATCCTGCTTCCATCGCGATTGGGCGCTGAATACTCTCAATTTGTTCTACATGGTTTATTGATCTCCCAATACCACCATGCATACAAATAATTTTCTTCTCAATCAATGCAGCTAGAGGAAGCCAGTTGAACAATCTGTTTATCCGATGCCATGTCCATATTCCATCTCTCTCTCCCTGTTCAGGGAACCATCATAAGATCTATATGCCTTTATCAAATAACAAAGCATAATGTAATCAAATTCTTCATAACTTACCATACGCTCAATGCACTCAATCCGAAAGCCAAAAAGAGCATTGATATCTGCAGCTTCATGATTACCACGAATTAAATGTATTTGATGAGGGTATTCAACCTACAAATTTATGTAGTTGCACAGACAGGCTCTCAGTTTTTATTAGAGTAAGAGAATGAGAAGAGATTGCACTGGTTAACATATCTGCCAATACCTTCAAAGCTAGGAGAAGTGTTATGGTTTCCAAGCTGTGTTGGCCACGATCAACATAATCTCCCAAGAAGAGATAATCAATATATCTGTCAGACATTAAATCAAAATCAGCATCACATGGAAGCCAACATGCTTGACAGTGAAAAGAAGTGCAAGTCAAATAGTAACATAGTTCCTATATTCTTTTGCGTAGATGAGATTCAAAAAAAACTAAAAAGAAGATAAAAGATTGTACCGAAGATTTTAAATTCAGCATGCTATAAAATGCATCGTTATCATATCCATTCAATTTGAACACATTCCTAGTTTAACATTTTATTGGAACAAAATATCTGTGATTGAGTCAAAAACTTACGCTATATCCCCAGCAGTAGAAGGTGATCCATACTCATCAAAAAGTCTCATAAGATCCCCAAATTGCCCATGCAAATCACCGAATATCTTAATTGGAGCCTTCAGCTGTAGGACACTAGGTTCACTTGAAAATATTCTCTCAGCACTATCACAAAGATCTGCAATCTCATTGCAATCCAAGAAAAATTGCCTGCGAACTGGAGGCTTCCAACCACGAGGTTTCAAAAGATGAGCAATCACCTGGAACGCAGGCAGAAAGATGCCATGAGGTTACGACTTCAACAAAACCTTTTGGTACCATAAACATAATCTATAATGCAATCGTCATGACTCATAACTAATTAAACCAAAAACTGTTAAGTCGCCTAATTAAATATACTAATGTTCTAACAGAGTTTTAAGAAGACGCAATTATAACTCTTTGGTTGACTTCTTCTTTTGGGCAAGGTGAGATTTTACAGTTACCAAAGGATTAAATAATACAACTAAGGACAATCATATAGTTCTCAAAGCCACAGATTATCTGTAACACTCAAAACGCCTCACCTCTCTTAAACTCACAACTTTCAAGCTATGTAAAGTTACAATTTCAACTGCTATGTCATTATTGTGCATTCACATCTTTAAGAAACAACTTTCCTCTTATGCCATCTTCAAGCACTTGATTGCATTGAAGGCATCGTTCAGATTGGTAACAATTGTCATTTAGCAACTTAATGCAAAAGAGAGAAAAAAACAGGCAATGTCAATCCAATTCAAAACTCCTCACCACTATTCCTTTATCTCTATCACCTAAAAACCTTACATGAATACAATTTACTGAGTTGTGAGAAAGGGGACAAGTACCTTCTTTGGTACACTGTTAATAGACATTTGCCTATCTAAAAGTTTCCTAGCTGCTGTTGCACTTTCTGGAGTTCCATAACTGACCCGCCTGCCCTCATTTTCAAACTGATCAATTGAAAGCTGTCTTACCATACCACCTAAAGCACCACCAGTCTCTGCAGCTACAACCACCTGAAAATGTATTAATAGCATATATCAAACCGAATTACAACTCAACTTTGATTGCTAAGTAGTATATTTCATTATCCTGATACTGACCGCACGATGATGAAGCCTAACTCCAGCTGGGGTAGAATTATTTGACACTGCAGAATCAGGCTTGATCAAGGAAGATATTTGTTTCCCACTAGGGGTTGCCTCTGCCCCACGATCTCTATCTGGAAGCTCCACTTCTCCATTAACTTGTCGAGCTTTAGCAGCTGCCAATGCGGCAGTAATAGCCTCAGCTTCAGCTGCTGCAGCTTCGACTAAATACTCGACACCTTTGCTCAGTCTTCTGTGCAGGATATCATATTTAGTTTCCGAACTTGAATCAACCAACATAGCCAAATTAGAGATGATACACCAAGACATAAGGCAATCTAGAGATTTACCGGGAACCTTGGAGCATCGCATTTTCTGTGCTTATATCTGTATAAATGTCACCATTAACGGGAGGAGCCACAGGATATCCTACCACAACTGCACCATCAGCAGCATCAGCAGGCACGGTTGCCCCATTACTGTCGTCAGTAAACCCATATTTACCTTGTAACCTCCCTTGCTGCATATTAGATGCAGCAGCGGCAGCCGCATGAGAAGCTGCATTAGTTGTTTCAGCAGCAGCCAGATCCTCAGCGACAAGCAAATCATCCAGTAGCACCCCTATGGCAACAAAAGTTTGAACTATTAATATAACTTTTCCAATGCAACATTTATACAAACATCGTCCAGTGAGCAATAGCCTGAACTGAATGCTTCAAGGGAAAAACTGATTATTAGTATCCAATATGGAACACTAGAGTGGCATGCAACAGAAAACCAGAACAGAATCATGAAACATTCAGTGGCACCGATGCCTCAGTACGGCAATAGAATTAGATTTCGTGTTAGGACATGAAACCACATATCAGAAGACTCAACATAGGAACAATATTCCAGAAGATGGAACTATGTGAGAGCAGATCGTATCCTGAAGTAACTATCGACATGATATTAGTAGGACGTAAGTCAATCTTCTTAACATGCCATTAGAGGAAATGCAACTCAATTGAAAATCCTGCTGCAGCTCTTCTTTATATTTCCATGTCTTTTGTACCAGTGAGAGTCCAATATTTCAACTTTTATGCAAACGTGAAAAAGTTTCGCATATGAGTTTGTCATTAACCCACATAAAAACAGCAAATCTTACCACAACATTTTAAATGCACATCTTCATTTTCCACAAATTATATCTAAATCGGTACAGCTTTCGTCAACCATTTCAATCAGACGTCCCATCATCTCTTACGGCAAAGCTTTCCCATGTTTCTTAGAATGCTTAGTTACTCGTATTTGAGCAGAAAAAATTTCTTTAACCATATGTGCGAATTGTGATGCATATAGAAAAGAATGATGCATCTTTACCCTGTATTTCCAGTATTTACATCCCAAACCACCATGCATCAAAGATTAATACCATTGTAGCCCCACTGCTGAGTAAATGCAAATGTTCAATAATGTCCCCGAGTCTAAATGAGTTATTTTTAGCTGAAAAACAACTGATAGTTCACCAGAAATTCCTAATATTAAATGAATGCATTCACATTCGAATGTATAGATTCAGCTTTCCCTGACTTGCACTTCAGGAATCAACTTTCTAACTTGTACCTAATAAAGTCCCAGTTCTGGATTAGGACCAAACTGAACATAATATATAAAAGCTATTTGTTCTTAGGGTTAGAATCTATTGTTAAGCAGTAATAGAATCCACACACAATCACACGATTCCTAAAGAAACCAACTCCTTCCTCCGTAGCAGGTTGTTAGTATTGATGCATCATTACACAAGTCACCAGAGGGAGAAAATAACAAGAGCAGTAAGCACTGTTATCATCACAAAATCTAATACTAATATAACTGAATCATGTAGCAGTCTCATGTCTCACCACCGCGTAGACCACCGTAGATGAAGATCAAGTCACCAACAGCAGCAGCAGCATGCCTACATCGCCTTGTCAGTTCAACTGCTGCATCCCCACCAGCAGCATCAGCACTGTACCTACCAGTCCTCGGACTTGTAACAACAGACTTTGTGTCGCACCAGACTCCTGCTGCGGTATCCAAAACTACACAGAAAATGAAATATGCAATATCTATTAACATCAACTAATTGGAGTACTCTTTCAGAACAACTCAGACTTTTTGTACATGCCAAAAATCTTGATATCTCAATAAGATGATAGTACCAGCGATACTTGAGGAGTCCTCTACCATGCGCCCGCCGCCAAGTGCTCCTCCCGATACATGAAGGCGTGCATTAACAAAAACCTAAGATACAAATATAAAACATAAGTTTTTAACTGAAAGGAAAAAGGCCAATGATCGTTACTCTATGTGGTTTAACTAAAATATGAACATGAAATGAAGCTTATAAAGAGATCTACTCAATAGTGAACTTACAGCTGCATGCTGATATCTTGGAGAAGGGGAAACACCAGGAGCAATGGCCCATTCCCAACGACCATCTCTATGTTTGGCGAGCCCGTATGCACTAGCAAGTGGCTGCATATTAGGTCATTTTAACACAAGCAGTCAAAGGACAATAGAAAAGGGACCAATGGATGACCACTGATAATATCATCACACCATGTCTTTTATTATATGTAGTAATAAACGTAATCTCGCCCTTGGAATTTACTCCTAAATATCAAGCTTAAGTGTAATTATAACAGAAAAGTTATACAACACCAACCATAAAGTGAATAGAAATGATATCGCATTTATATGTAAGATCTTTTCCATAGGAGGAGCTTATTTGGAGATAAAAATAGAAATTTAATCATCCTTCATGGGATGGACACGGAGGAATGTAAAAGTTGGCAGTGCCATCAGGTAGACAATTGCACACATATTTTTATGCATATGGAAACAATTGTGCAAGGCAGATGCTGTTATCACTCTAGTGGTCCAGTTTGTAAATAGCAAGCGTCTGATTGAAAAGAATAAAGGACCACTGCTTCATTCAAGAAACCAAACATAAAGCCAAATGATTCTGAAGAAAAGCAAAACGACGAGACAACACAAGATGAAAGCAAAGTACAAGTGAATCTGAAATATTATATATAGATCAAGCATGATGCGAAAGATTACAGAAATCACACTCACCACACTATTTGCATCCCTCCCACCACATAGCAGAAGAAGCCCATCAGAGCGCGCACTAGCAGTTGCATACCTGAACAGTGCAGAAGCAAGATAAATTTTCAAGATAAGCTCCAGTTTACTCATCGCTGAATTCTAAAACAATTCATAAAGTGGGTATAGAGTCTACATTTTACTGACCACAAGCAACTAACAAAATGAAACTTAGCCACTTCAAGACCACAATTTTCTAGTTTGGCGAACTGACGTTAACTAGTGAAACAATAAAAACAAACATTGCTAACATTAAGACAGTAAAGACATCAGAAAGGAACCAATCAAGTTGGTGCGACGTAATATTTCTTGAGCTCATTCAAACTGAATTCTATTTGACTGGTTCTCAGTCCACATAAATCCTGCAAAAACTCAAGCACTGCCTCCTGGAGTGATTTGTGACGAGTATTCTCTGAAAGGTTTCTGCTTCTTTATATGGCAAATACAAAGTAAGCCCCGACCCGATTAAACTTAACAACTTCATTCAAATGTTAAGTAGTAAGTACAAGGATATTCGAGGCAGATTTAGTGAAAAAGAACTCCTAAAGTCAGAAATGTACACCATAAATGGAAAGAAAAATTGAAACAGATAGTATTATGGTCAACCGAAGTTTCACGAACTCACATGCAAGGAGGTGGACCTTCGCCCTCTGGTTCCAATTTCCGCCATTCATATGGCTTTGCAGCAGTGTCAAGCGCCCACACATCAGCTAAAGGTCGTTTACCTAATAAACATGCACCAAATTATTTTGCCTACAGAAATTACAAATAGAATGGGAATACAATTGAACAAGATGCAAACCATCATTTCCGCCAATTGCCATGAGATAGCGTTGTCCAACCAACGCCATGACATGCCCATAGCGTGGCCCTGGCCCAGGTCCTTGGACCACAACCCTAAAGCAAAAGGGAAGTTCAGTACAGTGATTATGGAAGAAGACATTCTCAATGCGAGATAAATTTTTTTCTCGAGTCAGTTACAAAGAGGCCAACCTGTGCCATCTTGGCCGTTGTTGCGTAAGGTCCAGAACATGAAGATCTTCCGCAGACAAGCCAGCTGGACCAATCCCACCCTGTTGTCGGCGGACATTAAAGCATCATATATATCTGAATCATAGATGAGGTAACGTTTCAACATTATTACACGTGTCAACAAACCTGAATAACAACCATGGTACCAACAGCAGTTGCCACGTGAGCTGCCCTCGGTGTAGGTGGTTCTCCAATTGGAGTAAGTCTGCGAACATTAAAGCCCAAACTTATAACGTAACGTTCATATAACAGGATGCAACAACCACACCAGTAAACAAAAATGAAATCCAGAGTAGAGAATTCGTTGAAATAAGTAATTAATTTGAGCCTACCGAGACCATTTATTTGTCAACACGTCATAAGAATGAACATCGGCAGTAGCCCCTGCCAACCCTGAAATAAAATGCATGCTTAAGTGTTATTAATAGCTCTACAATGAATGCATGCCGTGTTGACTTTCAACTAAGAAATAATATTCACGCACCATATTCATTAATAAGCACTCTATAAATCGACACATCATTTAAAAGGTCTTTGCAGAACTACTAAGTATTAGCTAAAACAATTTTGTTTTTTCGTGCCTAACAAACTCCAGAAAGTTTAGAATTATTCAACTTAAATTTAGTTATGCAAATTCTTGAGCACATCTGAAAATTCAAAACTCCAGCATGTAAATATGGATACAAAAAGGATTGCATCACTCAAACCCAAAAACAGTCAACATGCACTTACTTAACTATTTAAGTATAGCAAACATCAGAAATAACGGCAGCAACACTCCCATCTCCATCTCTAGTTCTTTCATATATTTAACAGCTTCGATAAACAAATCAACGCTATTTTCATAACCTAGTCTATTAGACAATTCTTTCAACAGCACACATCAAAAACCCAGTTTCACGAACTCTCATAGAGCTGGAGAAACGTCAATCCTAGATTCTGAAGCACCGGCTCCCATGTCCAGCCAGCGGTAGCCCTATGAGGAAGCAAAAGTAACTAAAATGCACAAGCAAGAATATCCAAATTTGGACCACCACCCCACCCCAAAAAAAAACAACCCAATTTTGTTACTGTAAAGTAGCAGAACAGGTATTCCAATTAACTCAAGGCAACTACATAACCAACAATGTGTGGGGTGTTGTTGGGGGGGGGGGGGGGGGGGCATCATCATCTAACAGAAATATCAATCAATAGGTATACATATAACCAAAAAAATTCCCATATCATCGGAAATAAACATCAAAAGATAGACGAAACATACGAATTCCTGCACTTCCTGCAGACGAAGGAGTTCCCGAGGCCGCAGAGTTCCCTTCAAGCGCCGTCGCTCCTCCAAACAGAATCAATCTCGGGCCAATATACCCAGGACTTCCTTCCTCCCCAACGGCAGGCACAGCCGTCAGTGTATGGCCACACCTCGGTCCAGGACCGTCCTCCTTCTTCTCCAGTATCGCGCTCACCACCGTATACGTCGGAGCACACCGTGGCCCCGCCACCACCGCTGCTGCCCCGCCGCCACCACCACCACTACTATTATTATTCATATCATTGCTATTATTACTCTGCTGCTGCTGAAGCTGCTGAGGCGACGACGATTCGGATTCGGTTGGCTGTTCCGCACCATTAGCAGTAGCAGTTGGCTGCTCCGACGGATCGTGATCAGGCTCGGTCGCCATAGCCGAATCCACGTCCATTCCTATCTCAAAACCCTAAATTTCGAAGCTTTACAATAAGATCGGAGCTTGAATTATCAACAATTCGCATTTCCAATCAAAAAGCCCTAGCTCCGACGCCTCTAAAATTCTCCCGCAGCAGATAAATCCTTCAAAATTTTCAAACTCTAATTATGAAGCGGTGACGATTTCGCAATCCAAACACGCACTTTTCTCTCTCAGAAAAATCAATTCTCTCTCTCTCTATCTCTACGATTACATACATATATATATACGTAATTGTGTATCTATCTATCTATTTCTCTCTCTTTACAGAAAGAAAACAGGGAGAAAAAGAAAAGAAATTTTACAGGATTTTAATTTATTTGGAGCTATTTTTGGGGTTTTATGATTGCGTGTAGTGCGTATATATGTACGGCTGTAAAGACCCCCAGACAGACCAAGTACCGTAGACTAACACTTCGGCGGCGTAGTAACCAGAATCTATCTTTCAACTTAGGTACAACTATCAAAGAACAAGGTACTATTTGATGTTTGTACGGTGTGCATCTGCATGTGTACCACTCGAGAAGTTTAAGGAGTTATTTGTATTTTTATTTTACTAATTAAGTGAGAATATAACTTATATTATTATAGATGGTTTGGGTCGTTTTTCGTCAAGTGAATCTAACATAGTAGGAGCGTTGGGTTTGGCATACTCAAAACAATGATTTTATAGACTATACTTAACGCAGTCAGGATATGGGTCTGAGGGCGAACAGATAATAAAAAGGGGCAAGATTAGATATTTTTAGATTTTTTAGGGAAATTTTAAATTTAAAATATTTGTAAGGTGAAAAAAATATTTCTGCAAAGTTGAGGGGGGTTTCGGGTGCCCCCACCTACCCCTAGCTCCGTCTTAGACTATACTTGATACTTGACCAAGCTGCATGTGCACCTTATTAGAGAATCAAGTCTTACGTAACTCGAATGTTTAGATTGTATTTGTAGCGTTGCATCCATTTGAATCTTATTTATAGATCATACTCATTTGGGTCGTACTATAATGTTTTTCAATTTATAGAGGGAATCTACATTGAATCTACAAACTAAAATCACTGGGCCCGTATGAATTTTTAGAGAGATAAATATTTAAGTATTGAAGAGTAGATTGTCTCTCCCTTTTCTTGTTATGATTTGGCGTATTTATAAAGGTATTCTAGTGTACCTATATAAGGTAAATATATGATTCATGGAGATAATGTTACGCTTCATGATCCAAAGGATCATGATCCTACCGTTGTTTAGATCCTAGTGTTTTTTTATAGAGGTATTCTAGTTTTTTTTTTTTTTAATTTCTTTGGATCATGACGAGTCATGGTAAATATTTAGGCCGTTGGGTCAAGTCATGCGTCGTAACCCCCCCCCCCCCCCCCCAAAAAAAAACATGGATCCTAAGCTTAATAGTAAATTAGTAATAACCTTGATATAGTGAGGAGATTTTGGTTTTTGAATCGTATATCCAAATTAACGCATATCACATGCCAAAGAAATTAAAAAAAAAAAAAACACAACGTTTGATGTTCTTCTATGTAGTATCCTCTGTTAGAGGAGTTAAAAGTAATAAAAATTCTTTTTAAATACCTCAATAAATACATCTTTATCTTATGGTGTATGTGAAGATGTCTCCAAAACCCAAAATAAATAAATCCCAATACAATCAAATCATGTTTGAATTTATTTATTTTTTTGATGAACAATTAAGAGGGTGTTAGTGATGGTGACCAAAGCACCCCCGGTTACTCAATGTTCGGGCTTTCGTGTTCACCAGCGAACATAGACCAACTGAACAACTAGCGCAAGCACTGGCCCCGTCAGAGTAGCACCACCAAGGGTAAGTATAATTTCAGAAGCCGGCTACTCCAGTTAAGAATTATGTTTGAATTGAAGAAAAATATTTAAAAGTACAAAATTGGAACATTGTATTATTAATTATAATTACGCGACAACTATATGTACATGTAATAATGATATAAGTATGCCCTCTTCTTCTTTCTCTAATGATAAAATTCTCTTATTCTTTCCCTAATGATAAAATTCTAATCCGCTTTCGTTGGTCTCGCAAACTTTCCCTTGATGTTTTATAACTATTGTACTTGGCAATTGTTGGGACCTTTAGCAAAGATTTTCTGATAAATTATTGTACAATTAAATCCATAAAAGTAATTAAGTAATTATATTAAATGTAAACAACATAGTCTTAATGCCATAAAATTTTGAATGCATTGTACATGGGTAAAAGGACTTGTAAGTTGCTCATATGAGTTCAGAATTAACCAGTTTGTTTGTGTTCGAGTCAAAGTTTTGAGGGGACATTCTATGCTGGACCGAGACCATTGATCTCGGTCCAATTTTGGCCATTGGATCTCCAATTGGGGGGGGGGGGGGGGTTGTCATTTAGTAAATTAACCCCCCCACCCCCACCCCCACCCCCCCTATTGTTGATCAAATGGCCAAAATGGTCTCGATTCAACATAGAATTTCACTGTTTTGAGTGTGTGTGAGTGAGAGAGGGAGAGAACACCGTTCATTAATTCCATGATAAAAATACACAATAAAGTTATACCACCTTATAGCATCTGAAATTTTACTCTGAGAAAAAAACAGCACTACCTGAAAATATAGAAGTTGATTGCCATCTTAAAAATAAGCTCACGAAAGGGGTTTATACATTATACTAAAGGAAATAGATAACTATGATCCAACACCATATACCCCAGAAACAATCAGCCAGCATAAGTTTCCTTGGCACAGTCCAGCGAGAAAAAAAAGCCTATCTTACACTGATGGTTGTAATCAAAATCGAAACTTCCCCGAACTCCATCAATAGCCCATATTAAACGTTCAACGGGCCTGAATTTACCGGCTTCTGGAATACTCTAACCACCGGCATTCCATCACCTTCACTACCTCGCACCCTCCACGACCGGTCTTTCTTTCTCTGAGGCTTCTTATGCTGCTTATGTGGCGCAGTAGACACCTTCTTCCTCAAACCGCGCTTAGCAGGAGCTGCTGCTAATCCATTGTCCATATCAAAAGAATTCAAATCATTCATCACATTTTCAGCAATTGAAGGTGCCTCAACTTCATCATCAGACGAGCCAGGCCCATTACCATCCTCCTCATCCTCGTCATCATCTTCAATTCCAGGTGGCATTTCAAAATGAGGAAGCTTCCCATCAATGTAATCCTTCAAAATTAGCCTGGCAGCTCTCGTTTCATCGGGCAGCCCACTCGATGCCACATATCCACGAGAAGCACAAAATGCTCTCAACAACTCGGCTGCCAGAGGTGCCCGGTTTTGTGGCTCGTAAGGCTTTGGCTTTGGCAATGAGATTCTATAAACATCCTCAATAACGGGCCGTGGGACCCGATTTGCTGCCACCTGTACTGCTTCTCGATGCTCTGTCATCCGATCAATAGGCAAAACACCAGATGCAATCATTTCGTATCTTGAACTTGTAAAAGACGGAAAGACTAGTCCCGGGCAATCACAGAGAGTGAGTTTCTCAGATATCATTAGTGTTTGGAAATGTTTTGTTTTCCCAGGAGTTGAAGTTACACCTGTTTTCTTCCCTCCTACCAATGCGTTTATAGTGGAACTCTTTCCTACATTGGGATAACCAACAAATCCAACGACTACACTCTGAGCTGGCAAATCTTTAGCAAGGTTTTGATCGTCGGATTGAATATGGGACGGATTTGTGTTACTGGACTTGGATTTTTTTCTCATTGAAACTATCTCCTCAGCTTCAGACTGAAGGCGGGTAAGTAGCTCGTCCCTGCTGTATATTTTAGTATCAGTGTCTGTTGTTTCCTGCTGACTTGGCTTTTTCCCCTCTAAAGCATCAGTGGCGGCCTTGGCTGACCAGAAAACGAATAGAATCCCGTTTTGATGGAAGTATTTAGCCCATTTGTCTCTGCCAGAAAATGGCTTGAGTCAATTTTTTATGATTGGCAAATGCGAGAAAAGTTATGGAGCAGAAGCACTGTTTTACAGTACTAACCTAACAGAGGGAGGTAGAAGATCTGCCTTGTTGACAAGAAGCAATGTCTTTTTGTGTTCGTCAATTTCTCGTGCATATGCCTACAATTTGGTAAAATCAACGTTAAATCCACATAATTATGTGCAGCATTGGGAATTTAACATGTTGTTCGTACCAAAGAGAAATTGCGCTCCCTTTGGACACCAATTTAAAAGAATTTTAAAATGATCTCATTATTTGATCAGACAATATATTTAGATGATTTTTCTGAAAATGGGGTATAGTACAATGCATCGTGCATTAAGATTTATTAGTGGCTGAATCAAGCATACCACTAATTTTTAACGATTCTTTGAAAAGAAATTGCATAAAATGGGTCGAGAAAAGAAGCCAAATGATTGTAGTTTAGAGTTACTGTCCAGTTTTACCTCAAGATCAGGGCAGCGGTAAAAGAGTGGATCCCTTGCATCAACAACCATCACAAGCTTCAAACATAAAAATTAGGAGGGCATATCAGCATTTGACGAAATTTAATAGCAAGGTACAAAATAATCAAAAAATTAAGGGTAGCGGAAGAATAATAATTATGTTGATTATAGGGTGAAAATAGATACTTCCACCGAATTATAGGGCCAGTATGCTCTTATCTCCATTCTCAACTAGATAAAACATCACTTGTAGGGATACATATTAAAATGCATACAGAACAGAAATTTCTCAAGGATGTTGACTAATATGCAATATAAAAGATGAGGAAACTCAAAAAAGAATCAAATATTTATCCTGCAGTCAAAGGTTTGGCGTGGTGGGACAGGAGAACTAGTAAATGGATAGAATATAATCAAATGCAAAATATTTTCACTCTAGAAACTCATTTTATTCGGAAGCCCAGGCAAAATGACCAATGCAATATTGTGACTCCATCTTCGGGATGCACACACACAGGATGCAGCAATAACTTCCACTAAAAGCTTCTATTAGTTTTAAATGCCTATTCATTACCTAAAGCAAAATGTGTTTTAGTTTTAAATACGTATTTCTTTATAAATGGATTTGATATGGTGGATATGAATTCACAGGTCTAATAACTCAAGAGGGCTTGAGTTATCATTTTGGAAAAACTTCAATGAGAAGCACACAAAAAATTAGGAGTATAAAATATTTTATTGTCACATCTTGAACTAAAGAACAAACAATTATTTCTTTCACAGATGCATTTTCTTGTACTTGGTGAAACAGGTAGTGAACGAAATTGAGCATTGAGCAGAACATAATAATAATTTGAATTCAGCAACAGATCTTTAACAGATGGCATGCTTTGACTGGGAATTGCGGCTCCCACATGACAATTAACTTCTTTTAGAATAAAAAGTTACCAACTCTTGAAAGGCAGGACAATAATGTTTCATTGGTTTCCGCTCATTGATTAAAGAAACTTTCAAGATCTATGTGCTTATTTAAAACTGAGGACACATTGAGAACCAACACAATCTTGACAATTTCCTATGATTGTTAAGCCAAACAACCAAACCCAGCACTACAGAACAGGTCATCAACTGAAACGAGGCATTTTGTGGAAGTTATATGAAAAATAAAAAAGGTAAAAAGTAATAAAATGCTATTCGTAGTAATCAGAAATGAAGTTTTAAACTTTTGTTACTACAATCTTCTTACTGTTACCGCAATTTTAGTAACAATATGCTAATATCCCACACACAAATCCTACAGAAGGTTTAAAAATAAGCAAGTTAGAGAAACAATGACCTCACCAGATCACTACGTTCAAGCACCCTCCAAAGTTGTCTCCAGATATCTAGGTTCTTCTCAAATGGAGTAAGAACTAGCTTCTCATTCTCCTCAAGCCTGCAGGTCAAAGTAGGAAAAAAAAAATTGTAAATCGACGAAAAACTAAACAAGAATTTGAAGCTCTCTAAGTCTAACAAATCATGCAAAAATGACAGTAACAAATAGGATTAGCCTAGCAGGAAAATCGGCTAGAAACAAAAGACCCAAAACAAATCTTTAGAGGCACAAGGCATCAATTCCCTCAACAAATGTCCATACTAGAAAATGGATGTACGCATGGACTTGTACACACCAAACTACACTAATGGTTCAGAAAACACACACAACCTACCATAAATAACCTGTATAAGACAGCCTATGTTAGGAACCAAAACAAGCATAACTAACCATGATTGTGAGCTGATTCGATATAGATAAAGGGAACAACGAGAGATCATAGTTAAAAACATATCTTTCACAACAAACTGCATAAATTTATTTCATAATCCTATTTGTAAAGCTCTCTCGAAAAGCCTGACCTTGCAAGGATGCGTCGCCATTCAAGAAAAGCTCTACGCTCATTATCATCAAGCTCTTCTACAGACATTTTAGCATTCCATGGTGGCCTGGAAAAAGAAGTCACCGCATTAGGCTTGACGTTTAATGACATAAATAAAGATAAGACCTAAAGAGAAAGGTATGCCTGCGAGGAATCCGAAGACTGCTGGCATGCAAGGCCTCCTCTTTCTTCTGTTGATCCCTTCTTTCCTCGGGTGTCATCTCACTAATGCTGGAAGCAGAGTCCCTGGCCCAGAAATAAATAAAAACAGGAAGCTATATAAAAGAGTCCAGAAAAAGGAGAGGGGTAAGAAAACGTCGGGATAGCTTGACCAACTAAAGCAAGAGCATAGTTGTTACAATTTCTTGCTTGCCCCCAGTAGTAGAAGCAGCAATAGATATGAGTTAATAAATATGACAGACAATCAAAATAAAACCACAAAGTTCTACTTAATTTATGAACTCTATAAAGAAAACAAGAAAATGCATGAAGAATGAGACAGACGATGCCACTCTTGTTTCCACCGCATAGTTATTACTCCATATCTACCAAACACTGTTTTGTTAGTTCATACGTTCCTAACCGAGCATTCAATTACACATTGTGATTTGTGAAATTACCCAAAAAATTAAAATGCTTAACATGTGTCAACTGTCAACACACCCCCCCCCCCCCCCCCCACCAAAAAAAATAAAAGACGCATGAATTTTTCTATTGGATTTTCCAGTGAGAGACACCTTGGTTGAAAAACTAAAATTTGCTTTTGGAGTACAAAAACCATTTTGATGAGATTTCTCCTCCTTTCGTATAATCCGGTTAGACTTTTGCATTACAAAACGTCGCAAAACTGGAAACTCAATCTTTTTCTGTAATCGATTATACAGGAATCAATTTTCCTATAACCAATCACACAACAGCTGTACTAAACTCACCCTAGGTACATCACTCTATATTATCTCCCGAAGAAAAACAAACAATAAACAAACTTACAACTGTTCTTAAGCTAATCAAAAGAGTAAAATAATCAAATATAGCAATAACACGATAAAAACGAACAATACGAAGACGAAGGCAATAAAGCTCACAAACTGATGGGGAGCTTCACGGGAGGATTGAGAACAGAGAACAGGTGGTACGCCTCGTCCGCTTGCTCGATAACCGCTTCGATATCGCTAACCTCCGTCACCGATTCCAGAACCTTCTTCTCTTGGCTCCTGTAATACCTACCTTTCTCCTTCGACTCCTGTATCATCTGGTTGTGGTGCTTCACCAGCGCTCGGCCTAGACCAGTTTTTTCACCCTTCGGCATTGTTAATCAACCTGCTGCTAGGTTTTCAAGCTCTCTCGCGTTTTGTTCTCGCTTCTCTGAAATTGAAGCAATTAGAAAGAGCGATGGAAAGAAACACACAAGCTCCGGCGATATGTATGTGTGTGTGTGTATATATATATATATATATATGCTTCTGTGTATGTATATACGGCGGTTCAGCCGCGGTGGCGGTGGGAGGAGGGGGAGGGGTCAGACGAAGTTTGCAAACGATTGTGAAAGAAAATCGTTCCTCAAATAAGGGCAAGAAAGAATGAACGCGCAAATAAGAAAGGGAAAATTACACGCAGACCCCTCATTTGTTATATAATTATCACAAAAACCTCATTTATTGGAAATTAAATAAAATCTCTACGATGTGTCGATGTTATAGCATTTCTTACATTTAAACACCCTATGTGGCCATGTGTTTAAATTTTTTTATTATTTGACCCATGTAAAGTATAAACCTTGTAAATAGACCTATTGAGGTATGTTAGTAATTTTTAATAAGTGAAGAATTTTGATAATTACACAATAAACCAGAGACAATAAACACGCAAAAAGAGAAAGGAAAAATTACAGACCCCTTCTTTGTATATACGTAATTATAAAAAAAAATACTCATTTATTGAAAATTATATAAAGTCCTTGTTAAGGCATTTTTTACATTTACATGGCCTATGTATTTAAAAAAAATTATAAATTGACTCATGTAAACTTTGTAAATAGACCCGTTGAGGGGTATATAAGTTATTTCTAATGAGTGAGGGGTATTCATAATTACACAATAATTTGGGGGGTTGTATGTAATTTTCCCAAAATGGAAATCGAATGAACAAACGCAATTTTACGGCGACCGTCTCTTTTAGATTTAAAGTCGCAGCACAATGCCGTATACAAATTGGTTTTTCACACTTTTTGGAAATTGCAGGAAAAAGGACTTCTAAAATCTAAAATTAATTTAAAAGCCAGTTAGTATAGAGAATTAAATTCTTGTTGGTACTACTTTTATAACAATTTGAATTTTTTCTTTCATACCAAATCCAATAGTTTCTTCTATCTCTCACAATAGAATAATAAGAAAAAATTATGATAGAAAAACCAAAATTACATATTTGATAGTTTTTGAAAAATACTAGAACTTTTATCCAGTTTCACTGGCAATTCAACTTATCTATTCTTACATATTTTTTTTTTAATTTAAGATGAAGAGGGATATCTTAAATATTTAGCCCGACAAACCTTGATAGTTATAATTCTGAACCATATAGACTCTATCTAACTCCATAAAGGAGAGGGAGAGTCACAACTATTGGTCTTCTATTTTTTTACTTTTTTTCCAATAGAGAAGGGGATATTCTAACGACCTAACTCGACAAGTCCGATTTGGAGTTTACATATCTTTATCTTGGTTTAGAATATATCTTGTACACTATGAGGTTCATGGATGAATTGCATGATTTTACAACGGAGACCTTCATTAGCCAATTTATCAGTTGCTTTATTAGTTTCCCTCCAAACGTGTGAGAGAGTATGGCTGTGCAAGTTTGGCATGAATCTTTGTAATAATCTCGATGTACCGATGAGTGTGGCTCCCCGTTTTGATACCAGCTACCGCTTCCCAGCAATCACTTTTGATTTCAATCTTACGGAACCCTTTATTCCAAGCAAACTCAATACCATGTAGTATGCTCTCTAACTCAACTTCTAGGACAGAAGTAGAATAAATTGAACCAGCAAAACCACCACACCAAACTCCAGCCGAGTTGCGGATCAATCCACCAATGGATTTTTACATGATTGAGATAACAGTTTCTTGTATGTACTTTTAGTGCAATAATTATTAATTATTATGGCCTCTGAATATTATGAATTAATTTTATTAGATTTTCTTTATTGACCGTGGTCTCCATATTTATAATAATTATCTGCATATTATATCTCAAATATTTTCTTATTTTGAACATGATTTTATGCCAATAATAAAATATCAATAAAAATTATTAGTGTGGGTAATCTGTCGATAACTTGATGAGTATTTTGCTTTTGAAAATTATACATAATTACCAAGTTCATCCACATGGATATAAATTTATTTGGAATTAACTTTTAATAAGTTGTTTAGGTTTATCATTTATCAATCCTTGAAATATGTAAATTTGAAATTAACTTTTCTATCGTAAACTATTTCCCAACTTTTCAGTAAATTATCAATTACATCATTATATTGGTGTAATATATTGATCAACAATGTTAACAATCAACAATAAGATGCTAACACTTACCCAATAAGTATTAGATCTTTAAGCTTATAACAAAATACTTTAGAGAGAGCAAAAACCTCTCAAAATGAACCGGGACCAAATTTCATGAAAAAGCAATAAATGGGAACCATTCCCAAAAGCCTGATTCTTCATTATACCCATACAATGAGCCATCTCTAGAGATAATCCAACGACACATAGATCGACATCTACGATAGTCTCTATCAGCATCATAGACATCAAAATGGTACCAATTGGAGTCGTCCCATTGCACATCGCAGTAGAACAAAGTTGTGCCCCAAAAATTCGCCGTGAAGCTCCACGTGGTGGCACTGCCAAAGTCCAGCACATGGTACCCGAGGTCATCATCTCTCGACTGGCAATGCACGTTTAAACGTTGACCATCTTCAAGCTGGTTTATCACTTGGACATAAACTCGTGCGCGGATGCATGTTGAGAAAAATAGTAGGCAAATTATGCCAAGAATGTTGTTGTTGAGAATTTTCATATTGGATTAGGAGTAGTGTGCGATTATATAATAGGGAAGGAAGTGTGGAACTTACATCTCTTTGTAGCCATTTTATACATGAAAACACTAAAAACATGCATGCTTCATGTTTCTTGGATTGGTGGGAGATTTATATTTGAGTAAAGAAAATGGATTAGCTACCTCTCTTTCATTCTTCTGCATACTAATTTTTATGTTAAGGTTTCACATTTAATGATCTTGGAAAAGCTATAATCTACCGATATTGACAAACAATTCTTAAAACTATTAGGAGGAGTACGACTCCGACACTATTGTCCAATGTAAATAATATTACTAGTAACCGGAGGGTGAGTTTACAATAAATGGCAAATACAATTTTTATATAAATAGATTGCAAGTTGCGGTTTAATGAATTACATAGGTGGCGTGAAGAATATACACATTTAAAATTAAGTACAAGATAAAACAAACGAAGCTATACAAACTTGGTACAAGATAAAACAAACGAAGCTACACAAACTTGGCTCTGCGACCATAATTGTCGTTTGTCTATCCTAATTCTCTTGACAACTAAGGCACATGCACAAACTTACTTAGAGTATTATATTAGATACTACTTACTCTATGTTTTGGCAAGAAATAAGTAATTAATTTACTTTGATACATATAATACGGTAACCGTTTCAAATAAACATGACATAAAAAATTTATAAATAATAAACTGGTGACTAGGGTTAAAAGACGAACCAAATTACTCAAAATTCGATTCGGAAGAGCTCGTTTGAGCTTTAGTCATTAACATATCAAATCAAACTTGAACAACCTTTTGTACGTTCGATAAGTTTGAAGCTCGATTCGAGCTCAACTTAATTAGTAAAAAATTCAAGCCACTCGAGCTCGACTTGTGTTTGGTTTGATTAAAGAACTAAACTCGAAATACAAATTTTGAAGCTCAATAATAATTCAAACAACCTTTAATTTGTTCGAGTCGACTCAACTCGTTTAGGGCCCTACACATTAAAAAAGGGGTTGATTCAAACTCTAATAAAAATTACCCAATTGTTAAACAAGACAAGCCAAATATTGTGGCCCAGAAGGTAGTAGTAGTAGTAGCCCATTATTATTCCTACAACAAAACTGCATCATCTTCAGTGAGTGAAAGATACGTTTAAAGCCCCAACATTCGCTTTAGCAATTTTTAAGAATCCAAATCCCGTCCAGAAAGAAAGAGATAACTTGTTTACGAGCAACACGATTCCCTCTGTGTGTGAGCTTTTTTGTGTTCTTTCCGTATTGCAAATCAAACAACAGGGCAGCTCGCAAAACCCGCTTTTAACAGCCCTTTTTGTGGGCACTTTCGCAGTTCAAAACTTGTTAAATTTCAGTTGAATGCTCTGCGGTGAAATGAATTCAATTTGATGGTAGAAAGGAATAATAGTTAGTAATGGGATGGGAGCCCAGAAAAGCATTCATGCTGGCAATGGTCAGTATTATTATTTATCCCCTTTTTAATTTTATGTTGTTTTTTTATTTTATTTTAGTGCAATTCCATTTTGTTACAATTGTTAATGAGTTATAACGTTTTTTTTTTTCGGTTTGTGTAGCCAAGATAGACTTCAATGTTGATTTCAGCCACAAGATATGTGATGCTTTGATGTTCCATCCTTTCAGGTTCTTCTTCTTCTTTTTTATCTCTGTATAAGTAGGCCTTAAACGAGTTGAGTTGATTATGTTATTATTAAGTTTGTTTGAATTATTATCGAGTTTCAGACTTTTTTGAGCTTGGTTTGAATTTTGATTGCTAACTGAGCCGAGCTTTTACCGAACGGTTTCGAGTAGCTTGATTCATTTTTCAGCCCTATGTATAAGTAGGAGTAGCAAGTGTTTACATATATATATATATATATATATATATATATATATAAGGAAATATGGGTTTTCTCTTTGCATTTTAGTTATGACAATGCCCTTTTCTGCTTGATGTAAACAGAAATGCAGGTGGAGAGAGTCCACTTTCACTTGTTATTGGAAGGTTAGCCCTTTTATTTACCATTTCTCTATGCTTGAAAAGAATCCTTTGTGTTTCTATTTAATTGAGGGTGTGATGGGCACAATGATTATTATTGTTATTTTCTAATTTATTGCTGTGTATATTAGAAATAGAGATTGAGGATAGTATTTCAATATTCATCCTTTTTGTCAGCCTTTGCATCAAGCACCCAAATTTATTTGGAAAGAGTGAGAAGCTCGATTTCTTGTGGGATAAAGGGCTCTGTGATTCAAATATCCTGATCACTTACCGGAAACCAAGACCAGAATGGCTTCCACAACAAGCTTTCATTGTCCAGGTTGTTAGTTTTTGCAGTTGTTAATGGTTAACTCTTTTTTTAGATTAGTTTAGCCCGAGGTGCCTATGTTCGAATTGCTGAAACCCATTTGATCATTTTTTTTTAACTTAGTTTCAAGATTATTGATCGGAGATTTGAATGCGAAAGACCGATTTTTAATTGCACGTATATTTATATTACTTTTGAGTATATCCTTCTGTCATTATGTGATGATCGCTGTATTTGTCGGTCGTATCCAATTGTGTTGAACAATTACTTTGGAGATGTTGAGTTTGCAAATACTAATGATAATTCAAATGTGTAGTTTGAATATTACATAACACTCTACTATTAAGTTAATTATGGCTAGTCAAGGCTTCAATATCAAGTGAATTTTAGATGAGTAGCTAGTCTTTTCTTGCAATAAATGCCTTATTGCCTTCGTGTAACACTCGTCTGACGTGGTTCAAAAGACTCATTAGCTTATTTTTTCTTCTATCCTTTATTTTATTTCAATCCCATTTTTCTTGCCATTGCTCATGAGTTATAATTTCTTGCAATGAATGCCTTATTGCCATTGTGTGACACTCCTTGGACGGGTTCAAAAGACTCATTTAACTAATCTACATACAAAACTTTTATACACTTGTGAAAGATACAGTTCTAATTTGACGAGAAAATTTGCAATCAGTTGTAGATCTAATTGGAAAATTACTCTGCTCTCCAGCACTCTGTTTCGCCAGAGTTAGGGATTCATGGCATCCCTGGTGAAAACTTCTCTCGTTCAGGGAGTGGAGGTGTCAATCTTTGTCGTTTCTCTGCTGGTGTAGATCTGAGTGAGCCTGCAAGTTCCAATTGGAGCAGTAAAACTAGTGTCAAGTTTGAGGTGTGTTTCGTACAATCATCAAGTGGAACTAATTTTTTAGATTGCTTTTAGATTGAAGGACTTGGAGCTAAGGGTTTCAAATAAATAATACTGCATCCATTGAGCTTGTTGGATAATTTCATTTCGAAATGGATCTCAAATCATTAGGCACTGCACCCAGTTTTGGGTATTTTTTGAATCATTATGGTGGATACTGGACTCGTTTGAGATCCTTCACCATAATCCTTCCATCCAAATGCGCATTAGGTTGTGTTTGGATTGACGGACTCGGAAAAATGATTTCAAATGACTCCAAATTAGATGGATTTGAAATCCACCATTACGATTGAAAAAATTGCCCAAAATAAGTTCCAAAGGACTGAAATGCATTGTAATAGAAAATCATCCAAACAAGCTCAATAGATTTGTTGATGAACTTGCAATTCATGACTTTCAAATCCTTCAATCCGAAAACTACCTTAGTGAACGAATTTCTGCATTCAAATGCTTGTCTCTTTTTCATTACACTAACTGAGAAATCAATACAGCATGTCCGTCCCATTAATGATGATGGCCACTCAATTAGCAGAGATCTTCACGGATTTCCACTAACTTGCAGGTACATGAAGCTACTACAATCCTGTTCCAAAGTTATTTTGTGTCTGACTAACAAATTTCTGCTTTGTTTCTTGTTCTTTAGCGGTGGCTATCAGGATAGTATGGTAGTACTTAAACAAGAGTCTCGGTTTGCTGAGGCAAATGATCGAAGTTTTACTCGAGTACCATCTTTTCTCACCTATCTAAATTAATTCATTTTGTTTCCCGAATAATTTCCATTGGTGAGTTCAGCTTGTAATATGTATGCTTTGTTTCTGAATTTTTTGAATGTAGTTTAGCCTGCAAATAGAGCAAGGGATACCTATTCTCTCTAAGTGGCTGATCTTCAACCGATTCAAATTTGCTGCATCAAAGGGAATAAGGCTTGGGCCAGCATTTTTCTTGACGAGGTGAGTAATACTTTATTTTGTTGATTGAAAACTAGGGAAAATTACACCAACACCCATTGCTATAATAGGTAATTTCACAAACTTACCCTCTTATGATTGAAATTACAAATACCTAACCCACTATAATTGAAATTACATTTACCCCGCCGAGATCAATTTTTTGATGACGTCATCATGTGAACTTCTAAAAATGCCCCTGTCAAAATGTCATTTAAGAAAAATTACACCAACCTCCCCTCTTATTTTTGAAATTACACAATCCTCCCCTCTTATTTTTGAAATTACACAATCCTCCCCTCTTATTTTTGAAATTACACAAGCCTCCCCTGCACTTCTTACAATCACCCCCCTATGTATTAAAAAATTCTTACAATTTAACCCCTAAAAACCTTACAATTAGCCCCTGTAAGGGTACAAGTTTGTTGGTAATTTCAAAAACAAGAGGGGGTTTTTGGTAATTACACATTATAAGAGGGGGTACGGCCGTGACAAAAATATTATTCCAGTTTTTTTTTATGTTTTTTAATAATATTTTTTTATGTTTTTTAATAATTTAAGTGAAGTGCAAAAATGTCATTTAATATTGTTTGACCATTGACCGAGGGTTTCCAAAGGGGTAAGTATAATTTTCAATTATAGTGAGTTAGGTATCTGTAATTTCAATTATAAGAGGGTAAGTTTGTGTAAATACCTATTAAAACACTGGGTGTCGATGTAATTTTCCCTAAAAATTAAAAACAGTAAAATATGGGGAACTGGGAGTGAACAAAGTCTGAATTTTGTCAATAGAGAATAAGCGGATAGAAATTATTAATCATGCACCCGTTAATTAGTAAAAGCTTTGTACAAGAACACTAAGGCTATGTTTGGTCCTCGAATTTTGCTGAGGAAAACGTAAGGAGAATATGTGCTTCACTTCAAATGATAGTACTTTGTGCTCTCTCTTGTAATAATTTTCCTACACCAAAATACGGGGTCCAAACATAGCATAACAAAACCAACGTCTATGGAAATATTCAACTAAAATAAGTTTTTTTTATCAAAACTACCGTTTGTACAAATGTAGAAAATTATGCAAGATGTAATATTGAACACATTTTCACATTGTTGTCATACTGAAGAATAAGATGCTCCCATCTTGTTGAATGCATGACCTTTCATGTAAATTATCCTCTCTAAAAGATTTCTAATTTACTTTGCAATGCTAGAAGGCCTTTGCCATGTATGGTAATGCTAACAGTTTACATGTGGGCAGCGTCACAGGTGGATCTATTGTAGGAGATATAGCTCCTTATCAAGCCTTTTCAATAGGTGGGCAGGGTAGTGTGCGGGGCTATGGTGAAGGTGCCGTTGGATCTGGGAGATCATGCCTAGTTGCTAACAGTGAACTTACATTCCCACTGGTACTTGATTTCATATGAAGATGCTAACTTTATACACTTATTTCTTTGAAGTTCACCTTCCTATTATTCCATTGGTCATACGTTCTCTCATGTCACTGGATTATTTTGAACCAGAAGCTTGATTGTTCTCGCACCCTAGATAGAATTTTTAAGCATATTTTAGATGTTATAAATGTAACTGGTGGAGGAGAAATTCTAGCCCAAACACGATTGGCGGGTTGCAAAAACCAAGTGAATTACACTTGCTATTCGATTCGTGCATAGTCCGAGGAGGGCAAGTGTGATTGATTGGGTTTGGTCTTGTATTTTTCCTTGCTGGAGGTGTTTTTGCATTTGAACTATTGCAATTCATCTTACTTGCGTAGGTGATTATTTGCTACAAACCATCTTTTCGAGGCATTTCCACGCCCATCACAACATCAGAGGCCTAAGCACACTCTAGATTGAAAGTCTTCAAAAAAATTGTATAGAAAGGAAAATTTGGAACGTTATAGCGTCTAACTATTTGTTCTTATTTTCCCTCCAATAGAATCACCCTTCTACGTTTAGACTATGTACGGAGCGTGAAATTTAGTGAGGAAAACACTGAAGTAATTTCGCTTCGAATCATGTGATCTTGTGGGTTGTGCTTTATTTTTTAGACCTTTTCCTTTTCCTTCTCATTTTCCTCAGTAAAATCCTTGATCTGAACATAGGTTACAGTCTGGAATAAGAACGAATGCAATGTAACATAATGATGTGGTGCTTCCATAAAGACAAAATACGGTCTCCTTTTGGTGTAAATTTGTGTATTTAGAAATAATGGTATAACATTTTGGAAATTAAATAATTAAACCATTATTTTCCTCAAAAGGCCCTTATGCTTTACTATAACCTGAACGCTATTTTTTTTTTTTGAATAAATCATGCCCGGGTAACATTTTTAATTTTGATAATACATAATATTCTATTGCTGTTTGTCATCAATCATCCTTCATCTTTTTTATTGTCCAGAACTCAATGCTCGAAGGTGCTGTTTTCTTTGACTGTGGATCTGATTTGGGCTCTGGCCGTCATGTGCCTGGTACGTTTTGACTTGAGCAAGATCCTTAGGCCTGGTACAATTCTCACACGAATCCATGTAGTATGCATTTCTCGAGAAATTTTCAGAATTTCATCTCAAAAACATTAACCTTTTTTATAACATCATTTCAATTTTAATATTGCTTATAGCCAGGACATCTAAAGCGCTATCTAGATATCATAGTGTGTGTTTTTTTTTATTTTCAATTTTTTGTCTTTTGATGAATGAAATATGATTGAAAGCACTACACTGTTCTTATAATTATGATAATTCTTTTTCAATGATCAACCAAAAAACTTTGTAATGTCACCAGATATTTCCTGTTTTAATCATTCTATTGGAATATGGATGTCATAATAATTGTTTCGGGGTAAAAGTTACTCCCGCAAGAACAGTTTTACGTTTTATATACATTAACTTGGTAAATTTCTGGAAATTGATCTAAGTGTGAAAGTTGTTTATGAACCCTTTCGCATATTAGTAAACTTTTCCGGGCCTGATTTTGTAAACTCGTTTTTTCTACTCATTTATCCTATAAAGTTTTTCTCCCAAATTTATAAATAAAGGCCTACATTTTATATTTTTTCCAGGAAATCCTGCTCTTAGGCATGGTAAACCAGGTAATGGACTCGGTTTTGGACATGGGCTTCGGTTCAAGTCTCGTTTGGGACATTTTCAGGTCGATTATGCTGTCAACGCATTTCAACAGAGAACTGTTTATTTCGGGTTTAGTAACATTTCCTGATGAAGTCATTTTAGAACCTTTATCAGTATTGCTATCAGTTCATTCAACTTAAGCCGCATACGCCCGGGATTTGATTTTTGGTTTATGAAATGTGGGATATTTCTAAAATCAAAGATGGGATAACATTTGGAAATGAGTGCAGATTTGATGTTGAACAAGATTCAATTAGCAGGTATTGTGTTATGCATTTTTTTGGGTTCCGAAGCGAAATTTCTATCTTTATTCAGTTCACAATATTCACTTATTATCCATTTTTCGCCTTGTAAAAATATTTAATTTATTTATTTAACAGAATCTGTGTTATTTAGTTGCTCTATGGGAGGAGCTACACTTGTGTAGTATACAAATTGAAAACAATTTTTTGATATATTTGTTTAATTTACCATCTTTAGAAATGCGCATCGTGTTACCTTCTGGTTTGATACGTTATATGCCACCCAAGAGGGTGTGTTGTAAGCCGTTGGAGTGATGACACGATTTCATTTTTAAGATAAATTCAAACGATTACAATTATGTCATGTCATCACAATGTGCATACATTATCGAAATTATTAGTTTTTTCCCTTCCCTTCTTCCACTATTTTCGAAGTGCATTTATGTGGCTTTAGAGAAATGGTAAACTTGGCTCAAATGAGTTCAAGATAAGGGCACCAAAGTAATGTTCCTAGTACTTTAAAATTTTGTAGTACACTTCAATAATGGTTTATTTTAGCCTTTTTTTAAAAAAATAGAAATGGTGGGAATGCACCATATTTTTTTTGGAATGTTCGAAATGAACTATAATTATTAAAGTTGTTTGATATTATTATAAATAAATACGTATGTTAATGTCTTGCAATAAACAAAAACTATAATATAATTTTCTTTATCATGGCCTTATTATTATGATGATCTTTTTGAGTAGGTGTCTTGTTTGGTGGATGGTTCATCAAATGCTGAAGTGATTGCTCACCAACTAAATTTCTTATTTATATTTTAAGTTATATATTCGCATCATCATGGTCCCTCCCAATTCACATGAATTTGTTTTTGGGTCATTATTTAACTTTTTTTTTATTCTAAAGAAAAAAAGAGAAAAAAAATTCATTCTTTTTTGAACAATATGGATTGGTCCTTCCAATTCTATAATGTGAAAGTGGCCATTTTAGAATTATATCAATCAATTGAACTCATCCAGACACTAACAGATGCACACGTAATACGGACACTTGGTTGGATATGATGATATATATATATATATATATATATATATATATATAGTATCTCATTATAAAATCTCCTCCTATTAAATGTGTATTTATAGTAAATTCATGCATTAGATGATGAAAATGATTATGAATGTGAAATTTGAAAATGACGTTTTTGTATGTATTAGTTGATATCCGTCTTTGTGTCACTTGTACATATGTGCTATTTCTTGTCATTTTTTAACCAAAATTTTAGATGTTCAGATTCTCTAGTTCAACCTAATTTTTCCTCAAATATTTTTATATCGTATAAACACGTAAAGTGTAAAAAGTGTTTTTTATATAATCCGTTAGACTTGATTTTTACGCTTGAAATGTGTTTCTAATAAAAAACACATGATTAAGTACCAAATTAGAATGGGTAATGCGAAATGTAACTATAGACTTTTAATTTTGGGCAAAATACACTTATACCCCTGAACTATTCACTTTGTCTCATTTAGGTCCTTAAACTATCAAATGTAACAAAATAATCTTTGAACTATCAAATGTAACAAATTAGTCCTTCATTTTTTATGGACATATTTAAGAAAATCAAAATATTTAAAAAATGTAAAGTTAAATTCAAAACTAGTTTCAATTATCCATATAGAATTTCTATAATTTTTTAGATAAAACTACAATTGATTTTTTTTTCTTTAGAAGGTTAAAGGCAATTAATTCCATAATTTTATCAACCTAAATGTTGAATTTTATGGAAAGAAAAATTGGTGAAAGAGTTTTTAGGATTAAAGTTAAGGAGGCTTTAGTAAATTTTCCTTACAAAATTAGTAGAAAACCAGTGTATAGTTTTCTGCACAAAAGTGAGTAGAAAATGGTAACCAAATAGTCAAGAAATAGCAAAATCATAAGTACACAAAAGACTCATTTTAAGAAAATTAAAATATATACTTTTTAAAAAATATACTTTTTGATTTAAAAAAAAAAGATTTAATTACCAAATTAAAAACAAAATATATAATATAAAAAAGTTTAAAGTACTTAGTATTCAAAAATAACATTTGTATTATACCATTTATCAATTTTAAATAGTATCCAAACATGTCCATAAAAAATGAGGAACTAATTTGTTACGTCTAATAGTTTAGGGATCATTTTGTTATATTTGACAGTTTAGGGACCTAAATGAGACAAAGAGAATAGTTCAGGGGTACAAAGTGTATTTTGCCCTTTAATTTTTTTTGAGAAACTTAAAGACGTTTAAAAGGTAGAATAAATAGTAGAAAATACTAGAACTACTTCTTAATGTTAGGTCAGCAAACGAGTCGAATTGAGCTGAATACGTCGTTTTTCAAGATTATTTGAATATCGAGCTTCAGAATTTGTGTTTGAGTTTAGTTTGATTGTTAATCAAACCAAATACAAATCGAGTTCGAGTCACTTGATTTTATGCATATTTTTTTAATTTTTTCTAATCTAGTCGAGCCTCAAAATTTATTAAATACAAAAAGTTATTCGTGCTTGGTTTGATATGTTAACGAATCGAGCTTAAATGAGCTTTTAGCGATCGATCTCATCGAGTAACTTGCTTCGTCTTTGAACCCTAATTACCTTATCTTTCATTTAGCTTTTAATTTTTGGAGCAATAATAGCTGAATTAGTGAAACCAAACAAATAAGTCCAATTAAAAACTCCAGAGGCTTTTTCCCCCTAATTTTTACAAACAGTGCTCAAGAAAGATAAAAACGATTTCTACCGACTACTCATATTTTAATCATGAGAGTTGGTTTGACTGACCTAACGATGGCGTCGACGGAAAGATCCATTATGAGACATGGAAAGATTCTAAGGCTTTGTTTGTTTATGTTTTTGAGTTGAAATCTTGAAAATTTTTTGGGGAACGCGTACTATAGATATTCATGTGAATTTGATGTGATATGTTGGTGTGTTTGTTTATGTTTTTAGAATATGATTGAAATTTGTAAAATATGTCTAATCAATATTGATTAGTTGATGTGTGATGGGTTGATTGATTAAAAAATATGAAAGAGAAAGAGAAAAGTAGTGTAAAGTAAATGAATATTGATTGATAATTGTGAGAAATGATGGATGAGGTGATTGATATGTAGTTATGTTGTGATATGTCTTAAAGTCCTAGGCTCAAATTATGCAGCAAGCCCATTAGAGAAAAATCAGGGGCTAGGTTTTAGTTCAGTACTTTTGACATTCATTGTAATTTGTACCTCTTTCATCAATAGTAAAATACTCTCTCCTCTCCCGTGGATGTAGGCAATTGCCGAACCACGTAAATTCTTGTGTCTTTAATTTTATGCTTTTATTTCGTGAATTGTCATAACAAGTTATATTGGAGAATGAGAAAGTGAATTTAAAAGATGATGAATTTGGTTGAAAATAGTTTGAAATGTGAATTTTTTGAATTTTGTGATTCAGAATCCAGAAAATGGGAATTGAAAACATAAACAAACAAGGCTAAGCCATCTCTGACGATAAGCAGGAGCTACGAGCAAATAGAACACCTTTTAGGAGTATCAATACCGTGACATGAATCGCTTTCACATCTTCTTAACCTGAAATGGTTGGTCCTAATCAAATGACTATAGATCGAACCCAACAGGGGTTTTCCAATCCACAAAACTAAGCTAGAATTCTAGGCTTTATGAGACACATTACGCATATTTTGACGAGTAATCTAGGAATTTAAATAATGCATAATTACATATAATGATATAAAGTTAAAAATTCTATTATTTTAGTTGAAAGGATGTTAAACTAAATATCCTCTATTTTCAACCATTGCTTGTTAGTATGGTAGTATTACCGTAATTTCCACTTTCATATGAAAGGTCTTATGTTCAATTTCAAGCTGTCACATGTTGTGACTTTTTTCTCTTCATTTGAAGTTTTATAAAATCTGTGTGACCCATAATTAAGAACTATCGGCTCCGGTATGTCGAGGGTAAAGATATCCCCTTCATCTAGAATAATAAAAAAAAATCCTCTATTTTCAATGCCTATATTGGTGTTCTTACTTTGTATATGCTTTTCCCAAAATTGGATTAAACCTTGGATTCATGAGAATATGGTGCAAGTATAACCCCATGCCAAAGCAAGCGAATGTCAAAACCAAAAGAAAAGCAATGAACAAAAGGGGTAAAAAAGAAGATTCACAACTTTTGTATTTTCAATGTCCCTTCAATTTAATAAATCACAAAAGAAAAAGGCAATAAGATGAAGAATACATTTTTCTCATTCTCATACACAAACATCCTCTTCCACTGATTCCATACATATATGTACAAAATAAACACAACAAAAAGGGCCAAAACCCCTAAACACAACCCTAAATTTTTTTTTTTGGGTGTTAAAGACCTAATTCAAGAAATGTTACCCCCCCCAAATTACACCTCAAACAACATATAGTTTTGAACCCTAAATACTTGAAAGTTCTTTCATTGTCTTGATTTGGATTCTCCTCTCTTTTGGGTTACTTTAGGTTGAGGGCACTTATTTTTAACAGCCACTCAAAACCCTAAAATCCCACTTGGGCAAATCCAACATCCTTTCAAAAATGCCTCAAAATTTGCCTTTGCTTTTCCTCTTCTGTAACAAAAACAATGAAAGATTATCATGCTAGATCATTATATTTTTATCAAAAACCTAATTTTAGAGACACAACACATGTAATTTTTGATTATCCAAATCTAATATTGGACCTACATCAGAGAAAGCATAAATATTTAAAAAGTTGAACTTGTACATAAACCCAAAACCAAAACCACAACCACAAAAGGAAAATCATTTATCCATTTTCAAAATAGATTGAAGGGTTTTATATGTGACCCAACACTTACCGCAAGAGAACAGAAAATTCTATATTAGACCAAGTGTAACGGTCCTAGTGTCTATATCTATCGCACAGTGTGTTCCCACATGCAGTTGTGTGAAAGAAATAAACACAAAATACACTCTCGGACCATTAGACTCGGTCTGATATAGAATTACCCAAAACAGAACAACTAGTTAAATGAATCTTGCTGTTCATTTGACATAATCACTTTTGGCAAATTTGAGATTAAAAAAAAACAAAAAAAAAAACAGCCCAACATTGGATTCTTATCATTTTCTTGCACATTCACCCACCAAAAAAAGGCCAAAAATTGAACATGACTTTTCACCACCTCAGATATTCCGAATCATAAATAGTACAATGTATCACATGATTAGATCAACCATTGAAACAAGTCAAAAAAAAGTAAATTACCAAACCAAATTTTCACCATCACATTACCAAAATATCAACAACTCAAGAAACTTACTGAGCTAACTCATCCAAGAAAACCAAATGAACTCAATCCTTACTTACCAATCTTTACTTACCAAAGGAACAATCTTTACTTACCAATCTTTACTTACTCAAAATCGAAAAAAAGAAGGAACAATCTTTACTTACCAAAGGCAACAATCAATCCTTGAAAATAACCGAATCTGCGATTTCCATTAAAGGTTTCAAGCAATCGGGCGAGAATTTCCTCGCGAACATATACGAATAGCTCGAATTCGATTCCCGAAGCGTGTGAATCAGCTTAGGTGACACTTCAGGAGGGTGATAAGTGTGTGGATGTCCATTCACACTATCAGTCCAATTAACTCTAGTCAATGTATAACGAGTACTACCGTTCGGATCCTGCATCGATAGCATAGTCGGAAAATAATGCTCTTCGGGATAACAAGACTCGACATTCAAACAGGGGAGCTTAAACTTCCTCCATAGCTTCCTATCCTTAATAAACATCAAGGCGTGCTTTCGTGTAATCACGAAAAACTGAGAGCCCACACGAAATTCATCGAAATGAACTTCGGGGAGCATAATATTTTTACCCCTAGCATTGTATCTATCCCATAAATTGGACTCATTGTCAATAATCTCAATGTAGCTAGGAAACTCTAAATCCCGAGACAACCTATTAAGATCAAACAAGAAATTGTAAAAGTAATTGAAAGAGTGAAGAGGAATACAATGCTGAGAAACGATAGCGAAGTAGGCGTTAGCGGGGTCGTGGAGCATCGCGGTGGCGAGGAGGCGGCGGGCGGCGGAGATGAGTGTAGGGGAGGATCTTTGGGTTCTCCTTGAAGGGATGGTTTTATTTTTGAAGATACCATGGAAAGGAGGGGTTTGGACAAAAGGGTCGGAGTGTATGTATAGGTTGTAGTGTGTGGACGTGGCATTGGAGAAGAAGAGTTCCCAAAGGGGGGCGAAATGGAGTTGGGAGTTGGTGAGGAAAAGGAAGGCGATTTTGGGGCGGCGGAGGGGGGCGGAGAGGTGGGATTTGGCGGAGGGGAGGTGGCGGCGGGAGAGATTATTGGAGTCGAGGGAGATGGCTTTGTGGAAGAGGGAGAGGTCGTCGAGTTCGTCGGGGAGAGAGATGGGGACGCGGCGAGGAGACAGAAAGTGGGGGTTGAGGAAGAAGAAGAGGGTGGGGAGAGAGAGGAGGAGGAGGAGGGTTGGGATTAGTGCGGAGGAGGGGGTGGAGGAGAAGAACATGGTGGTGGAGGCGGTGGAGATTTGGATTGGGGGGTGGGGGTGGGGTGGGGTGGGGTGGGTGGTTTAGGGGAGATTTGGAGTGGATCTCATTTGAAGGGGGGAGGGGGGTGGTGGAGGGTGGGGTGTGGAGGTGGGGGTGAGTGGTGGTTTTGGGTGGTTTGAGATTTTGTTGCTGTGGAATGGAAGTGAAGAAGAGATAGATCATAGAAGATGGGGTGGGGGGTGGGGGGGGGGGGGGGGGTGGTTGAGGGGGCAGTGATTGAGACTGAAGGAGGCAAGTGGAGGAAAAAGTGTATATAGAGGTTAGATTTGATGGGAATGGGATGGTGGAGCTAACGGCGTTGAAGTTAATATATATATATATAATAGGATAAAAATTATTTTGATAGCTTAGTTTCATCATTAATATCAAGTGTTTACACTCAATTGGTACCCAAATTTTACCATACTTGTCAATTGGTAGTCTGATTTCCATCCATTTCTCTATTATAGTATTTGTTAAAGACTATTAGACCCCTAACCATACCAATTTAAAAAATATAATTAGAAAATATAAATTGAACTTCTAATACACAATACATACTTTGATATTTTAATGACACTGGTAAGGAATATAATAGTCTTTAAAGAAAAATATAATAGAGATATGGATAAAAATCATTCATGAGGTATCAATTTGATAATTATGGTAGAAATTGAGTACCAATTGAGTTATTTATGAACACTCAAGTACCAATATGACATGAATTGTGAAACCTGACTACTAATTTTTACCCATATATGATATGATACACTCACTTTATGTAAATCTTAAATTGCATTTTTTAACTTTTGTATTTGCATGGAAGTCACTTGAACTTTTATATTGGAGTTATACTGCAAGATTGAGGGAGGGGGGGTGGGGGGGGGGGAGGGGGAGTTGGGGATTTGTACTAAATTAAATGCAATAGATCAAGTGTCTTTCTCTCATACACATTAAGATGTATTGTGTGTGATTTCCACACATACTTATAAAAACGTTTGACAAAGAATATATAGTTGAACTATCATACTCTATCTGTTATAGCCCAAGATCAGTGTGTTTTGAATAAGTTGGGTTCAATCATCCGCACGACATATTGACAGGTTAGTAGGACCTTTTGTTAATACCATGTGGCACCATTTGTCTAAAACAAGTGTAAGACAACAGTCCGTACACTTTGGAAACATCTATAAATACCTATCTCATAAATGATTTGGGGATACGATCTTCATTTCTAAATCTCTTGAGCTAACACCGTATTCTATTAATGCCTAAGATCCCAATATATAAATTTGGGATATATAGCATCACTCCTAACCAACTTAAGTCATTGCGTATATAGTGTGTGTTTGTGTATGTATACAGTGATGGAAATTTGCAAAAATTGATATCCTTAGCCTAAGTATTTGGGATTAAGTATATATTGTGTGTTTGTGTATGTATACAGTGATGGAAATATGCAAAAATTGATATCCTTAGCCTAAGTATTTGGGATTAAATTAATAAATTCATTTGAGCACATTTACCAAAAGCAAAAATCTTCACCTACCCTGAACTGAAAAACCCGAGTATCACAATCAGAATACAACAATGATAATTGTGATTATATCGAAAGTTAAAATTCTAGATGGTGGTTTTTAAGTTTGTCAAGGAATTGTGAGATCCAGAACCATTTAATAAATGAATGCCTGCACGTGGAAAAGTGCATACTTCAAATAAGATTAACCAAGCCAAAGAGCCTCGTATAGGAATCTAATCACACGAGAAACATATTTAGTACTAATTATTTATGAGAAATGTGCAGAGTTTGCAGAGTGCCACTCCTCGTATTCCGACACATACATGCAAATGCACAACAACAATGGGACAATCCAATGTACACTTCCAAACACCACCAGAATCCCAGGACATATTTTATTTACATAATCAATCATACCAATACACAAACAACAACTATAGTACAACAACATTTCTGAAATGAATATTACGAACTTACAACACATCACTTCTTGACTTAGACTGACAGCAAACCTAGTAGTATCTCTGGTAGAAGAAATTAAATAACGCAGATAAATTAACCGATGATAAGTACAATAATTTCTATAAAACACTCGATTTCTTACCCCCAATCATTCTTATCTCTGCAACAAGCTCGTCTCTTAGCTCAGGTTCTGATACACTGAAATAGCATTAAGTCACGAGGATTTGCCCTTTATGTACAAATTACAGAGGCCTCTGATAAATATTACAAATGGATCTCAATCGGTCTGTGAACTAAGCTTTGAAGGTTTTGCATCATTTTCATTTAGTTTAGCTTTGTCCTTAACAGGCTTTGGAGCAGTAGGGGACTTTTTAACAACAGTTCTGTTGAGTTGCCTGGCTGGTTGAGCACCGTGACCTAGCCCTGGTCGAATCAGATTGTAGAAAAGCAATCGGGATTTAACTCTTGTTAGCAAGAAACATAGTAGTTGAGGAGTTAGTCCACACAATTGATTGTGTAAAGTGCTTCCACTAGCAAGAAATATAATAGTTGAGGAGTTAGTCCACGCAATTGATTGTGTAAAAGCTTCCACACTATAGTTACAACGACCATGATTACTTGATTTTAGAATCACAGATATTGTTAAAGTTTACCATGACGAAGAATTGTGTATTACTTTAAAATTGTTAAAGTATGTATATTTACAAAGAGTAAATTACACAGACACTCTCCGTGACACCCTAATTACGAAAAACACCACGAGGTTTGAGAAATTACTATTCCCACGTTAGTAAAAGTATATTACAATTTCACCCACTGTCATTGACAACAGATTACAAATTCAGGCCCCAGTTTTGTGAGTTGTCAAGATTTGATAGCGGGTGTCTTGGTAATTTGCAAATACTCAGGGGTTTGTGGTGATTACCCATTAAATAAGGGGGTTGTGCATGTAATAGTCCCATTTACAATACTAAAGGACACGGATCAAACAAGTTTATAACAAGTTGAATAAAAAAGTATGAGCAAAAAATAAAATAAATAACAATCACAAAACTGGAACATAATTAGGCAATGCCGGGGGGGGGGGGGGGGAGGGTTTAACTGAGAGAGAGACTAACCACTGGCAGGCAGGGACAACCGCTTCTTTCCTTGCTTATCTGTGAGGGAGGACCTCTCTTTAGGATTACTGTGTGATCTTGAACCAACATTAGGCTTCGAAGTAGCTTCCTCAACCAAGTCTTCAAGAACTGGCTTAGACTTCACACTGGAAAAAGGGGCTCCCGATGTTTCCTGAACATTTGCTGGTGAAGAACTGCAGCCATCAGAATTAGAGGCAGCCCTTTTCTCATTTGAGATGTTGGAGTTGTTGCTTGAACGAGAAGGACCCTTCCCATTTGCAATATTTGGTGCAGGCTTCTTCCCCATGGTTGAGGTTACATTCTTCAAGTCAGCTGGTCCATCCTCACGAATCTTAGCTCCATCTTTGCCATTAGTGTCTATAAAGCGGTTTTCCCATGGGCGAACAGCCATCCATCTCTCCAACCAATTCCAGCCCCAGTTGTTTTTATCTGGTTCAAAACCAGCAAGTGATATCTGCTGCCTTGACCCAGCCTGCCACTGCACGACAGAAATTCTACTTGAGGCACATTTGATAATATCAAAATTGGTGACAAAAACTTGCTTTCCATGATAGCTGCCAGCATTTTTCAATTAAATTTTATAGGGAAATGTGTACAATGGGTGAGTGTGAAAATGATGTAATGAGTATTGTGTTTGTTAATGTTTTCAGAAAATGATTGAAAATAGGACAACATGTCAAATAAAAAATGATTGGTTGACGTATGATGTATAAAATGTGGTTGAAAGAGGTAAGAAAATAATGTTTGGAGTAAATAATTATTGATTGGTGATGGTGTGAAATGATGGATGTATTGATTGAAAGATAATTATATAGGGAAATGAGAAAGTGATTTTTTTGTTTTTGCCAAGTAAAATGAAATTGAAGAAATGTGTTTTTGTTTGAAAATGGTCTATAGTGGTTATTTTCAGAAAATGGTGATCCAGAAAATGGTATTTGAAAACGTAAACAAGCAAGCCCTAAGGTTTTAAGGTTATGCCCCCCCCCCCCCCCCCCCCCCCCTCATCAACACTCTGTAGGCGAAACCATGGAAGTTTAACTTAAGAATGCCACAAATGTCACTACACCCCAATAAACTCTCTCGCTCTCCCTCTCAGTGTTGAATTAACCAAATAAGAGTAGTTTAAATCAACTTCTCATGGAGACACATTATATGTAACTAACGCCATAAATATGTTCCGCATAGCCTCACAATACGGGTGCTTAAAATTCAAAAGTTTCTAGAAATGCACCATTAGATGCAATTTTTAAGCCTTGTTATTACTGATGCATTTTTGTGCAGCCACAATATGTTCAAGTAAAGCAATTCAAAGAGATAAAATGCTTATGCTGATGCAGAAGAAAGAATTGGCATGAGATATTATGAGTTTTCATCAGTTGCCTTCTCATGTGGTACTTGAACTATTTCTACAATTTGCCAAAAGGTTAAATCATTTCAACTGAATATGTTAGAACGTTTACCTGATTAGCTAAAGCATAAGCCATTGCTCGTTCACGCTTAGCTGCAGCCTCCTTCCTTTTCAACAACTTGGCTTGAATTTCTTCAACAGACCCAGCACTGTCACACCACCCATCCTGGATTAATAGTCAACAAATCAGAGGAACGCAAAGCAATTCGCAGTAGCGGGCTAAACAACAATTCTAACACAGCTGATAATACTGAGGCTCTGTATGGTTGTGTTTTCGAAAATGAATTGAGTTTTTATTGGAGAATGTGTATTATAGAAATTCGTGTGAAAATATTAATTTTTTTTGTTTGTTTGGATGTGTTTTTGAGAAATGTTTGGAAATTGTGTAGATGTGATATAAAGTTGATTGAATTAGTTATATATGTAATGATGATAGAAGAAAAAATTAGAATAATATTTTATTTATAATAAAATAAGAAAGAGAATGTGTTGAATAGTTGAATTATGTAATTAATAAAGGTGGAGAATGAAGTGATTGAAATGATGAGTAGTTATATAGGGGAATGTGTAGTGAGATTTAAAATTTGAGTATTTTCTGTAAAATTTAGCTTGGAGTGTGCATTTTCATTTTTTGGTGTTCCAAAAAATGAAAATGTTCCCGAAAAACATAACCATACAAAGCCTGCGTATTCTAGATCATGTAATATTCTTAGCAATTTAAAGATTAAATCAAACCCCCATAAATTTTCAATCTTATACACACCAAACCTCCCCATGCAAGGCTAAAGGCAAGGTTTGCATGTATTCTCTAAATCATGTTCCAGTGTATATTTATGACACATGACATCAAATTTTCTGTAAAACAACGGCTTGTATCGCATTTTCATGCTCATAACCAAAAGAAGATTATGAAATTCAGTAATTGTAACAAGATGTCCACAGCCTTCCTCAGAAGAATGACAATTACTATAATATTAGCACAACAAACATATTGTTCTACTCTAGTTTCTTACTTTACCTCAGCACATCCTAATCTCTTTCCTTTAGGCTATGTTTGATTCTTGGATTTTGGTGAGGAAAAAAAAAAGGAAAATATTATGCTTGCTTCAGTTTATAGTACTTTATGCTTTATTTGTTGATCATTTTTACTTTTTCTTTTCCCTTTCTTCAGCAAAATCCAAGGATCAAACAGAGGCTTAATGTCAGAGAATGTACATAAACTATTTCAGAACTTGCCTATGAGCAAGACTCCAGATTAACCAAAAGGTGCAAATGAAGGCAGCTGCAAGTGTCAATTTATGTAATAACTGTGCCTACATCAGTTGATGATGTTGTATGCATTTTTGTTGGTCTATTTGTAAGTAGGGTATTCATGTTCTCCAAAATTTTATACAACCCACCACAACTACCTAAGGAAGTGTTGCAGACATTTGACAGTACTCACTTCAATTTCTTTAACACGAGCTTCGTGTTCAAGTTGTTGCTGAAGTTTCTGTTGTGCTGTTTGATTTTCTAATGACATACGAACACGCCTAGCTCGGACACGAGCCTGAACTCTTACTAAAGCTTGCATGCAACGGAGTGTAATAGCAGCTTGCTTTCTTACAGCATGGCCCCTGACGAGAGCTTGAAGTCTCACCAAACCTTTTAAAGCACGTAAAGCTCGTTTAGCCTGATAGACACAAAAACAGCAGAAATAGTGATCCTTAAAATTATACAGTATCGAGCTTCTAGAGACAAACACCAGAAAATGTAGTGGTCGCTAAATGCATAACCAAACTATTTAATGACTCAAAAGATACCATAAAATTCACAGACAACTTCTTGAACGCGCTAACTATAAGAAAAGCATACCAAAAGTCATAAGAAGCTTACAGAAACTTTACATGCTCACATGGATTCAACATTTCAACTAGACTACAAATATCTGCCTCTGATTTACACTTACAGAAGCTTTATAAGAAATGAGTTGAAATGTATATAACAAGTGATGTGCATATCGCATATACTCTGCTACCATAACAAAGTTATATTAAATAGAGGTTTGAAAAGTTTTTGGTGCCAGATGGAACACATGTTTATGTAAAAATTTGTTTCTAATATACTCTCCAATTTCAAGTTATAAAGTATACAAGTTTAAAGTATGAAATGGAACTAAAGTCACAACTAATGGTAAATACCATCTTTAGCTATCTTCACAATGGCTAATGGTGAATCTTTTTGCATATTTACGGAATCTTTTTGTGGTACTAGAGACCTAATTATTGGGAAATATTGAAAAAAATTGCATATCCCTCATTTACAAAGAACTGGTAGAAAACAATTGTTCTCATTCTCATACGTGTGTGTTGAAATTTAGTTTACTTGATGATAGTCAGTACAAGACTAACAGAAAATTGAGATTCGATGCAAATATTTTGTATATCATCATCCATGGAAATCTTAAATTGTACAAAAATTTAGATCAATTTTATACCTTTAAAGCCAATAACAGTATATTTCCATCTTGTGTTTTTTGGGACAAATCTATCATCATATAATTCAAGAAATATTATCGTGGGACACTATTTGCAATATTTCTCCACATTTATCATGGTCTGGTCAAGACGGAAAGGGAAACAAAAGAGTAGAGGGAAGCGGGAGATTAAAGATGAATCAAGCCTGTTTGTTGAAGATAACAATTAAAATAGGAACTATTGCAAGTTCACAAACTATGAAATCTGGAAAATGAAACAATTCAATACCAGAAATCCTCTGAAGGCTGTTTGAATGCGTATTGCTGCCCATTCTTCTCTCATATTTTGTCGAAAATGAACTCCATTTTGCACCTGAATTGAAGTAGAAGGGGAGCTAGCTGAATCTGAGACTGATTGTAAGTTGGCGTCTTTGGCCTCTTCAATTGCAGTAACCACATTTTGATTCAACTCATTTTCAAGTACACTGTTATCAATCTCAACAGAGTGCTTCCTTCGGTGCCAAATTTTGCCAGCGCTCCCAGATCTCTGCATGTTCAAACCAATTCAAAATTATAACGGAATGTCCCCTAATCAAATTTTACAGCATTTGGATCTAGATATAATTACAACTATTATTTAGAAGTCAAAAAGCTTTTAATACAAGCCATATTGACAAATGTCTAACTATCTTGCTATAGTCTTAACTGGTATGTTATCCATTTAGCAATGGCAATTTGCACCGCACAAACAATTTATACATATGTTATGTATGCATATATACAGAGATTGAAGTAATTCCATGGTTTGTAGAGGTGGCCATAATATGAGTGGAAGGAGAAAGAACTGCATGGTGACTGAGTTGGAAAAGCATGTGTTTTTTTGTAATGGCTATAGAAAGTGGAAAGAAAAAGAGATGGAGAAGAGTAATGGTCGATGATTTTGGACGTGAAGAAGTTTCTTCTTTTTCATGTTCTGGTCTTTTAACCTGGTTAAGACAGACGAATTAGTTGACTTCTCTTACTCCAGAGGCTATAAAAACGGTTCCTAAGAGAGTTCTTTTGTTAACATTGTACATTAACAATCGAACAAATTCAAATTTCGCATAATTTGTGCAAGAAAAAAGAAAGTCAAAATTCAGCAATAAGCAACCTGATTTCATTCAACCCATTCAGTAAAATTATTTCCATTTCCCACTAAACTTTCGCTACTTATTGACTGCTGAATTGTCTTTGTGGGCGCACAACCTCTACCCCTTTTACTTAGTTCAAAAATCAAGAAAATAACAAACAAAGTGAAGAAAGAAAATTAAAAGGAAGGAGGGGAGCTTAAAAATCAATCAAATTACAAAAACGGAGAACAAAAGAAAATTGAAAGAGAGTGACTGCCCGAGGAGAAAGAGCCACCTACATTTTGATCCTTCTCTAAAGACTGTGATTTGTCGGCTTTCTTCAAACCAAGCAATGTTTTGATCCATTTCTTTGAGGCACCCATTTATGTAAGACCTGCCACAAAGAAGTTCAGACACATCAGAAAAGTCATTTTCCCAGGAATAATTGAAGAGGGTTATCTCCAGTCACCAACATTGGCATAAAAAAAGTATAAATGGATAAATAACACATAAATCAAGGGCTACCCGATCCTTAGACATATATGAAATAGAATAAACATAGACCAAGCTACTTCTGAATGTAACCACAATTAACATCACTATGGAACAAGAAGGCAGCAACTGCAGCTTTTCCAAGCAATAAGTAGGGGCAAATTTGTGCTCAATTACGAACAACAACCTGACAATATGTATATATAACCATACATTTCATAAATGCAACCATCATATTTTCCATCGACCATGAAGCTTCACACAGTTAACATTTTCCCATTTATTCAATGGGAAATCTGCAGTTCTGCTAACTAACTCACCAACCAGATGAAGAACAAAACAGTAGACAATGACGATAAATAGCAAATTCTGCACAAATTTATTCTATACAGTAATTAAATTGGCCAAAATCCAAATAGCAATCTCGAGAAGTAGTAAGAACACGACCAAAACAAGATTTTTCTCCAAACACAAACTTTGCTGTATAAAATCATAACTCTAGAAATACATCTACAAAGCCATGTCTCGAGCAACAGCAACAAACAATTACGGCCTATTTTCAACTTCAATCACTGCAGTTCTGCTAACTAACTCACCAACCAGTCGATGGACAAAACAGTGGATAATGACGATAAATAGCGAATTCTGCTTAATTTTTTTTTAAATATAGTCGTTAATCGGCTTGTAATTCCAGATACGAGAACAAACTCTTCAAAAAGCAATCTCGAGAAGTAGTTAAAGCATGACCAAAACAAGGTCATTCTTCGAACACAAACTTTGCTCTACAAAATCACAACAACAAATCCATCTCGAGCAACAACAACAAACAATTACAACCAAATTTCAACTCCAATCACTGTATTTTCACAATGCAGAACGAAAATCGATGAATTCGAAGTCAAAATCAACCATAAAACAAGCAGCATTATCATTATCAACTCCGATACATCGACAAAATCAGCGGCGCGAATACGAGCCCTAAATCGTCGTCGGATCGTCCGAGAATCTAAAAATTGAGAGAAGAACCGAAACTAACCTTTGTACTACGCTTGAATGCAGCCTTTGAATGCGGAAACTGCAGATTGGAGAGGATTTATGGTGAAAACATGGGAATTGAAGGAGGATTTGACAGATCTGAAATGTAGTTTTGGAAGAAGTAGAGTAGACAGAGAGTCATCGGCGATGGGAGGCAGAGGAGACAGACAGCGACTTTTTTGGGCTACTTAGCGTTTTGGGCCTAGGTTATAATTGGGCTTTTGGAACAACAACATGAAAAAAAAACAATAACCACTTTTTGTACTGAGATTTTGGAACCAAAAATCGAGTCTATTTTGCACCATCTTATTTGTAAGGTGCTGAGCGATTATCTTTGTTTGGGATTAAGTTTATGTAAATTTATTTGTAAAGAAAAAAAAATGAAAATTTCAAGGGTTAATGTTACTATTAATCTTTAAAGTTCGTCTTTATATTATTTTGGCGTTTTCATTTTATTTTCAACTATTATTTCCTAAAACGTAAAGGAAAATGAGTTTTTTTTGTGTGTGTGTGAAAATGTAAGTATATTTGGCTGTGTTTCTGAATATAGTTGGAATTGATGATTTGACGATATATCAAATGATTGAATTAGTTATAAATAATGATTATGTGAATAATGTAGATGAAATAATAGATAATATTGTATTGATTATACATATTCATAAGTAAAAATGCTAAAAAAAAAAATTAACTCCAACGAAGCACTAAAAATACTTAAAATGGGTCTTAAAATGTGCATAAGCCTATGAAGGTTAAAAACGTGTGTTTTATTTAACTGTAGCACTACAATTGTTGCTAGAATTATGAATTTTTAGAAGGATATGTGAGAGAGAAAAAAGTGAGTGTGATTTTGTAAAGTGAAAGGTAATTAAGAAAATAAAAATAAGTGTATTTTTAGTTGAGAATGGTGTAAACTATGTATTTTCATTTTCAAATGAGAATGAGAATGAAAATAGGACTCCGAAAACACAAACATACAAGGCATTTAGTTTTTGAAGTATTAAATGTTACGAGACTGTTCTTAAAGTTTAATTTGTGTTTCAGTTTCATCCTTCGAGCATGCGCATTTCAAGTGCCATTTTTTAGGGGGCAAATTTGAAGTGCATGTGTTATTGTTGGACATGTGAGGTACACATGTTGTCCGATCTGGCCAAGTTCCATTGGAACATGGGATAAAGGATGAAAGTGAAAAAGAAATTAAACTTTTGGGACATTAACGTAATATTTGATATATAAAGGACCAAAGTGATACAAAGTTGAAACTTTAGAGGCTATTAGTGCTATTTGCCCAAACTTCAGTTGTCAAATCAATTCTTATTTTTAGGACTAAATACAAAATGTCCCCCTAAATTATTCCTACTGTCACATATACCCCCTAAACTTTAAAAAGTACCAAAATAGTCCTTCATGAGACTTCATGAGTTATGCCCAATGCTACATCCAAACACAACCTTACAATATTAAAGCACCTAATGAATTTACTAGGTTATTCTTTTTTTACTGAACTTATAAGATTTGTAAGAAATTGCAAATCTTATAAACTTCATTCAAAATTTAAATATGATATGTTAATTGATAAAATTAAATAACTTATAATTGACTAATTGAGTATGATACAATTGGAAAATACAAATCTTATAAGTTTAAATCTATAATTTGTTAATTGATAATTTGTGATTTTATTAATCCAAATTAAAGACTTTGTTAATTTATAGGTTATAAAGTTACAAATAACAAGATTTAAACAATTTGTTAGTTGATAAGATTTAATTAAACAAGATTTAAATAATGATAATAATGATTCTCAATAATTTGTTAATTAACACATTACAAGGTTTAAATATTTTGTTCATTCTGAAGAATTAAATTTGACAAATTCATTATAAAAAAAAGAATCATCGGGTAAGTCAATATAGTGCTTAAATATTGTAACATTGTGTTTGAATGAGAGAATTTTCATAAATCATGAATTTTCATGAGGGACCATTTTGATACCTTTTAAAATTTGGGGGGTATATGTGACAATAGGTAAAGTTCAGGGGGCATTTTATATTTTGCCTTTATTTTTATGGAAAGGCAGTAATTTCATTTTATTCAATTAAAATTATATAATAGATATATAATTATAATGGCTTCAACAAGTTAAGAATCATGTGAAGCATAAAGTAATGGAACTCATGGGGTGTGGTGGAGTGGAAAAGACTTTTCCTCCCTTAACCAAGTGGCGAGGGTTTGATCATCGGCCTTGAGTATGGAGAGCTATTGAAAACTCTAGGACAACTGTCCCACCCTTCGAGATGCCTCAATCAGCGAGGGGATTAGTCACTGCGGTCGGCGGGTGGAAACCCAGGTGAAAACCTAAAAATAAATAAAGTAAAGGACGTTTGTGCCTAGATTAGAAACAAATCATATTACTTGATGTTGGTCTCGAAATCGATCGTCAAATTTGTTTTAGCTTATTTTTTTTAGTATAACAAACAAATTTTAACACATCTTATCTTATATTTAAGAATGTTGGAAGCTCGACTCAAGGCTTTGCTCAATTAAATATAAATGGTACAACGTATAAAATTTTCAAGATACTTGATCTCAATTACAATATTTGATTCTTTACAAGAATGTGGTTTTGATAGTAAATATCTTTCTTTAAATTAGATATTACTCATGAGTAGGACTGTCAATAAGCCTAAGTCTGCTTGCAAGCTTGACTTGAAAATTTTCAAACTTAAGCCGAAGGTTAGGGCTTGAATTAAATTCAAGTCGAGCAAGAACGGAGGTACGCTGAGTTTGAATTAAGTGTTGGGTCATATATATAAAAAACAATATATATATAACATGCAAGATTATATAAATATCACTCATAATTTATATACAAAAATCCATAATTTCAAGGATAATATGGATTGTTGAAATTAAAAGAAAAAAGTCAATTGCATTTTAATTCTAAATGTTCTTCAATACAAAAATAATATGTAGAAATAACTAATGTATTGAATTTATGAAATCAAGTTTAAGGAATTTTAGTACAAGTATGATTTAACTGTGATAATCTTGAAGTGGTAGTGGCTAAGATGTTGAAAAGATGAGAAACCATATGTAAAGCTTCAGCCCAGAAAGAAGGAGGGAGATTAGCTTAGAAAATAAGAGTGCGTATCATATTATTAATAGTTTGAATTGTTCATTTGGATTTACCGTTTTGCTGTGAGTTATGAGGACAAGAAAAGCGAAATTGGATACCATTATTTAAAATCATGTAAAAATTTATTGTCAAATTCACCACCATGATCACATTGGAAAGATTTAATTGTGGAGTAAAATTGAGTTTTAACAAAGGAAAAAAAATCAACAATTTTTTTGAAAACATCCGATTTATTACGTAAAGGAACCACCCGTAAAAATGTGAAAAATCATCTAAGTAAAGAACATAATAACGAAAATCATTTAAACTAGGAATTTGAGATGTCCGACGATCCGAATGAATAATATTAAATAAATTTGATCTACGAGAATAAGAACTGGAAAACGACAAACGTTTATTTTTATCTAACTGACAAGCGGAACAAAGAGACTTAGAGCTAGATTTATTACAAGAAATAAAATTGCGACTAAGAAGAAAATCAAAAATAGAGCTTCCAGGGTGACCAAGACGACGATGCCAGACAGATGTTGACTGAGCCAGGAAAGACATAGAAGAGACAGGTGCAGTAAAGACTTCATAGAGAGAATAACGGTTGCCTGTACTGTCACTGCGAAGGATGAGAGTTCCAGTTTGAAGATCCTTGACAGAAAAACCAAGAGCGTCAAATTCTATTGAACAATTATTATCCTTAGTGAATTGACGAACTCAAACAAGATTTTTAACTAATGAAGGAGAAACTAGAACATTTTTAGGAGAAAGGGGGCAAGAGTGAGACAAAAAAGTAGAGTGACCTAAGGAGTGAATTGGCAAAACAACACCATTACCAACAATTATTTAGGTAGAAGTACGAAAATGTACGGTAGTATGTAACTTACCTTGGTTAGGTGTCATGTGCGAACTAGCTCCAGTATCTATATACCATTGCTCGTCAGGCTGTTGAAGAGTCATAGTGGAGAAAAGAGATGAGAGATCCATCGGAGCAGGAGAACCTGGTGCAAGAAAAGCCGAGGTGCTGGACTGAAATTGCGGCAGTAGGCTGTTTGTGGTGTTGCTGGAATTATGGGCTGTGGGCAAGGAGTAAAAATTACTGCTAGGCTAGGCCATGTTGTCGTGTGAAAAATTGTTCCAAGGAGTTGAAGTGGGTTGTTGGGAAGGAGGAGCCCAAGTGGCCGAGTTGTAGGAGTGGGCAGGTGGGCCTGGTTGCCTTTGCTGAAACTGCATGTGAGGTGGGCCAAGAGGACGAGGCCCAGTTGAAAGATTGGTGACCAATTGATAAGAGAAACCGGGTGGAGCTGTGGGCGGTCCAGTGGGGCGCTGATTTGGGCCTGATTGAGATGGACCATTGTTGTTGTAACCAAACCGATTATTTGACCTGCCATTACCGCGACCTCGAAAATTATTTCGATTAGTGTTTCGATATTGGGTGGAATTGTTAGTTTGGAAAATAAGGGCAGTGGATGAATCATGGGTTGGGGAGGGGTGGAGTGAAAACATTTCTCACTAGTTTCATGTAGTAAAAGAAGGTTGCGAATTTCAGAGTAGGCCGGGAGAGGTTTGGTGGTAGTGATAATAGTGACAAGAGGGAGATACGATTTGGGTAAGCATTTTAATAATTGTAATATAAAACTTTGATCAGGAATGGGGCGATCTAAATCAGAGAGGGTGTTGGCGAGAAATTTCATCTCTTGACAATATTGAGTGATGGAAAGGGAGCCTTTTTGAAGATTATGAAAACGCTCACTAATTTCTAAGGAACGAGAGGCTTTATTATTCAAGAAATTTTCTTCAATGGCGAGCCACAAATCATGAGAGGAAGCATATTCTAAATTAATGTTTTTGAGAAGCTTAGTATCAACAGTACAGTAAAATCATCGTTTTATAGTGGAGTCTAAAGCAAACCAAGTTTCATCAGTATTACCCGTAGGTTTGGATTTTCCAGAGAGATGATCAAAAACAGAGTAACTGCGACAGAGGTCCATGAACATATTGGGCCAAAGCTTATAATTAGAAACATTGTCAGTTAATTTAAAACCAAACGATGAATAAATATTACCAGCAGCAAGGGCGGGGTGAAGAGTGGTCAGTTTTGGTGGGGGAGGGGCGGTTTCTTGGGTTTCTTCGGGATTGGCCATGGGGAATTGAAAAACACGAACCGAAATAAATTACTAAAGAACGAGATAGAAGATAATAAACAAAAAAATTACCAAAAAGATAACAACGAACAAGGATAGCCGAAGATGTAGAGGCACCAAGATCCGGATGAATCAGCGCGGATGTAGGCTATATAGTGAAAATATGTTGCATTGACGAGAATGACAACGACTTAAGCGGAAGGGAAGGCCGATTAAAACAATAAAAAATTGATAACTAAAATAAAAAAATCGGGCGATGGTGATGGCTGGAATTGAGCAGCGGCGGCGGTGGCTTGGAGATAATTTAGGCCTAGGATTTTAGGTTTTTTTGGCTGATACCATGTTAAGGTATAATTCTCCTTAGATTATAATGAAAGATACAGATGTTGATATAGATTACAAGAAATATGAAATAAGGAAATAACCAAAAAACAATAATAAAATAATAATAAAGAAACCTAGTCTAATAATACTTCTATTATGAATACTCTAACAATTTAATTATTAATTTAGTTGATAAGTTGTATGAATAAAAATTCTTATTTATGTTTGGTCATATTTTCAAGTATAATTTTTTGGATTTTGTCTTGCAGATGTGAATTATTGGTGTCGTGTGGGAATGTTGAATTATGTTTGGTTGTTTTTTTTTTTTAAAATATTGAAAATAGTATTAATGTGATATAAAGATGATGATATTTTATTCGGATTTGATGTAAGAAGTATTTGAGTTAATTAAGCAAAAGAGCAAATAAATTTGATAATGAGGATAAAGTAATTAATTATGAGAGATATTGTGATATGATTGAAAAAGTGTAATAATAGATGTTTGTATTGAAAAATGTGTAGTAGGAAATAAGAATGAATATTTTTTTGGAGAAATTTGTGTTTAAGAGTAAAATTTCATTTTCAGTTGATCCAAAAAATAAAAATTCATTTTCAAACTTATGGCCAAACATAGCCTTATCTTTTTACCTATTACATAGATAAAGGAGTGTTGAATTTGGAGAATGGCATCAATATGTGAATTATAATAATTTCCCATATTCTATAACCAATGTATTAGTTTGATACACTTCAGAAAATTTCATCACTAAAAGCACTTGTCACGACAAGAGAAGTATTTTTATAATGGGCATGGTGGTATATTGGTGAGTCATGTTTGCTAAACCTTCTCTTACGTTTGTATCTTGAATTACACTTGTGGATCAGAGTCAATAGTTTAATTTCTTGCGTGAAGTAAATACGTTAAGTCGATCATATTAAAAATCTCTAATTTTTTCAAAATTACATAAATTTTCTCTAATATTAAGACATTTTTACAATTATACCCTTAGAGCACGTTCGGTAGCTGTGATGGGATTAGAAGTAATAGGACTAAAATGTGGATACATTTATCAAAATGATTATGTTATATATCATATCAAGAGTTTGGTGAATTGGAAAAATTTTCACAATAGAATTCTCCTAATTCCTATCCACTGTTCGGTAGGAATGATATGAAGTAATTCTTGTGGCATTTTACCAAAATGGCCCCTTTTTTATCTTGGGCCATCGTTGTTAATATTTGAATGAATTTTTTGTTTCAAAATAAAAATATTAATTTACCCAAAAAAATTATTTATCTAAATTAGTTAAATCATTAAAAATTAAAATCAAATTTATGAATTTGCATCTCAACTTTCGCAAAAGAAGGAATTTATATCAAATACATTTGCACTAAACGAACTGCATTAAGTTAGAATCAAGAACTCGTCTATCATTATATTAAATCTTTGTATAATATCAAGGAAATGTCCATCTTAATATTACCTAATTTTTTAAGCTTTCATTCTACATATACTCCATAACTAAGACTTTCAAATGAAGATTAAAGCAAGCACTTAATATTATTGTGAGATTTCTGTGTTGCAGGTTGCATAACATTTCACATGCTGTTACAAAGCTCATTTCAAGGTGATGCAAAATAAAGTGTAAAACTACCGAACGTTTTTTTTTTTTTTACAATTTCACCTGTGTAAACGTTACAAATAGACCTATTAAAAAGATCTCATCGTAATTTTTCAAAAGTTAGGGGTTAACAATAAGATGAGGGGGTGTGCATGAAATTCACTCTATTTATTTTGATAAAAGATTTAGATATAATTTTTGTCATTAAGTTATCATGACTAAAGGCATGTCACTAATTGTCAATAGTGACAATAATTTCCTTGTCACTAACTATCAAGGGTGATAACTTCTATACAAATCTTGTCGCTATTAAACATGTAAAACTTATTCTTGTGACAAAACAAAAATTTTTGTCACTAAAAATTTACAATTAGTGACAACTTTGATATTGCCATTTGATATTTTGTCATTAATATAGGGTAAATTACACCCAACCCCCCTGTGATTAGCTTTATTATCGCTCCACCCCCCGTGATAAAAAAAATATCAACTTACCCCCTGTGAATAAATTCAAGAAGCAATTTACCTCCCCACGCGCTTCACTCGCCTGCCATGCGACTGATTATCAAGTTTTCTTCAGTTAAAGACTATTTTGCCCCTGAATTGATGACCATTGGATCTGATCTCCTAAATATCAATGGTCAGGATTAATTACTTATATTTTATTAAATTCAATTTATTACAACCGTAGATCTTTATAGAGATGAACGGTTGATATTAAATTTTTTATTTTTATAATAAATAGATTTTTAAAATTATAAAAAATATTTAAAAAATATATATTATATATATATATATATATAAGTGTGTATATAGGTATATATCCTATCACCAACATCGCTGCCGATGAGCCGACGAACCGCCGCCGCCGAACTATTTCTTGTTTTCCATCTTCAAATCTGCAAAATTTTGCAGATTTGAAGATGTGTTCTTCAAATCTGCAGAAATTCTGCAGATTTATTTCTGCAGATTTGAAGAACACATCTTCAAATCGGGCCTTCAAATCTGCAAATGCAGATTCAAATCTGTTATATATATACATTATATATTTATATATTATGATGGTGGTGGTTGCGGCGACGGCGGAGGTGGTGGGTGGTGGTGGTGATGATGATGATTGACGGAATTGGGCATTCAAATCTGTTATGTGTGTATGTATATATATATATATATAGACATATTTATATATTGTGATGATGATGATGGTGATGGTGGTGGTTGCGGCGGCGGCGGCGGCGGTTGTTGGTGGTGGTGGATGAAGATGGTGGTGATGATGATGATGATGATGGTGATGATTGAGTGATGATTATATATATATATATATATTTGTATATGATGATGATGATGGTGATGGTGGTGGTTGCGGCGGCGGCGGCGGTTGTTGGTGGTGGTGGATGAAGATGGTGGTGATGATGATGATGATGATGATGATGATTGAGTGATGATTATATATATATATATATATATATTTGTATATGATGATGATGATGGTGGTGGTGGTGGTGGCGGCGGCGTCGGTAGCAGCGGTGGTTGTTGTTGGTGGTGGATGATGATGATGATGATTTGAAGATTTGAAGATTTGAAGGAAGATAGTAGTGGTGGTGGAAGATGAAGAAAGAAAAAAATAATAAATAATAGAAAATAATTAAAATATTAAATTAATAAAATAAAATAAAAAAATAAAAAAAATAAAAATAAAAATTATATTGTGTAAATATCTAAAAAGAATATCGAAAATAATTAAAAATTTTATAGTCTTTCAATAAAATTTATAAGCAAAAATACCCCGAGGGAGGCAGTAAAACATATTTTAAAAATTACAAGGGGGTAAGTTGATATTTTTTTTATCACATGGGGGTAGAGTGATAATAAAGACGATCATAGGGAGGTTGGATGTAATTTACCCCATTAATATATATATATTTTTTTCAGTGTCTGGTCTTTGAGAGGATGATGCAATGTCTAAAAAGCGATGCGAGGCATAGGAGAACTATTGTTGTTGTTAGATATGTGAGATGAGGTGTATATGTTTGCCCGGCCCGTCCAAATTCAATTGTTATTGCACTGAAATTTTAGAACTAAAAAGTCCATCTTATATGCAAATTGAAAGAAAATTTCAAATGTCAACCACTTTTTATTTTTATGGAAAGGCATTAATCTCATTTCTTTAATTAAAATTATAAAATGGATATGTAATTATAATGGCTTCAACAAATTAAGAATCATTTGAAGCATAGAGTGAAGGGTGTTTGAGATTGTAGCAATTTTGACAAGGTTGTGCCCAAATTGAAACACAAATAAAAAATATTTGACTTGAGATTAATTGTTGAAATTAAGTTTGAGTTTAATTGGTTTAATAGAACAAACAAGTTTTAACACATTTTATAATATTTGAGAAGGTTGGAAACACGGCTCGACCTTGATACAATTAAACAAAAATATACGATAACATATACATAAAAATATCAAGCTACTCTAGCTCGATATACACTATTTGATTCCTATAATGATAGTAAAAATCTTCATAAATGGGACATTACTTGGGAGTCTGTTCGTTGATATCCATTTTATATTAATTATCCTTTAGATAGCTAATTTTTATAACCTTGAATTTTTTTAGTTCATATCAAATACGATAACTTGTTGCGGCGCTATTCCAATCTATCTGAGAAAGACGAAACGAAACAAAAAGAAAGACAACTCAACGTTGATACTTTTAACATGCAAAATTTAACATACACAAAAATGATTTTTTCAGGGAAAATTGTATTTTTTGTTCCATAACTTTGCTCAAATTCAATTTTGATCTCATTCGTTACGCATTTACGAATTTCACATTTAGTTCTATAATTTTTCAAAGTGTCTAACATTTAGTTACAACTGAAGTTTCTATTCAAAATTTAACGGTCAACTCCATTAGTCAACATTTTGACCCTTTTTTTGGGGGGGAAATTCATACATGAATATACAAATTATATTCAATATCACGATATTTTTATTCAATATATATCACGTGCCATTCACGTACAAAATCTCCCCAAAAGACCCGGCCAAAAGGTTGACTAATGGTGTTGATCGTTACATTTTGGGCGAAAATTTCGGTTGAGACTAAATATGAGATATTTCGAAAGTTATAGGATTAAATGTCAGAAATTCGTAACGAATGAGACCACAATTGAACTTCAGAAAAGTTATGGGACTAAAAATGTAATTTTGCTGAATTTGTCAACTAACTTTCCATACAAGAAACAGAAGTAATTCTACTCAAACTCTGATTCTTGATTGTTTTCCTAATTATAATCAAACACAACTTTCCAAATTTAAAACACCAAAGATTTTGGAATATCAGATTTCTTTCCTAAACCATTCCTCCATAACGTTGCCAAATTAGCCCTAATATTTTCTTCTAACTAATCTAGGATTAATTCCACATTCTCTTTATATATATATATATGTATTCATCTCATTATTTTTCATTCGCAGAGAAGAAATCAAAACAGAAAATCAGAGAGTTTAATCATATAAAGTTCTTAGTTCTTATGAGAAATCTTAGAGAGAGTCGTATAATTTCCATGGCTACCAATATTCATCTTTGCATGTCAACTTTCTCTTGTCCTTCATGTTCATTATCTCTTTCTACTTCTCATGCATCACAAAAACACAAAGAAAATTCACCTGTTCCTTCGATCGCTAGCACCGAGAATATTACCTTAATCACTGATGAATACGATCAAAGTAGTACTCCTACGCTCTTCGATCATCCATGCATCGACGACCCTGATGCGAAGATGAATGTGTTGAAGAATGGCTCTTTCAAAAGAAGAGCAAAGAATCCCACATAGGAAAACATTAGAAGTGATGGGCTCATTTGTTGTATAAAAGGAGCCCACCTCTTCACTTTGAAAAATATCCCAAATTGCCTAAGTCTTTTAGCAATTTCTTCTTTCTTCCTCTATAGTTTGTAATAGTTTCACTTTAGTCCTTTAGTGAAATATTTTGGTGGGGTCCGAGGACGTAGGCTAAATTAGCCGAACCTCGTTAAATTTGGTGTTCTTTATTTTGTGCTATTCTTCAAGTAGCCATTGTTAGTTATAGTTGTAGTGTTATATTGTGCTATTAAATTCGTCTAGTTAATTCTGTCTAGGAGGTTGGGTTTTAAGCGCGACCGTTGTGACGCCTCCAATCTTTCCTGGGAATTAAATCTAGTGTGGTTTTCTAGTACAATATTTCCCTCGCTATTTCTATATTTGGTGGAATATGACTCTGAGTTCCACAACAAGTGGTATCAGAGCTCGGGTATTCTGAGTATGCTCTGTGGTCGCAGTTTAATCTGATCTTCCACATCAGAAAAGTTTTCCCGGGCTATTTGGCTTTCGCATTTGGAGGGCTATTGAAGAATAATTTGTAAACCAAAAATGGAAGACACCTCAAAAGCATCGTCGTCGTCCATTTGGGCGAGAACCACTGTGGCGAATACGCGATTGGCAGTGGAGTCTTTTGATGGCACAGGCCATTTTGGTATGTGGCAAAGCGAAGTTGTAGACGCACTCTTTCAACAAGGTCTATACTTAGCTATTGAAGAGAAGAAACCAAATGATATAGAGGAAAAAGATTGGAGTATGATGAATCGGTTGGCATGTGGAACAATTCGTTCGTGTCTATCCAGAGAGCAGAGATATGCGTTTTCGAAAGAAAACTCGGCATATAAATTGTGGATGGCACTGGAGGAGAAATTTCTGAAGAAAAGCTGTCAGAATAAGCTCCATTTGAAGAAGCGGCTTTTCGCTTCACATTTGTTTCGGGTTCCACTATGAATAGTCACATTACCAGTTTTAATCAACTGGTTACCGATTTGATCAATTTGGATGAGACTTTTAAAGACGAGGATTTGGCTCTGATGTTGCTGGGATCCCTTCCTGAGGAGTTTGAGTTTCTTGAAACAACTCTACTTCACGGGAAGGCTGCTGTATCTCTTAGCGAAGTTTGTGCTGCCCTGTACAGTTATGAACTGAGAAAGAAGGACAAGCAAGTTAGTTCAGGCGGAGATGCAGAGGTTTTGTTCGTCAGAGGTCGTTCACAAAATAAAAACAAAGGAAAGAAAGGGAGATCCAAGTCTAGGCATAAACTAAGCAAAGACGAGTGTGCCTACTGTCGAGAAATAGGACACTGGAAGAGAGATTGCCCAAAGCTGACAACTAAGGGCAATTCTAAGGCCGTGGCGGAATCAAATGTAACCGCGTGTGATGATGCCGAATCGGACTTCTCATTGGCGACATCATCCAGCGGTGCTTCTGAAGTATGGATGTTGGATTCAGCATGTAGTCATCATATGACACCACATTTGGATTGGTTCTTTGATTTCAAAGAACAAAATGACGTTGTCTTCACAGCAAATGAAGCTCCTCTTACTACACTTGGGATTGGTTCAGTTCGCTTGAAGAATCACGATGGATCAATCATAACCCTAAAGGGTGTTCGGTATGCACCAGAAGTGAGGAAAAACCTTATTTCCGTTGGAACTTTAGAATCGAAAGGTTTTGAAGTAAGAGCTAAGGATGGGGTGATGAAGATCATCTCTGGTGCACTCGTGGTAATGAAGGGAATTCGGAAGAACAACAATACTTATCACTACATGGGTGGTACAGTTGTGGGTGCAGTAGCAGCAGTTACTGTTGATGATCGGAATTCAGAAGCAGTTAGGCTATGGCATATGCGCTTGGGACATGCAGGTGAAAATCCTTGAATCTCCTCATAAATCAAGGATTGTTGAAAGGAGTGAAATACTCCAAATTGGAGTTTTGTGAACATTGTGTTCGTGGGAAACAAACAAGGGTTAAATTTGGAACAGCAATCCATAATACTGAGGGTATCTTGGATTATGTTCATTCGGATGTATGGGGTCCCTCAAAAACGAGTTCTTTGGGAGGGAAACACTATTTTGTAACCTTTGTTGATGATTTTTCCCGGAGAGTTTGGGTGTATACGATGAAGACGAAGGATGAAGTGTTTGAGGTATTCCTCAAATGGAAAAAGATGGTGGAAACTCAGACTGATAAAAAGGTCAAACGTCTCCGTACAGACAATGGTGGAGAATTTAGGAGTGGTCCATTTCAAAAACTTTGTGAGGATGAAGGCATTGTCAGACACTTCACTGTTAGGCATACACCACAACAGAACGGAGTGGCAGAACGCATGAACCGGACTTTGCTGGAGAAAGTTCGGTGTTTGTTATCCAATGCTGGGTTGGGTAAAGAATTTTGGGCTGAGGCTGTGACATATGCGTGTCATCTCGTTAATCGTCTACCATCTACTGCTATTGATGGAAAAACACCATTTGAGAAATGGTTTGGAAAGCCTGCTGCTGATTATGATTCCTTACATGTGTTTGGTTCCGCTGCATATTATCATGTTAAGGAATCAAAGTTGGATCCTAGAGCAAAGAAAGCAGTGTTCATGGGGATCACCTCTGGTATAAAAGGCTATCGCCTTTGGTGTCCAGAGACAAAGAAAATAATCTTTAGCAGGGATGTCACCTTTGATGAATCTACCGTGTTGGAAAAGGTGAATGCAGAACAGCGGGATGGTACTCCCAAACAGGTGGAGTTTGAAAAGTTTGTTGTCCCAGCAGATCAAGAAACTCTTGATCATTCTCCTACGGTAGAAGGAGATTTTGAAGAAGAGGAAGTTCAACCCCAAGAACTTCCACAGCAACTTGAATCAATTGCAACTAGCAAGCCAAAGAGGATAATCAGAAAGCCTGCTCGCTTTGATGATATGGTGGCTTGTGCATCTGCAATTGCCGCTGATGATGTTCCTACCACTTATATTGAAGCAGTCAAAGGACCAGAGAAAGATAAGTGGAGGATTGCCATGAGTGAAGAAATGCAGTCCCTTCATAAGAATCAAACATGGGAACTGGCCAGTCTCCCGAAGGGAAGGAGGCAATTGGATGCAAATGGGTATTTGCAAAGAAAGATGGATTTCCTAGCCAAGGTGATGTTCGCTACAAAGCCAGATTGGTGGCCAAAGGTTACGCTCAGAAGGAGGGCATTGATTATAATGAGGTGTTTTCTCCAGTTGTAAAACACTCCTCCATTAGAATTTTGTTGGCTTTGGTAGCACAGTTGGATTTTGAACTAGTTCAGTTGGATGTAAAAACTGCATTTTTACATGGAGACTTGGAAGAGGAAATCTATATGACTCAGCCAGAGGGATTCAAACTTGCTGAAAATGAAAATTTGGTTTGTAAACTTCAAAAATCGTTGTACGGATTGAAGCAATCTCCGAGGCAGTGGTACAAGCGATTTGACAAGTTTATGATGGGAATTGGGTACACAAGAAGCAAATACGATCATTGTGTGTATTTGCACAAGTTACAAGATGGATCCTTCATATATCTTCTTCTGTATGTTGATGATATGTTGATTGCCTCCCCGAGTCTAATAGAAATTGAGAAGTTGAAGACTCATTTGAAAAGGGAGTTCGAGATGAAGGATCTAGGTGAGGCGAAGAAGATTCTCGGCATGGAGATTTTCAGAGATAGAAAATTGAGGAGGCTTTGTTTGACTCAGAAACAATATCTGAGTAGGATGTTGAGGCGTTTTGGCATTGATGAAAAGTCAAAACCAGTTAGTACTCCGCTTGCTCCTCATTTTAAGCTTAGCGCCGCTTTGTCACCGAAATCTGATGCAGAACGGGAATACATGTCAAAAGTACCGTATGCAAATGCTGTTGGTAGCTTGATGTATGCTATGGTGTGTACGAGGCCTGATATTTCCCAAGCAGTGGGGGTTGTGAGCAGGTATATGCATGATCCTGGAAAGGAACATTGGCAAGCTGTGAAATGGATTTTGCGATACATCCATGACACAGCTGATGTTGGTTTGATATTTGAGCGGGAACATAGTCAGTGTGTAGTCGGATATTGCGATTCAGACTATGCTGGTGATTTAGATAAGCGTAGATCAACTACAGGCTACGTATTTACTCTTGCTAAAGCACCAGTCAGTTGGAAGTCTACCTTACAGTCAACGGTTGCTCTGTCTACTACGGAAGCAGAGTATATGGCAATTTCAGAGGCTGTAAAGGAAGCAATTTGGCTTCAAGGGTTGCTTGGTGAACTAGGGAATGGACAAAAGTATGTCAAAATTCATTGTGATAGTCAAAGTGCTATCCATTTAGCAAAGAACCAAGTTTATCATGCAAGGACGAAGCACATTGATGTTCGGTATCATTTCATAAGAGAGATACTCGAAGAAGGTGGAGTCAGAATCGAGAAGATCCATACTACTGAGAATCCTGCTGATATGTTGACAAAAGTTGTGACTGCAATCAAGTTCAAATTTTGTTTGGACTTGATCAACATTGTCAAAGTTTGAAGATTGGTTTTGGTGACCCCGTTTGACGAGGAGATTGAAGATTTTGAAATTCGCCAAGGTGGAGATTTGTTGAAGAATGGCTCTTTCAAAAGAAGAGCAAAGAATCCCACATAGGAAAACATTAGAAGTGATGGGCTCATTTGTTGTATAAAAGGAGCCCACCTCTTCACTTTGAAAAATATCCCAAATTGCCTAAGTCTTTTAGCAATTTCTTCTTTCTTCCTCTATAGTTTGTAATAGTTTCACTTTAGTCCTTTAGTGAAATATTTTGGTGGGGTCCGAGGACGTAGGCTAAATTAGCCGAACCTCGTTAAATTTGGTGTTCTTTATTTTGTGCTATTCTTCAAGTAGCCATTGTTAGTTATAGTTGTAGTGTTATATTGTGCTATTAAATTCGTCTAGTTAATTCTGTCTAGGAGGTTGGGTTTTAAGCGCGACCGTTGTGACGCCTCCAATCTTTCCTGGGAATTAAATCTAGTGTGGTTTTCTAGTACAATATTTCCCTCGCTATTTCTATATTTGGTGGAATATGACTCTGAGTTCCACAACAGAATGCAATTCAAAGTGTTTCAGAAGATGATGATCGTACAAGAAAGATTCCCGAGTTAATTGATTTCGGATCGTCGTCTCCAAAAACGTACGATGAAAAGAAAATTACTGATGAGCAAGAGCCAGAACTCCACGAAATTGCTGTGGAACTCGAACTCAGTATTGGTCTCTTGAATAAAAAACCTCCAATGAACGAGAAAACAAATATGGCACATCCACGTGACGAGGATCTTGATCTCACAATCGGGCCTCGAACTGGCCCGATCACAGAAATCGAAGCCCTCGTGCCCGTAGATGTTCATGATCAAGAAGCTTTGCTTGATGATCACTGGAAAATCAGAAAAGTTTTGACGAAAAGTGATGTTGATAGTTCATCCAGGCTTCTCCTCGGAAAGGTGAGGGTTCGGGAGCACATTCTGCCTCATCTAATACGCAATGGGGCAGTTCTTGTTGAGACAGAAGGAGCAGAAATTCCTATTTGGGATGTAGATACAAGATCGGAGCATGTTTTGGTACTCAAAACTTGGAAGACTAAGAGTTACGTGCTAAAGAAGAACTGGACTAAAGATTTCGTAAACAGAAGGAGCTTGAAGGAGAACCATGAGATTGGGCTCCGGTGGGACGATCGTAATTCTCGACTCGAGTTTACTTTGTTTAACGGGGATTAAATTCTTGATAAGAACCAAATTAAATGGTTTTTTCGATTATATTGTATTAGAGATGATCGATCGAGAGTAGTAGTCTGTATCATTCCTAATTCTCTTTCAAAATCTTTATGTACTTTCTATTTTTATTATTTTTTGATACTGATATATTAAAAAGAGGGCCCACCTTTGGGCAATACCTCGTTACTGTTTGGATCACTAAACAAAGAGGTGCCCTTCTATCTCGGTTCGTTAACTCGTTAATGATCGGGGCACAATACCATATCATCCAGCTGGCGGAACAGTGTTCGTCCAGCGTGTATGAACACTATAAATATCCGCATTTATGAAAGAAAAGGAGGGAGGGACAGCATTTAATACACTCGTAAGCATGCTCGTATCTTCGTATTCAGACTAAGATTTGATAGTACGATCTCATATATATAAATTTGGGATAACTTGTATACGAATCAGCTATACAATAGAGAAATCATACAGTAACTTGGAATTACGTTAGACTTGATCCCAGTGTGGTACGTAGGCAGCTCGATACCTCGAGTGCAGTCTATAACCTTTATTTGGTTAGTTTTGGTTCGTCTTTGCAGGGTCATCCTGACTGAAAGGGAAGAATTAATTTCCGACCTAAATCAAATACAAACTTTTTGACTCTTGGCGAGACGTGGTGGTTGTTCTACAAATTAAATACTATATGAATGTTTCAGATTTTGATTAACTTAGATAGCAAGTAGCTATATAATGAGAAATTCTATTACAGTCTTGGTTTGACTGAAGGTGCATGAGTGATTATGTAATTTGTTGAGTTTGGTCAAATAGAGTTTAGCAATTATTTTCCATGAATAAAAATACTTGGTGCATGGAGAGTGTAAATGATGGAATCAAAAAATTAATCCTTCTTATGTGTTTAAAAATAATAATTAGTCCTTCTTATGCTATATATATATATAGTTAGTATTATATAATATGAAAGTCAAGTAACACTTCTAAATTCTGATTATGCGTGTTGGAAATAGAGGTCATGTTCCATCAGCTGCAATTTCCAAGTTGAGGTTTTGAAAATTTTCGATTTTTTTTTTAATAAATAATTTTGAGGTCAAACTCAATGAGCCTCTAGATTTAGGCTGATGGTGACCAAACCAGTAATATCAAGCTTGAGCTATTTGAGATCAAGTTCAGGCTCACTTAAAATAAATGCTAGAGTAGGTATTTGAAATTTTTATTTAGTTTAATATATATTATCATTACTACAATGTCCTCAAATTGATTTGAAATGTAATCTTGAATTATTATATCTAGACTATTATCATTTTTAGTATAATATACATAGAATTATTAGTTAGTAGTAGTACAAAAGTTATTTTAGTATTCTGAACCTATATATATATATATTATGTATCTAAAATAATATTTAACATAATGATGGCGGCGGGAGGGAGTTATCGGCGGCGTCCAGAGAGAATGTGGTGGTCTCTCACGTTGTGGTGGTCTAAGATTACCTATGTATGTTTCTCATTTTTGCAGCAGACTAAAGGGGGAATCAATTGCCATAGCTTAATTAGTTGTTACCTTCTGAATTTGTTGCAGTGGCATGGAAGCAAGCGAGAGGTCTTTAGGGTTTGATGGGGAAGAAGAAAGGGAAAGAATGAGAAAAAAGAAAAGGAAAATTTTAAGTAGATTCAGGAAAATTTCATACAATCCCCCAATATGTTGAGAAATTTGCAAGAATGTCCCAATTTGACAGTCGCATGACCTTCACCTGACAAATTCCGTCAAAAAGTTGACGGTCGGGACCAAAGCTGCACATCTTAACTCATACGGTACTAAAGTGTCGAGTAAAAAATGCTCGGGATCAAAAGTGCAATATGTTATATTCGACGGGACAAAAAATGTATCTTTTCCTCTACTTTATTCTATAAGTCTACCTGCTAGCATTCACAATTAGTTTCTATGAGCGTCATACATCAAACATTTTGCATTCTTTGTGTAACTTATATATAAGTACAATTTGAGATTCCTCTAGATTATTTTGAGCTACGTGTGTATGGGAAAATTCTAGTCCAAAATCGGTCTGGCCGAACCCAAGTGTAATTCATCAGGAGAGTGAATTACACTTGCCATATGATTTGTCATAAATTAAGTGAATTACACTTGGTTTCGGACAGATCAGGTCTGGGCTAGAATTTCCCTGTGAGTATGTATGCTACTCATTGTCTGGATCCTTTTGTTCTAGTAGACCAAAAGGGTGTTCTTGATCTACTCGCATTGGCATTTGATGCCTTGATTTTGGATTTATCTAGTTCTTAATATATGATCATTGTTTTTTCCTATATATAAAAAAAAAAGAATGTGTGGTACAAGTAAAAACTATTTGTTAAAATATTTAAATTTCTGGAGTTCCATTCTACAAAGTGTTTTGTTTTTTTTATTATTTGTAGCACTATATAATTCGGATGGATCCAGCTTTCAATACGTTTGAAAAAAAAATCAATCTAAAAAAATTATATTTCAGATCAAACTTTTTTTTAGAGAATAGCGGTCGTTATATTTCATTCAATAAAAAATTTACAACTTTAAGAACAATATAACTTAGTCTGTCTCTAATGATGTAGTAATAACAACTGAAACACCTAATATCACGTTTCTTCAAGATGACAAATCTTAAGAACTAACAAACGAACACAAGAAAACTCTTGTGTAATTGACCACACTAGAGACGAAACTCTCATTCGAGAAAGAAAGCAAATTCTCATACGAGAGAGAAAATAAAATACTAAACGAAATATCTAAAAAGTTATATAAAAACTAATGTATCGCTCATCTTTATCTCGTCAGATCCATCTGTCTCGTTAGATCAATCTCAATCTCATCAGATTTGAAGTGGGATACACAGCTTGAAGGAGGCTACTCCAACTCAGCCCGCCGACGATGGTGGTGACATCAGTAGTGATGGATGACATCGCATTTTTCATCCCGTAATTGTGTCGAGTATATTTTTAGTTTCGAGCTTGATATAAATATCACATTTAGTCCTATAATATTATTCTATATGTCTCACATTTAGTCTCAATTGAAATTTTTGTCCAAATCTTAGTGGTAACTCCATTAGTCAATACTTTGACCGATTTTTTGGGGAGATTTTGTGCGTGATTGACAGGTGATATTGAATGAAAACACCATTGTGTGAGTGCATGCATACATGAATTCTAAGAGAAAAAGGTTCAATTTGTTGACTAATTGAGCTGATCGTTTTTGGATTGAATATTCGGTTGGGACCAAAAGTGAGACCTTTGATGGGTTATAGGACGTAATTTGAGATTTATATAAAGACGGAAATTAAAAATGCACTAAAAAACAATAACGGGACGAAAAATGAGATTTTCCCTCATTGTTTATATAGAACCAATGGAAGTGTACATAGAAGCTAATAGTAAATGTGTAGATATTGTGCAAAATTTTTAGAGGGTGTCAGAAGAATTTAGAAAGTGCGTAGACCAAGAGACATGTATATAGATAGGTGGGAGTCAATCTCAATCGCTCGATTAAATCAATTTTCATCATCCATTGAGAAGATGAGGTAGTATAAATTCATTTGTAACCAATTAAAATTTGAGTCAACAACGAAATACATTTAAGTAATCATTCTCAATGAGAAAAACACCCTGTTTCATTCAATGCAACGAGAACCATTGATGAAGAAGGACTCCAAGTTTTGAATTTCATTAACTTTAAAATGTAGGCACAGAATATCAATGCCAAAGGTTAATAACAGAATTGATGGAGAATAAAGTAGGACAAAATCTAAGAGAAACATTCAGCCTCAAATCAAGGCTAGACTAGTTTGTTAAATACTAATCCCCTCGCACAATCAAAACTCAAGAAGAACTGGACTACAAATTTCGTGAAAAGGAGTCTGAAGAAGAACGTCCATTGGGTCGGAATGAGGCGAGATGACGTAATTTGTTTTTTGAGTTTACGCAAATAGATTTTATGTTATAGATAACAAAGATGATTTATATATGTTTAAATTGGGTCGATAGATTGGATTTTATCTTTCAATGCAAAATTTGATAATAGTACTTAATTTGTTAAAGGAACTATAATCTGAGTTCTTATAAGTTGATTATATTTAGTGAGTTGTGTTGAAAATATTTACATATAAAAATAATATATATAATATGGGATTTTTATATTTTTTATATACATATATTTACATAAATAAGAAAGAAAGAAAGAAAAAGAAATAAATAAATAAGAGAATACGTGTCTCTCATAAATTGAGGAGTTGCACCATTTCTTAATCAAAGAATGAGTTTTGAAAGGCGTCTCTACAATGATGAGATCATTTGGTGGCATCCTATAGAAGTCTATAAATACTTCACCATTTGACCAAATTCATAACATCAAATTACATACCAAAAAGTACACCAAAAATTGAAGTGCTCTCTATTTCTAGCACTTGACTTTTTTTTTTCTTCTTATGGATTCTATGCGTGTCATAGCACACCAAAAATATTATTTATGTTTACCTTGATATTTAGTATTGGTGATAAGCAAGGGTCGAACCCAACAGAGTGTAGATCAAACATAATTGTTAACTACTTGTGACAAAACAATAAAAAGGGGGGGATTGGTTGTAATTAGATGATAACTAAACAAAGGAGAATGTAAAATAAGCAATTAAATATGAGAATTGAATAATAAAGGAAAGTCCGGTCAATTGTTATTACCCATCATCTTCTCGATTTGATCATAGATACACAAAATTAATTCTAGTCGAGTAGCCAACTAAGAGGAACAATGATAGCATATGAACCTCTTGCTCTTTTCTTAAGCGTAATTTATCAACGGATAGGCAATCAATAAATTCTAACTCCTAAAATGCATCTAGAGACTTAGCCTTCGACTCATTTACGGAGAAGCATTAGCCACAAAAAGAGAGTTGACATCAATAGTCAATCCACCTAGCATGAATTAACTCTAATGACATTGATTTTTCACTAAGGACCTAATATCAATCATTCATCAGCATTAATCCTTAGTTGCTACTAAGCAAGACCCTAATTGATAGCAATTTAATCTTAACTAGCAATGGATCAATGAAACACAATAACAAAGTATACATCTAAGCTAAGCATTTCATCAAACAATTGGCATGTAACCAAGAAAATCAAATACTCAACAAAGAATATATATTAAGAACAATAATCTCACAAATTAAGACGATGAGTTCGAATTACAATTGCCCGGATGAGGTCTTTAGCCTCTAAATGTCATCTTCAAAGCAAGAATATCCCAAAAAGTGCAAAAATCCAAAGAGGAACAATACTTGGGGGAAAAGATACATCAAAATAGGTCAAAAATCTATTTATAGCTCTATAAATCGTGTAAAATTCGAAAAATTCGCGCTGGAGCAAGCCTTTTTGCTTGCTCCAGCCCGAGCTCGAGTAAGCCTTTTTGCTTGCTCCAGCCCGAGCTCGAGTAGCTCGTAGGCATCTTTTGGGGTCATCTTGCTCTTCTCGGTCGTTCTTGAACCTCCCAACGTCATTTGGGGCTCCAATCTCGACCAATTCCACATCTTTTCTCGTCAAAAGCTCCAACCATCCTAGAAGATAAAATCAAGACTTTAGACGAGCAATTATAAAGGAATATTGCATAAAAACAATGGAGTTAGGCTTGATTGCTAGGTGAATAAAACACTTATCAGATTCTAAAATACTTGGTAGAGTATTGCTCTAGACGTTTCAAAGTAGTGTAGCCTTTTGAAACTAGTGATTTGTAGACTTGTATCTTAGATGTATATTTCTTGAGACTATCTGCATCATAGTAGGAGAACCATGGTTTTAATTTTCTTTTCTTTTCCGCGAAATGTACGAACATTTCTATTTTTCAGCATATGGAAAAGGAAACATGAAATAGTTTCGAAATTACATTGTTTCATAAGAAACTTTTACTGTTTTCATGGTTTCCATGGAAACTCAATATGTTTCCATGGTTTTCATCAAAATCATAGAAACATTGAAAGTTTCGTAGTTCTTTTTCGAAAGAGTAGTTGCTCTATATTGCTCAAAATAACAGAGCTCTTAATTCTCTAAATTTTAGAAAAAAAAATATCGAAAAAAGAATAATAAATTTAACAATCTACCAAATTGTCCTAAATAGAACCAAACAAGTCCCTTAGATAATCAACCAAATCATATGAGAACTTTGTTGATCTGCAAATGCACATACAACAAACCAGAAAGAATTAAGGATCTTGGAGGTGACAATTTTTCTTATGACCTTGGAGATGATAGTGATTATGATAGTATGGGTTATTTGAACAAAGAAAAGAATGTGGGGTCTTCACAAGAAATCATGCTCGAATTAGTCAACTAGACATTTATTTCACGTAGGAGCACATTTTTATCATGCGACTCAAAATGAAAATAATGATAGTTATCGATCAAAATGTTAATGTCACACTTTTTTTTCATATAATTTGCAGATTGAAACCATGGTACCATTGATATATATATATATATATATATATATATATATATATATTTTGGCAATATTACTTTTAGAATTTTATATTTCACAATTAAGTTACTAGAACTTTGTCCGTTATATGATCTATGAATGACTTGAATCCAGCATTACCACTTTGTTTGTTAGTGAAATTTGATAGGTTATTGGTGTAGATGTACAAATTTTGGCACAAAATATTGACTTTTTGCTAATGAAAAAAGGGAGCAACTTTCATTTACTTCCTTTTTCCTATCTTGTTTCTAGCATGTCGCAAGTTTTCTATGACGTTTTTGATACGTTTTCGATATTTAACAATTCGAAACTTGTCTTCAAAATGAAATTTTAATCCATGGAAGAAATATATATATTAAAGATAGCATCTTTAAAGATGTGTTTAGCCTCTCATTAATTGTTTTACAAGAATTACTCCATACCCATTTTGTTATACAACAAGTTGATATTAGCACTCCTAAAATTGATAACTATACTCCACTTTCACTTTTTCTTTCAAATAAATTACCAAAATATCCATGTGTTATTTAAATGCACAATTTTTCTTAGTTTAATTCCATTCAAGACCCCTTCCAGATAGGCCTAATTACATATATACCCCCATTTTTTTATTATTCACACCCCCAGTTAGTTTGCAAAACCTTACACGGTGAAATTTACCCTAATGGAATCATCAAATAGTCGATAATACCCTTGATTAAAGCCTAAAAAATAAAAGGAAAAATAAAATAAAAAATCAGAAAATAAAAAATGGAAAAAAGAGAAAATAAAAAGGAAAATAGAAAATAAAAAATAAAAACAAAATGAAAATGAAAAACTCACCTGTTCATTATCTTCTTCATAGCCACCAACACTTCCCACCACTGTCGTCTTCTTCACAGCCACCGCCTTCTTCTTCATCTTTTTCACAACCTTCTTTTCATCTTCTTCAATTGAATCGATTCGAATCGATCTGATTTCAATCCAATCATTTCCAATCAATTCGATTCAAACTTTGAGGCAGCGCGGTGGTGGGGGTGGCTGGGTGGCGGTGGAGATCAGATGTACGTATGTTCTTATATATAATTTCTTCATAGATACGACAAACATATGTAACTATTTAAATCTTTTTCTACATTGATATTTATTCAAGGTATTTAATATATATTGAAGATTTATAAGAGAAAATATATGTATTAAATATATAATTATTCACATAGATTATAATTAATATAATTGCATATTTTATAAATAAATCATAGATAAACTAATTATATATTCGACATATATTGTTAATTACTGGTATTAATATGTATATATATATTTATATATATAGAATATTAATACAGTAATTAATTATATATGCCGAATATATATTTATTTTATCTATAATTTATTATAAAATCTACAATTATATTAATTTTAATCCATGTAAATAATTATATATTCGATATATATAATTAAATATTCCTGGATAAAAAATATTTTAATTATATGATAGTTTATCAACTAAAATATATTATTAATATTGAAAAATACATGATAAATTATTGATAACAATATATTTCTGAAAAAAATATTTAACTGGGAAAATAATTTTCATAAATTATATAGATGACAATTTTATGATAATTTATCAACTAAAATACATTATTAATGTATATAAATATTAATTTTTAAGAAATTCATTAAATACTTAAATATATTTGTTTAAAATCTTTGTATATATTTCTAATTTTAATATATTTTATTACAATATATTTATAAGAAATATGTTTATGTTAAAAAGAAAATTACTTTAGATGAGAATATCAACTAAATGAAAGCAAATGAAAACACAAGGTGGCATGTAGTGTAGTGGTGTCAGGTGTGAGTGCTAAATTTTAGCCAAGAATCATGGGTTCAAACTTCATTTGAAGCAAAATTTTTAATCTTTGTCTAATTGATTGTTATGTCACCAATTTATTGTTTAGTTGAATGCCGCATCATCAATTTACCTTCCAATTTAGGAAAATCCCCAAATTTTGACATCACGTGCGTAGCATTTGACATTTTCCGGTTAATTTTTGATTTTCAGGCCAAATTTGTATTAAATGTGTCAATTTTTGTATCATTACTAAAGTACCAAAATGACGAACACGCCAAGATATATAAAATATAGAAAAAGTAATTTTAATTTGCCTGCATCCGTCTGTCAAATTCAACCACAACAAAAGCAGTTTTCAATTCTAAAATAGTAATATTTTCCTTCCAACAAGTCAACAAACGATTATTAACTCTAAATGATTTACCAATAGAACAAAGAAAGCTACGACATAAACCTACCTCAAGCTCTTACGATGCAGAATGGAAGATGGAGAATGACGGATAGAAAATATCTTTAAAAATGATGATACTTGATTCAAATGTTATAAATCACAAACTACCTCATTCCAATTTGAATGGAGATATTAGTCGTGAGTGTTTTGAGTTTATTTTGGCACCATTTTGTTTGTAAGCCGCTGAAAGTTAATTTTGTTTGAGATTAAGTATATGCAAATTTATTTATCAAAAAATAAATAAAAAATCACAAACTACCACTGGTGGATGGAGGGATATCTTTCAGAAGTTTCTTGATAAACAATTTGCATGGAGACCTAATTAAAGTCCTAGCTTCTACTGGTATGCTCAATTTTTTTTTTTTTGAAGCATTTCTCCTAACATTAGATATAAGGGTGTAAATCGTGGTTATTATATATTCAATATATAAGGTAAATATAAATTTTATCGAATGAATTTTTTTCATTGACTTTAGGTAATGTTGATAGATTTATCAAATCATTTGTGTTGATAGATTTGTTTTCCATTTCATTGTTTTGGAATACTTTAGGATTTATTTAATTTGTTATATAAGCCATGCAATGATTTAACAAGATCTTATATTGATTGAAAATTAATAAATCATTAGTAGTACTAAAAAACATCTATTAGGAATTAATATGAAATTTCGTTAGAGAGCACACTTTAATTTCAAAACAAAAATACACTATATATGATAAAATAATAAGATAAAGAATAAGAAAAATTCTCCATTACATTTTGATTACTAGATTTTTGTCCATATACAATATATATTCTTTTACATGCAACCCACATATTATTTACTAGTATATATATATATATATATATATATATGCATGGTCAGGGATGGAGCCAGGATTTTCAGTGAGGGGTACGCTATATTTATGGGGGGGAATCTAATAAAGAACTAGATTCAATTATAATAAATTTGAATAATATAGAGGATAATTATGTCATTGAGAGGGGCGGAAATAGATATTTTAAAAATTTTATGGGTAGTAATGAAAAAAATAATTTGAGGGGGGGCGAAAATGAATATTTTGAAAATTTTATGAGTAGTAATAATAATAAAAAAAAAATTGAGGAGGGGAGGGGGGGTGGCACCCTCCAGCCCCCCTGGCTTCGTCATTGTGCATGGTGTATATTCCATCTGTGATTTGTCCATTTTTCTTTAGTGCATGAACATATATATACAATCTACATACCTCAGTCCAGATACATAATTGTAAAATGCTTTTAATTTCTTTTCCGGTCTATGATACTAGTGATACAATGGCAACCAAAAACTGGAACAACCACCTTTCACTGGCGACTGATCGAGGCGCGGAGATGGTGACGGCGTGGCTCATGTGCCGCCTAGTGAACATGGTCTAGAAGAATGGCTGGTATTTAGTTATTACTACTCATTTATATTTAAAATTTACAATATAATTTCAGATTCGAAAAAAAAAAATGCCACATTTTTTATGTTCATGATCGTTATAAGAAAACCTTTTTTTATTTTGTTATAAATTAAATACAGTACGAATTATAAACACTTCAAAATTTGCGTTCATTTAGTTTTTCATGAATTTAACAAAGTGCAGAAGATAATTCTTTTTGATAATTAACTTTGCATTAGAAAAGGAGAAATAGTACACAAATAGTACATCCAAACAAATATGTTTTTAACAAAATAGAATTAAAGTTTGTGGTATTCATTAACTTTTGTATGTGTTAATTTTTACATATAACACCGAGATACGGGCTTATATTTGTTATCCGAATCTTTTAATATTTTAAACTAAAATGAAATTTAATAAACTCTTTTTATATGTAGGAATCCAATCGAAAGGTTTCGGATTTTGGGCTCCCTAAGTTTGGTCCACTCGATGACAATTCACATGTTACAACAAAGGCTGTTAGCAACTACAATTATGTTGCTCCTGAGAAAATGGCTACCCAAAAATAAAGAAGCCAAAAAACAAGAAATATTTGCTCTTCACATTGAACTTTGACTCTTTTAATTCTCATATGCATCATATTTTTCATATACTACTGGCCGAGCCATGTCTAACTATGCTAATGAGATGCTCCCTACTTGTGCATCATAAAAATACGATTGTGAACTATTAGATTATGAGCATTTCCCTTTATGAAATCATCGTAATATCATATACCCGCTTACAATCATACTTAATACTAATAAAGTGATTTCATGTAATTACCTGATATTCTTTCGATATGAATTGAAACTTTATGTTGAATTTCTTCACAACACAAAGTTTGTGTTTGTATGATTGCTCATGTCATTGAAAAGTGATGTTTATGGTTTAAGAGTGGTATTGTTGGAGATAATAACGGTCATATGGGTACTCGATCTCAATCGGCCCGATGGACAAAGAAATTTGGTGGATTGGGTTAGGCCTTCGCACCCCGACAAAAAGAAGATTATAGAAAATTAATTGTTCCATGGCTTACAGGTCAGTGCCCTTCAAAGAGTATCTACAAAATAGAAAAACTCATACTAAATTGTCTCGAACCCAACCGGGCCGGCATTTATGATCATGCTTGAGACAATTTAGTATGAGTTCTGCTATTTTGTAGACACCCTTTTAAGGGTACTGGCCTGTAAGTCATTGATCGATTAATTTTTTAAACTTCTTTTTGTCAAGGGAAAGCCTGATCCAATTCACTAAATTTCTTTGTTCATTGGGCCGACTGAGATCGAGTACCCATAGGCCTGTTATTATCTCGAATAATGTCTCTCTCAAACCATATACATCACTTTTCACATACAAATGGCATGAGCAATCAGCCATCACATAAATACAAACTTTATGTTGTGACGGAATTCACTAATTCTAACTAAATAATATTTAAAAGTTTCAATTCATACAGAAAAAATATTGTGTAATTCCATGACCTCACTCGTTTATGTTTGTGAGCTATTATATGATAATATAATGATTTCATAAAGTGAAAAACTGATATCACTATGCGTACGTTAATCAAACAGTTCACAACCTTATCATTATAATTTTGTGTAAGTGGGTAGCATATCATGAACATTGTTACACATGATTCTTGACCAATAATATAAGAAAAAGAGAAAATAGCAGATACCCCCCAAACTATTAGGTGATGTGCACTTTGCTCTCCAAACTATTAAAAGTTGCAATCAACACCCTAAACTATCATATATGTGCACTTTGCCACCTCGGTCAGCACACAGGGGGCAAAATGCTACAAACCGCATAGGTTAGGGGGCAAAGCGCACATCACCAGATTTTTTTATTTTTTAAAATTTTTACTAATTTTTTAAATTTTTTATTTTTATACTTTTTTTCATTTTATTTATTTATTTCATGTTTCCGAATTTTTGAATTGTCTTTTTTGTTTTTAGAAAATTATGAATATTTGAATTTATACATCTTTTCATTGTTTTCTTATTTATTTTCATGTTTTATTTTTATTTTTCTTATTTTCATGTTTGAAAATTATTTATTTCAAACCTAAAAATAATATTCCAAGAAAAATCCAAATAAATCCTAATATGCATGATTTAAATTGAACGATGAATGGGTAAATTTTTTCCCGAAACTGACCAAGGGGGGTTAAGTTAATATTAAAAATATTTGAATTTTAAAAAAAGAAGATAAAATAGCAGATACCCCCCAACCTATGAGGTGATGTGCGCTTTGCCCCCTCATCTATGCGGTTTGTAGCACTTTGCCCCCTGTGTGCTGCCCGAAACTGACCGAGGGGGCAAAGTGCACATATATGATAATTTAGGGTGTTGAATGCAACTTTTAATAGTTTGGGGGGCAAAATGCATATCACCACATAATTTGGGGGGTATATGCTATTTTCTCTAAGAAAAAGAGTCGAAATCTAATGCCAGTAGCAAATACTTTTCTAGACGTAGTAGACACTAGATAGTGGGCAGAGGAGGAAGAGAGCAACTTTCTTGGGCTTTTGGGTCACTTAGCCTTTTGGGCCTATTGAGAGGCTACATGGCATGCAGGCAAAGCAATAACCAGTTTTTTTACTACACAGTCGAAATCTAAAAAGTCCATCAAGTTTGCAAATTGAAATGAAAATTCCAAATGTCAACCAATTTTTAATTTTATGGAAATTAAGGCGTTAATTTCATCTATCAGATTACTTGATATTCGATTTGAGATTGATAGTTGGAACTTGAAAATCTGTTTAACTTTGACTTTTTATTATAACTAACAAGTTTTAATTAACACATTCTATATTTTAGAAGGTTGAAAGCTTGAGTTTGATTCGATTAAATAAAAATGACAAAACCAAATTTTTAAAAAAGCATCTCAAATTACTCGACCTTAATTACGATGTTTGATATCCAAGAGTTTAGTCTTGATAGTAAAAGTCCTTTTGTAAATGGGACATTAGTTAACCACTTTCAATTAACCCATTAGACAACTAATCTTATAACCTTTGAATTTCTTTAGTTCTCATCTAACAGGACTCCTTGTTGTAGCGTTATAATTCCAATCGATCTGAGAAACACAAAACAAAACAAAACAAAAAAGAAAGATAACTCAATGTTGCTACTTCTAACATGCAAAATTAACATAGACATCTTCTAACTTTCCATATATGTATCTATATATATACACACACACACACACACACAAGAAATAAAAGTAATCATACACAAGCACACACTCTTGGTTGTTTTCCAACTTACAATCAAAGAAAACTTTCCAAATTAAAAACTCACCTAGATTTTAGAAAATCAAATTAGATTTTATTTCTTTCCTAAAGATATGACTACTACTCTATAACGTTGCCAAATTAACCCTAATGTTTCCTTCTAACTCATGTAGGATTTCCGCATTCTCCTTTGTATGTATATCTACGTACAACTAAAATTTCATCTCATTATTTTTCATTCCAAGAGAAGAAATTAAAAAAGAAAATCAGAGAGTTTAATTATATAAAGTTCTTATGAGAAATCTTAGCGATAATCATATAATTTCCATGGCTGCCGATCATCTTTGCATGTCAACTTTCTCTTGTTCTTCATGTTCATGAAGATGAAGATGATCGAGTTCCCACTCGTATGCTCCTCGATCATCCATGCTGCATCGACGACCCCGACGTGAAGACGAAGGAAATTCTAAAAAGGCTATGTTCGTTTATGTTTTTGAAATTCGTTTTTATCATCCTAGATCACAAAATCCTGAAATATCACACTACAAACTATTTTCATTCAAATCCACATTTTCTCTAACTTCACTTTTTTCTAATATAATTATCTATCAATCACTAAATCTATCATTTCACACAATCATTAATTAAAATCATTTGCTCAAATTATTATTTTTCTCTCTTTCATACTTTACAATTTTAAATTTATATTTTATTATTTTTTTATTCACATGATCATTATATAAATAACTAACTCAATCATTCAACACATCATATATCAACTTATCACTATTGATTTGTCACAATTTACAAATTTAAACTATTTTTAGAAAACATAAACAAACACAACACACATCCCATTATTTTCCCACGAATCTCTGTAGTACACATTTTTCGAAAATTTTTCAGAATTCTAACTCAAAAACATAAACAAATATAGCCTAAATGTTTCCGAAGATGATCGCAAAATAAAGATTCCCAAGTTAATTGATTTCTGGTCGTCTTCAGAAAAGCACGACTAAAAGAAAATTACATATGAGCAGGAACCGGAACTCAAGGAGATTGCTGAACTCAGTATTGGTCTCTTCCATAGCCGGCCTCCAATTAACAGGAAAAAAATTATGGCACATCCACGTAGATGTTGATGATCAAGAAGCGTTGCCTGATGATCACTGAAAAATCAGACAAGTCTTGAAGAAGAATGATATCAATAGTTTGTCAAGACTTCTCCTTTCGAAGGTGTTGGTTCAGGAGTCATATTTTGCCTCATCCAGTAGACAACGGAGCAATCCTTATTGAGACAGAAGGAGCAGAAGTTCGTATTTGGGATAAGGATACGCGGTTTGAGCACGTGTTAGTGCTGACAACATGGAAGAGTGGGAGCTATGTCCTCAAGAAAAATTGGGCTACAGATTTCATGAAAAGAAGGAGTTTGAAAGAGGATGATGAGATCGGGCTGAGATGGGATGACCACAATTCACGATTTGAGTTTACACTTCTTTATCAGGGACTAGAATTATAGATAACAAGCAAATGAATTTTATGTTGTAGATTTTCTTCTCAATTGATAATATAACTTTTGCTAATTAAGTTTCTCAACTCTATTATAATTAATAGATATGATTTATGTTTAAATTGGGTCGGTAGATTGGATTTTATGTTTTAATTCCATGCAAAATTTGATAATAGACTGTACTTAATTTGATAAAGGAACTATAATCGCAAATTTTATAAATTGAATTTGGTGTATATATATATATATATATTTCTATAAATCTCAAAGAAAATTTTACATTCTCATTGTCAATTATCTATTTTAAATAGGTTAATAATTATCTTTTAACATTAACAATTAATTTTATGAGCGTCACACCTCAAACATTAATTTGCATTCTTTATGTGAGTTATAAGTATTTTCTAATTAGATTATCTTGAGCTACATGAGTATGTAGTACAAGTAAAAACTAATTGTTAAAATATTTAAAAAATTGGAGTTCCAATCTGATATATGGTTTTTATTTTTATTTATAGAGATATATAATATAATTCTGCAACCAAAACAAAAAAAGATATATAATATTTATCGGATGGAATTTAGATTGTAATATGTTTGAAAAGAATCAATCTGGGAAAATTATTTTTCAGATCAATTTGTCTATATTTCCCACTTAATTAATCGAATTATTATCAAATGCAATAACACTTGTTAAAAGTTTTGGTCTTCGGCATTCGGCAATATTTCCTCATGTAGTGGGCGGGATGATTCTGGTGACTCCTAGGACCTTGGGTTCCGGATGATCCACACACTTTCTTATGTATATATTTACATGGGGTCCTGTGTGTATTGAAGGGTGTAAATCTCTTAGGACCTCGAGTTCCGGGAGTCACTAAGTACTGTTGAAGATGGCTCATTTTTCATTTGGTTAAAGAATTGGTTGCTATCCCACATAGGAAAACATTGAAAGTGGTGAGTTCAATTCTTGTATAAAGGTGGGCTACCTCTTCACCTTTTAGATATCCCAAATTGCCTAAGTCTTTTAGCAATTTCTTCTTTCTTCCTCTATAGTTTGTAATAGTTTCACTTTAGTCCTTTAGTGAAATATTTTGGTGGGGTCCGAGGACGTAGGCTAAATTAGCCGAACCTCGTTAAATTTGGTGTTCTTTATTTTGTGCTATTCTTCAAGTAGCCATTGTTAGTTATAGTTGTAGTGTTATATTGTGCTATTAAATTCGTCTAGTTAATTCTGTCTAGGAGGTTGGGTTTTAAGCGCGACCGTTGTGACGCCTCCAATCTTTCCTGGGAATTAAATCTAGTGTGGTTTTCTAGTACAATATTTCCCTCGCTATTTCTATATTTGGTGGAATATGACTCTGAGTTCCACAACAAGTGGTATCAGAGCTCGGGTATTCTGAGTATGCTCTGTGGTCGCAGTTTAATCTGATCTTCCACATCAGAAAAGTTTTCCCGGGCTATTTGGCTTTCGCATTTGGAGGGCTATTGAAGAATAATTTGTAAACCAAAAATGGAAGACACCTCAAAAGCATCGTCGTCGTCCATTTGGGCGAGAACCACTGTGGCGAATACGCGATTGGCAGTGGAGTCTTTTGATGGCACAGGCCATTTTGGTATGTGGCAAAGCGAAGTTGTAGACGCACTCTTTCAACAAGGTCTATACTTAGCTATTGAAGAAAAGAAACCAAATGATATGGAGGAAAAAGATTGGAGTATGATGAATCGGTTGGCATGTGGAACAATTCGTTCGTGTCTATCCAGAGAGCAGAGATATGCGTTTTCGAAAGAAAACTCGGCATATAAATTGTGGATGGCACTGGAGGAGAAGTTTCTGAAGAAAAGTTGTCAGAATAAGCTCCATTTGAAGAAGCGGCTCTTTCGCTTCACATTTGTTTCGGGTTCCACTATGAATAGTCACATTACCAGTTTTAATCAACTGGTTACCGATTTGATCAATTTGGATGAGACTTTTAAAGACGAGGATTTGGCTCTGATGTTGCTGGGATCCCTTCCTGAGGAGTTTGAGTTTCTTGAAACCACTCTACTTCACGGGAAGGCTGCTGTATCTCTTAGCGAAGTTTGTGCTGCCCTGTACAGTTATGAGCTGAGAAAGAAGGACAAGCAAGTTTGTTCAGGCGGAGATGCAGAGGTTTTGTTCGTCAGAGGTCGTTCACAAAACAAAAACAAAGGAAAGAAAGGGAGATCCAAGTCCAGGCATAAACTAAGCAAAGACGAGTGTGCCTATTGTCGAGAAACAGGACACTGGAAGAGAGATTGCCCAAAGCTGACAACTAAGGGCAATTCTAAGGCCGTGGCGGAATCGAATGTAACCGCGTGTGATGATGCCGAATCGGACTTCTCATTGGCGACATCATCCAGCGGTGCTTCTGAAGTATGGATGCTGGATTCAGCATGTAGTCATCATATGACACCACATTTGGATTGGTTCTTTGATTTCAAAGAACAAAATGACGTTGTCTTCACAGCAAATGAAGCTCCTCTTACTACACTTGGGATTGGTTCAGTTCGCTTGAAGAATCATGATGGATCAATCATAACCCTAAAGGGTGTTCGGTATGCACCAGAAGTGAGGAAAAACCTTATTTCCGTTGGAACTTTAGAATCGAAAGGTTTTGAAGTAAGAGCTAAGAATGGGGTGATGAAGATCATCTCTGGTGCACTCGTGGTAATGAAGGGAATTCGGAAGAACAACAATACGTATCACTACATGGGTGGTACAGTTGTGGGTGCAGTAGCAGCAGTTACTGTTGATGATCGGAATTCAGAAGCAGTTAGGCTATGGCATATGCGCTTGGGACATGCAGGTGGAAAATCCTTGAATCTCCTCATAAATCAAGGATTGTTGAAAGGAGTGAAATACTCCAAATTGGAGTTTTGTGAACATTGTGTTCGTGGGAAACAGACAAGGGTTAAATTTGGAACAGCAATCCATAATACTGAGGGTATCTTGGATTATGTTCATTCGGATGTATGGGGTCCCTCAAAAACGAGTTCTTTGGGAGGGAAACACTATTTTGTAACCTTTGTTGATGATTTTTCCCGGAGAGTTTGGGTGTATACTATGAAGACGAAGGATGAAGTGTTTGAGGTATTCCTCAAATGGAAAAAGATGGTGGAAACTCAGACTGATAAAAAGGTCAAACGTCTCCGTACAGACAATGGTGGAGAATTTAGGAGTGGTCCATTTCAAAAATTTTGTGAGGATGAAGGCATTGTCAGACACTTCACTGTTAGACATACACCACAACAGAACGGAGTGGCAGAACGCATGAACCGGACTTTGCTGGAGAAAGTTCGGTGTTTGTTATCCAATGCTGGGTTGGGTAAAGAATTTTGGGCTGAGGCTGTGACATATGCGTGTCATCTCGTTAATCGTCTACCATCTACTGCTATTGATGGAAAAACACCATTGGAGAAATGGTTTGGAAAGCCTGCTGATGATTATGATTCCTTACATGTGTTTGGTTCCGCTGCATATTATCATGTTAAGGAATCAAAGTTGGATCCTAGAGCAAAGAAAGCTGTGTTCATGGGGATCACCTCTGGTATAAAAGGCTATCGTCTTTGGTGTCCAGAAACAAAGAAAATAATCTTTAGCAGGGATGTCACCTTTGATGAATCTACCGTGTTGGAAAAGGTGAATGCAGAACAGCAGGATGGTACTCCCAAACAGGTGGAGTTTGAAAAGTTTGTTGTCCCAGCAGATCAAGAAACTCTTGATCATTCTCCTACGGTAGAAGGAGATTTTGAAGAAGAGGAAGTTCAACCCCAAGAACTTCCACAGCAACTTGAATCAATTGCAACTAGCAAGCCAAAGAGGATAATCAGAAAGCCTGCTCGCTTTGATGATATGGTGGCTTGTGCATCTGCAATTGCCGCTGATGATGTTCCTACCACTTATATTGAAGCAGTCAAAGGACCAGAGAAAGATAAGTGGAGGATTGCCATGAGTGAAGAAATGCAGTCCCTTCATAAGAATCAAACATGGGAACTGGCCAGTCTCCCGAAGGGAAAGAAGGCAATTGGATGCAAATGGGTATTTGCAAAGAAAGATGGATTTCCTAGCCAAGGTGATGTTCGCTACAAAGCCAGATTGGTGGCCAAAGGTTACGCTCAGAAGGAGGGCATTGATTATAATGAGGTGTTTTCTCCAGTTGTAAAACACTCCTCCATTAGAATTTTGTTGGCTTTGGTAGCACAGTTGGATTTTGAACTAGTTCAGTTGGATGTAAAAACTGCATTTTTACATGGAGACTTGGAAGAGGAAATCTATATGACTCAGCCAGAGGGATTCAAAGTTGCTGAAAATGAAAATTTGGTTTGTAAACTTCAAAAATCGTTGTACGGATTGAAGCAATCTCCGAGGCAGTGGTACAAGCGATTTGACAAGTTTATGATGGGAATTGGGTACACAAGAAGCAAATACGATCATTGTGTGTATTTGCACAAGCTACAAGATGGATCCTTCATATATCTTCTTCTGTATGTTGATGATATGTTGATTGCCTCCCCGAGTCTAATAGAAATTGAGAAGTTGAAGACTCATTTGAAAAGGGAGTTCGAGATGAAGGATCTAGGTGAGGCGAAGAAGATTCTCGGCATGGAGATTTTCAGAGATAGAAAATTGAGGAGGCTTTGTTTGACTCAGAAACAATATCTGAGTAGGATGTTGAGGCGTTTTGGCATTGATGAAAAGTCAAAACCAGTTAGTACTCCGCTTGCTCCTCATTTTAAGCTTAGCGCCGCTTTGTCACCGAAATCTGATGCAGAACGGGAATACATGTCAAAAGTACCGTATGCAAATGTTGTTGGTAGCTTGATGTATGCTATGGTGTGTACGAGGCCTGATATTTCCCAAGCAGTGGGGGTTGTGAGCAGGTATATGCATGATCCTGGAAAGGAACATTGGGAAATTTGAAGATTGGTTTTGGTGACCCCGTTTGACGAGGAGATTGAAGATTTTGAAATTCGCCAAGGTGGAGATTTGTTGAAGATGGCTCATTTTTCATTTGGTTAAAGAATTGGTTGCTATCCCACATAGGAAAACATTGAAAGTGGTGAGTTCAATTCTTGTATAAAGGTGGGCTACCTCTTCACCTTTTAGATATCCCAAATTGCCTAAGTCTTTTAGCAATTTCTTCTTTCTTCCTCTATAGTTTGTAATAGTTTCACTTTAGTCCTTTAGTGAAATATTTTGGTGGGGTCCGAGGACGTAGGCTAAATTAGCCGAACCTCGTTAAATTTGGTGTTCTTTATTTTGTGCTATTCTTCAAGTAGCCATTGTTAGTTATAGTTGTAGTGTTATATTGTGCTATTAAATTCGTCTAGTTAATTCTGTCTAGGAGGTTGGGTTTTAAGCGCGACCGTTGTGACGCCTCCAATCTTTCCTGGGAATTAAATCTAGTGTGGTTTTCTAGTACAATATTTCCCTCGCTATTTCTATATTTGGTGGAATATGACTCTGAGTTCCACAACAAGTACCACCCTAGTAGGTGATGAGTAGCTCTTGATGAAACAAAGCGAGTCAAGTTTGTGGTTTGAAACATCGACGTACGTATACTATGTAAAAGTCAAGCAACTCTCGATTTTTCTATAAGATATATATAGATGTAACAAAATATTTGCATCGTTGTGGATATAGGAGCGGCAGAAGTGTATATAGAAGCCAATAGTAAATGTGTAGATAAAGAACAAAAAGTTTCTAGAGTATGTAAGAGGAGTCTGTAGAGAACTCTTTTTTCTATATCTACCAAGATAGGAAAAGTTGAAGCACAAAACATGCTATAAAGACACTCATACACCATTAACGTTAATAGCAACGACTTTAGAGAAATTTTTTAAAACTAACTGTTATACTATCATGTAATTAATAACAAAAAAGTTACTGTCAGTTATTTTCATCATTTTCCTGTAACATTTATTCATATGAACAAGTTTTGGTTTTATTTTTATAAAATCGTTATTTTTTCTATATATATATTCCAATTAGACTGGACACCAAATTCACTCCAGAAAAGTTTGAAATTATCAAAAACGTATAATATTTATTTATAATTATTTTAGTGTGTTATACTCTATATATATATACATATACTAAATTTTCTTTAGTATTTGGATTCCCAAATATGGTCGCTTGTAAGAGTTGTTCAACTTGTTTTTCTCCTTAAAATACTTGCCAGGATTGTTTGGAAATTATATCACATTAAGGAACTAATCTCCCTTGATCCCATCAAAGTTTGATTACTTCTAGCTATTTACTTGGTTATATATAGTAATCGCAATTTGCAATACATACCCGTGTTCAAAGGTCATTGACGACATGTCGCGATCCTGTTTAAGAGGTCTTTTACCTTGATCGAGTTCCATGGTGTTAGTTTTTTTTTCCTTTCCTGAACACATGTAAAACAGTAAAAGGTGTTTATATAGTCTATATATTCATAATAATTATCGTCTTAAAATTCGGTCAAAATCCCAAAACTTCAACCAAAAGTTTAGTTTTTTTAGGATTTCGAAGTGAAATCTCACTTTCAGTTCAATTTCACAGAAGATCTGTCGATCGAAATTTTGACTGAAACCCGAAATTTCTATTGAAACCCGAAATTTTTCGAAATTGAAAAATAATATTAAATTATTTATATTTGATTTAAATATTTTATATTTAATTATAAAGTGTAAATATTAATTTTAAACATTCTTTTTCTTTCTTAGGTATCACAATTATCGACTACAAAAAGTTGATATGAAGCGGAATATAACGATTTTTGTTCTCCTAGAAATTTCATATGGTTTTGAATAACATATTATAAGAAAATTGTACGTGTTTTGGTTTAGCGAAATTTTAAAAATATTTAGTCACTACGTAACTTCAAAATCCTACTTATTTTAATTTTTCACCACATAAGTTACTCATACTTAACAAAGCTCACTTTATATAAATTATACACAAAATGTTATTAACGTAAAAAATTTACGATTATACAAATCAAAGATATCCAAAGTTTCATTTAAATTTTTTTAATTATTTCTATACATTTCCATTTCTCTAGAATCGAAACTGAAATTATGGATATTCTCAAAATTTCCGTCAATTTTTTTATAAATTTAGTACCTCGAAATCTACAATGAGACCGATATTTAATACCTTGATAATAATCAGTAACTCGTCAAAGCAAAAAATTTCAATTTTGGTCCTTTATATATGGATTTTATGGCAATCAAAGAACTCAAAACTCGCTCAACGGAATCAAAGAACTCAAAACTTGGTTTTGTCTTAGCTCTCCGAGGAGCCCTCTAACTCTCCCCCCTTTGAGCTCGTCCATTCGTTGGGTGATCCCTTGCTCTCACGTTCGAGTGTTTGCTCGTCGTTTAGGCCCGTGAGTCGTCCTTGGCCTCAAGGAGTGGTGAGCAGCATGACTTTCCCCTTCATCCATCATCAAAGATTGGTTTTACCACTCAACTTCGACTCAATTTATCCTTCCTCTTGACCTAGAAAGGCTCGATTATAGATTGATAGCTATGATCATTTAACTTCTTATATTAGATATGACGTATGTAATAATGTTTTCAAGAATATACAATTAACATAAATCATGTACGTACACTTCATGCATATGTGACAGATGAGAGACTCTAGTTCCAATTTGATTGAGTTCGATCCCAATTAAATCATTTGAAAAATGTATCACATTTGTTATGCAATTAATTAGTTAATTAAGTTTGTTCAAACTCAAATTTGGGCGAAGATTGATGTAAAACACTATGTGAAATATTGGAAATTCATATTGGTTGCAAGTAATGTTAGTATTTTAGTGTTTGACTAATAACACCAGGTATATTTTAATACGTTTTTATTCAAAATGGTTGCAATTTTTTGGTACGTTTTATATTTTAATGGAGTGTTTGCAACATAAAGTATGATACCGGGGTGCAAAGTGTATATAACTCTTAATATTTATTTGAATGGAATGGATGACATTTATTCAAAAAAAAATAAAAAATCGTTGCTAATTATAATACAATGATTGTTTGTCATCCGTCATTTAAATCACCATTTTTCACTTCCATTTGATTTGGTAAGTAATGTTCATAACTAATTGATTTTGATGGATTGAATATGATCTGATCAATACTTTAAAAATTAAATGGAGGTGAAAAACAGTAGAATGAAAAAAGTTGATATATCGAATTCTCCCAAGTTATAAGTATAACTGTCAATCTAATCTTAATAACAAAAAAAAATCTAATCTCAAAATAAAAATAATATTCCAATAATTTCAATTTTAAATTCATGATCATAGGTAAAGGTACATCATTGACCAGCTAATTAGTTAATAAATAAGGATAACCTGCCCGCCGGCGGCAACTGTGGGAATTGCGCGGAAACTCCGCCTAGGCCCCCATCAGCGGCTGTCGGTACTCGCGCGGCACGTGAAATTACGCCGTCGAGCTGTACAAGCCCAGATTTTAAATACGCTGCACAGTACAGATATGCATTAATTTTATATACATAAATACACAGCTAATAATATATATATATATATGTGTATATTTATATGCCCACATAATTATTACAATATATAATTTTTGGAAAGTCAAAAGCACAATATCCAACACCGACGATATTGTGGTCTGGTCTGCCCCATGCACTTAAGTCTGCCTCATGCAATAATTCATCTTCTACTAATAAATTAAATTTCACTAAATAAAGTCGTCTTTGTTTGCATTTGAGTTCTTCTAAAACCTTGGAAAAAGTCCTCTCTTTCGCTCCATATATAATACATATATATATATATATATATTGTGTATGTATTGAATTTTCCGTGTTTGACTTTCTCCTAGTTCTTGATATAAAACCTTATCTTTTCTTCATTCATAACATTCATGAACCAATTTTCTCAACTTATCTCATATTTACGTACACCACTCAATTTATCTTAATTTCATAACTTCTCTCAAAAAAACCCTGCTGAATATTGAATCTCTTCATGATCTCAACATTTTTAATCTTGAAAGTGCACTTCTTATAATTCATCTCTCTCTCTCTCTCTCTCTCTATATATATATATATATATATATACACACATATACATTCTCCTACATATATATGGAGCAATCATCCGATGAAATCGAAATCCCTTGTTACTTCCTGTGTCCAATTTCGATGCAGCTGATGAAAGATCCGGTCACAATCTCAACCGGCATAACCTACGACCGCGAAAACATCGAAAAATGGCTGTTTTCATGCAAGAACGCCACGTGTCCCGTCACCAAACAGCAGCTTCTAATCACAGACGTCGATCATCTCACCCCAAATCACACTCTCCGGCGACTCATCCAAGCATGGTGCACCCTCAATTCATTCGAACGAATCCCAACTCCGAAACCCTCCGTCGAAAAATCCCAGATTATAAAACTCCTCAACGAAGCCCAGAATTCATCAACATCGCAGATCACTTGCCTTCGTAGGCTCCGATCGATCGCGCATAGAAACGAGAGCAGCCGAAGCCATCTACAGGCCGCGGGCGCCGTTGACTTTCTTCTGTCAGTTGTCAGAAAAAACGAAGATTCCAGCTACGAGGCACTGACTATCCTGCAAGTAATGGATTTGTCAGATTCAGATTTGAAATCCTTTTTTCGAGGTAATGGAGAAGTTTTGAACTCATTTATGGAAGTATTGGAAAATGGAAATTTTCAGGATCGAGCTCGAGCAATAATGCTATTGAAATCGGCATTTAAGGTAGCGGATCCGGCCCATTTGATCGGATCGGAACCCGAATTATTCAAACAAATAGTTCATATCCTGAGAGACAAGATCTCGCAGCAAGCCACGAAAGCCGCATTGAAGCTGCTAATGGAGCTATGCCCATGGGGGCGAAACCGGATCAAGGCGGTTGAAAACGGCGCCGTTTTCGTGCTAATCGAGCTGCTTCTCGATCAAACGTCGGCTGATAGAAGGGCTTGTGAGCTTATCCTGACGGTGTTGGATCTGCTCTGCGGCTGCGCCGACGGCCGAGCCGAGCTGCTGAGACACGGGGCTGGATTAGCCGTCGTTTCGAAGAAAATACTTAGGGTTTCGCATGCGGCGAGCGAGAGGGCGGTGAGGATTCTTTGTTCGATTTCGAAGCATTCGTCGAATTCTAAGGTTCTTCAAGAAATGTTGCACTTTGGGGTTGTTACGAAACTGTGTTTCGTGATGCAAGTTGATGCTGGTAAGAGAACTAGGGAAAGGGTTAAGGAAATATTGAGGTTGAATTCTAGGGTTTGGAAGGATTCTTCTTGTATTCCATCTCATTTACTTTCTTCTTATCCATCTTAGGAAAATTTTGAGATGGACCGGGTTATTGAAGTAGGTTTATCTAACATCGTTAAATGTAGGTAATTTAAATATTTTTTACGATCTTGTCCCTGCATCTAATGATGTTTGAAGTATATACCGGACTTGTTGTGTCTTACAATCACCCATCTTGTTAGATGATTTTTTTTGGTTTTATTTGTTTTTTAACAAAATTGATCAATGGATTAGACAGAAGTGGGAAAATATTTTTGAACGAACCCCGTTGTGATTTCATTGCCATGTGATATATATTTACATTTTAAGAAAAGAATTGTACATTGGGAACAATAGTTTACTTTTTCATATTGAAAATGCAAATAAATTGAAATAGATGATGTGAATTGCAAGGTGAAGAATTTACTCAATTGAACTATGTATTTAATTTTAGATGTTATATTAGAATACATGTCATAAATATCAAATAATACTAATTTACAATCCATAAACAATTATTACAATCATCTAACCAATTATTATGAAAGAAGAGAAATTAAGTAGAACCCGACACCTAGTCTAGTATCTTGGGGCCTTCGTTTTGCCACAAGAGCAAGGCTTCATCTGCATTTCATTTAAAAAACTACGTTATCATGCATAATTGGGTCATTAATCCGTTTTCTTTCTACATCAAAAGATAATATTAGTGATAAAATTCAGATTGACATTGTCAAAATTGTGACTAGATATATATAATTAGTGATAATAAATTTTACCTTGTCACAATATTGATTTTTAGTGACAAAAGTTTTTTTAAGTCGTCACTATCGATAATTAATGACACATGCTTAATAACAACTTAGTGATAAAACAAATTAAATAGAGTGACAACTCTATTGTTGTCATTGTCACTAAAGATGTGTCAATACTAATTGTCAATAGAGACAATAATTAATTTTTTTGTCATTAATTATCAAATTAACACTTATATACAATTATATATATATATATATATATTTACCATGTAATTATCTAAGGAACTAATCCCGAGTCACTAACGTTCCTAAGAATGCATGACTAAATTGTTCTTCGAAGTTAGAAACAAACAAGTACCATGTGATTAAGTACTAATAATCTGTGAAAAACGTGCATTATCAACGTTTGACTTTGACTATTACTTTTGCATATTTTTTAGTCAAAATTCACTCCAAGTTGCAACTAACCTAGCGGCTATCCACTAAAGAAAAGGTAAATTTATTTTTTTTCATTTTTGGCTAAGTAAAGAAAAGGTAATCTATAATTATGGCAAGGAACGATGTATCCAAGAATGAAAATGTTGAAATTAGGGAAGTTCCAAATCAAATACTGCATGCTTCTTTTGAAATTAAAAGTAAGAAGAATTTCAACTATATGGTTAAACACATGTACTTGTCCCCTTCAACCAAGTTAATATAGTGTTTTTTTTTTTTAATTTTACCTGTTTCAATATTCTAGCTACGGGAATAATTTAAATATTTAAAATAATATTATTTAAACTTAATTATGTAAAATAACTAATAAAATTTACATTAGACCAACTAAATAAAGTTATGCATAATGTGATGACCACTTTTAAAGCATTAATTAATAAACTAATTTTATTTCTAATTATCATAAATAATTTTTAAGCAAGTAATAGTCATAAAGTTGGTGTGATTGAAATCATCACTTGTAAAATGAAGAAATGTTCGAAAGGAATAGTCCTATTTCGGGTAATAAGTCGTATTTTTCTTGTGTAACATCGGTGAATTCAATTTGTCTATTCGTTACAAAATTTTTCAATTGCATCCCGTAAATATTAACATATCTAACATTGCATCTCATCCCAAATTTAACTTTCCGTCAAAAACTTAACAACTGTTCATAATTGCATGCATGTACTATTTGTGTAGCCATTAGTAATTAACAGAGTTTTGGAGGGCTATAAAATAAAATCAACCAACAAATCAACAATATTGAAATAGAAAATGACGCGATTCATCTTTAAATATGTTTTTTTCCTAAAAAACAAACCCACAAAAGCCCCACATTCATTAACAAGTACATAAAAATATTTTTCAAACTATTGCTATAGGACAAACCCTAATACAATATAAACTTAAACAATTCAACGTCGGTCAAATATTCTACACGGGACCTCATAGCACACTTTGCCCTTGTTTGATTTTGAATGTCTTTGGACGATTTCAGCTGAATTTGGTGGAGAAATATTAGGGTTTTCAATTGAGAGAAATTAAGGTGACAAGAATATGATTAAGGTTTTATTTTTGTGCTAATGACCATTTTATACTTTGTGCGTGGCATGTGCGTTCTCTATTAAGTATTTGACAAAGTCTTAAAATGTACTCAATACGAGTTCTTAATTTTTATGTTTTTTTAAGAATGAGGTGCAACATCAGATTTTGTAATTTTGTAAGTACTTCTGTAAGTGACCTTTGATCCCGAAAACATGTCCTGACCCGTGGTAGCCGACTGAAACCGACCCTACATAACTTTTATATAAATAAAAAAATGATCTTGGGCCATAAAGTTATTATATATTATAATTATGGGCTTGGCCCATACTTGAGCATAATTTGACCTCTGGAAGCGTTTTAGTCCATGGTAAATTGCAACTCAACTAAATGAATTAGCTACATAGTACATATCGTGAATATTAATTAGTAACAATCTATAATAAACTAGGGGAAATTTTAGCCCGCTCCCGGCTCGGCCAAACTCATGTATATTTTATAAAATAACTTACCAATTATATGACAAGTGTAATACACTCTCTTTGTGAAATACACTTGGGTGCGGCCAAGTCGGGTTTGGCTAGAATTTTCCATAAACTAGCAACTCATACAATTAACTAACTATCAATAAGTAGAGAAAGATCCACACATTATTGAGGAACTAGAACCTAGACCTTTAATGTAGTGGAGCCAGGAAGAAAGCATTTTTGGTTCCATAACTTGGCCCTTATGCGATTTTAGTCCTAGTATTCTTGAGCCACAATTTCAGTGGAAGATCATATAAATAAAATAGCATTTGAAAGTAATTGAATCAATTAACATATGGCACTTTGAAAATTTGAGTAAAAATCAGATCAACTTAGATTATTGAAATCTATATATAATAAAATACAACCTTTGATATATATTTATTTGATTTGATTTGGATATATACATAGTTATTAATCTTTTTCTAAAACATTCAAATTTTAAAATTCAAAATAACTTCGTCACCAATATCAATTTAAATTCAAATGAAAAACTAACCAATATCATTTAAATTCAAGTAAAAAACTAACAAATATCATTTAAATTCAAATAAAAAACTAACCTTTTTATATTTATTTTTATCATTAATGATATTTATCAATTATTTTATTTTTTATATTCATTTTATTCAGTTTACTGGTCATATATTATTATTCTTTAATTAAAATATATAATTTAATACCCATATAAATAAAATGATAGTCATAAAACTTGAATTGAACTAATAATTTTGTATACTATAAATATATAAATTATATAATGACACACAAAGACACACACACACACACACACATATATATATATATATATATTATTTTGATCAATGTAATAAGTATTCCGTGCCTTGGCACGGGTTTCGCTAGTTCATTATAGAAACTTGAGTAATGGTAACCTAGATTGTTTCCGGATGGGCTCAATTCTCAATACAAATCCAATTCGACTAAAATTAATAGCTCAAATCCACTCTTGGGCCGACAACTCAAATGCTCCTAATGTAATTGTACAGTGTAACTAAAATACTTAATTATTTAACCAAAACTAAGCATTACTCATCGATTGATTCTATTGCAACTAGGATGTGGATAAATCGTGTTGAGTGGTCTTGTTAAAATTTGTTTAATTTCTTATTAAACTCGGAAATTTATATTAATTTTAAGAAATTCAAACGAATTTTAACTGAATTTAGTTAGAATAGTTTGATATTTTTTTATATATTGTTTCTTATTGAAACGAGCTCGAGCCACTTAAGTTTTATTGGAATGAAAAATATTTTCAAATTTATTTCATTATGATAAACAAATCGAATTCAAACAAATTCTTAACTATGCATAGTTGTCAAGTATTTTGGCTTGTGTTTCGGCCCCCAAATTCAATTGCCATGTAATATATAAGAGAGGAATGATACATATGACAAATGGAAAATTGCCTTTTTGTCCCTATATATTTGGTCCTTTCAATTTCAGCATCATTTGTTATGGGATTCTAATATATTGTGTCCCTTAACATTTAAAATTCCCACATTTGGTGTCAACCAAAATTTTCGTCCAAAATTTAACGATTGATCACTCCGTTAGTCAATATTTTGGCCGGTTTTTCTGGTTAGAATTCGTGCATGATTGCACTCACACACGGATTATATTCAATATCACGATATTTCTATTCAATATCACGTGCCACTCACACACAAAATCTCACCCAAAAAGGGTCAAAATATTGGCTAATGGAGTTGACCGTTAGATTTTGGACGAAAATCTCGATTGAGACCAAATGTGAGATTTTTTAAGTTACATAATACAATGTGAAAATCTCGTAACGAGTGGATCCAAAATTAAAAATAGCCAAATATATGAGACCAAAAATGCAGGTTCCATAAGATAAATTACTCAAACATTAAGAAAAGGAGATTTGAATAGCACATACGTTGACATTTGACTGATAGATTAGGCCGGTGGTCTCTAATTGGGCAAAGTGTATGAGCATTGAGTAGATATATAATAGGGATTAGGGATAATTAAATTTGTACTAACAAGTGTAGTTATACGTATTTTTCCTCCTGCATCTGAGATTACCATTAATTATCTTATCTACTAAATTGTGCATTATAATTATCAATGAGATCAACAAAATGCTGATGTCATCATATTTTTTTGGCAAACTTCAAAAGCGTCCTTGTCTAAACTTTGGTATATTTGTGATGACCAAAATAATCTGAGGGGGTTCAATGTAATTTTGTAAATATCAAAAGATTGAAATGTATTGTTAAGATCATACAATGGGGACTTATAATATTTATATTGTTTTGTAATTTCAAAAATTTATAGGTGGTTTTATGTAATTTATTGCTTGATGTTTGAAATAAATAATTTATACATACTTCCCATTTGATACATATAAACCATAACATATATCACTACGACAAAAAAATAAACACTACAGATGTCTATTACTTATTCCGCTACCGGCCTTCACTTCAATCGCTCTTGGCTTCTTTGGCTGCGTTTAGGGTTTAGGGATAAATTTAGTGTAATTATCTCTGTTAAATTAAAAAAAAAAGATATATAAAATTCATATATATATATATATATATATATATATATGAACATGAGATCAAAATGCAAGGGTTCAAGTCATACCAAATGTGAGTTTTAATCTCAGTCTAAAATTGCTAAAATTCTTTAATTTAATTTGTTATTGTTTTAATTGATATATGGACGTTTACTTAATCACTTCACAATTTGTTTTAGAAAAATTAATCAGAATTAGACATAATCACAATTAAACAAAACTCTTCATATATCATACGTTTGATTTGGTAGATTGTGTCAAGTGGTAAACGCTTTGTGATATTAAAAATGATAATTATTTAATAGCGAAAACACCACTTTGGAGAGAGTTTCTCTTTGCGCAACCCGTCGTCCCAAGGATTAGACTAATCATACCGTTGTACTAGGAATTAGACTAATCTTTTGCAGCAATATATATTTATATAGATATTTATTCAATTTGGTAAATTTATTTATTACTATAAAATTTTGATTTAAGATAATCTCGATCTCAACACGTAATGATGAAAATTTTTATGGTTTCATAAAGAAAGTCATGAATAAGTTCAGTGATGGGTCTAGAAAGGGTCACATACCTTGACATAATATAATTTAAAAAGATGTAAAATTGAAAAATGAAGAAAAAAAGATTAAAATACTTGGATTAATTAATTAGGTATTAAAACCTTTCGGTAAACATGACATGATGTTTGATGTGAAAAACCTGTTTTCGATCTGATTATCCCCTTTTAATACTTGGTAGTCTAAGTTTAATTAGTTTACTTTTACGGCACGTATGGTACGATGATTGAACATTCCAAAAAAGTTTAATTTAGGTGGAAAGAGATTCCACCTAGAATAGTCTTTTACATGTCATTGTTTGGTTACACAACATTTTGACTGATTTTTCTGTGGAGAATTCTTGTGTGAATGCACTCATATGGATTATATTCAATACCATAATGTTTATATTCAATATCACGTGACACTCACACAAAAAAAACTCCCAAAAAATTGGTCATAATGTTGACTAACGGAGTTGACTGTTAAATTTTGGATGAAAAATTCTATTGGGACTAAATTTGAGAATTTTTCAACATTATGGGACACAATGTAAAAATTTCATAACGAATGAGACTAAAATTAAAAAGTTGTAAACATATGAAACAAAAATGTGATTTTCCCCAAGTGCAAAAATCTAATTTTTGATATAGGACCATGACGGTGTACGTACTCTGAATAGTGAAGAGCTAGGCAAATTAGTAGAAATAAATTCCAAACCGCAGCCATCAAGAATGTTAGACCCGCATTATTTTTATTGATGGTTGCGACCAATTAGTATATAAAAATCACCCTAATATATATATATAGGGACAATTACACTGGACATACTTGAGGTATTGCAAAATTATAAAAAACATCCCCTAATTCAACAAATTACATCTAATAACCATTCCGTTTCCGCCGTCAAACATTGAGCACTATTCGTTAGGGTTTCAGTACGACACCGTTAAAATTGTAGGTGGACTTCCGAAAATACCCCTAACCTTTCTTTAAGTGGGAAACCCAAATTTTTTCAAACAAATATACCCTTTTGATGTTATTTGTAATATTTTTAAAACTATAAATGTTATATGTAATATTATGTAATGTATAGGTGTGTAAATGTAAGTTTTCTATTTTTTAAAAAAGTAACCGTTTATATCCGTTGGCCTCTTGTTCCTATATATACCCAAGTGTTTTTGTACATATTTTCACAGATTGAAATGACTTCTTCCAGCAACTCTTCACATAGTAATTTTGGTGTGTTGAAATATAGAAAAGAGGTATGCAAACACCGTAATTGTGGTAGGAAACTACTATAGTCATTTTGGAATCACCAAAGAATCCGGGTCGACTTTACTACTATTGTCCGGAACACAATTTTTCTCATTGGTGTTCCCCAATTGAAGACACGGATGCACCGGTTCATTCGGAGTTCAAAGATACTAGTCTAATTTACAAGAATAGAGATGTTGCAATTGGAGTCCAAGATATGAAAGATGGAGTTGTAATTAAGCTATTAGTTATAAATTTAATTCTATTTGCATTGTTTATTGTATGCCAAATCATACTAATGTTGGCTAAATAGGTAGAAGTTTTCCTTGTAACAAGTGCAGGGTTTTGTAACTATAATGTAGATGCAATGTTATTCAAAACATGAATGAATGCAAACTACTTTTGTAATGCAAATGCAATGTAATCATCAAATTGAAATTTCTTTTACCATATACCAAAACCAATATTACATTCCAATTGTCTAAAAACAACCAATCCCAAAGCCAACCAACAAATCTATCCAGACAAAGCAGCGCACCAATCATAAAGCCAATCAATCTATCCAAAAGATGACAAGAAAGCAATCACAAACCAATCAATCCAAAATAAGACCAAGCAACCAACAAAATATCAATTGTGTCACTCCTAAATAACCAATAATAACCGATAATACCAAAACAATAGGGGGAAATCAGACAATTGTAGCTGTTCAAGATGTAGCAGGCCTGTCATGCACCAGTTTTCTCCTAATCTCTCTTCCTTGAATTGATGCCACTTGTGACCTCCCCATTGAGGCATCTTGAGGGCCTGGTGCAACTTGTGACTTCCCTATTGCAGAGTCTTGAGATTGGAGAGCTGCATTAGGCTTGGACCTCCCCCTTGTGACCACTTCAAATTGAGTAGCTGCTACAACTTTAACTTTTCCTTTTGAGGCCACAGTAGGTGCTAATACAGACTTTGACATCCCCTTTTGAGGCCACTGGAATTGGCTGAGATGATGATACCACTTTAGCTTTACCTTTTGAGGCCACTGTAGGTGCTAATACAGACTTTGAGACCACTGGTGGAGCTGCCACTAGATTTGAACCAACTTGAGATCTGCCTTTTGACTTCTCTCTCACATTTGAACCATCTTGAGGAGCTGAAATTGTAGGTGCTGAAATTGCAGGACTTGGATCAGGTTGAGAGGCACTGATTCTGCCACTTCCTCTGCCCCTGCCCCTTCCCCTTTCCCTTACTGGAATTGGTTGAGATGATGATCTAGTTGCAGAAAGTTGGGAACTTGAATCCCTGCCCCTGCCTCTTTCTCTTCCACTCCCCATTGAACTTGATTGAGTTGCATCTGGAGGAGCACTGGCCTTTCTCTTCCCGGTCCTTGACTGAGAAGTAGGAGGATTTGAAGCATTTAAGAGAACAGACTCATTAGGTGGCACCTGACAAGGATTAGCACATAACAAAAACATTAAATATACATAACAAATTTAAAAAAAAAATAGAGGTCAAATAATGGATTAAAAATAACTTAGTTTTACCTCTCCTTCAGTTTGTAAACGGAGTGGACATGTTGATCTATTGTGTCCCAGACCCCTGCAGATCCCACACCTCACAACAGTGGATCTTCTCATATCATTTCCCTCACCTGGTTCCTTATTCCTACTGCTCTTTGGTCTACCTGGCTGTCTCCTAACAAGTGGAGGGTGTAAACTTTTGGAAATTACATCCATGTCTTCAGGCCAAAGAGCTGGATCAGTCATTGGACGAATTGCATGTGCATATAATTTCAAGTATGTTTCCTTAAAAAAACTGACATTAGTGCAACTCTGAAGACTCTCCCTCCTAAAAGTTATGGCTAATGCAACATGCTTACAGGGAATCCCAATCATATCCCAAACCCTACAATCACAGTACTCAAATTCACAACATAATTAATACCAACATCCCTCACCTCAAACTCATGTTCAGTACCCAAGCAGAAATGATACAGTATGCAAATGCACAATTCTCAATTCCACATTCTAAACCTCAAAACATTATTTCAACAAACCTACACTACTCCAACTGAACTGTTAATAAACAGTAACCTCACACGATTAATATCTAAAAAACTGAGATAGAGCTTTTACTGAGCAAATAGCACGATGAAACACCGACACAATTATTATATAAAAAACGCTTATAGTTAGGTAACCGACATGATTATTATATAAAAAACTGAGCAAATAGCATTTCAACTGAGCAAATAACACAGGTAAAAACACAAACATGAATATTATATTAAAATTGCTTACAGTGAGGTGCAAGAAATCACGAGTGCCATCATTCTTAGCTGAGGCGACTGTAGATATCACTTTTGTCTTTTCCATGGCCAAAACAACAGCGCCGTTGGCAAAAGACGCCACTTCACAGTCTCTAGAGTAAGTTTTCGGGATCCGACTTCGAATTCTTTGACAAATGTCTCAAAACTCCTCATTCCAGCTACTAAAGTTTCGGAGTCGGTGACCGAAAAATGTGCTTGCGTTGGTGCCGGATAATAAACATTGCGGCCGCCCCAGATAGTGCGGAATTTGATTCTTCGCCAAGGCATTGAAAAGAGTAGAGGGAGTGCTTTAACAGGTGCCATTGAGGAGAGAGAGAGAGAGGGTTGGGGTTTAGGGTTTGGGGGTTTAGAGCATCTCAACGTCAAGTAAGGGTTTAGGATTTAGCTGTTCAAAAACAAAAAAAAAGGGGGCTTAGGATTTAGCTGTTCAAAAAAGAGAAAGGGTTTAGGGTTTAGAAAAAGTGAGGTGCCAAGCCCAGGTTTAAAGGGGTGAAATTGTTGGCTAAGGCCAATTTTAACCAGCCCAATAAAATCGACTCCGTTGCCCTACAAAATATAAACAGCAGTTGGCCCATGTGTTGATGAAATATGGCCCTAAGAATACGAACAAAATCAAGTAAAATAATTAAAAATTAAATCAGTAACTCACCTTAGAAAATCTACAACACCACCAGAATTCATGAAACCTAAATAAGAAAAATAAGTTCAAATCAGATACGTAAATTCAAAGATCTCGACCAATAATTGAAAAAAAATAAAAAATTAACTGACCTCATAATACAACACCCACACCGACATGTCAAACGGGTGAATTCATCAAATCGAAGTATATATGGAAAATTGTGAGAAAAGTAACTCATATCAATAAGAGATAGGGGAGACAAATTGAATTGTGGTATGTATATTTAATATTATCCAATATAAACATTGTGGCAAGGTTTCTATTAAATACACATGAAATCAACAATATTATACATACATAACAAATTTAAAAAAACAAAGAGGTCAAATAATGGATTAAAAATAACTTAGTTTTACCTTTTCTTCAGTTTGTAAACGGAGTGGACATGTTGATCTATTGTATCCTAGACCCCTGCAGATCCCACACCTCATAACAGTGGATCTTCTCATATCATTTCCCTCATCTGGTTCCTTAGTCCGACTGGTCTTTGGTCTAACTGGCTATCTCCTAACAAGTGGAGGGTCTTTGGTCTACCTGGCTGGATGAGTTACAGGACGAATTGCATGTGCATATGATTTCAAGTATGTTTCCTTAAAAAAACTGACATTAGTGTAACTCTGAAGACTCTCCCTCCTAAAAGTTATGGCTAATGCAACATGCTTATAAGAAATCCCAGTCACATCCCAAACCCTACAATCACATGTTCTAGTACTCAAATTCACAACATAATTAATACCAACATCCTTCACCTCAAACTCATGTTCAGTACCCAACAACAAATGACACTTCTTATACTCTTCATTAGACTTATTCAACTCTTTCACCACATTCGGCACCATTGAATTCCTCTATCTCAGTCCTTTCTTTTTCTCCTCTGTAATCTAGTCATGCATTTGGACGTTAGACCATCTAGTAAAGTAAGAACATGCTTATCCCTAAGTTTCCCAATCCAGGCATTAAATGACTCACTCAAATTATTGGTTACATGGTCATTTTTTAAGCTAGTGTCAAACACATGCTTACACCACTGTGAGGAAGGAATTTTTACCAACAAATCATATGCTGCTCTCTTCAATTCTTTTATCTTGTACATGGCAAAATTTAAGCCAGCAGCATTGTAGGCCCTAACTGCCATCCAAAAATATTTTTTCAAGGCATGCCCATGGTATGTTTGTCTGAAATTGGCATATACATGCCTTGCACACCTTCTCTGTATCACATGAGGGACCATTTCATTTAATGCCTCCATTAACCACAGCAACAGAAACACAATAAATTCAGTAACACCACTAATTCTTCAGTTAAAAACCTTACAAATAACACCCATACTAATTTCATTCATAACATATAGCCCCATCTATTTATCACGCACAACAGGAACCACCATATATTTTTATACTAATAACAAAATTGAACTTCATATATCTCATGCATTACATTACAATCTAAAGAATAATGAGCATAACAAATTACCTTTTGTCTATTACTCATAAAAGTCCATGGCTTCTCACCAATGAATCCTCCAAACATAGTTGACAGATTTTCCAAAAAGAACATCCAAGTATCTTTTGACTCCACCTCCACAATAGCAAAGGCCACAGGGTATCAGCCATTATTCCTATCCAACCCTATGGCAGCCAGTAACACCCTTCAATATGGCCCTTTCAGGTAACACCCATCAAAACCCAGAAATGGGTTACAAACCTCCAAATACCCATCCCTCAACGCACTCAAACTCATGAAAAATCTTTTAAATGTTGGTGTGTCAGGAATGACATCACCCTCTTCTACCAACTCACTCTCCAATACAACCACACTGCCCACATATTTTTTCAAGAAGAATTTTTGCATAACATGGTAACTTCCCATGGGACTCAGAATGTCTACCCAATATCATCTCTATTGCTAACTTTTTTGCTCTATATATCTGCATATAGGGAGGATCCACTCCATATTTTTGCTTGAGTACTTCACTTATCACACTAGGCTTCATTGCTATGTTGCTCCTTAAGATAAGGACCAATTTAGAGCTCATCCAATTAACACTGGCCTCTTTAGTCACATTAGTTCTTATACAAATGTGTCTATGATTATACTTTTTCACTTTGATTGTAACTTCATCTATCAAGGCAGATACATGTAATCTCCAGGGACACCCATCAGCAGCACATTTTACAGTCATTCTGTCTTTCTGATTTTTCACCTTTACAATCTTAAAAGCTTCCTCAATAAAAAATTCCTTTAGCCTCTTCCTAAAATCCTTCATGTTATTAAAAACCATGCCTAACTCCAGTTTATGCTTTTGACCAGGCTCAGTGAGTTAACTATGCTGCATTGATGGTCAAACAACCTTTCATTGGATCACTAGGCAATTCATCATCAGATTCATTGAAAATTTCACAATGATCATCACTTGCATAATTTTCTAAGTCATCATCAGACCACAATAACACACTATCACTATCATCATCAGTGCTACCACCCCTTTGCAAAGAATCAGCACTATCACCATCAGATTTTCCCCTCTTATGTGCATCCTGGCCCGCCCCCTTATGTGCATCCTGGCCCGCCCCCTTATGTGCATCCTGGCCATCACTTTTATCAACAATATCACCCTCTTCATCCGCCTCTTCAGAGTCGTCAACAGACCCCTCTTTTATCCCCTTCAACAGACCCCTTAGCAGACCCCTCATCCCCTTCAACAGGCCCCTCTTCATCCCCCACAATGTTGTCCCCACTTCATTCCCCTCAATGTTGTCCCCACCTTCATTAGCCCCATCAACGTCAGCAATCTCAACAAATATATCAATCTTAATCAGTGTTTCATTTCTAGAAAATATTGCTATAACATCCTTATCATCTCTTAATCTCATCCTATCATTTGTACCATCTACACTACATTCAAGCACAACCAATTCATTTTCCAACCCTAAAACTTCCTTAACATCATCTCTTAGGTCAAAAAAGCCATATCTATCTGGATCAATCTTAGGAAGATTACGTTTCTTACGCCGATAGTGTACTGTGAGGCAAAACACCTTGTTAACCATACCTAACAAACAAAACAAAAGAGAGTTAGTGTCACATTAAACTCTAAAATCAACAAAAACCAATCAAACTTAACTGATTGTACAATGTCGTACTAAAATACTAAAATAAACCAACATCACTCACAATTACTATATACTAAACTGTTAATCGACCAAAAAAAAAAAAAACAAATGACCAATGACACATATATGTACAATGTAGTACACGAAAACCCTAATACTAAAAAAAAAGACAATTTATTTCACATATCAAATGGACAAAAACCGAAATTGTAAGGCATTAAAGAAACCCCTAAAGCAAAAGCGGGGAAGTTTCTCTAATAACTGAAATTAAACACATAACAATGCATTATAAACGAGAATCTAACCAAATATTATGTTATAGTGTACATAAATCATAAAAACACAAAAAAAAAATCCCTAACTCAGACTGTTTTTCACTAAAATCGTCAAACATCGTACATTTTGGGTGCGAAATGATGGGGGAAAAGGAAAAAAATTAAAAAGCCAAGTATTTTCATAAAATCACCTTTCAAGAGAGAAACTCACCTTTGTTTCGAAAATCCGTCGGCTGATCGTCTGAAAGAGAAACCCACGACAAGCGCACACCGTCATGGAAGAAAAATAGAAATTTTGACACGAAATGCTGGAATGATTGGTGAGGAAATGCTGAAGATGGGAGGTTTTCTCTTCCTTAGGGTTTTCTGCCTTACGTTTCTTGTGATTTCAGAATGGTAGGTGAAAGGGCGGGAGTTGGGATAAGGGAACTCATTTACACAGAGGGGTAAAAAGGTCATTTGACGTGTCAGATATTTTGACTTTTTTTTCTAATTCTTTTTTCAGTTTTCCGTAAAAGTAAAAGTGTCTTTTGTCACTTTCCATCCATTTTTACATCAATACATGAAAACCTTGGATGTGATTTATTAAACTAGGGGATTTTTTTGTAATTTGGCAATACCTCAGGACCCCAGTGTAATTATCCATATATACACACACACACTAGCATGTCCACCGTGCTATGCACGGATAAAGATTTCTGGAATTATTTCATTGCAAGAGAAATTCAAATGTGGATGTACATTCATTTAGATATTAATATCTCTAAAAGTTACATGGGAAGAAATTTATCAAAGGCTATAATTATTTATTTTGAGGGACGGGAAAATTTGACACTCCTGTCTTACAACAATCAACTTTCAATTATTTTCTTTTTTCTAAATTTTCATATTTTAAAGATAACCTCATAAAAGATGAAAAAACTTTAAGATTATATAAATCCATACTCTTTTATAATTGAGCACCACTCGTTTAGTGTACCTATCAATTTTGGTGAGTCAAGTAGGGTGTTTTTTTTTTCCTTTTCCCTTTTCTTTTTTGGATGGAGAATTTGAAGTTCTATTGTAACCGCCACTTTCTCACGAGTTAATTTGGCTATGCTTTACACCCCATTTCCGCAGCCACGTTTTGGTAATTGTCATTTGATTGTAACAAAGAAAAAAATATTGTTTCATATCTTCCATCTAGGACCGTCAATGAGCTAAAACCGGCTCAAAGCTCGTAAGTTCTGCTTGAAAATTCCAAGTTTGAGCCGAAAGTGAAGGCTTGAGTTTACTTTCAATCCAAGTGTGAGCGGATGTATAGGCTCGACTTGAATTGAGTTTGAGTTCATTTAACTAAAAAATATATATTATATTATATATGCAAACACTAAAAATAATATACTGACATGAAAATTATAAAAGTATGACTCATAGCTAGTCTATTAACCAAAATCAATTCATAGAAATTATGGATTTATAGTTTATGAAAACTATGTAAATCTCATGGAAAAATACATAAAAAAGTTAATTTTAATTTAATTCCAATTGTTCTCCAATTAAAAAATAATATAGAGAATTAATTAGTGTTTTTATTTTTTCAAGTTAAGCTGAAGAATTTCTAGTACGTATATAATTTGATTGTGGTGATTTGAAGTGTTTAGAAATCTTATATTATTTTTATTTGGTAGAATTATCTAATTAATTGCAGTAAAACGACAAAAATATTCCAAAATCAAATCTGCTCGGGCTCGACTTGAAACTCGTCAAGCCAAATCCAAACCTTGAACTCAAAAACTCGTTTAATATCAAGCATTGTAGCCCAATAGTTAATGTCTGAGCTCAACTCTAAGCCACTACGCTCATGCATGATATTTAGCGTGGATGGGAATGCATGTAAGTCTTTCTTTTTCTTTATTGTGTTATAAAATTTCAAATCATTTTTCCATTTACATAATGCTGCGTTTGCATGGGTTGGTAAGAGAACAATGGGTAATTTTGCTGCATGTTATGACCCTTGGACATGAGTAGAAGAGATAGTTTGGTCCCGTAATTCTTTTACTTTCAATTCAAATGTTGTTTTATCATTCTTCCCTTACTTTTATGAGAGTTACTTCCAATTTATAATATAATATATTAGTTCTTCCTTTTATAATTTATCATTATTACCTATATGAGTCGATGCAAAAAGCAAGAAAAGAAAAAATAAGTATCGCATGATACTCCATAATACATCAAAATACATTAAGCCAATCGTTCTTTTTATCCATAAGTTCTTTTTTTCTTTTTGTGTAAAAGATATTGTTATTATACATTTGAAGTTTTTTTTTATAATTTTATAGAAACACTTTGTAAAATCCGATTGACATCTTAATTTTTGCAGGTGCATGACAAAGAAATTCATTGAAGGGTCCTTGTTATCCACAATTATTTTTTCCGAGCATTCAAGGTGTTATCATTTACTGTAGGTTTAATATTAGGAATATATTTGTCAATTGAAATTACTAACATATGATTTATCTTAATAAAATGAATTTTTTCACGCGCATCGAGTGTGACAACTGCTAGTATCACAAGAAAAGACATCGACTAATCACGATTTATGTTCATTTGCCTAGTCATTCAGTTATTATATAGAATGGTACATTCTTGAAACACAGGTATTGTTAGAAATAATACTTTTGAAGTATATTAATAAGTAATAATGGTAATCAAGAATGCTACTAGTAATAAACGATTATTCATAGAATAATACATAAATTCAAAATTTCAAACTTAAAGAGTAAAAAATAATTAGGGTACCACAAATTCAATGGAATAAATGCTTAACCAATTCTTAAAAAGCAACAAATGCTTAACCTTCATATGGCGATTAAATAAACCGTCAATATACTTGTGTGAAGACATAAAGGAGCAAAATGTAACCAAAATAAAATAAAATAAAGGAGCAAAAAAAAAATAAAAAACCATGAATGTACTTATTTTTGTTTTATATATTTTGACCAACTGTAAAACTCCATGAGATAGACATGATTGAGTTATGTTTTGTTATTATGTAATGCAATTTTAATAATTAAAAAAATATATACATGAATAAAGCCCAATGATGATATATGTATCAAGTATATAGAAAAGAATAAAAATATATATGTCCTCAAAAAGAGCATAGAAAAACAAAAGAGAATTGAAAAGAGATTTGTGATTATAAAAAATTCAACCAATTGGAAAATGATATCCAACGTAAAGAAGGTTAATCTACCGAGAATCGGTCTGCTTCACTCAATTGTAGATGATAAAACTATCCCGAGACATGAACTTAATATGTGTCCTGATAGCTCCTTGCATTATGATTGTTAGAATATCAATCTCTATCTAATAGAATATATATATAATATCTAGCTGTATCTAGAAGAATATACACTAACAATGATAACCAAAGATAAACATGAGAAAAATAAAAAAGATGGCAATGCCACAAAGGTTTTTAATGGATACAAAGAGGAGATTGATAATTAAATTATATGCAGGAAGGGATCTCTGTTAACCGTCCGTAACAACACGGAATCGAACAAATAATATAGTGAAAGTAAAATCGTCTCCACAGGGAAGGTTATCAAGTACCAAACGAAGTTTATTCTGTTATTTAGACTATTGATTATCAAAGATGTGATTTTTAAACTAATTAAAAGCAAAAATTAATAAAAGCAAAATTAATTATAAATAATTAAAACAGAGATAATTAAAACGAATAATCAATTAACGAAAAGCCTAGGGATTAAGATTTCATCAAGGTATTTCTATGGATTATTGACTTTCAATGGATTATCATTCTTGCTTAAATTAAAGACCCAATTTTCTTAAATACACGAATACTCTCCCGAGATCTTCACGAGTACCCAACTAAATTAATTGCCGCCACTCCCATGATCAATAACTGATTTAGATGAATCCATTAAGTTCTACGAATATTGTTTAACTAGTCTCATGCAAAATTACCAATATCCCTATTAAGCAATTTATACATGTCTATTAAATCTGAACCGATAAACTAATTCACCTCTCGGTACTTCTTAATTCATCTTAAATCATGCAATTGGTGATCAAGCAATTACAAGCATTAAACACTCATTAATAGATAAACAAAACAAGAATCAAATCCATAAATTACCAATAATCCAAATTAATACGCAAGACTACATCTTAAACCTTAGAAAATAATTCATAATTAAAGAAAAACAAGAAATAAATTGTATAAACATAAAAATACTCATGTTCAGCAATGGAGAAATAGAGAAATACAACTTGAGAAGATGAAAGCTTCCAACTCCAAGCAATCTTCTTCAAGCCTTCTTTTCTTTCTCTTCAAGTCTTCTATCTCAAGAATATGACTCTCTAACCTCTATTCTAGCCTAAAAAAAACATTTTTTCCTCTTTCCTTAACTAAAAAGGAGTCTTAGATGTTAATGTAAATTCCCCTTGAGGATTGCATTAATAATCAAAGATATATATAGAGTTTACAATAAAGATATAATATAAAAGGTAACTAACAAACTAACAATAAAGGTAAACCTAATCTAATAAGGAAACTAATAATGGAACAATAATAATAATAACTCTAACACTCCCCCGCAGTCGAAACGGGAGATGGGCGAACGGTGAGACTGGATCGAAAATCAACAAACAGTGTAGAAGGCAATCCTTTTGTAAAAATGTCGGCATACTGATGAGATGAAGGAACATGAAGTACACGAACTTCACCTAAGGTAACTTTTTCACGCACAAAGTGTAAATCCAATTCAACATGTTTGGTACGTTGGTGCTGCACGGGATTTGAAGAAAGATAAACAGAGCTAATATTATCACAATAGACAAGCGAGGCCTGGGAGAGAGGGCAATGGAGCTCAAGAAGAAGATTACGAAGCCAAGCCGTTTCAGCAACAGCATTGGCAACACCACGGTACTCGGCCTCGGCACTAGAACGAGAGACAACGGGTTGGCGTTTAGAAGACCAGGAAATGAGATTATCACCAAGGAAGACACAATACCCAGAAGTCGAACGACGAGTGTCAGGGCATCCAGCCCAGTCAGCATCAGAGTAAGAGACGAGTTGAGAGGTAGAGGAAGGAGTAAGGGTAAGACCGTAATCAAGCGTGTCACGAACATACCGAAGAACACGTTTGAGAGCGAACATATGACTATCACGAGGATCATGCATAAAGAGACAAAGCTGCTGAACAGCAAAAGAGATGTCGGGACGAGTGAAAGTGAGATATTGGAGAGCACCAGCAAGACTACGATAAAGAGTTGGATCAGAAAATGAGGGACTAGAAGAAGAGGAGAGTTTCGCTTGAGAGTCGGCAGGAGTGGAAACAGGATTGCACGAGGACATATTGGCACGATCCAGAATTTCGCGAGCAAATTTTTCTTGAGAGAGAAAAAGACCAGAAGGAGTGTGAGTGACAGAAATGCCTAGAAAGTAATGAAGAGGACCAAGATCAGTCATGGCGAACTCCCGAGAAAGAAGAGAGGTGAGATGAGTAAGAAGAGAGGAAGAAGAAGCAGTGAGAACAATGTCATCAACATAAAGAAGGAGATAGGCAGTGGAGGAGCCACGACGAAAAATGAAGAGAGAAGCATCAGCACGACTACTGAGAAATCCAAGAGAAGAGAGATAAGAAGCAAAGTGATGATGCCAAGCACGAGGAGCTTCTTTTAGTCCATACAACGCTTTCTTAAGGAGACAGACGTGATTAGGAAAGCGGGGATCAAAAAAACCAGGGGGTTGCTTCATGTACACAGTTTCGGTCAGATGACCATTGAGAAAGACATTCTTAACGTCGAGCTGATGAAGAGGCCAAGATTGGGAGAGAGCAAGACTAAGAACAGTACGAATAAAAGCGAGTTTAACAACGGGACTAAAAGTATCTTCATAATCGATGCCAGGTTGTTGAGTGAAACCTTGAGCAACTAGACGAGCTCTATAGCGTTCAAGAGACCCATCAGAACGAAATTTCTGGCGAAAAATCCATTTGGACCCGACGAGGTTGACATTGGGAGGACAAGGAACAAGATCCCATGTGTGATTAGAGTGAAGAGCATTGATTTCATCATGCATAACAGAAGTCCAGAGGGGATCGCGAAGAGCTTGAGCATAAGAGCGGGGAATAGGAGAAATCGAAGGGGAAGATGCAGAGAGATTGAGAAGGCGGCGAGGTTTAGTAACTCCAGCTTTAGATCGAGTGACCATAGGATGTGTAGAGATTGGGGAAGAATGTCGGGGAGGGGAAACCGAAGTCGAGGGAGGAGGAGAGGGAGAGGGCAGCGGAGATGGGGAAATGGGACGGGAGGGGAACCCGGGCGGCGGACCGGTAGTGGCGCGGGTCGGCGTGGCAGCGGCTAGATGGCGGAGCAGAGGAGGTGTGTCCTCAGCAGAGGTAGGATCCAGAAAATTATAAGAAGTGGAATCGAGAGGGGAAGAATGAGAGGAGAATGGGAAAACGGACTCATCAAAAATGACATGGCGAGAAAGAATGATTTTATTCGTGTCGAGATCGAGACAACGATAACCTTTGTGATTAGAAGGGAAACCTAAGAAAATGCAGGCAGACGAGCGAGGTGATAACTTATGAGGAGTTGTGGCAGAGAGATTGGGATAACACAGACAACCGAAAACGCGAAGATGATCATAGGAGGGAGAAATATTATATAAAACTTCGAATGGGGTGCGAAAAGAAAGAGTCGAGGTAGGAAGAATATTAAGGAGGTGAGCAGCCATGTGAATGGCCTCTGCCCAAAAAGAAGGAGGAAGAGAAGCTTGAAAAAGAAGAGAACGTACGATATTGTTGATTGTTTGTATGGTACGTTCGGCTTTACCATTTTGTTGCGAAGTATGAGGACAAGAAAAACGAAATTGTACACCATTGGTTGCAAAAAAAGATTGGAAAGAGTGATTGTCAAATTCACCACCATGGTCACACTGAAAAGATTTAATTTTGAAGTTAAATTGAGTGTGAACATAATTAAAAAAGTCGACAAAAATTTTAAAAGTATCCGATTTATGACGTAAAGGGAAAATCCATAAAAAATGCGAAAAATCATCAAGAAAAATTAAATAATAACGAAAGCCACCCAAACTCGGAACAGGAGATGTCCAAATATCAGAATGAATAATATCAAATAAGTTTGTGCTAGAAGAAGTAGAACTAAAAAATGGGAGGCGTTTATGCTTTCCTAACTGACAAGCATGACAAAGAGAACGAGAATATTCCTTAGGACAAGAAATGAAGCTACGACTAGAAAGAAAATTGAAAATAGCAACTCCGGGATGACTGAGACGACGATGCCATGTGGAAGAAGATGGAGCCATAGAAGTGAGGAGAGCCATGGAAGACGGATGGAAAGGATAGAGATCGCCGTCGCTGTTTTGGCGAAGAAGAACTAAGCCAGAGCTAAGATCCTTTATAGAAAAACCAAACGGGTCAAACTCGATTGAGCAATGATTATCACGAGTAAATTTACGAACAGAGATAAGATTTTTAATTAACGAAGGAGAAATAAGAATATTATTGAGAGAAAGAGAACGAGAAGGAGTGGGAAGAGATGAGTGACCAATGGAAGTGACAGGGAGTGCAGCACCATTACCAACAATAATTGAATTTAAATTATTACAAGGTGCAATATTAAAAAAATTACCTTGATGAGAGGACATGTGAGAACTCGCACCGGTATCCAAATACCACTATTCATCAGGTTGTTTGAGTGTCATTGTTTGATATAGAGCAGAGAGGTCGGTAGCAGCGAGAGCGGGCTGATGTGGTTGAGCTGGACTGGAGGAATAGGCTGTTGGAGCAGGAGCAGATGGACCGAAAGGAGCTGGGGCACGGCTGGTGAAAGGCCCAGGAGGCGGGCCCAGAATACTTGGAGCGCTGGGGCTGCTGAATGTGGAACCATGCAGTGGGCCGTTTGTTGAAGAAGGCCCAAAGGTGGACGGCTGAAACCAAGGAGATGTAGTGGGCTGAGTGGAGGCGGCCCAATGTACTGAATTGTTAGAGAAGGGCGCATGTGAGCTGCTGGATGGAGTAAAGCTTGCATGAATCGGACCAAGCAATTGAGGCCCATTGGGAGTATGCTGCACGAGTTGGTAGGAGTATCCAGAAGTGGGGCCGGCCGAATTGTGTGGACTCGGACGAGAGCTCATATGGTAGTTTCCCGAACGACCACCGCGGTAATGATGACGACCACCACCTCGACCACGATTATTACCATAATTTCGATTATTATTTCGGTTGGAGTTAGGATTCGGATTGTGTGAGAAAAGTGCAGTGGCGGAGTCGGGGAGTTTTGTATGAGTAGTGAAACGTGTTTCGCGAGTTTCATGAATAAGAAGTAAATTACGACATTCAGAGAAAGAGGGTAGAGGGGGTTTAGCGGTGAGGACAGTGACGAGAGGGAGGTATGACTCGGGGAGACCTTGCAAAATTTGAAGAATTAAGGCATCATCAGTTATGGGAGAGTCAAGATCGCCGAGGTTGTCGGCTAAAAATTTCATCTCCTGACAATATTGAGAAATAGATAGGGTACCTTTACGAAGATTATGAAATCGCTCATTAAGTTACATGGAGCGTGAGGGTTTATTATTACGAAAATTTGACTCAATGGAAAACCAAATATCATGAGATGTAGCATATTCAAGATCAAGATGTTTTAGCAATTTAATATCAACAGACGAGTAAAACCAACGTTTAATAGTTGAGTCAAGAGAAAACCAAGTTTCATTAGTATCGGAAATTGGTTTTGAATGGCTAGTTATGTGATCAAAAACAGAGTAGCTACGACAGAGATCCATAAACATACCGCACCATAATTTATAATTTGAATCGTTTTCTGTTAACTTAAAACCAAAAGAAGAATGAACATTGCTGGCGGCCAAAGCCGGGTGGACGGGGGGCGGTTTGGGTTGATTTTGGGCAGGAAGTTGGGTTTCGGTGGCAGAAGAGTCCTCGGGTTGAGACATGGAGGAAGGAAAACCGAAATAATAAACGAAAAATAATGGAACTAATCACTTGAGAGGATAGTAATCGAAAAAATACCTTGAGAAATCACCGAGAAACTACAATAGAGAAGCGGCCGGCAATGGAGGCTATATGAAGTGAGAGATGTCACGTTGAGGGGAGCAACGACTTAGAGGGAAGGAAGAATATAGAGAGAGATGATGAATAGTACTGTAGCAGCGTGAGAGTACTGTAGCGTCGGAATAATACTGTAGCGTCTGAAATAGTACTGCAGCAGTGGAATATTACTGTAGCACGGAATAGTACTGTAGCAGCGGCGGCTAGAAGAGAAAAGAAAAAAAAATAAAGGCCTAGGAGTTTAGGTTTAGGCTGATACCATGTTAATGTAAATTCCCCTTGAGGATTGCATTAATAATCAAAGATATATATAGAGTTTACAATAGAGATATAATATAAAAGGTAACTAACAAAATAACAATAAAGGTAAACCTAATCTAATAAGGAAACTAATAATGGAACAATAATAATAATAACTCTAACATTAGATACATAAAATAGGCCCATCCAAGTCATAAAATCGGCCCATGAAAATTATGAAAATCCGCAGCTGCACAACTGTACAGTTTGCCTGCGCAGAATTTTTTCTCTTAATTTTTCTTCAACGAAATCTTCTCGTGTGGCCTCTCTATTGCATTTCTTCACTTCCTCTTGGTTAGCCTTCATTATTCTTGTAAGAAACACTCCTTCCATTCATCAAAAAAATCGTTTTTATGCCTACAAAATCATTGAAATTACTTAGAAATCAAAATACGTAAATTAGGCTAAAATTAATGGAAAAGACTAACTACAAGGCATAAAATAAAGATAAATGTGTAACAGTCTCTAAACCATAAAAATAAAATTCTCATCCAAGAACATTACTGATGAATGTGTCTGAATTTGTTTTTTGGTGCTCAAGGATGAAGTTTTTTTTTACGAAGTACCTTTGTTACCAAGATCTCCTAATGAAAAAGATACTTATTGTGACAACAATCCTTACAATTGTGCATTTTTCTGCTGTGAATTATAGCAAAAGTGGGTAGTTCACCAATATAATCGAATATGATAGGGGGAAAAAAAAAAGAAATACAAATAATATTTAGAAAACATATAAAAACTGAATAAAGTCATGAACATAAAAAAATAAATCTAGAATAAAAAGAAGAATCGAAGTAAGAGTTGTGAATGAAACCCACCAAATATCTGAATATTATTGGAACAAAGAGGAAAAGGGTTATGAAAAAAATGTGTGAAACAAACCATTTAAGAATCAAAACTTAACAAAATAATGGAAATAATGAAGATAAAAATGTGTGAAAAGAATGAAAGAAAAGTTATCTGGACAAAAAGCGGGGAAAAACATTAGAAGAAAAGAAAAAAGAGATGAAAAATATATTGTAACACCAGAAATAAAAAAGATTGTAACTACTCCAAATCTAACTTGCATGCATAGAAATAGATATTTAGTGTTATCACCAACTTAGGAACCCAAATTAAAGAGGGTTGATATTCTTGTTGCTTTTGAAATCGATGCCATAGGGAACTTTAGAAGAAAAAGAATTTGGGTTGGTATTCTATGTTCAAAATCATTTCGTCCATCTCAATTTTAACTAAGGCACCTCCAAATTTATTAAGAATAAATTCAGTTATGGGGTCAATATGGAAAACTCCAATCAAACTATGGAAATTGGATTGTCATTATGACAGATATAGAAAACTTCAATTTAGCTATGGGAATTCGAATTCACTTAATGACTAAAGGAATTCGAATTTTGAAAGTGAATTCCAATTTCCTTAGGATGGTGTAACTTACCAACAGATAGCCAATCAATAAATCATTTCTCCTAAAACACATCTAGAGACTACGCTTTCGATTAATTAGAGGAGAAGCATTAATTACTAGAAGAGAGTTGGCATCAAGAGGTAATCCACCTAGCATGAATTACGTCTAATGACACTGATTTTCCCACAAAGATCTAATAGCCCCTAGTTACTACTAAATAAGGCCCTAACTGATAGCAATTTAACCTTAACTAGCAATGGATCAATGAAGCACAATAACAAAGCGTACATCTAAGTTAAGCATTTCATCAAAAACTTGGCATGTAAATAAGAAAATCAAATACTCAATTAGAAAAAGTAGATTAAGAACAAATCTCACAAATCAAGATGATTAAGTCGTATTACAATTGCCCGGATAAGGTTTTTAGCCTCTAAAATTCGTTCTCAAAGCTAAAATCATCCTAAGGTGTGAGAGAATATAATGAGGAAGAATACTCGGGGGAAAAAAATACATCAAAATATGTCAAAAACCTATTTATAGCTTCACACACTGGGGCGAGCATAGCGCGAGCCTTTAATTTGCGCAAGGCTTGCATTGGAGCGCGCACAACAAAAAAATGTACTTTATATGACAAAAACAACCGTAACGAAACTATAATTTGTCGCAAGAACTAGCTTTCTCGTAACAAATGTCATTAATTGTTACCAAAAAGTTATCATTTTGTAACGATTCTCTTAGTTCGTTACACAAAGTGTAATCTTGTCAAAAAAGATGTCTTTTTTAGTAACGAAGAAAATTTGTCGTCACCTAAAGTATGTTGTCGTTACAAAAAGTAAAAAATCCATTGCAATAATTGTGAATTGTGACAACTCGTTCATGTTTTGGTAACAATTTAGAAATTGTTACGCTAAGTTCATTAGTAACGACGAAAATTCCTTACAAGAAAATTTGGATAGCCAATTATTGACCTTTTTGGCGGTACATTAGGCGCCAAAATATTTGCTATTTTGCTATTTTTTTTAAATTAATATTATTTAATTTTTTACATGAAAAGTATGAATTTGTCATTTAATCATATTGAAATTGACATTGAGCATTATAACTAATTATTCATTTTGAATTAGGATTAAAATAATACTAGATTAGATATATCAAATAACATGAACCGAACCGATGAACACCTCCATAGATTGATATCCTAAGCCCTAAACCCTAAACCTTCAGATCCAACCCCTAAACCCTAAATGCATGATAGATAAAATAAACAATTAAATAGAATGAGTTTTTAAACTGATATGGACCAAAAAATTTATATATATATATATATATATTTTTGAATTGTTCGCCCAAGATGCGTCTCCATATTTATCAGTTTGGTCTGACTCGGCTCATGGGCACCCCCACAGTAAGCTCTAAACCCTAAACTTAAAACCCTAACCCTAAACTTAAAACCCTAACCCCTAAACTCTAAATGATAGTCGATAAATAGTTTTTGAAACTTTAGATATATTACAAGATACTTAACCTTGTTAATTGAATTCATATTTGAACCTTGTGGTTTGGATGATATATATATTCTATAATTTAATTTGATAGATTATCCAATAACTTATAATTTACGTCTAACACATATTTCGTCTCAATCTTTTCAACACAACATGAGTTTATAAATGAGAATGCAAATTAATTTAAAATTCATCTCGGAGATAGAATATAAAATTATTTTTTATCTTAATTTTGAATGGAAATTATAGATGAAAAGGAAATTTGATTAAACTATTTAATTAATATTAATCTTAATTAAATTAACAATAACTAACATTTAAAAGCAAAAAAACTAATATTGTGCATTACAAGAATCGAACCTAGGACATTTCACTAACAGCTCGTTTGGTTGCTATGTTTAGGAGGGTTGGACTAAATAAACCCAACTAACATCATGTTTGGTTGCACTTTTTCAGGTGGGTTTGTAACCATTCGGCCCGCAAGGCCCGGTACATATTCCCTAGTTTGGCAGGTTTGTGGATCCCACCTATGAGGTGGGATCCACAAACCCACGTCTAAATCCCAGTGGGTTACAAAATAAGGTGGACTAAAATACCCCTCACAACAACACGTGTATATTTTTCAGAGCAGAGGAGTGTCTTCCTTTCTCACATGCCCGGTTGAAGCTCTCTTCCATAACTGCTCGATGTGAACCTTCAAATCTCAGAAATCCGTTCGAGAAATTAGGTCTTCGTCAGTCATCTTACCGTTCAAGCAGATTATTTTTCGACGGTTTGTAATTATAATCTCTGACGCTCCATCCCATCTCTCAAGCAATCTCAACAACAATATTGGGGAAAATATCGCCTACCGAATTTTTTGTTTTTTGAACTCGCAGATCTATTCACATTTCATGTTCAATTGATTTCGATTCCAGTGCGTAGATATCAACTCATTTTCCTGATTTTATTGCTTGACAATTTTGTAATTAAATTGAAATGCGTAATTTTTTCTGTTGTTGTTGTTGTTGATCATTTTAGGTTATATTTTGGGGATAAAAAAATTGCGATTTCAGAAATCACCAGTGGAAATTTGATCGATTGAATTGGATTGGATTGGATTGTTGTTGTTTGTGGTAAGCACATTCGTATGTTGCTTCGATTACGCATAGTATAAACTTGCGAACTTTTATGAGTAGTTCAAACACAACTCCTTTGTCAAGAACGCTCTTTTTTCTTTTTCTCTGTATTTTCTCTTTCTTGTTGCTGTTGTGTTCTGTTCGTTTCATACTAAAAAGAGTTCTATCCTCTCAGCCCCTATTCATAGAGTTCGTATGATGTCCGTCCCACTGCTTCAAATTGGTAGTCTTTTTTGTGAGAGTAAACACGTGAACTATATTTATTGTCAGATGGTATTATGAACTCTGATTTGGCCAAATCAGAGTTCATTATTTTTTTCAATTTATGACGGCCTTTGAGTTGCTTGGATTGTAACGCTCGATGATCGCATTTCGCCATTAAAAATAAAAAATAAAAATTACGATGTTTATTCAGGTTTTGCTTGTTAGTCACTTTTTTGGGGATTCTTGTAGAACAGAAAATGTTATTTTAATTTTCTGTTTCTAATACTGATAAGTGATAACCGTGGTAGATTGTGATGCTTAGAATTTTCTTGTTCGATTTTCTAACTTTCTTTCCTTCTCTTCTAGCAACATTGTTGTTATGTTTTTATGGGATGGTTTGTTTTATATTGTTCTATATTTTGTGTATTTGATGTTAATATGCCATAGTATTTAATTACATTGCAAAGCATGCTAGCAAATGAAAATCATTTCCGCTGTGATTGTTTCTTAAATGGGGCTCCGAAGTAAGTTTTTCATAAGTTCATTTGCCAAATGACTGATGGTTCTGTAAATTAGCGCATGTTCGTTTGTAAATGATGTTGTTTTCATAATATTCCTTGGAATTTGGTGAATGTAATGTTCTTGATTTACTAGAGTTTTTTAAAAAGTACAGATTTATAGAGCATAAGTCAATTGCAGATTTATAGAGCATAAGTCAATTGCTACCCCTATATTTCTTGTATTGTCTTGAGAAACATAAATCTAAGACACAATTGTAATTTCAGTTTTGATGTGCTTTCTTTTTAACAGGGGGTGAAGTCGGCCTGCAATCTCGGTTGAAATCAACAATTTTTTTTAGCTCTTTTTCACTATAAATACTCTATGTACTTTACATATTCTTTAACTAGATGTATTAGACACCACAAATCAATTTTATAAATAAGAAGACTTGGGGAATTTTTTTAGATTAAACCTTCCATCTTTTTTTAGATTAAACCTTCATGTCTTACCCACGTACTAAACGTGCGCCAACTCTTCCAACAGAAATAATCATTTTGTCAAGTGACGATGAGGATGAGAGAAAAAATGATATTTTTTATCCCATAATGAACGTCATTCAAATTGATGATGATGAAGAAGGTGAAGGTTCAACTACGTCGAATTACGTCGGTGAAGGAAAAATGTCCGTGAATGTGCTGCTTGACCCGACCAATGAGAATTCAACAAACGTGAAGAGTCCCCAATATAACTTTGGGCCGTGGGGTCCAAGTGACATTACACCCACCAAACCACCGACTGTGAATTTCCTCACGCCTAAGAAAGAGCCCATTGAAAAGACGTCATCGACCACGGCAAAGATAATGAAAAAGTTGAAGTTCCCATAAACATGTGATTCACGAATCTTCCAAATTCTATTTTTCGAACTAGTATTTTCCTATTTTCATAATTTGTACGGGAGTGCAATTATTAGTCCGTATTCAAATTGGTATGTCATTTAATTTTTTACTAAGATCTTATTTTGTCTATTTTCAATGTTTTAGAATAATACGAGACTTGGTTCGTATTAGAATTTATCAATTTTTATATCAATGAGGTTGGTGTTTTGAAATTTTTATGATATTCACATTTGACATAGTTATATATGTTTTGACAAATTAATGTTTGTACCACAATGTTTGTACTACCAAAATTATCAATTTTATAAGTTGCGTACTCAAGCTAATTACCCATGGATATGAAAAATGAATAACTAGCATACATCACACAAACAACCTTACAAAGTGCTTGATTAAAAAAAAAAAAAAGTTACAAAGTAAAAAAGATGTAGAATGATATTTCCACCAATAGATGCAACATTTTTTATTTGTGTCCTGGCAAACCATTTTATTGTTGTAGAATGGATCTACATGATGAAGTTTGAAAAGGGCCACGCTCATCTATAACCACTTTGAGTATTTTGACAAGTTCAGAGAGTCTAAGTGCTGCGCCAATCTCCAAGCCTTCATCTTTTATAATTAATTGATTCAATTTAGGCACATGAGCAACATGGATTATAACTGGATAGTGTAAACTTTTGAGCCTCGTCTCAATTCCCACCTCTGTGTTACTGACAACTAATTTAGCATCTGGATATCTGGCCTTTAAATCAAACACATAGTAAATTTATTTACTAAATTCTTAAACAGAACGCAATATAATGGAACAGTCACACACAACGTTTCTAAAAGAAGCCACTTTCATAAATTCAGAGCTTCCAGCACACGTATGTATACCACCAATATTTTGTGCTGTAAAGAGAACAAAAACGTCAATGTATGTCTCCTGAAGCATTCAAATTGGGGCAAACAGTTCAAGAAGATAAAGCACAAAACTTCATTGTGGCGATTAAACTGGAAGAACAGGTTGAGTTTGTGCATCCATCCATCTTCACCCATAAATTCTCTTTATTTTGATTTGGATAGACCTCAGACTTAGACCCTGCATGATAAAAGAAAAGGAATATTTAATTATTATGCCTCCCCAAGGAAAACTTGAAACTATATGGAAACCTAAAGAGTTAAGAAAATATACGCGTGCAAGCTATTGTAAGACAATCGGAGTTCAGTCCAGACACAATAAAATTTGATGAAGAGATAAATATATTATGTATCATTTGGGAAGTTAGTATAAGTTCACATCTGTATCTTCTTTTTTGGTTTTGCACCTCTTCTCAAGGTATACAGTTTACACTTGGAGACGTCCCTCCCAGGGAAATAACTCAACATCAACAAAAGAACATTTTACTATTTGTTTTGTTTATTTCAAATTTGATCGCATAGATTAATATCTACAGAAGGAACAGACAAATTTCTGTTGACGCCTCCAGTACATAGTACGTTTTCTTAAAACAATGCGGTAAGAACAAATGCCGACAGAATAAATATGCTATCAATTGAGACTAAAGTAACTAAAAATAGTTGGGCATGACTTTATTAATGTTCGTTACAACTTTTTAGTAGTAGTTTCTTAACAAATATCTCAAGGTCTTCGAACATTAGGAGGAAGCATAGATTATGTTAGCATGGTCATCAGATTTTTTGATTGCCAACTAGACTCCTCTTCTATTGTTCTATGACTAGGGGAAACTAGCCACTGACTCATGGTTCCTTAGTTCCTGACTGAACATTGTGTAGATGAGTAAAAGTTCGCTTCTTTGACAGTTATAATCTTTATGTTTATGCATACTTGTATCCTTTTGCACTTCATCACCTACATTTGACTGAGCAATGGCTTATATTCCCACTACTGATAAAGTTATTCAATTTCATGTACCTCTCAACCATTTTTTTTATTGGCATCTGAAGATTCAAGGCGAGCCTTACGAGATGAATTTTTGTTTGATCTTTCGCCTATGGTTTATGGTGTACTTGAACCATAAAGAGAAGGGATAGAACCTTGCTCAAAGACCACACATCAGATCCTATTTCACTACTCCTTTAGTACCATATCTTAATCTGCTTGATCTTTTAGGGCATTGAAGATGTCTTTTACATCAAAATACAGAATTCCCTTCCTCATAACCATTTAGTACCAAGCATCGGCATCTGATGATGATATTAGTTCTTTTGTTTCTTAGCCTGTAGTAAAACTCTTTACCATACACGCTTAAAGCGACAATATCTACTACTGAGTCCTAAGAACGAGTAAGAAAGATATATTAATGTTAACCCTCTGAAACTACTGGTGCCTATATTTGATGTGCATTTCAGTTAGAAACACCCTCTTAGTTAAACAGTCACCTTACCTAAAGCATCAGCCATTTCAAAGATTGTACATGAGAGCAAATGAAGATAGCAATCCTCATATAACATGAAAACATCAAAGAATTAATCAACTCACTGTCTATATAACATTAGAACTCATAAACTTTCTAGCACAACTAATCTCAAAAAAAACCACAATACATAAAAATATAGATAAAATCAAAGAGAAGGGTGTATTTGTTTTATATAAACCTCGGTGACCTGGAATTCGCATTTAAATTCCGATGAAGAATCCATCCGCTAGCCGACTCCCCACATTCAATCAGCTCTTTCAATTCTAAATGAAATTAATTCAAAAGCTGTGAGATTTTTATCCTACCCATTAGCAATAGCAAAAGTTTATGAAAGTTTTTCAAGCTTTGAAATACCTGCAAAGTAAATCGGCCAATCACGGGTACGTTCATGCCAATTACTCCCAAAATTTAAAAGATATGCAGTTTAGCTTTTCTTTTGTTAACAACGATGAAATCCCACCTCTGGATCCAATTGCCCTAGCGTTTTCCTTCGAATTACTCAGAGCCCTGGGCGATGCACGATTTTTCTTTCGCAAAAACGCTTCCAGATTCAAGCACACAGAACAGATTATTCAATAAACCCAAACCCTCGGCCATTAAAACATGCTTGCTTGAATCGACAATGGAGATTTTAGCAATGACAGTGACTGTTTTCTCCTTATAATTTCAGATGAAGAGCTGGAATCCAGTAAGCGCACGAGTATGGGAACCATCCCTTGCGCCACCGCAATCAACACGCTCTTATCGTCTTCCTGTAATAGCCCTAGAACCGAGTCGAGTGCCGAGTTTTTAGACTCGGTTGACCCGATCTGGATCCGAGTCATGAGGTTTCGGGCCTCCGCGCGGATCGATTCCCTTTTACTGGGCGATGGAACGACGGAGAAAATAACGCCGCTCTTGGAGAGGACGTGGAAGTCGTTGATGTGAGCGTCGAGCCTGGCGGACATATTGTCGAGGTCGTTTTGGGGATTGAGCTTGCCTGTGGAGGGTGTGGGGGAGTGGCAGAGGTCGGCGGCGAAGAGGGCAATTTTTTGAACAGTAGTCGAGAGTTTTTTTTTGTTTTTGAGGGGAGGAGGGTAATTTTTGGAAGTGTACTTTGAGAACAAGGATAATTTGGTAAATTCATTAACATTTCCTCAATTAAATTTTTTTCAACCAAACATCAGTTATATTGGACGTGTGCATATCCAGGCCTAGTCTTTCTTCAACCAATCAAATATTGGGATAGGATTATTGTGCCTTGCCAAAGGATTAAATCCTGCTGGGATTGAATCCTATATAACCCCAACCCTCCAACCAAACGAGCCCTAAATGTGCATGTTTGAGTGCTACCACACCAGGACACTTATTGGCTAGCATAGCTTAAGAAAATTTATATATAATAATCAAGAGTCAAGATATAAGGGATAAATCATTTGGGACTTGGAAAATTTCATAAACCTTCAGACAATCATAGAAACCCGCCCGCCATTGTTGCTGCTGAAACACCCAGCCCAGCCTCCATTGCTGCTGCTGCTTCGAACCACCGTCTATGCCACATCTCTCCCAGATCTGGCCGTCGCCGCTGCCTCCTCAAGATCTCTCATCTCCCAGGTTTGGCCGGCGATTTCGCTTCTTTGGCTTCGACTTTTGCGGCGAGCTCTCATCTTTGTATTCACCTCGAGGCACTGATCTGAAGCCAATGAGTGTATTTTTCTTAGTTAGTAACTGATTATTGGAAAATTAGGTTAAATAAAAATTTGAAGATTTTCAATTCCGCTTGCAGATTTCAAACCGGTGGTGTAGCGACGACCGTCATTTTCTGGAGGCGATTGAAATTCTGGACCTGGTGGTAAGAAATCTAATTTACATTGTTGTAATTTAATCATGTGTATTGCCCCACCAACAATTCTTTTTGGCATGTAATTAGTAAAGCTTTTCTATCCATCAATTGCTGTGATAATTTTTTGTTTTTTCTAATAAGCTTAAACCCGCAAATTCTCTGAGTTATGCACTGAAAGTGATGTTTGAGCTCAAATTTTGGTGAAAGTTGTTTCCTTCATGGTGGGATTGATATTTGATAATGATGAAAAATGTTTAGATAAAAAAGAATTAGTTTATTCATTCAAATATATATAAAATCAATGTAATTAGTTTAGATAATGATGGTTATTCAGTTGACCATAAAATTTGTTCCAAAATTAGCTTATATATATTGAGTTGATAGTATTAAAAGAATTAAGAATTCTGTTGAACAAATATATCGAACGAAAATAGTCAAAATTGAGGATGCCTTTCAAACTTCTCATATCTCACCCTTCCTAGTTGAGATTAGCTTTCATCACTCCAAGTAATTCTCATTGCACAAAAATAATCTGATTTATTCAAAGATTGTCTTTTCTTGATGTGGTCTAGTCCAAACCACACATTTGATGCTCCAAGACTACGAGATCTTGGGTTCTAAAATGACTAGAGTGTGAGTCTTCCTCTATTTCTGTAAATGATTGCTTCATTATTGTTATTAATTATTAATGTTAAAAATTGATATTATACTTATTGATTGTTGTAATGTTATAATGATATGTAATAGATTCATTTAAAAAAAAAACATGCATGCTTAATAATATATGTTGACAGGATCCAATTTGTTTTTAGGGATTGCTAGAGTAATTCTACTTGGTCACACCAACTACTTCTATGCTTTTCCTATTTGCTTAATAACGTACATATTTTGAGCAAATCTTAGCAGGTCTCCAAGATTTATTTTATGCTTTTCTTGTTTGTTTCATGGAATTTCTATGGCCTACTAAATTTTATCTTATTTTTCTCAGACATCGGTGGATGGAGTGCTATGAAGCTCATCTATGGGATAAAGGGTCTTTGAATGCAACACACAGAAAGAAAGGGAAACATGGTAGCGTGTCTCCTTTTTATAGCTAATTTTGATATTTAATGCTATTTTAAGTACTAATTTGTTATTGTTTTCGACTGTCTTCTGATATTGATCTGTTGGCTACATAAGTTGACATGGAGCCTTGTATCTTGGTAAGTTCCTGAAATTTTTTCTACAACAAGAGCATATATTTGCCTGTGATCAATTATTTGGGTACATCAACCTACGCTAATTTCCTGGTATATATGATATAATCTTAGTTTTGAATATCTTTCTAACTTTTCTACCAATTTCTTTTAGTTGGATATAGTGGTTATTTGGTATAAACTATTTTTATCCCCATTTTTTATTTTGGACTTGGTGGTTTTCATTTTATGAGAGATTATCAACTTACTAAATTTTTTTGCAGCAAGTCAACCAAAGGATCATTACAGAGCTCAAGATCATGTTCAAAGTATGTGTCTTCTCTTCTTGATCTCGGTCTGGGTCAACAACTCGCTTTGCATCAAGGTAACTTTCTAGTTAGTGGTTGTTTGCTTTGCACTTTTTGGTGGTATAATGCTATTCCATTTTTCTAGTTCTCTAACTATGCAGCTAAGTTGCGGGTATGTTCAATTTGCTGACTGGTATATTAGAGAGTTCTGCGTTGTGTCTCATGATTTCGTTGACAAATTTTTTGATCATATCATCTTTGAATTCTTGAATATGGACCTGATGTTTGTTTCCTTAATCTGTTTATGTGAAAAAGCAATATATTCTTCATCAAAATCCTCCAATTTGTTCATTTCAGGCTATGGGCGGGATGTTATGATTTATTTGCTGCAGTTTATGCTCGATTGAACTATCAGTTGCTTCCATTAAGCATCTCCGTACTTGGTTTTTTATTTGCTTCCTTGTATGGTGATCGCATTGAGCGTTTCCTGATATTCTCATGCCTCTTTAAATTAAAAATTTTCCTATTACTTCTATGTCTATGCAAAAGATAACAAAAAGTGATTCATAATTTTTAGAATGTAGGCTGAGAATGTGTTATATAAATAGGTACTTTTCAGCATTTTTGTCAAGGGTTCATTTGTTTTCTCTTTTCCTTATGTCGTAAGTCCATATTTTTCTCAATCATCTTTCATGCTTATGAATTAGTGAGACAAGTTGCTGAATTTTCTGTGTTCTTTTAGCATTTTTAGGTTCTATATTTAATTAAATTTTGGACATTTGTTTATATGCAGGTTTTTGAGTAAGTGACGTCCCAATTGTTGAGTATGTAGTTTAAGTTTCAGAAATTCATGTGTATTTTGATCTTTATTAGAAGTTATATTTGATATTCTTTTGTAATAATTGGGATGATGCTTTAGTTTGGGTTATGATTATAAATGTACTTGAATTGTTATTGTTGCTTTAGTTACAAATTATGAGATTTCTTGCAATGACCTTTATCTATCATTTAAAGTTTCGCGTTGAGATGAATGTCTTATACAAATTTTGAATGTATATTTACAGGAATTTATAGAAATAAAAATAATCCACTTTAATTAATGCAAAAACATTGGCGAGGAATATGTGATTGTTCTATTTACTTTTTGTGACAAACCACTATTACATTATATATTAATATAATTAATTATTTCTATTATTGGTAAGGATACGATCTTGTTACCATAACTATTCGTAACAAAATCACTATTACGAAAATTATTATAAGAAAATAACAAAATTCACTTCTAGTAACGAAAATTTTCTTTTGTAACGTCATAGACTAGTTTTTGTGATGACAAAATCGTTACTAAAACAAATGATATTGTGAGGAATTAGCCTTTGTTACTAATACATTCATAACGACGTTGAAAGTTTGTCGCAAGAACTTCTAGCGACAGGCTTTAGAGGACAAAAAGGGTAACGCAAATTTTCGTTACCAAAATGTATAGTGACGAAATATTCATCTATGGTAACGATTTGTTTCCTTACTAAAAGTGAAATTTCTTGTAGTGGCGAGCCATTGTGCTCACTCCAGCATGAGCTACTGTAGCTCGTGTGTACATTTTTGTTCGTTCAGGATCACATCGTCATCTCGGTTGTTCTCGGACCTTCCGACTTCATCTGGGGCTCTCAATCTTGAACAATTCTACATATTTTCTCGTCAAAGGCTCCAAATATCCTACACAATAAAATTAAGACTTTAGACGAGCAATTATTATAAAATATCACATTAAAATATTAAAATTAGATGAGATTGTTAAACGAATAAAACACTTATCAAACATGGCGATCAAAACAATCAAATCCCCAACTTATTCAAACAAAACAAGCAAAAATAAAAAGAACCAAATGTAACCCCTCCCCCACACTTAAAACTTACATTGTCCTTAATTTAAAACACTCAGCGATAAATCACGAACAAAGTAAATAAAAGAGAGGGATAAAGCGATCAAATCTAGATGGTTTTTCTTTTTTTTTTTGGTTACATGCGGTAAACAAAGCAAATAAAGAAAAAAAAGGATACTACACTGTTTCAGTAATCAAATCTCGAAGGTCTTCGGGCTTGTCATTCCAAACATGGAATCCTCGTGGTAGGGAGTGGTCCAATTTAGCCAAGGCATCCGCACATGCGTTCCCCTCTCTTTTAATGTGGACAAGTCTACTATTCCATGGTTTCCTCAAGAAGATTCGGCAATCTTCAATGATCCCTCCAAGTGGATGGCACGATGTATCCGCTTTCAACACAAGATTAACCACCACTTCGGAGTCCACTTCTGCTATAATGTTTGCTATCCGTCTCTCCCACGCCATACGAAGGCCCTCGCGAAGAGCAAGTAATTCCGCCGTATTGATCGAGTAGTCACCCATGCTCCAACTAAATCCGCACAACCAATTACCATCTTCATCTCTAAGAAGACCTCCACCCGTGGCATGCTTCGTTGTATCACGAAAACTCCCATTGGTATTGAGTTTCATCCACCCCGTAGGAGGGGTAAGCCGTGTGGTGTTTGTGTTAGGCTTATCCCTAGAAGTTTTCACTTTCACAAATGCCACCTCCATATCCAAAGCCAATCTTTTAATGTTGAAGATTATCTCTCTAAGATCTTCACTCTTTGCAGAAAAAACAAATGCATTGCGAGTCTTCCAAAGAGTCCAAGCTGTAGCCAAAAACATTAATTTCCACGGAAGAGATGGTAGCACAATATTTCCAAATTCTTTCTTAAGATTAGTAGTAATCCAATCTGAAGGTGGTATCGACAAGAATTTTTGGAATTGGGCAGGGGCAACAATTGAACTCCCATACTCGCACCGAGGGGGGGACAATCTTTAATAACGTGAATTGAGCCTTCATTAGTGGATGAGCATCTCGGGCAGGCGCTGGAATCGCATCCATGTCTCACAAATCGAAGTGCATTAGTAACCAATCTATCCCGTTTGAGTAGCCAAAGAAAGATTTTTATTTTTTGTGGGCATTTAATCTGCCACAACCATCGCCTATTTTCCAAGAAAAGAGTATCATCTCTCTGCAATTTGATAATAGTCTCATAGGCTGAGTTGCTACTGAACCGACCGTTAGTGGATCCACACCAAATTCTCATGTCCTTACTGTTTGGGTCAAATGGTACAAGGTACTCTGAAATCCGATGGGCTATGTCAGGGGGGATAGGTGTTTTAACTCGATCAAGCCTCCAATTACCGTCCCTATCCAAGACATCTAAAACTCTAAGAAAAATGTCCTCTTCATGAATATCATGATCAATTAATTCCCACAGATAATTTTTGTCAAGCCATCAATCAAACCAAAAGGATATATTCATGCCATTACCCACCCGCCATCGAATGTTAGACTCAACCCTTTTGATACTTTGAATTATACCTTTCCATTGCGCCGATTGAAATGTTTTAATCTCGCAATCAAGAATGTCATGGCCCTTGAGATACTTCTCTTGAAATAGCCCTTTCCAGAGAGTTTCCTCATTAATGATGGTTTTCCACCCAAACTCAGAGAGAAGCGCTATGTTGGTGAACCGAGTATCCCGCAGACCAAGCCCCCCTTCAACTTTGGCTTTCGTGACCTCATTCCACTTTACAAGATGATATTTTTTATGCGTACTATCTCCTCCCCAAAGAAAGGACCGATTAAGACGATCAAGTTTGTTGCAAATCTCCGAAGGGAGCCAAGCCGTTTGCATGACGTGCATTGGTATCGCCGACGTCACTGATTTTATCAAAGTAGCTCTACTGGCCAAGTTAAGGTTTCTTGTTTTCCAATTCGAGAGACGAGCCTGAACTTTGTCAATGAGAGGTTGGAACAGCCGTGGGCTAACTCTCTCATGCACAAGAGGGACACCAAGATATCGTCCCAAATCTGTGGTGCAGCCAATCCCAATATCTCCAGAAATAAAGCGTCGGGTCCGGCGAGGGGTGTTCTTGGAAAAGTAGACTTTGGACTTGGCATAGTTGATAGACAAGCCCGAACTCCCACAGAAAGTGTCAAACACCTTTTTAATAGCCGCTGCATTATCCCTCGTGGATTTGGCAAGGAGAATAAGATCATCCGCGAAGAAAACGTGAGAGAAATGAGGACCCCCACGGCAAACTGACACTGGCTGCCAAGCCTTCCCTCTAACCACCTCCTCTATAAGGTACCCCAACCTTTCCATGCACAAAACAAATCGATATGGAGAGAGAGGGTCCCCTTGACGGAGCCCGCAACTTGGAGAGAAAGCGGGAAGGGGTTCCCCATTCCAAAGTACACGAGGATTAGAACTACGCACACAATGCATAATGAGACGGATAGTATGAACCGGGAAACCAAAAAATTCTAATGTTTCTTTGAGAAAACCCCAATCAACCCTATCATAAGCCTTTTCCAAGTCAATCTTGAAAACCATACCTCCGATTTTGCTTTTCGACTTTCTGAGCGAGTGAAGCACTTCTTTAAGAAGGAGGATGTTGTCATGTGTCCCTCGCTTTGGAATAAAGCTACTCTGTAAAGGCGACACAAGATCATTCATCATTGGCTTAATGCGGGAAGTAAGCATCTTAGTGATAAATTTATATAAAACATTACAAAGAGCAATGGGTCGAAACTTTGCAATAGTATCAAGATTGTTCTCTTTAGGTATGAGGCAAATGAAGGTGTCTCCAATGCTTTCCTCAAAACTAGCCGAACCAAACACGTTTCTAAGAAAAACCGATACCGAGTCACCAACGATCTCCCACAAATTTTGGTAGAAGAAAGCTTGGCACCCATCGGGTCCCGGGGCCTTATAGGGGCTGAGAGAGAAAACCACATTCTTTATTTCTTCTGCAGTGGGAATTGTTGTGAGGCGGTTTTGATCCTCAATTGAAATGATTCATTGGAGATCACTCTTAGGAATATGAGTTAGAGTCCTATTGGCTCTATTCGAAAAGAGCCTCGAATAAAAATTGAACACGTGCTCCTTGAGAATGGTGATGTCCGTGTGCCAAACCCTTTTAATTTTAAGAGTGTCGACCTGATTCTTACGACGAAGAACAATAGTCGAAGTATGGAAAAACTTCGTGTTATTATCCCCATGGGTTAGCCATTTAATGCGGGACTTTTGATACCAAAACATCTCCTCTTGACGAAGAATGTTATTATACTCCACAATAAGATCATTCTCCAAATTATTAAGAGCTATGTTATCCCATTTGTAAAGGCAACGTTGCACTCCTTGGATTCCAGCAAGAATTATCCTTTTGTTCCCGAAAATATTACCAAATTTATCCCGATTCCAATCTTTCATAATTCGTGGGAGTTTTCCAAGAGCTTCAATGATCGAATGGGAATACTCCTAAGTCTCTTTGATCACATCCCGACAAGTGGGGTGAGTAATCCAAGAGAGAACAAAACGGAATGGTATATTACGCAGCACGGAACTAGCAAAGCCAAAACAACTCGTGAGAATAGGATGGTGGTCGGATTTTGCGCGAGGGAGATATCGAACAACACCTTCGGGAAACTTGAGACGCCACTCGTAATTAGATAAAGATCTTTTGAGTCTTTCTCGAATGATCACCTCTCCATCCCGCTTTTTTACCCAAGTAAATTGAGGTCCTTGAAAGCCAAGATCAATAAGGTTACAACTATTAATCATATTATTGAACCGAGCACACCTAGTATTACTCGGTGGTCTCCCACCTCTCTTCTCGTGAGCGGCCACAATATCGTTGAACTCACCGGTAAGAAGCCACGGACGAGCGCACTGATCACTAATTTTTTCCAAATTACTCCAAAGGGCCTCCCTAGTATTTGCATTCGGGTTACCATAACAACCCGAGCAGAACCAATAATCACTATTACACGTACCAATTTGAATTTCAATCACTTGTGCCGAGACCTCAAGGATATCAACATGCAAAGACTCCTTATTCCAAAGAACCCAAATACTCCCCTCACGCCCAATAGTAGGCATCCGACACACCCCGGTGAAGCCTAGATGAGTCGAAATATGACTCGCTCGATTCTCCGAGACTTTTGTTTCAAGAAGGAAAATAATATCCAGATTATTAGTCAAGATGATCTCCCGAAAAGTATTTCGGAATCTCGCATTTCCAGCACCTTGGCAATTCCATGAAATAACTTTCATCGGATAAAAGGTTGGCAGCAGAATGGGGGAGTCTTAAAGCTCCATCCCAGAGGAATCCATAACCATCTGAGGATTCGCCTCATTCCCATCACTAATTTCCCCATCATTTTTAGTGGGCATTTTTTCCTTTCTATGTTCATTCACCAAACTCGAACTAGTCACATTTATATCCATCTCCATAATTTCCATGCAACTAGGGTTACCAGGGGCTTCATAGTTATGATTCTGTAAAGTAGCAACATTACAGGAAATGGGTGTTTCCTCCAAAGTGTTAATATCATCCCCGATATGGTTGTTCGCAGAGTGCACAGAAAAGGTTTTCGGGGGGGGAGGGGAGACGGTGTTTGAATTGTTGCCCACTGTTGGTTTAGTAAGAATTTTGGCATTTTTAGGAGCAATATTAGTATTAAGCCTGGCAGAAGTAACTTTGACTGCTGAGATAGGTTTCCTAGCCTGAAAAAGGCGCCTTTTTGAGTTGGTACCACTAGGGATTTGTGGGCCACTGACATTTTCCCTTGCAAATGAGTTGGTAGATTGGGAACCATCCCTTACCTCTTCCCTAGGTAACCTAAAATTGGCTAAGACATTAAATGAATTATGGGACACCTATCTTTCAGCATTAAATGGTTTCTTTTTTAATTGTCTTTTACCTCCATTCCTCCGTACCATCAACCATTCTCCGTATTCAGCATGTGAACTTAGCTCCAACAGTCCTTTCTCCATCTCAACGTCACCGGATTCTGGGGTGGTGACTTTCGGCTCCGGCACCGGAGTAGTTTTTTCTATCCTGAACTGACAATCGGGGACTCGGTGACCTACTCTTCCGCATCTGAAGCAGACGGTCGGAAGATTCTCATAAGCCAACTGATAGCTCTTTCCATGAATCTCCACCGAACTAGGAAGCGGATTAGCCATATCAATTTGAACACAGAACCTAGCGAACTTCCCCTAGTCGCTTCAGAGGTGTTGTGGTCGATTTTAATAGGTATCCCCATGCTTAAGGCTATAGAGTATATAATTTCTGACTGGTAGTATTCCACAACAAGCTCATTGATACGGACCCATGTAACCGCGGAAGTGACCTTATATTCAGAAGCTTTGAAATCTGGGCATCATTTCCTTATCCCTACATAATAGTTAAAGATCTTCCAAGACCCCTCAGTAAGAATAAATTCCCCCTTGTTGGCATCTTTGAGATGGAGCCTATAACAGTTGTAGCCCAAGTCAACAAGCTCAAAATCCCCTTTAAGTTGCCATATATTATCAATTTTGGCCGACAGAATGTTAAAATGAATGGGCTTGCCTTCAAGTTTAAAAATCAGAGTTTTCTTCCAAACTCTTTGCAGGGACTTCATGTAGACATCATCCAAAATAACTTTGATTTGGGATGAGTTTGGAGTGGGAGGAGTGACCTTAACATATTGCAAGTTCAACATAGTTTCAGCATCAAAGTTAATATCTTCCTTTTTCTTCTTATTCCCAAGAAGCTTCTGGATGTAAGAGGGCTGAGCTCCCATGGTGGGGTTCTCCGAGTTTGGAAATTGGGTTTCTACTTCCATATTGATGTCTTTCAAACTAGTATCCATTCTTACCTTTTTCGATGCCTGGCCAACTGTTTCCCTGTCCTCACCAGGTGTTGGAGGCGGGGACGCGGCCATGGACGGAGAGGGTGGGTCAAAAGGGCGAAAGCCAGGGCAAGTGAGACGAGAGAGAATTTCCCCAAATTCTAGAGAGAGAATTTTTTTTTCTCGACTATTACTCATCTCGGAGGTGGCTTTTCAGCCACTCTTAGGTTACCTCCCAAGAAGCGCCTTTGTTTAGTGTTGTTGGCTCAAATTCCATCTTCAATCAACCAAGATCTCGTAATGGAACTTTTGCCAGTGCATGCTTTCTGTGGTCCACCATTTCCTGTGCCATCATTTTTACTTTATCAATAAAGGAAATAGATTTCACATCCCGAGAACACCTCATGGAGTCAAGTATGTTGAATTGGACAACTTCACTATCAAACTCCATGTGCTCTCATGGACATTCACAATTGTTCGAGCCGTCTTAGGAAAGGATGTCCTAAAAGAATGGGGGCGGGATTTATGGAATGATTATTTTCCATGTGTAAAATATAAGAATCCATTGGAAAAATTAGACTATTCACCTCTTCCAAGACATCCTCAAGTACCCTATCGGGGTAAGCATTAGAACAATCTGCTAATTGAATAATTACCCCCACTTGCTTTAAAGGACCCAAATTCAAAGATGTATAAATTGATAATGGCATGACATTGATAGATGCACCTATATCGAGCATGACATAATCAAATTTTGTCTTACCAATCATACATGGAATTGTGAACATAACGGGGTGATCAAATTTTGGAGGCAACTTATGATGGATCATGGCAGATACATTCTCACCCACACTCACACACTCATTACCTCTCAATAAGATGTATGTTCACCTCTACCTTCCGAAAATTCTCCAAGACCTCATTCTCTTTCTCCTCTTACTTTGATTGTGTAAACGTACTTGGGAAAGGAGGCTTAGTAATAATTGGAATAAGAGAAAGATTAGAGGTTACCTTCGAAGGGGAAGTGGAATGAGGAGAAAGCTTGGTAGCCTCTTTCTCCTCTTCCTCTTTAATGTCATGGCTTAGTGGTGGCTTGGGATGTATTTCAATTTCTTTTCCACTTCTAAATATGATAGCACTAACATTTTTCGTGGGGTTGATGGTTTGAGATGATAGCTTACCTGGCCCGTGAGCCACAATCCTACCCATAGAAGTGGCCAATTGACTCATTTGTGTCTCTAGATGCTTTAAGTTTGCCTTAGTTTCTTGCTTGAATTGAATTTGGTCTTGAGCAAGAGCCTTCACAATATCCTCTAAAGACAAATTGGAGTTTGAGCTTGAACTAGGAGAAGGGGCTTGTGGCTTAGGTGGGAGAGGAGGTGGTGGGCCATAATTATACCATTGGTTGTACCCTTGAGGATTCCCTTGATAGTTGGGGCCATTTGAATTTCTATAACTAAAGTTCGGGTGATCCCTCCATCCCAAGTTGTAAGAATTTGAATAGGGATCATGCTTAAGTTGCGGTAGACCCAAAATTCCTCCCATGACATTGCATACTCCCCATGACATTGCATACTCAATAGGTCCTTCTTGGAGAGTGGGGTACATGACAATGGGGTGATTCACATTTGCACAAATCCCACACGCTTTCACCTGTTGTATCTTTTCAATGGCCATTTGACGAACAAATGAAGTCAATTCGGCAATTTGTAACTCAAATGAACTAGATTTTATCTCATTTACCTTACTTGGATGAGGTTCATGCCGAAAGGCAAATTGTTGAGAGTTCGCCGCCATATTTGCAATCAATAACCGAGTAGAGTCTTATCAACTAGTGCTCTTCCACTAGCGGCATCAATCATGGTCCTCTGGATGGGAAAAAGGCCTTCATAGAATTATTAGATGAGGAGTTGCTCGCTGATTTGATAATGAGGGCAACTAGCACATATCCTCTTGAATTGCTCCCAATACTCATGGAGAGTTTTTCCGGATATTTGTCGGATGCCACAAATCTCCTTCGGAATATTGGCGTCTTTAGAGACCGGAAAATACTTCTCTAAGAACATCATCTTCATCTCATTCTATGTATTCATAGACCTAGATGGTAAGTAATAGAGCATTTCCTTCGCCGAATCCGCTAAAGAAAAGAGAAATGCCCTTAAACTTAATTTGCTCCTCGGATATCCCGGCGGGCTTCATGCTAGTACATACCATGTGAAACTCCTTGAGGTGCTTGGGGATCATCACCTAAAAAACCACAAAAAGTGGGGAGGAGGTGAATCGGATTTAAGTTCAAAAGCAACATCAAGGGCAGGGTAATCTCTGCATAGAAGTTGATAATTAAGAATTGGTGTCGCCAACTCCTTAAGAGTGCAGTTGTTGTGATTGTTTTCCATGGATTCTTCTTCATGATTGGGTGGATTGAAGTAAGATGCTAAGTCAATTGCAATGTTGAAGCTTGAGGTGCTTCCCTTTGTAACCTATGAAACTTCCTCTCAATTTCTTAATCAAATGGTAAATCGTGAGAGGGTCGTGACATTAAACAAAAAAATAGCAACAAAAATAAAAGCACAAGAAATAATATAATTAAACTAATCAAACACTCCCTGACAACGATGCTAAAATTTGGTGCGTGTCGTAGCACACCAAAAATACTATTTATATTACCTTGATACCTAATGTGAGAGCAGTAAGCAAGGGTCGAACTCAAAGGAGTGTAGATCAATCACAATTGTTAACTACTTGAGATACTTAAATAAAAAAGAGGGGGGTGGGGGTGGATTTGGTTGCAATTAGATGATAATTAAACAAACGAAAATATAAAATAAGCAATTAAATGATAGAGATAAGTATTAAATGGAGAAACCCGGTCAATTATAATCACCCTTTATCTTCTCGATTTGATCATAGATACATGAGATTAATTCTAATCAAGTAGCCAACTAAGGAAATCAATGATTGCATGTGAACCTCTTACTCTTTCCTTAAGTGTAACTTACCAATGGATAGCCAATCAATAAATCATTTATCCTAAATCACATCTAGAGACTAGGCTTTAGATTAATTAGAGGAGAATCATTAATTACTAGAAGAGAGTTGGCATGAACAACTAATCCACCTAGCATGAATTAAGTCTAAGGCCATTGATTTTCTCCTAAGGGAATAGCCCCCAGTTGCTACTAAAAAATTCCTAATTGATAGCAATTTAACCTTAGCTAGCAATGTGCCAATGAAATACAATAACAAAGTGTACATTTAAGTTAAGCATTTCATCAAACACTTGGCATGTAAACAATAAAATCAAATACTCAATTAGAAAAAGAAGATTAAGAACAAACCTCACAAATTGAGATGATGAATTCGTGTTACAATTGCTCGGATAAGGTTTTTAGCCTCTAAACTTCATCCTCAAAGCTAAAAATCATCAAAAAGTGTGAAAGAATACAATGAGGAACAATACATGGGGGAAAAGATACATCAAAATAGGTGAAAAAACAATTTATAGTTCTATAAATTGGGTCCAAAAATCGAGAAAATTTCACTGGGGTGAGCATAATGGCTTGCCCTAGTACGAGCCTTTAATTTGGAGTGAGCCTTTGTGCTCTCTCCAGTGCGGCCAACTGTAGCTCGCGGGTAAGTTTTTACTCGTTTGGGATCACGTCGCCATCTCGGTTGTTCTTGGACTTTCTGACTTCATCTAGGGCTTTCAATCGTGACCAATTCCACATCTTTTCTAGTCAAAAGCTCCAAACATCCTACACGATAAAATCAAGACTTTAGACGAACAATTATAATAAAAAATCGCATACAAATATTAGAATTCGACGAGATTGATAAAAGAATAAAATACTTATCACATTTATAAGTAGAATATAAGCCTTGAATAATTATGAAAAACAAAGAATAAATTTTGTCAACTTTGAGAAGCAGTGATATTTCCAACTTTTTTATTACTAGATAAAATGCAAAATCACTATAATCAACCTTAATTTTTTCATAAGTTGCGAACTTTGAGGTATTTACTAGTGCTAACTGTGTGTCTTATAACTCGAATTTTAAAACAAGTAACTCATAATTCATAAATGAAACATGTGCTTTTGGTTATGCCGTCAAGTTCTTAACGACAAAATCCACGTGCGTCCTTCATGCGTTGTTAGTCAATTGACTTTGGGGTTTTGGAGCCCCGCGTGACAGGCACGTGAGATATGCTTTACAACACTTGGTAATTTTGAAGGGTCATTAGACCATTATTCCCAATCCTAATTGTGCCCCCTTTTCTCTCAAACAAAAAACTCTAACCTATCATAACATAAAATCTTCAAAATCAACCATCAATTTCTATCAAAAACTGAACGATTACAACAAGGAAGGTTGCAACAATTGGAAGATGTTATGAAAATCAAAATTTGCAGCAATTGAACAATTGTGTCCAACAAGGAAGATTGCAGCATCGATTATAGCAAGAAAGGTCAAGAATAAACCGAAATTGCTTCTTTGAAAATGCCATAGGTGACTTCAATTTGAAGAAAGTGACCTCCAATTTGAAGAAGAAGAAGAGAAGCCCTACTAATTTTTTCCAAAATCTAATTTCCCCTCCTTAGAATAAGATTTATCCGCCTATTTTTCCTCCCAAACAACCCAAGTCAACAATGCCCCCAAGTCAACTAACGGCGCACGCACATGTCACATGGCTTTTAGCAATAAAAACTTGACGGCTAGACTAAAAATGAGATTTTTTTTAAAAGTTACGAGACGTAAATTGAGAATCCCATAACAAATGGGATCAAATCTGAAATCGGGCAAATATACAGGACTAATAATGCGATTTTCCCTTTAGTTAAATAATGTGTGGGTGGATTTGATATATAATCCAATATTTACCTATGACATCTTAGTTACGGTTTATCTGTATTTGTATTGAAAACATGATAATAGTTAATTGTCCTCTAAAAAGTGGAGAGACCCACTCAAAACATATTCTTCAAGGTTGATCTTAAGATTATGTTTGAATTGATAGATTTGGATTTGAGAAATAAATTAGTAAATTTCAAATGATTTCAAATTAAGTGGATTTTGAATCCATCATAATGATTGAAAACATAGTTAAAAATAAGCTTAAATTAATTTGAAATCCATTGCGATTTAAAGTCATCCAAATAAGCTCAAAGTTTGCAAAATTAACCCCTCGGAATATTGGGTCATCACAAATACACCAAATTCTAAATAGTGATATTTTTGAAAGTTTACCAAATTTTTACAATGAAATTAACAGTTTGCTAGTATAATGGGTAAATGTAATTATACAACTTAGTGGGTAATGTAACTTAATTTATATATGGATATGTATGTGTTGACACAGATTGTTAGTAGGAGGTGAAAATATACTTACTTTTTTACATAAGAAGCAAATATATATATATATGTATGTATATGAAATGACTAATTAGTTAATAGAAGTGGTGGAGTCGACATGGAGTTTGAACATAGAGATTAGAGAATCTCCAAAAAGTAGTTGCATGTTTTTATGCAAAGAGAGGAAGGAAAGCCAAGATTATACTTTGCTCTTTCCTAGCATCATTTCAACAAATTGATAAAATACAAATTGTCTCTCTATGTTACTCTTTCATTCTCCATGTATTAAGTTTGAAATTATTTCTTCATTTTTGTTGCTTTATTGTAATGTGTGTTTGGAATTTCGATACTAAGTTGGCACCTAGGATATTATGAGTAGTTTTGGATGATGTTTAACTTATTTTTATTTATTCTGGAGATTTAATTTACTTAGTTTCTTTCTTTGTATTTATTGTGGATTTATTTTTTAGTTTTACCCATTTTTTTAGAATTGGGTTAAAAATGCATATTCATTGTCATTGCTACAAGGAATTGTTTTGTTGTTATTATGATGTTGGTGAATGCGTGTAGCCTCAATGATGAACATTGCCACGGATTTTGCGATCATATTGCTAGGGATTCTTGTATTTATTTTTGTCGCTATTGCAATGCTATATGGAAATTCTATCACCATGGCTATGACTATTGCAACAAATAATCAATCATTATAACGAGGACGTTGCGATCTAACTACTCTCGTCCTCATCACCCTCATTTGCATTAGATGTACTACCAGTACTCTTAATATTTTCACCATGGGTTCTATTGCTATCGATCAAACTCTTGTCATGTCTTCTACCTTCACTAAAACCACTCATAAATTTTTGTTATAGTACCCCAGATCCGCCAGACGAGTATGGTTTGTTCGCTGGATGTCTTCTAACAATTGACTTACTGTATTTGAGACTGGGAGATGTTGTCCAATAAGATTAATCATATTGATATTCATCTCTTTCATATGCTGCATCTCTTCTTTAAATTCTCAAAGCGTTCATATGATCCTTGTTGTGTACACTTGGATGCCTCTCAATGTTTGGATTTTGAGCATACAAAACGCGCAATGTTACCAAGAATCTGATGAGGAGGCTGACTTCCAATTCATATACCCGACCTTTGCGCAGACCACCAGAAGCCTCAATCCATGCATCAGGGTTAAAAGTACTTAAAGAATTATCTTCAACCAAATTGTCATAAGCATCCTACAAAAACAATGAAGTTCAATGAATAATTTAATGAAAATAATTCTCATATTTTATTGTAAATTTCTTAGAATTAATGCTAGCTACATAGAAGCCCAAAAGAGAATGTAAGGAAGGAAAAGGAACACAAATAAATTATATGAAAATATAAAAGAACAAATTAAACTTAAGATTACATTCTGTTTTCTAAATCCAGTTATTTTAATATTAGTTTTTGTGGTCAATTGCAAAAGTTATGCACTATAATTCCATACACCAACCACTATTTTTATGTCATATGAAAATTTACTCTTCTACGATCTTAAAATTCATCTCATCAAGCTATCAACAAAGAAAATGAGTTTTTAATTGTTATAAAACTTACCCGCACTCTCTTAGCTTTGTCGCATACGAAATTCCCTTTTCTTTGTTTTGTCCTATGAGTACGGTCATAAAGCTCAACTTTCGAAATTTTGCGCTTATATTCATCTTCCTGCGTAAAGACGAAAAATAGTAACATTGTAAAATACACTGGAAAACCACAATTTCGCTAAAATTCTTAAAATGAAAAGTTTACCATTTCTTCATGGACTACAAAAGGCATCGAGCCACCAGTATGCGTTGACATTGTACCATCCGCTGAACTCCTATTTTTCTCCTGCATCTGACATTCTTTGGAACTTCTCTATACTCCAGTGATCCTCGCACAACTTGTTTCATGTATTTTCTCCGAGCCATTTAGGACTGTGACCTCTTCAATCCAAAGGTTTACTAGACTTCACTTTTAGTTCAACTGTTCTGCATTCCTTGTAGATTGTCCTTGAAACGACGATCTGCAATGCCCACCACACATGCCTAATATCATCTGTTGTTCCAAATGTCCATTTGTATTTGCCCTGTCAAAGAAGATTTTTAGTTAAAGAGAGATAAATTGATAGTTAGAAGATTTTAGAGTTAAAAATTAGAAGTTATGATACTATATAAATAACTTAGTTTGAATACATAAAAATTTAAAACATTTGCACAGAAGAAATATTTACAATTAACTAACTTAAAAGAGCTCCCAAAGATGTCTTTAATTGATCCGGAAAGTGTGTCCATGATGGCCCAGGGCCTTGCGTATGGTATTAACAGATGCGAAGATCTCTTGGACCACACTTGAAGGTTGAAAACTTTAGCATTCACCATTTCACAATACAAAAATAAATTTTTATTAAACATAGACTTATATTACAACTTTAAGTAAGATAATGCAACCTAACAAATGCATTTAGAAACAAAAATTATCTAACAAATGCAACAAGTATAAAAATAAATACTAATGAAAAGATATTAAAGTAAACAACAAATATATGGTTTCTGTCTCTGGAAGATGCTGGACGACATATGGCAAGCTGTAAACTCTGTCAAGAGACTAAAAGACTAGAAAAGGCAGAAAAAAGACAGATTAAGGAGGGTAGAAAAATGGGAGAGAGGATGCAGCGCTATGAAGAGGAATACTAATTGGAGGCTTGAAGAAGTTGATGGCATAGGGTTTGGCGGATGCTCTTACAACAAAAATATCAAAACGAAAGGAATAATGGCAAGGTGGTTAGTGCTAAGGGGAAGGAAATTGCTAATGATGAGGGGGAGAAAGTTGCCAATGATGAGTTTGGCAAGAAGAACAAGAACAACAGTGAGGGTAAGAAAAAAATGAACTAAACCGATCATCGATCAGATTTTTTGAAGGTTGGGGTGCCAAATTTGTGGACAATTTTTTTTTGTTTCTAGAATTAATATTAGGCGCATTTGATCTCTCTTTCTTTTTTTTTTTTTTTTTTGATAATTTCTTAGTTTGGGAATTGAAAATATTGTGATTGAGGAAGACTATGTACTACTGTTGGCTATCGATGTGAGTCATGATTTTCTTTCTGCAATTGACAATAAATATATAGGCAATTAATATTGATAGAAGAAAATGGGATTCTAGTGATTGTTTTTGAACTCTTCAAAAAAAAAAAAAGAAAGAATTTTGACCCTCAAGTTTTTTAATGATTTATGTAAGCTAATCATTTTGCATTATATTAATGTTTTACATTCTTATCCATTGGCCTGAAAAGTATCTTGTGGAAAAGTTAAAGCACATTAGTTGTCCTAGAACCTTGGCGCTCACTATCCAACAAAAAAGTCCAAACTAAAATGGTATATATATAAAAGCGATGGTAGGAGATGATGGAAGAGTCAAGATTGATAGTTTCGTTGCAGGTAGCACAAACAGAGGTTAGTGAGAAGATGACATAGGGGGTTGGGATCACTTAGATCACCAGGCCAGGAGAAGTAATCTCATTTAATGTTAACAAGAAAACGTGGCAGGATGCGAAACCGGTTGGGCAGATTCATGAAGCCAGGGTTTTGTTGACGGATGAACTAGACATAGTTTGTGCAGTGGGAGCATCAAACAAATATGTGAGAGATCCATTATTTTCATTGAAAAAATTCAAAATTGCTGGCGAATAGATCAAACATAGTTCATGCAATTGGGCTAGGGCAAAGAACAAATATGTAAGAGGTCCGAGATCGCCATTGAAAAGTTCTTGGTGTAAAGATGTCAGAATGACATGTTGGCCAAGGCGGTTCTTCTCTAGTGAGGAGAAGAGTGCCACACTAGACGGTTGAAGTCCATGGAGCACAAAATAGTATTTTTGAGATTTGGAATCAGTCTCCAAGTGGAGATTGATGGATTTGTGGAGATTGATTGATACATTGAGAGAAGTCAATGGAGCCAGGAGAGTAGCCAAAAAAGAATCCCAGTATGGTCAAAATAAGTTTAGCAGCGGCCAAAGGGAGTTTGATTGAGTCAATGGAGGTTTGACCACATGATTGGAAGCTTAAAGGCATAGGATTGTGTTTCCTATGTGGTTATGGCTTGGTTTTGGTAATTTATTTGTATTAGAATTATTTTGTCTAATTACCTAAAAATAAGATTGTGTTTGCTATTTAAATGAGTTTTTAGTTTCCTTGAGTATCAGAAATCTTACTCTATAAATATGGGCTTGTCTATCGTAATTGATTACTGACTTAGAGAAATATAGATGTGAGAGCTTGTGTTGGCCCATGGATATAGGCAGTTTGCTGAACTGCGTAAAATCTATATGTGATTTGAGAGGTTTAAATCTAATTTGCTTGTTTATTTTCTTCATACTCTGATGCTATCATTCCTAACATTATGGACAACAAGTTGAATATTGAGGAAATTAGGAGAAGTTTTCAAAATTTTGGAGGCACCAAGTGACATATAAACAATTTAATTTCAAAATTATAATATAGGGTGGCAAAGCGATTATAGAATTTGTCATTAGATTAAGGAACCGATGATTTTATAGACATTAATTATCTAATTTTATTCATTGGCCGATACGATTTTGTCCTTAGTGTATAACTGATAATTAAGGATGACGTCCCCAAATATTATATGCATGAGATCAAGAGATTCAAGGTTCAAGTCATACCAAATGTGAGAGTTTTGGTCTCAGTCTAAATTTGCTGAAATTGTTTAATTTCATTTGCTATTGATGTAATTGACGTCTATATGGACGTTTACTTAATCACTTCACAATTTGTTTTATACAAATTAATCTAGATTAAACATAATTACTATTAAAAACAACTATTCATATGTCATATATATATATATATATATATATATATATATATGATACCTAATAGGATTGTGTCAACTGGTAAGCGCTTTGTGATATTAAAAACGATAAATATTCGATACCGAAAACACCACTTTGGAGAGAGTTTCTCTTTGCACAACCCGTCGTACCAAGGATTGGACTAATCTTACCGTGTCCCATGGATTAGACTAATCTTTTGCAGCAATATATATGTATATAAATATAAATTCAATTTGATAAATTTATTATTTTAAAAGTACGATTCAAGCTAATATCGATCCCAACACGTAATCATGAAAGAATTTATAGTTTCATAAAGAAAGTGGTGAATAAGTTCAGAGATGGGTTGCTAGAAAGGTCACACACCTTGACCTAATATAATTTAAAATATTCAAAATTGAAAAATGAAGAATTTTTTTTTATATAATACTTGGGTTAATTAATTAGGTATATTAAAACCTTTCGGCAAACATGACATGATGTTTGACGTTGATTTCGAGAGTTGATTATCCACTTTTAATAGTACTTGGTAGTCTAAGTTTAATTAGTTTACTTTTATAATACATAACTTTAAAATAATGATTGATAAGTTAAGTACACTTATATTTAATTTCTCTTAATTTAATGATAGATTCCGAGAAAGAAAAAAACACTAGCCGGAGTAGCATGTTTCTGGAACGTGAAAAATTCCAAATTTGGGTAATTTTTAAAGGTAAAATAGAACACATTGTGCATACAAGAACTGAATTGTTACTCCCTCAAACTTAGTAGTGCTAAATGTCAATTTCTTTTAATTAATTCACAAGATTATAAAATTAAAAAAATCGCATGATGATTTCCCCTCTAAAATGAAAAAACCCCAACATCAAGTTAGTTGCAATTACATGATTTTTCCAGCAAAACTTTCCTGTATAATTTGTTCATCAATTAACCAAAAGTAAAAGATAATATACTAAATCCACGGTGCCAATATTTATTGGACAAAAAATGTCAAGCAATTTTGCACAAATAAATAAATAATTAATAATAATAATAATAATAATAATAATAATAATAATAATTAATAATAATAATAATAATAAAACTTATTTTAACAGTATCAGAGACACCCATATAGGAACAACCAACCACGGTGAAATGTAGTAACAACTATATATTAACTAAATGTTCGTGGTAAAGTTTTTCATGTTATTGTCTTTTAGAGTTTTCAGGACTTAGAGTTCACTTCAAGTTTGGTCGCTTAAAATTGTGTTTCACCTTATATTTTATAAATATTTTGTATGTCTAATGCGCTTATAATTCATATTATGCTTATAGTTAAAAAAAAAGTATTTTGCATACTTAACTAGCATATGAAAAACAAAATAAAAAATGAAATACAGTTTATTAGCAACAGAATATCGAACTGTGTCTGCATGTAGTCTTTAATTAAACACAATTAGTCTATTTTAGGGAGAATTACAGTCACACTCCCTCAATAATGGGGTAATTACATAAACCTCTCATCACTAATTGATAACTACAAACACACTGGCTCAGGAGGTCTATTTGTAAGGTTTATAGGGAGTGCAATTGTAAGAATTGTTACACACAGGGGGTACAATTGTAAAAAATCTTTAACATGAGAGTATGTTTGTAATTATCAATTAGTGAGGAAAGGTTTGTGTGATTACTTCATTATTGAGAGGACGTGAGTGTAATTTTCCCTTAATTTTAATACTACCTACAAAATCACTCAAGTTTTCCTAGGTCTACAATAACGCTTGAGAAATTTAATAAAAGGATTATGACTGGGAGGCAACAATAGCCAAGTACGGCCATATGTTGTTCTTAAACATAGGTCTTTAATATTGAACGTGGCTTACTGACACAATTGTTGGCGGTCTTCAACAGGCAACCCAATTCTTTAATATAAATTGAATAAATTTTTTTATTTTCCATGTTTTTCATTCTTAGAAAGTCAAATAAAATTCACCTAGAACTCTAATATTTTTTCTTCATATATGTATATACAATTTCTAGCGAATTTACTAGATAGTGATAATTTTTGTAAAAGTCAGATTTCATTATAAACTAGTTATCACTTCATTTTTCTTAAAGAATTAAATAAAATTGAATGTTACTATGAGTTAATTATACTTTTATATCGTATGCTCATCCGAAAATTAAATAAGATGTATAATCATGTATAAAGCCTATATGTAATCTATACAAATTGAATGGGCGTCCAACTTTAGTTAGAACTCAAATCCAAAACTCGAGTTTTGAAACTTTGATTTAGTCATTTGAGCTAGGCAAGTTGACTAACTAACTAGCAACTTGATGGATATGAATTTTCTTCAAACACTCACCAATTGTGCTTACTATTTTTCAAGAATTTAGTTCAGCATTGAATTCTACTTTTTTAGGGCGTATTAAGACTTCAAATTTTGCATATGTTGGATTCTAAAGAAGTCTCGTTCCAAAATTCCAAAATCGATTAGCTTCTTAAAAAGACCGTGATCTCAATTGTATTATGGAAATTTAATAGCATTAATTATTTGAAACTTAAAAGCTATGGTAGTGGATAAATGTAATTAATACATTCTAGGAGATTTATCTTCCGTATAAATTTTTATGAGATTTCCACAAAATAACCACAACTAATTTTTTTTATAAAAAACCCTATATATCACCTCAAACATAGTCATTACACAACTTTTTCCTAAAGAATTCCCGATCAAGCATACTTTACTCAAATATTCATATATATATATATATATATATATATAAACATATTGTT